>CM026569.1:19924269-20670903 GCA_015143295.1 Tetracentron sinense | reverse complement strand
ATAATAGAAAACATCACAAAAAATAAACAGTATAAGCGATGAACAATACAGCATCCTGACGTAGTACATGATTGCGAAAACGCCTGAAAAATCATGCTTGAAACCGCTGTCTTTGTCCCGGTATGCCTAGTCGAAAATCAGGTATGCGTGCATGCATGAAATGCATGATCATCATCTTCGTAAACCTCCATCTGTAACTTGTGAGCCACAGAGGCTAGCACCGAATGTCCCTGGCTACGAACCTCCTTGTAGCAATGCACTTGTGGCCATGAGGCTAGCACCCCGAATGTCCTGGGCTACCAAACCTCCTTGATATGCAATGCACTTGTGAGCCAGAGGCTAGCACCCGAATGTCCCTGGGCTACAAACCTACTTGAATGCAATATTTCTTGTTGTTTTATATGCACATGCTCTTGAAATATCTAGGTTTCATGCTATCAAGCGTGCGCGTGTACGTGTGTCCATAGTGACAATCATGATAATGGAAATAACCAAGAATGACATACAAATTCAATTCATGATATGAACATAGTAACATAAGTAGTTTGCATAAACATTTGATCAATTTATCGTTTATAAGAACGTATAGCATAAAAACCCATTTCCCATATTCTTCCTTTAGGTCAGTTATTCATATTTTAGGCATTTTGTCAAACACAGACAGGCAATGTTTCTTAATGATCATCGTGTTCTTTTTAGCGCATATCTTCCATCCAAACATCAAGGTAAGTTCATTATTGGTAAAGTACACATCCATCATTTCCATCACACACATCACACAACATACATCTCGGCATCCAATCGCCACATCAACACCCACACACATCCATACCCTTTTCTTATCTTATTTAGGTTCATTGGAGATGATACATTTCATATGGGAGGCAAACATAATAGCATAAATCACATTTCATAAGGAAAACCTAGATTTATTGCTAGGGTAAGTTAGTAGGTTGTACTAACCTTAGATCAAGGCTTGATCCTTGGTAGAAACCTTGATTGAAGCTCCAACTTGAAAGAAGAACACCTTTGCTTGAAGGAGACTTGAGTTGGGGAAGAAACCCCTTTCAAAAACGTGCTTGGGTTGCTGCCCTAGCTTGGGGAACGCTCTCCACGAGTGCTTGAGCCGTGATCTTGGAGAAAAACCGAACTTGAAGTGATCTAGGGTCTCAAAACCCCTTTGATTCTTCTCCAAAAGCAAAACCCTAGCTTAGGAAACCCTTTCTCCTCTCTTCTAATCCCCCAAATCCTCTAAGTGTTGAGAATGAGCCCTAAAGGCTCGGGTTAAACTCTTAAGGTAAGAGTGAACCGACCAAAAGACCATAATACCCTTACTGAAATTTCTGCAAAAACACGAGTGCCGAACACGTTGAGCTGTGAATAGTGCCAAACACGTTGTGCTGTGAATAGTGCCGAACACGTTGTGCTGTGAATAGTGCCGAACACGTTGTGCTGTGAATAGTGCTGAACACGTTGTGCTGTGAATAGTGCCAAACACGTGCCGAACACGTTGTGCTGTGAATAGTGCCGAACACGTTGTGCTGTGAATAATGCCAAACACGTTGTCACGTTGTGTTGTGCATAGTGCTGAGCTCATTGTCCGTTGTCTTATGTACAACGTGCCTGTCGTGAGCTGTACAACGTACACGTTGTTTGCTGTACAACATACCCGTTGTCTGTTGCACAACGGATGCACAACGTATACGTTATCAGAGCTAGAGCTACGTTATCAGAGTACGTTGTCTATGCGTTGTCTGTGCCTTATCAGAGCACGTTGTTAGAGCACGTTATCAGAGCTACGTCCTTAGTACCTTCCGAGCTACGTCCTTAGTGCCTTCCGAGCTACGTCCTTAGTGCCTCTCCAGAGCTCGCCCTCAAGTGCATATGCCCGTTGTCACGTTGTGTTGTGCATAGTGCTGAGCTCGTTGTCCGTTGTCTTATGTACAACGTGCCCGTCGTGAGCTGTACAACGTACTCGTTGTCTATTGCACAACGGATGCACAACGTATACGTTATCAGAGCTACGTCCTTAGTGCCTTCCGAGCTATCGATTGCCTGCAGGTCCAGACTGTTTTGGCCATATCTTTTGACTCGTTCGTCTGATTTTGACGATTCAACTTGCGTTAGGTTCGTACTTCGAAAAGAAACATTTCTGACATTTCGGAATTTCCAATTTCTCCCTTATTTATTAATTAGACTACAAAAACGGCCAATTAGCTACGAAGGTTCTATTCATTAAGGATGAAAAAGTCCGGTGTGCTACATTCTCCCCCCCTTACAAAAATTTCATCCCCGAAATTTGGACGATACATACATGTACAAAACCAAAGCAAAATCACAAGCCATATACACAAACCTATTCAAACAACTCAGGATACTTTGCTTTGACTTCGGCTTCACGCTCCCACGTGGCTTCTTCTCTCGCGTGATGTTGCCATTGCACTAGTACTAGCGGTATAGTGTTGTTACGAAGCACTTGGTCTCTTTGATCCAATATGTGAATCACCTTCTCAACCAACGTGAGGTCCTCTCGAATCTCAACCGGATCAAGCTCGATGACGTGAGAAGGATCTGGGATGTACTTCCGAAGCATGGAGATATGAAACACATCGTGGACCGCCGCCATGTGAGCGGGCAAAGCAACACGGTAAGCAACTTCGCCGACTCGAGTAATGATCTCGAACGGACCCACATATCTCGGGCTAAGCTTGCCTCTCTTCCCGAATCGCATAACACCGTTGGTTGGTGAAATCCTTACAAATACAAAATCACCGACTCGAAATTCAAGATCTCTCCTTCGATTGTCGGCATAGCTTTTCTGCCTATCTTGGGCGGTCTTTAACCTCTCCCGGATAAGCTTGACCCTATCCGCTGTTCGTTCAATCAATTCGAGGCCCAAAATCTTTCTTTCTCCAACTTCATCCCAGTACAAAGGGGATCTACAACTTCTTCCGTACAAGGCTTCAAAAGGTGTCATTTGTATGCTTGCTTGATAACTGTTATTGTAGGCGAATTCCACCAAAGGTAGGTGATCTTCCCAACTTCCCTTGAAGTCTAGCATACATGCTCGGAGCATATCTTCAATAACCTGATTCACCCTCTCGGTTTGCCCGTCGGTCTGTGGGTGGAAAGCTGTGCTAAAGTCTAACCGGGAGCCCATTGCACCTTGAAAACTTTTCCAAAACCTGGATGTGAATCTTGGGTCTCTATCCGACACAATACTCACTGGCACCCCGTGTAATCGGACTATTTCCTTGATGTATAGCTCCGCTAACTGATTGGAGTTGAATGTAGTCCGGTACGGTAAGAAATGAGCGAACTTCGTGAGTCTATCAACAACTACCCATATAGCATCGGTCTTCCTAACCGTCTTCGGCAACCCCACGATGAAGTCCATAGAGATATGTTCCCATTTCCACTCGGGAATAGGGAGAGACTGCAAAAGACCCGCCGGTCTCAAATGCTCTACTTTCACCTGTTGGCACACCAAACACCGTGCCACATACTCCGCAACCTCCCTCTTCATGTTTCGCCACCAAAAGTGACTCTTGAGGTTCCGATACATCTTTGTCCCCCCGGGATGCACTGTATACTTAGACCGGTGAGCTTCGTCCATAATCTCTCTTCGAAGGTCTGCATTGGCTGGGACACAAAGCCTTCCCTTGAATGTAATAGCACCTCGGCTAGTGAGAGAGAAGTCCGTACTACCCTTGGCCACTTCCTTATCCCGGAAAGCCAACAAGTCAGTGTCTGTGGCTTGATACTCCTGGATCAAGTCTATAAGGTACGGCCGAACTGTAACATTTGCCAAAACCGGACTACGGACAGAATCATTCACACTGATGTCTAGATTTTCCAAATCGTCTAACAGTCTCCATTCCCGCACCAACATGTGAGCCAACAACCCCGATGGTTTCCTACTCAGAGCGTCTGCCACCACATTTGCTTTTCCCGGGTGATATTGGATAGTGCACTCGTAGTCCTTTAAGAACTCAATCCAACGCCATTGTCGTAAGTTTAGCTCTTTTTGGGAAAAGAGATACTTGAGGCTCTTGTGGTCCGTGTACACATAGAACTCCACCCCGTACAGATAATGTCGCCAAATTTTAAGTGCAAACACGACCGCCGCAAGCTCCAAGTCGTGAGTGGGGTAGTTCTTTTCATGCTCTTTCAACTGCCTTGATGCATAGGCAATGACGTTCTTGTGTTGCATTAGAACACACCCGAGTCCAACATGCGAGGCATCACTATACATCTCATACCCAAAAGGTCCAGATGGCATAGTAAGGACAGGGGCTGTGGTGAGGCGTTTCTTCAACTCTTGAAAACTTACTTCACATCGGTCACTCCAACTGAACTTTTCATTTTTCCTTGTCAAGTAGGTGAGAGGTGCCGCCAAACTGGAGAATCCCTCCACAAATCTCCGGTAGTAGCCTGCCAATCCGAGGAAACTACGTATCTCCGTGACGCTCTTGGGCCTCTCCCAACTCATGACTACCACAACCTTGGCTGGATCTACAGAAATACCCTCGGCCGACACCACGTGTCCAAGAAATGCGACCTTCTCTAACCAGAACTCGCACTTACTCAATTTGGCATATAGCCTAAGCTCTCTCAACATCTCCAGAGCAAGGCGGAGGTCTCGTGCGTGATCTTCCCGTGTCTGGGAATACACCAAAATGTCATCAATGAATACAATCACGCATCGATCCAAGTAAGATCGGAACACCCGGTTCATCAAATCCATGAATGCCGCCGGTGCATTCGTCAGCCCAAAAGGCATGACAAGGAACTCGTAATGCTCATACCGAGTCCTGAAAGTCGTCTTCTGAACATCTTCCGCCTTGATCCTTAATTGATGATACCCCGATCTAAGATCAATTTTGGAGAAGAATCTCGCTCCCTTCAGTTGGTCGAACAAGTCATCGATCCTAGGCAAGGGATACCTATTCTTTATAGTGACTTTGTTCAATTGCCTGTAATCGACGCACACCCGCATCGAGCCATCTTTCTTCTTAACAAACAACACCGGGGCACCCCATGGTGAGACACTTGGTTGGATGAAACCAAGTTGTTGTAACTCCTCAATCTGTTTCTTCAATTCTTCCAGCTCTATAGGGGCCATTCTATACGGTGCCCTTGAAATCGGGGCGGTGCCCGGAGTAAGCTCTATAGCGAACTCAATCCCCGATTCGGAGGTAACCCGGGAAGTTCCTCTGGAAACACGTCCAAGAAATCACTCACGACCGGAATGGCCGAGGAGTTTTGTGCTTCTAGGTTTGCTATACTCAAGGCTGCGAGGCGAGCAATGTCCCTCTCTCTTAATCCTCGGAAGTGAAAAGGCTTACCCCCTTCCGGCTTGAAATGCACCATCTTTTCAAAACACGCAACATGTCCGTGATGGTTTGACAACCAATCCATCCCTAAGATGACATCAAAATCCAAGTCTTGAAAATCTAGGACGATGAGATCGGCTAACAGTTCATTCTCCCCCACTTGAACCACACTATCCCTGAATATCTTGTCCGTATCAACTGACTTGCCGAGTGGAGTTGCAATGGTCAACTCCCGCTCTAACGGAGTAGACTCAGTCAAAAATCCCTTTGCGAAACTAGGTGACACAAAGGAGTGAGTAGATCCTGTGTCGATCAACACACGGGCGAGACACTCGTTCACTAATAAAGCGCCTGTGTGATTAAGTAACTACTATTAGTAGATTTCAAACAATCACAAGCATCATACATAGAATAACCCTTAGTACAAATAATCACATAATAAACCATAGAAATTTTACACAACTTAGACTCTAGAATTTTTGCGTACCTTGCACGACATCGTCGGATGCACGTACGTCTCTCTCGGATAAGGCAAAGATGCGGCCCTGTGTGGCTGGGCGAGGAGGCCGGGTAGACTGTGAGGCCCTCGAAGCCTGAGAAGAGCTAGGCTGAGATGTCTGCCAAATCGGGGTCCTGCTCCCCGAAGACTGAGCTGGCAATTGACGTCGGGGACAATCTCTAACCATGTGACCATGGTCACCACAATGGAAGCAACTTCCTGAAACCCTCCGGCATTCTCCTGCTGGATGCCTCATTCCACAAAGAGTGCAGACATCATGCAAATAGGAGGAAGGAGCATATCCCGTAGCTTGAGTAACTGCGGGGCGAGGAGCATATGAGGTAGCCGGGCGAAAGGTCGACGGAGCAAAAGAGCGAGGAGCCTGTGGTGCCGAATACATCCTCTGTGACTGAGCCGGTCCTGCGAACTGATACAAGCTAGTCCTTGCTCTCTTCTCCCCTGAACTACTCGACTGTCCTTTCTCTATTTCTCTTCTTTTGAAAAACTCCACGGAGTTCGACTCGGCCAAAAGTGTCTTATCAACAACTTCGGATTAGGTCTCATGTCTAAACATCGAGACTCGGTCCTTGAGGTAAGCCTTCAATCCTCTCTCAAATTTTCAGGCTTTCATAGCCTCGGTCGCTATCATGTGTGGAGCAAATCGAGATAGCTCCGAAAATTTGGCTTCATAAGCCGCTACTGACATATTACCTTGCTCCAAGGTAATGAATTCGACTTCCATCTTTTCTTTAATTCCGACCGGAAAGTACTTCTTGTTGAAAACCTCCAAGAATTCTTCCCAAGTCCAGTCTTGGCCTCGCCGGGTTAACTCTCGGGTCCGAAGTGCAGACTTCCACCAATGGTCGGCCTCGCCTTCAAGTATAAAGGCGGCCCAAGTGACCCTTTCCACTTCCGTAGGTGCCAATACCGAGAATATCTTCTCAAGTTGCCGAATCCAACCCTCAGTGACAAGTGGATCAATGTTTCCACAAAAAGTTGGAGGCCTCATCCTCCGAAAAGCTTCTATCCCGGCTTGGGCTCGGTTAGGAGGAGCCGGTATAAGTGCCGCATTAGGCGGAGTGGCTGGTTGCCTTGCCGCCAACGTAGCCAAAGTCTCGGCTATGGATGCGAATGCTTGGGCAAAGTCGGGTTGATCATCACCCGATGGAGGATCACCTCCATTACCCCTCGTGTTGTACCCGCGACCCCGGTTATTGCGTCTCATGATTTCTCCTGAGAACGACAATACAACATGAGTCTAACTTGGACACGCATTTAGTACAAATTTCGCAATTCACTCAATACATATTCATCAAGCATATTTAATAAGTACAACACAAATAATGTACACATGGTATATAACACAATAGCATAACATACAATCCGTGTTCCTAGCGTAGGACTCTATGTTCGGTTGAAGTTCAACCCATTTTGACTAACACTAACTTGTTAGTCTATACTTGGAATACAACTCTCTAAGGTGATTCTAATACCTTGTTCAATCATCCAAGTGACCCTAGGGACTCTAATGCCTAGAGCTCTGATACCACTCTGTAACGGCCCGAAATACCCCCTAGGAGTTTAGGGATATTTTAGGTGTCACACTACGTACCTATCAAACCATCCTGTAATGCACAAGATAAAATACAGTACTAACAAGGATAATCAGAGCGCGGAAGCTAACATACATGCGGAAGCGTAAACAAATTTTCATTTCTTCTGATGATCCAAAATAGTATTCCAAGTTAACATAAATACAAGACATATCTAAGTCTAAGGTGGACAGGCCCACCTATCAAAATATCAAAATACACAAGACCCTCTCATACTCTCCCCTCAACAGTAGTCGAGGTATGGCCACACATCGAGGTCTCGGTCCGCCTGAAACTGTAATGGAATAGCCGGCTCTCTCTCCTCTATATACTCTTCCTCGACCCAAGGCTCCGGGTCGAGGGCTCCCTCAGTACCTGCCGACATGAAAGTACGGCTGAGCATGGAATACTCAGCGAGTACAAGCTACTAGCAGACCATAACAATAATAAAAACACACAATAGTAATATCATACAAGCAGTAATAGAAACATCACAAAAGAAACAGTATAAGGCAAGATACAATACAAGCATCCTGACGTGCGTACATGAATGCGAAAACGCCGAAAAAACTCATGCTTGAAAACCCCTGTCATGTCCCGGTATGCCTCGTAGAAATCATGTATGCGTGCATGCATGAATGCATGATCATCATCTTGTAAACCTCCATCTCATAACTTGTGAGCCAGAGGCTAGCATCCGAATGTCCCTGGGCTACCAACCTCCTTGATATGCAATGCACTTGTGAGCCAGAGGCTAGCACCCGAATGTCCCTGGGCTACCAACCTCCTTGATATGCAATGCACTTGTGAGCCAGAGGCTAGCACCCGAATGTCCCTGGGCTACCAACCTCCTTGACATGCAATATTTTCTTGTTGTTTATTATATGCACATGCTCTTGAAATCTCGGTTCATGCTATCATGCGTGCTCGTGTACGTGTCCATAGTGACAATCATGATAATGGGAATAACCAAGATATGACATTACAATTCAATTCATGATATGAACATAGGTAACATAAGTAGTTTGCATAACATTTGATCAATTTATCATTTATAAGAACGCATGCTTAAAACTCATTTCCATATTCTTCCTTTAGGTCATTTATTCATATTTTAGGCATTTTGTCAAACACAGCACATGCAATGTTTCTTAATGATTCATCGTGTTCTTTTTAGCGCATATCTTCCATCCAAACATCAAGGTAAGTTCATTATTGGTAAAGTACACATCCATCATTTCCATCACACACATCACACAACATACATCTCGGCATCCAATCGCCACATCAACACCCACACACATCCATACCCTTTTCTTATCTTATTTAGGTTCATTGGAGATGATACATTTCATATGGGAGGCAAACATAATAGCATAAATCACATTTTATAAGGAAAACCTAGATTTATTGCTAGGGTAAGTTAGTAGGGTGTACTAACCTTCGATCAAGGCTTGATCCTTGGTAGAAACCTTGATTGAAGCTCCAACTTGAAAGAAGAACACCTTTGCTTGAAGGAGACTTGAGTTGGGGAAGAAACCCCTTTCAAAAACGTGCTTGAGTTGCTGCCCTAGCTTGGGGAACGCTCTCCACGAGTGCTTGAGCCGTGATCTTGGAGAAAAATCGGACTTGAAGTGATCTAGGGTCTCAAAACCCCTTTGATTCTTCTCCAAAAGCAAAACCCTAGCTTAGGAAACCCTTTCTCCTCTCTTCTAATCCCCCAAATCCTCTAAGTGTTGAGAATGAGCCCTAAAGGCTCGGGTTAAACTCTTAAGGTAAGAGTGAACCGACCAAAAGACCATAATACCCTTACTGAAATTTCTGCAAAAACACGAGTGCCGAACACGTTGAGCTGTGAATAGTGCCAAACACGTTGTGCTGTGAATAGTGCCGAACACGTTGTGCTGTGAATAGTGCCGAACACGTTGTGCTGTGAATAGTGCTGAACACGTTGTGCTGTGAATAGTGCCAAACACGTGCCGAACACGTTGTGCTGTGAATAGTGCCGAACACGTTGTGCTGTGAATAGTGCCGAACACGTTGTGCTGTGAATAGTGCCGAACACGTTGTGTTGTGAATAGTGCCAAACACGTTGTCACGTTGTGTTGTGCAGAGTGCTGAGCTCGTTGTCCGTTGTCTTATGTACAACGTGCCCGTCGTGAGCTGTACAACATACACGTTGTTTGCTGTACAACGTACCCGTTGTCTGTTGCACAACGGATGCACAACGTATACGTTATCAGAGCTAGAGCTACGTTATCAGAGTACGTTGTCTATGCGTTGTCTGTGCCTTATCAGAGCACGTTGTCAGAGCACGTTATCAGAGCTACGTCCTTAGTGCCTTCCGAGCTACGTCCTTAGTGCCTCTCCAGAGCTCGCCCTCAAGTGCATATGCCCGTTGTCACGTTGTGTTGTGCATAGTGCTGAGCTCGTTGTCCGTTGTCTTATGTACAATGTGCCCGTCGTGAGCTGTACAATGTACACGTTGTTTGCTGTACAACGTACCCATTGTCTGTTGCACAACGGATGCACAACGTGTACGTTATCAGAGCTACGTCCTTAGTGCCTTCCGAGCTATCGATTGCCTACAGGTCCAGACTGTTTTGGCCATATCTTTTGTTTCGTTCGTCCGAGTTTGACGATTCAACTTGCGTTGGGTTCATACTTCGAAAAGAAACATTTCTGACATTTCGAAATTTCCAATTTCTCCCTTATTTATTAATTAGACTACAAAAACGGCCAATTAGCTACGAAGGTGCTATTCATTATGGATGAAAAAGTCCGGGGTACTACAAAAATGTTATTCTATTAACAACATAAGAAGTGATAGAAAAGGAGAGTTCAAAAATAAAGAGCTTGAATCATTTTGTGATGAGAATAGTTTTAACCATAATTTTTCAGCTCCCAGAACTCCACAACAAAATAGTGTAGCAGAAAAAAAGAACATATCTCTTCAAGAAATGGCTAGAACTATGCTTAATTATTTTTGGGTTGAAGCCATTAATACCTCATTTTATGTAATTAATAGAGTTGTTATAGGAAATAAGTTAAATAAAACTCCCTATGAGCTTTGGAATAGAAGAATTCCTAATATAAGTTATTTTAAGGTGTTTGGTTGTAAGTGCATTATACTCAATGAAAAACATCTTAAGAAATTTGATGCAAAATCTGTGGAAGGAATCTTTTTAGGATATTCTACAAATAGCAAAGCTTATAGAGTATTTAATAAGAAATCTTTAGTTGTTGAAGAATCAATCCATGTGGTATTTGATGAATCTAATCCATTTAACAAATCTTCTAATAATGATGATATTGATGAAATTGAAAACCTTCCAAAAGAAATATCCAATTTAAAAATTAATAAAGAAAATAAAGATGATCAAGAAAAGGAAAATTCAAATGATAAATCCATTAAAATAGAAATTGAGGAAGAAAATGAAGATAAAGAATCATATCAACTTCCTAAAGCTTGGAAATTAATAAAACATCATCCTAAGGACTCAATACTTGGTAATATGGAACAATGAGTTAGAACAAGAAGAAATCTAATGAACCTTGCATTCCTAAGTCAAATTGAACCTAAAAATGCCTTAGAAGCTATTGAAGATGAATCTTGGGGCATTGCTATGTAAAAAGAATTAAATTAATTTTATAGAAATCAAGTGTGGGATCTAGTGCCTAGACCAAATGAAAAATCTATAATTAGTACAAAATGGGTCTTTAGAAATAAAAACGATGAAAATAGAAATATAATTAAAAACAAAGCAAGACTAGTAGCTCAAGGTTACAACCAAGAAGAGGACATAGACTATGATTAAACATTTGCCCCGGTTGCCAGACTAGAAGCTATAAGAATGCTACTTTCATTTGCTAGTCATAAAGAATTTAAATTATTCTAAATGGATGTAAAAAATACATTCCTTAATGGATATATTAATAAAGAAGTATATGTGAATCAACCACCTTATTTTGAAAATCATAAATACTCAAATCATGTATTTAAGTTAACAAAAGCCTTATATGGATTAAAGCAAGCTCCAAAAGCTTGGTATGATAGGCTAAGTAGCTTCTTAATTGATAATGGATTCACAAGAGGTAAAATTGACACAACTTTATTCATAATGACAAAAAATGATGATATGCTAATAATTTTAACCTATGTAGATGACATCATATTTGGATCAACAAATAAATCTCTTTGTAAAATGTTTCCTAAAACAATGCAAAAAGAATTTAAAATGAGCATGATAGGTGAACTAACATTCTTTTTAGGACTTCAAATTAAGCAAACCAAACAAGAAACATTTGTTAATCAAGCTAAATATACTAAAGAATTACTTAAAAAGTTTGGAATGCAAAATACTAAAGTAATGGATATACCTATGAGTTAAGTCCATCAACCAAACTTGATAAGGATGAAAAAGGGAAAAATGTTGATGAAAAACTTTATAGAGGCATGATTGGAAGTCTTTTTTATCTCACTGCAAGTAGACCTGACATTATGTTCAGTATTTGCATTTTTGTAAGATTCCAATCATGTCCAAAATAATCTCATTTAACGGCTGTAAAAAGAATTTTTAGATATTTACTTGGCACAATTGATTTAGGCTTATGGTATCCTAAAGACACAAACCTAGACCTAATAAGCTATTCAGATGCAGACTTTGCTGGATGCAAAGTGGATAGAAAAAGCACCAATGAAACCTATCACTTTTTAGGACATTCTCTTGTTTCATGGTTTAGTAAGAAACAAAACTCAGTGGCCTTATCCACAGCTGACGCTAAGTATATGGAAGCTCGACTTTGTTGTGCTCAAACTCTGTACAAGAAACAACAGCTAGAAGACTTCAAACTTATCTACACTAAAATTCCTATTAAGTGTGATAATACTAGTGCAATTCGTATAACTAAAAATCTCATTCAACACTCAAGAACTAAACACATAGAAATAAGATATCATTTTATAAGAGATCATATGCAAAATGAAAAAGTTTTCTTGGAGTTCGTGAAAACAATTAATCAGTTTGCTGATATTTTTACCAAACCCCTTCAATCTGATAGGTTTAGTGCATTGAGAAGAGAATTGGTGTCGCGACCCAAAATACCCCCTAGGAGTTAGGGATACTTTAGCTCGTGACCGTCGTATCATACATCCCATATGATTCATAAGGCACATGAACAACCTATCAGAGTACATAAACATACACAGCAGAAACGATTTAAACACATATAGCGGAAGCAGAAATTATAACTAAACACTCCTATTTCTTGATCCAAATGTGAACCAACAAAATATACACATGTGTAACTATCCAAAAGGATGGAGTGGACAAGTCTCACTCTCACTTAAGAAAATATCAAGTCTTTCTGAGCCTGTCAACAAAATTCAAAGTCATGACGCCTATCTAGCAGCCATCATCCTGGTAGTGGTCCATAGAAGGCTCCGGGTCGTAATACTCTTCCTCTACCCCAAGGCTCCATACCGCACAAATCGAAAGGAACCCGGGCACCTGTCGATGATAACAATTATCGGCTAAGCGTGGAATACTTAGCATATACATACTACAAACAATAAAGCAATAATAGTATAGAGCATGCGAATCATGGGGAATAAAATCCTTAAAACATATCAAAGCATGGAAATCGTGAAATAACTCATATGATGAAATCCGAAAACCCAAACCGTGTGAGTCATGTGATAATCATAGCCTTGTGAGTTCTTGGAGTTCATAGAGTTCCTTAGAGTTATTATGATCCGTAGAGACATAGAGCAATACCATAGAGCAAAACCATAGAGCCAATACCATAGATCTTAGAGAAATTTCATTTATGATCCTTAGAGCTTGTGAGATGATCTTAAACATTATCATAGAGTTCTTGTGAGTGTATCATGATCCTTAGAGTTTGTGAACCGATCTTGGACAATATCATGGAGTTTCTTAGAATCATCATTTAAGTCACTTATCCAAAAACCCTTTTCGTAACATTAAGAAATCCATGGAAAAACACCAGATCATGCGAGACATGCGAACATATGAGAGAATAACACATTTAATCATCAAAAACCCTTAAAGGCATTTAACCAAACACATAGAGTGCATAATAATACTAGTTTACATCCAAGTATAAAATAACACCTCACATCATAATAAATCAAGGTTTATAGTATAGAATGAGTAGAGCATCATGTGGTCACTAGTGGTATCACGAGATTGGTAGTAGAATGTATCTACCTTGGTGAAGTCAATGACTTTGATCCCAAATGCTTGGAACGAGTGAGAACCTCAAGTTCTTGGTTGAAAACACCAAAGGATGGAAGAAAATTGATCTCCCTTCAAGCTTTGAGCAAACCCTAGCTTCCTCCTTCTTCTTCCTCTCAAAATCCTCTCAAAATAAGCCTCAAGGGTTTCTGAAACCCTAAGGCACGAAACAAGCCTTTTATAGGCAAAGGGGCACTAGCTAAAGACTTAAAAACCCTTAATGAAGAAAATCTACGTACAACCGATCGATCGGTGGTCAAGACCAAGCGATCGGTTGAAAACACCCCTTCTAAAATTTTTTCCCATACAAATTAGTTAACCAGTTGATAGCTACCGAGCGATCGGTAGATGACCAGTCGATCAGTGGTTATCACCGAGCGATCGGTGCCCCCTGTTTTGCTGCAAAACCCTTTTTCTACTACTTGAACCTTCTCCAATCCAATTCTAACACCTTCTATGATTAACACATACTCCTTTAGGCCATGTACGCCCATTAACACATGCACGCTGTAAATTCAAACATCTCCATTAGCATAAATCCCCAAGTTTGCAAGACTACCTTGGACACTATTCACACACTATTTACTTAGTGAAATCAAGATTCGGGGTTCTACATCCTCCCCCCCCCCCCCCCCCCCCCCCTCTCTTACAAGAATTTCATCCTCAAAATTGGAACAACACCAAAAGAAACATAACAAGAACAAAATACAAAAAATCCAACGAAGGAACTACACAAACAAGTGAGGGTAATTTTCCTTCACTTCAACTTCACGCTCCCACGTAGCCTCTTCTGCAAAATGGTGCTGCCACTTCACGAGGACTAACGGAATAGTCTTAGTGTGCAAGACTTTATCTCGATGATCCAAGATCTGAGCTGGTTACTCAACCAAGGTGAGATCTTCTCGAATCTCCATAGGATCAGGAGCAATGACGTAGGACGGAACCGGAATGTATTTCCTGAGCATGAAAACGTGAAATACATTATGGATTGCTGCCATATGAGGTGGTAGGGCTACCCTGTAAGCAACCTCACCAACCCTAGTGATGATCTCAAATGCCCCACGTACCTAGGGCTGAACTTTCCTTTCTTCCCGAATCGCATGATTCCCCGACTCGGCGAAATCTTCACAAAGACTCGATCCCCAACTTGGAATTTCAATTCCCTGCGCTGAGTGTCCGCATAGCTCTTCTGCCTATCCTGAGCAGTTTTCAATCGCTCCCTGATGATTTTGAACATTTCTGCGGTCTGCTCAATCAATTCAGGACCCAATACTTTTCTCTCACCAACTTCATCCTAGTATAGAAGAGATCTACAACTTCGACCATATAGAGCTTCAAAAGGCGCCATTTGGATGCTTGCCTGGTAACTGTTGTTGTAGGCAAATTCAACCAACGGCAAGTGTTCCTCCTAGTTGCCCTGAAAGTCCAACATACAAGCTCGTAGCATATCCTCCACAACCTGATTTACCCATTCAGTTTGCCCACCAGTTCGAGGATGAAAGGCGGTGCTGAAATCTAAACAAGAACCCATAGCTTCCTGAAAAGTTTTCCAGAACCTGGAAGTAAACCTAGGGTCTCGATCAGATACAATGGAAACCAGCACCCCATGTAGACGGACCACCTCCTTAACATACAAGGCTACCAACTGATTTGAACTGAAAGTAGTCTGGTACGGAAGAAAGTGTGCAGACTTTGTCAATCTGTCAACTATCACCTAAATAGCATCGGAGCCCTTCGCCGTCCGTGGCAAGCCCACTATGAAATCCATCGAGATATTCTCCCATTTCCATTCCGGAATAGGGAGAGACTGTAAAAGACCTGCGTGCCTCTGATGCTCGGCCTTCACCTGCTAGCACACCAAACATCTAGAAACATATTCTGCGACTTCCCTCTTCATATTCTGCCACCAGTAGTGCCTCTTAAGATTCTGGTACATCTTGGTATCTCCCGGATGTACCCGTGTACTTGGATCGGTGAGCCTCGTCCAAGATCTCACCCCTCAACACTGCGTCGGCGGGAACGGACAACCTACCTTTGAATGTGATAGCCCCATCACCATTTAAAGCAAACTCTTGATTACCACTACTAACCTCCGAATTCTGCAACTCCACATCCGAATTCTGCAACTCCTTAATCCTGTCCAAGATATACGGCCTAACTGAGATGTTTGACATCACCGGCCCATAGGTAGCATGCCTGAGATTAGTGTCTAAGTTACACATATCTTTCAATAACTTCCACTCTTGTACCCTCAAATGAGCCATAACCCAGTAAGGTTTCCTGCTAAGGGCATCAGCTACTACGTTCGCCTTACATGGATGGTACTTAATGGAACAATCATAATCCTTCATGAACTCCATCCATCGACACTGCCTCATATTCAATTCTTTCTGCAAGAAGAGATACTTCAAGCTTTTGTGATCCGTGAACACAACGAACTCTTTTCATAGAGGTAGTGCACCAAATCTTCAGAGCAAAGACGACTGCGGCAAGCTCTAGATCATGCGTGGGGTAGCTTTGCTCATGCTCCTTCAACTAGTGAGAAGCATAGGCAACCACCTGCTTATGCTGCATAAGGACACACCCAAGCCCAACAAGTGAAGCATCACTATAGACTTCGAAGCCACCGCTTTCAGATGGAACTGTGAGAACAGGGGCAGTAGTAAGCTTCCTCTTTAACTCTAGGAAACTTACCTCGCACTTGTCACTCCAAGTGAACTTAGCGTTCTTTTGCATGACGTAGGTAAGCGGAGCTGCTAAGCTGAAAAATCCCTCCATGAACCTCCTGTAATACCCTGCCAGGCCGAGAAAACTACGAATCTCGGTAACACTCTTCGACCTCTTCCAATTTATCACTGCTTCAATCTTTGCAGGATCGAATGAGATACCCTCGGCAGACACTACATATCCAAGAAAAGACACCTTGTCTAACCAGAACTCGCACTTGCTCAACTTAGCATACAGGCTATGCTCTCGAAGAGTCTGTAATACAAGGCGGAGATCTCTCATGTAATCATCCTGTGTCTATGAATACACAAGGATATTGTCTACAAATACGATCACACACTGATCGAGAGACAATCTGAACACCCAGTTCATTAGATCCATGAATGCAGCCGGCACGTTGGTCAGACCAAAAGACATCACTAGAAACTCGTAGTGACCATATCAGGTTTTGAATGTCGTCTTCAGAATGTCTTCTTTCTTGATCTTCAACTGATGAAAACTAGATCGAAGGTTAATCTTCGAGAAGAACTTTGCACCCTTCAACTGGTCAAACAAGTCGTCAATCCGAGGTAATGGATAACGATTCTTGATAGTGACCTTGTTCAACTACCTATAGTCAATACACATCCGCATCGACCCATCTTTCTTCTTCACAAAGAGTACCGGAGCTCCCCAAGGTGAGGCACTTGGCCGGATGAAGCCAAGGCCTTACAATTCTTCCAACTGCTCCTTTAACTCTTTAAGCTCGATGGGAGCCATCCTATACGGAGCTCTAGAAATCGAAGCCATGCCAGGAGCTAGCTCAATCGCAAACTCAATCGCCTGATCAGGAGGCAATCCCGAAAAAACATCCATATACTCACATACCACCAGAATGGATGTGGAGCCTCGTACTTCTACGTTCGCGAGACTGAGAGCTGCAAAACGAGCAATGTCTCTCCTTTGAAGTCCCCTGAAATGAAATGGCTTCAACCTAGCGGGTTTAAAGTTCACCACCTTCTCAAAACACGCCACATGCCCATGGTGAGCTGAGAGCCAATCCATACCTAGGATAACATCGAAATCTCAATCTTGAAAACCCAGAATGATCAGGTCGACTGGCAACTCATGCTGTATGACTTGCTCAATACTGCCTAGATACACTTTATCTGCCTCAACAAACTTACCCAGTGGAGTCGAAATGCACAACTCTCGAGGTAGCGTACTTGGCTCGGACATAAAGTCTTCGGCAAAACTAGGCGAGATGAATGAATGAGTGGATCCTGTGTCGATCAACACCCTTGCTAAACACTCATTTACTAGCAACGATCCTGTGAATTATCGCTACTCAAGTTATAATTTGCTACATGCATAATACATATTGACACACACATAACAATAAGCATTACATAGCATATATATATATATATATATGTGTGTGTGTGTGTGTGTGTGTATACAACACATCATGGTAACTATAGAACTATAACAATATCAAACCCGCACGTACCTTGCACAACATCATCAGATGCCTGTGCGTCTCTGTCAGTCATGGCAAACACCCTGCCCTAACTAGCCTGACGAGGCTGCTGGGTGAGTGGCAAGGACCTAGAGGCCTAAGATGAAGACCCCTGAAGCAAAGTCTACCTGCCTAGAGGTCCGACTCCCTGTGGCCCAGTCTGTGACTGCTTGTGTGGGCAATCCTGAATCACATGACCAACCTCACCACAGTGGAAGCATCCACCTGATAATCTACGGCAATCCCCAGTCTTATGCCGACGACCACATACGGCATACTCCTCGAATGCTTGTGACATGGAGGAAGCCGGAGGCATAAACCTCGTAGCTTGTGACGTCATAGGGCATGGTTTCTGAGGCACAAAAGGAGGCCTCTGAGCTGGCATTGGCTGCAAGAACTGATATGGTGTAGTCCTGGTCCTCTTCTCAGACTGTGATGAACCACTAGACTGACCCGGGACATGCTCCTCCCGAAGCCACTATCCCTTCTTCAGATAAACTCCTCTGCATTCTTCTCGGTGATCTTCGCCTTTCCCACTATCTCTCTCCAGGATTCTACTTGGAGGATGGGCACCCTATCACAGATGAACGCCTTCAATCCCATCTCAAACTTTCTAACCCTCAGATCTTCAGTCGTAACCAAATGCGGAGCAAATCTCGACAACTCAGTGAACTTAGCCTCATACTCGGCCACGTTCATCACTCCCTGCTCTAAGAGCATGAATTTTCTTGCCTTCTGTTCCTGGATAATCTAGGAAAATACTGCTCATAGAAGGTGTCTAGGAACTCCACCCATGTCCAAGGTTCCCCTGCCTTCGCAACATCTCTTTGCCTTTGGGCAGCTCACCACCAATGTTTGGCTTCACCTTCCATCACAAAAGAAGCTAATTCAACCTGTTGTTCCTCAGTGCATCGGAGAGCCCGAAAGGTCTTCTCCAACTGTATAATCCATGCCTCTACCACCATCGGGTCTAGAGTACCATAGAATGTAAGAGGCCGTAGTCTCTGAAAAGCTTCAAGTCCCGTGGTGTGATGCACCGACGGATGCACAAGAGTAGTCGGTGGGGTAGGAGTAGCCACAGCAGGTCTGGCTGCCAGTAAAGCCAAAGTCTCTACTATGGAATCCATAGCATTCGTGAAGTAAAGCGGCTCCTCTTCTCTCAGAACCTCACCCTCGGACCTCCGAGTATGGTAACCACGACCCCGATTGCCGCGTCTTATGATGTAAAATCCTGAGATCAATTGGCAAAACATGAGTCTAACTTGGATACCAACCCTCACACAACATATAGCAGTTCAATAATCATGAAATGCTAATACCCGCATATAGTATACATCAAGTTTACAGATAACAATACCATTGTAACTTAGAGTTTTTCTAGCATAGCTAAGATCCTTGTGTTGGGCATCTATCCTTTTCGGAATGAGACTAAGGACACAATTTCAACTAGCACCTAAACTAGGATCCTAGACCAACCTAAGGATTTTCTTGATACCGGATATGTCGTAGTAGCAAACCTAACACACAAGTCCATCTGAGTTCTAAGTTCAACTTAAAGAACTCACTTCCGCTTAGCCCAAGGAAAACCGATCCCTAGAGCTCTGATACTAAGTCTGTCGTGACCCAAAATACCCCCTAGGAGTTAGGGATACTTTAGCTCGTGACCGCCGTATCATACATCCCATATGATACATAAGGCACATGAACAACCTATCAGAGTACATAAACATACACAGCGGAAACAATTTAAACACATATAGCTGAAGCAGAAATCATAATTAAACACTCCTATTTCTTGATCCAAGTGTGAACCAACAAAATATACACATGTGTAAGTATCCAAAAGGGTGGAGTGGACAAGTCCCACTCTCACTTAACAAAATATCAAGTCTTTCTGAGCCTATCAACTAAAGTCAAAGTCAAGACATCTTTCTAGCGGGCCATCATCCTGGTAGTGGTCCATAGGAGGCTCCGAGTCGTAATACTCTTCCTCTACCCAAGGCTCCATACCGCACAAATCGAAAGGAACCCAAGCACCTACCAATGATAACAATTATCGACTGAGCGTGGAATACTCAACGTATACATACTACTAACAATAAAGCAATAATAGCATAGAGCATACAAATCATGGGGAATGAAATCCTTAAACATATCAAAGCATGGAAATCGTGAAATAACTCATATGATGAAATCCGAAAACCCAAACCGTGTGAGTCATGCGATCATCATAGCCTTGTGAGTTCCTGGAGTTCATAGAGTTCATAGAATTCCTTAGAGTTATTATGATCCTTAGAGACATAGAGCAATACCATAGAGCAAAACCATAGAGCCAATACCATAGAGATCTTAGGACAATTTCATTTATGATCCTTAGAGCTTGTGAGATGATCTTAGACATTATCATAGAGTTCTTGTGAGTGTATCATGATCCTTAGAGTTTGTGAACCGATCTTGGACAATATCATGGAGTTTCTTAGAATCATCATTTAAGTCACTTATTCAAAAACCCTTTTCGTAACATTGAGAAATCCATGGAAAAACACCGGATCATGCAAGACATGCGAATATATGAGAGAATATAACAATTTAATCATCAAAAACCCTTAGAGGCATTTAACCAAACACATAAAGTGCATAATAATACTAGTTTACATCCAAGTATAAAATAACACCTCACATCATAATAAATCAAGGTTTATAGTATAGAATGAGTAGAGCATCATGTGGTCACTAGTGGTATCACGAGATTGATAGTAGAATGTATCTACCTTGGTGAAGTCAATGACTTTGATCCCAAATGCTTGGAACGAGTGAGAACCTCAAGTTCTTGGTTGAAAACACCAAAGGATGGAAGAAACTTGATCTCCCTTCAAGCTTTGAGCAAACCCTAGCTTCCTCCTTCTTCTTCCTCTCAAAATCCTCTCAAAATAAGCCTCAAGGGTTTCTAAAACCCTAAGGCACGAAACAAGCCTTTTATAGGCAAAGGGGCACTGGCTAAAGACTTAAAAACCCTTAATGAAGAAAATCTACGTACAACCGATCGATCGGTGGTCAGGACCGAGCGATCGGTGGCTTACCGAGCGATTGGTAGAAAACACCCCCTCTGGAATGTTTCCCCATACAAATTAGTTAACCAATCGACAGCTACCGAGCGATCGGTAGATGACCAGTCGATCGGTGGTTATCACCGAGCGATCGGTGCCCCCTATTTTGTTGCAAAATCCTTTTTCTACTACTTGAACCTTCTCCAATCCAATTCTAACACCTTTTATGATTAACCCACACTCATTCAGGCCATGTACGCCCATTAACACATGCGCACTATAAATTCAAACATTTCCATTAGCATAAACCCCCAAGTTTGCAAGACTACCTTGAACACTATTCACACACTATTTACTACTTAGTGAAATGAAGATTCGTGGGATAATTGGGTATGGCTAGTCTTAGTGAGCTAATCTAATCATGAACAAAAGTGAAAATTTATGAATTGATGTGTTATAAATTGTTCAATCTTGATTTGATATTGATTTGAATGCCTTATGATGTTCTTGGATGCTTTAATGAACATATGGTTTCAAGAAAAATAGTTGAAAAATCTAAGAGAAATCATTTCTTCAAATTCAGAACTAAATTCGGTGACGAATTCAATCTGAAATTTGATTTCGGCGACGAATCAATGAGTTTATATGAAAACATAATGTTTTCTGTACTCATTTCGGCGACGAATTAAGGAGGATCATGCATTTCGTCGACGAAGTCCATCTGAAAATGAAATCAATAGTTTTTTTGACTTGATTTTGGCGATGAAATCTAGGCTGAAGCTCATTTCGCCGATGAAATAGGTCGTGAGTATAAATAAAAACCCCAAATCTGATTTTTTTTTTTTCAAACCTAGTTTTTTCCTCCAAGCTCCTGTTTCATTGCTTCCTCACCAAAATCCACTCCAAACCCTTCTAAAATCAAACCCTAATCTGTAAACATACCTCCCAAGATGAAGAATGCCTCAGTAGAGCCGCTAAAGAAGAAACCTCGAACTGACAAGGGGAAGGAACCTGCTACGAGCTCAGCACCAGTACCAGTCAAATTCAAGGAAGCCAAATATGAGAACCTGTTCAAGGATAAATTTCTCCCTCGTTCTCCTCTCTATGGTAAAGTAGTCAACTTCTTAAATCTCTCTGCTTTTGGTCTTGAACCAATAAAAAACCCTCTTTTCTACCCTAAAATGGGATTCTTTTCTTGAATCAAACGAAATCATGTTTCCTGAGTTAGTTAGATTGTTCTACACTCACTTCCACTTTGATCAATCTAAATCACTCATAACCTCTTTTGTCTTAGGAAAGAACATCTCTTTTCATCTCAACCAATTGCACACTATTTTAAAAATCCCTCAGTGTACTCTTCAGACCTTTGTGAATGGTCAGTGGACCAAGCATGAAGGATTTGATGTAGTAGATGCACTAAAAGTGATGTGCATTAAGCAAGATTTTACCACCCATTTTCAACCCAAAGTTAAAGACCTTACCCTCACATCTAGACTCATCCACCATATCATAACCTATAATTTAGTACCGAGGGCTGGTGGTAGAGAGTATCTCACTTATTTTGATGTCTTTCTTATGTGGTGTATTTTGACTTCCATACCCATAGATTTGTCTTACATCATTGTCCATTGTATGGATGATGCCTTCAAAAGGAAATCAAGGTGTCTTCCTTTTGGTGAAGCCTTGACAAAAATATTTAGACATTTCAATGTCCCTTTCTCTTCCCAAACAGATTTTGTCATTGCAAACAACTCCTCCATATATAGCAAGGCAACCATTCAAAGAATGGGCTATATTTGGAATGAAACCCAGAAAGTTTGGACTCCCAAACCCTCTACCTCTCAGTCCTCCACTATTCCTTTCTTTTCTCCTTCCATACCTCCTTCCAGTTCTTCATCTCCCATATCTACTCCATCCATCCCTACTCCTGCTCCTACTCCTTCTGTCCCTTCCACATCAGGAGCACCAGCAAAAGAGCATCAGGCTGAGCAGCGGCCAAACTCAGCATAAGAAGAGGAGCCCTAGGCTGAGCAGCAGCTAGATTCAGTCCTAACAGAGGACCCTCAGGGTGAGCAGGACCCTAGGGATGATTTTCCTGACTGGTCAGACTTTGTGGATGGTGGAGAGTTTCCGGAGAGCTCTTATAGATAGGTGTCTCCTCACTTTAAGGACCCTAGTCAGTTCTATGAGGTGCCCAGCAAGCCAATTGCATCTGAGGAGCAGCTGAGCATCATGGCAAGGCAGATTACCTCCATGTCCACCAGTTTGGAGCACTTTCAGCTGGAGATGAGGATGAGCCAGCAAGCTATTCAAGAGGAGATGAGAGCCTCCATGCTCTCTTTTATGGTTGAGACTAGGGCAAGCATTATTGCCATTCAATCAGAGTCTAAGGAGTGCTTCCAGAGCCTCCAGTCAGCCACTTCCACCAGATTTTCAGCTCTTGAGACTGGGATGGCCAACATCCCCAAGGAAGTGCAAACTTTGACAAATTCTGTGCAGCCAAGGCTAGCTGCAATTGAGATTTCCCTGGATGTCACCAAAAATAGGGTGGAGTCAACTTTAGGGCTAATTGAGAGAAAATCCATTGATGCTTCTGAGCAAGGAATTGAGCTACATGGATTGATTTCTGTGATGAAGAGGAAGATTGAAGTTTCTGAGAAGCATCTCAAAAGCCAAGGATCCATTGTTGAGCAGATGTCCTCCCATCTTGGACAACAGGCTACTGTGATGGTTCAAATGGCAAAAGATGTGAACCATCTCAAGCTTGAGGTCTCAAAAGTGAAGGAGCAAAATTTTCAAGTTGTCAAGGCCAAACCTCCAAAATCCTCCAAACTTCACTCCATTCCTCCTTCTTCTAATGAAATATCCAATAGCAGCAGCTCGGATGGAGATGAAGATCCGGATGAAGAAGAGGTAGTTCAAGAAAACAAGGAAACTCAAGAAGAAGAAGTTGGTCCCTCAGAAAATATATCAATAAAAGTGGCAGAACTTATAAAGAAACAAAAACAAGATGGCTTGTAATTTTTTTTGTATGTGTGTTTGTTTTTTTTATGTTGCCATAGGGGGAGAGAAATATAGAATGTAATGAAATTTTTTTTTACTGAATGAACGAAATTTTCTTATCCCCATTTTTTGCATCTTTGCCAGTATATACAAAAATGCTTTGTGTTTATCTAATTTTTATGGAACTTCTCTTGGTATTAAAACATGGTGATATGTCTAATAATCCATCTAAAATATGCATCCAAGAAACAATTGTGATTATTATTTTAAAATGCATATGTTTAGGGGGAGCTTACCTCAAAGTTTTTATGAAAAGCATGTTGTGAGGGAGAGCTTAACCCCATTTCATTACATTGTTATGTGATCATCAAAAATGAGGAGATTGTTAGTCTCAGGGCTAAAACCATGAGTACCCCTAATAATTTTGATAATAACATAATAATGAAATGAAATACTTAGTACTAATAATCATGTTCAAGTGCTTGAACATTTCAAAATACACAGTTGATAGCACTCCAATCATGAAAAATGATGAAAGATCACCCAAGAGGAAGCTCAACTCATTGTATACAAGTTGAAGATCCAAGATAAGACCATAGTCCAAGTCGGGTCCATTGAAAACAAAGGCAAATCACAAGACCCAAGACAAGCAATGATCAACTCTCAAGTAGTTTCATATGTAAATTTTTTATTGATAGTACATAGGACTTATGTAAGAAGTCCTCAAAAGAGTGGTAAGTTGAAAAGCTCAAGAGACATAGATTGACCATAGGAGCCTAGGACTCTTTCTAGGAATCATTCTAAGGCTCTAAAGTATCATAAAATAATGTTAAATCATAGCTCATAAACCTAGGAAATCAATCCCATCTCCTTCGCCTGATCCAAAACAGATTTCAGATTTTTTACTCTGAACTCGTCGACGAATTCTCAGGATAAGCTGAATTCGGCGACGAAGTCATGAAAGTGTTTTTTAAAATTCATTCTGTCTTTTGTATTCGGTGACGAATTCTCAAATAGGATTGAATTCTACGACGAAGTCATGACAATATTTTTAAAAATTCACTCTGTCTTCTGAAATTTGGCGATGAATTCAAGTGGGAACCCCTACTTCGTCGATGAAACTATGTCTGAAACTGAAAAATCGTTGTAACGGCTAGTTTTCAACGGATCAAAGAGCATTCAATGAACCTTCAACAGCATCATGGGATCAATTGCTATAAAAGGAGTTCATTTATGAACTAATAATAACTTTTGATGACAGCAATAACTCCTATTGATCACTCATTCATTGCTTTTGATTCTCACTCGCTCTCATACTTAGAAAATTCTCAAAATCTCTCTTGAGCTCATTCAACTCCAATTTCTTTTGAGAGACTTTACTAAAGTTTGTATCTCACTCTTATCCAGCTCATTCAATGAGCTTTTATTTCAGATTTTTGAATCCTAACTCATTTATTGAGGTCAGTCAAGAATCTAGGATTCTTGCACTGAAGTTGTTGCTTTAGTTCTATCATGAGAGGGTAGTGCTCTTGAAAGGTTTCAGCTCGGCCCAAAGGAGAGCTTGTAAAGGTAATATCTCGACATGTAAGAGAGATTGTAACAGTTTGGTCTCCAACAGTGAAGGAGCCTGTGCAATTAAGGAATCGTGGTGAATCCTCTAGCTGGAAGCTTGAGGTAGGGAGTAGGCTAGTTTGCTGAACCTCGTGAACAAATTCTGAGTTTACACTCTTTTTATCTCTTCTCTCTTTCTCTTACAGTATTTCTATTGTTTTTGGTTGTTGTATATTTGATTTATTCCACATCTTGAACTTGTAGTTCATAAAATTTTAAATCTGCCATAGACGAGATTCATCCCCCCCACCCCTTTAGGGTCATTACTTGGCCAACACAGGGTTGTGTGGGTACTAACCTCTTGCTCATAAGAAAAGGCTCATAAGTTGAATAAGGAAATGTCAAGGAGGTTGGTAGCCCAAGTTGAAGGGTGATAACCTCTTGCTCATAAGAAAAGTCTCATAAGTTAAGTACATTGTCAAGGAGGTTGGTAGCCCACGGTTGTGCGGGTACTAACCTCTTGCTCATAAGAAAAGGCTCATAAGTTGATAAATGGTCAAGGAGATTGCTAGCCCAAGTTTTAAAGGCTACTAATCTCTTGCTCACAAGAATATCGAAAGGAAGGCTCATAAGAATCTCACAAGGCTCACAAGAACTCGTAAGGAATCTCATAAGACTCAGAAGCTCACAAGAACTTGTAAGGAATCTCATAAGACTCATAAGCTCACAAGAACTCATAAAAACCATAGATGATGCTTTACTTTCATGAGAAAAATGATGTGATGAATAATTTTGTATGTTGCTTTAAGAATGAATTATGAACTTTAATCTCTTAATTAACTGTTATGATAGTATGTATGCTTGTTATTACTGTTGATTAGCTAAGAGCTTGTACTCACTGAGTATTTCATACTCAACCGTACATTTCATGTCGGCAGGTACGCTATACGATATGTGTACTCCAGTTCCTTGGATTAAGGCGGCTCATGGAGAGCTAGAGATTGCTCGGGTTGTCATCCAGATGTTGGGGGTTTTGACATGTGACCCTATGGTTGGGTTGAGTGAGAGAGACATGTATTTCGGGTATTTTTGGTTTGGGGATATTGTATCACTTGAGCTGGCAACTCAAGTTAAGGATTGCAGGTACATGCCTTACTTCATATTCAGTTATTGTAAACAATTTTACTTGGAATACAGTTAAGTTATTAAAGAAATTTTCAGTTCACTATTTAGCTTGCCTTATTTGCTTCTGCAAGATTGTTGTGTGGTAGGTAACGAGCCCAAATATTGCCTAACTCCTAAGGGGTATTTCGGGGCGTTACAAAAGTGGTATCAGAGCCTAGGCATTAGAGTCCCTAGGGTCATTTAGTACTCGATAACATGATTGAACAAGGCCTTAGGTCAAGAAGAAGAGTCGCATTCCAAGTGTAGACTAATCACTTAGTCTTTTCTATAACAGGTTGATTTCCATCGAAGTTAGTGTCTATTTTCGCTAGGAAAACCGAAAATTTTATATACTTATACTATTATGTGTGGTATTGTTATGTGGTATTATATGCTATGTGGTGTGCATACTATATGTTATATGCTAAGTAAAAACCAATGCTTTATGAACGGGTTTCCCAGTTAGACTCAAGAGTTGGGTGAAACTCAGGCCAAGTCTAGCCTAGGTGTTAGCTGACAAGGGAGTGGTAGGTCCCTTGTCATACATTGTGTTATTAGATTTTGGTAGGGATTTGTTTCCGAGTGAGACTAAAGGAGGTTCTTTCATCTTGCAAGACTAGTAGATTTCGAGTTGTTACGGAACAAGGGACATAGGTTTCGATTTATATCCTGTTATATGTATTTTGTGAAATTCCATCTGTTAAAGTGCACTTAATGCATATTGCACCACAATAAGCACAAGTCGCACATCATGGTGTGACAATAAGTCTATATAAGTCCATGCATCCCCATGACTAGTAAGAACGAACATATATATTTTAACAACCTCAGGGATGGTGGATGCACGTTTCTAGATACAGATGCGCATTTTCTGTAGCACATTCTAGACTCAGTGCTCAGTCCCAAATAATAATATATTATAGACTCACTGGACAAATATAATTTTGGACCAGCTCATGGATGTTTGATGCACGTTTCTAGATACAGACGTGCATTATCTACAGCACGTTCTAGATCTAGTGCTTAGTCCAAAATGATAAACGCATTATAACTTCAAGCATAATCATGCATAGCATGAGCATCATACACGGCATAAGCATCACGCATTTCACAAGCATCACACACTTTCATACATAGCATGCACATCATAGATAGCATAAAGCATCACGCATCTCATAAGGATCATACAGAGCATGAGCATCATACCTGTCACAAAGATTCAAAGGAAGTTGTATAAATAACTCAAATGGATAAACTACTCATTAATTTAATACCTCAAAATGAGCGTGAGAACTTAGCTTCGCCAGGAAAACCAGTTGTATGATTATACCATTGTGTGTATACTTGGATAGATACGATATGCTTACATAGGCAATATACGCTCATTTAATAGTTAGGAGCTTGATTCAAGTTATACTTAGGAATTGTTATTGCTCCTAAGTGTAGACTAACAAATTATTGTTAGTCAAAAGCTGGTTGAAATCTCAATCGAACTTAGGGTCTCACGCTAGAAAAAACCTCAATTGTATGTTAAGGCTAATTCATGTGTATACTATACCCTATTTCAATGAAGTGTGATGTGTTGCTTGTATATAACATACTATGTATATGATACATATGATTTTATGTACTTGCTTGATGGTGGTTAGTCAAGGGCACCTTGCTAATAAGCGAGTGCCTAGTTAGGTGTTGGTCGGCACCGGATTGATAAATCCTTTGTCATGTCTTAGGTTTCTAAGTTCGTGGGCTCAATTGTGCAAGGTACACCCAATTCAAAGTGTTGATCTATAAATTGCCAAAAAGTATGTGATATATGTTTATATATGTGTACGAACATGCTACGTATATTCTATGTGTACTGCTATGTATTGTTGATTTAGTTGTGAGTAACGTGTGCCTAGCCAAGGGATTAGTCAACATGGGATTCAAGTGTCCGGTGGACGTGTTTAGCGTTACTAAGTATGAAAGCTCGTTTGAACTAAATGAAATATGGGAAAGTATCCCCACTCGATTGTGTATCGTCCAAATTTCGAGGACGAAATTTCAATACGGGGGGGAGGATGTAGAACCCCGGAATTCAAGTTCACTGTGCTATGAATAGTGTCAGTGAATAGTGCCCTTGTGTGTGTGCGTAAAGGCCTAAGGTCTTCCATTTTGTTCTTAGTAGTGTGTTGAGTCAAGTGAGGGTTTTAGGTGAGTGTGTTGAGTCTCAAAAAGAGAGTATAAGTATACTCTATGTGGGTAAAAGTAAGGGTATAAATATCCTAAGTGTTTAATAGGTTGTAAGTGAATAGTACTAGTGCGCGAGGCATAAAGAAGTCAGGGCCTCTCATGCATATTGGCATGAATTCAATGATTACCTAGGTGGATTACAAACCTATGGGGTAATGAGTCATGAAGTGTGAGTAGGGTGTTGAACCCAAGGGAAAAGAGTGTGACAACACTCAAAATGTTCTAAGTGTTAAAAGGGTATGTCTTAACACAGCCTCAACTTTATGAAGCTCTACTTTAGTCACTGCTTATCAGAATCGAGTGAAACTTGAATTTTTGGAAATTTATTTAAACCCTCTACGAGGTTCATGTTGATTGCTTTTCTAGATTTTGAGTCGGGGTTAAGTCAAACGTCCAATTTCCGAAATCGGATCTGCTGCAAATATGGGTTAACGAAATCCATTTTCAGATCAGTCGACTTTAGATCCCATTTAGGTAATTAAAAACTCAAAATTAAGAAGTGGCCTACCGAGAGATCGGTGGCTATCGACTAGTGGAAAATTTTGTATGGGCAAAATTTCCAGAGAGGCCTTTTGGGACTGCTTGCTCGGTCATAAGGACCGATCGCTCGGTGGCCTACCGAGAGATTGGTATCTATCGACTGGTCTTAAAAAATGTATGGGTTATTTTTCCAGAGAGGGTCTTTTGAACTAAGCTCTCGGTTGGAAGACCGATTGCTCGCTATTAGACTGAGTGCTCGGTACTGAGCACCGATCGATCGGTCCCCCGTAATCAGAATTTTTTCTAAAAATGACTCTTTTCTAAAACCTATATAAACAACTTTTAAGGACCTAATTCGTATCCATTGTTTATTATTGAAAGAGTAGAGGTATGAGAAACCCATCTAGGGCTTTTTCCATTCTTCTTAATTGATCCTTGTTGATCCCTCCTCTTTCACTCATCCTCGAGAATGTCCTTCGAAAGACGAGTCCAACGCAAGTTGAATCGTCAAAATCCGATAAGCGAATCAAAAGTTATGGTTGAAATAATAAAATGGGAAAAACCTGGAAACTTTCTGTCCCAGGTACGATCGTTCGTAAACACCCTACGAACAATTGTACCTACGAACGATCATAAAGTTCCAAAATGCTGTAAACTCACTAGACAACCTACGATCGATCGTAGGAAGCCTACGAACGATCGTAGAGTCCTAGAAACCCTATAAACTCACTGTCAAGTCTACGATCGATCGTAGATATGCTACAAATGATTGTAGACGGGCGACCCAAACTTTTTCTGCTGGATTTTAGGGTTTTTACCCTTTGCCTATAAATAAGGCTTCCAATTGGGGGTTTTTGGCTTACCCTAAACCTAGAAAGATTAAGAGAAGGATTGTGAGAGAGAAAGGAAGGAAGGAGAGATTTAAGGATTTCCAAGAGGGGTTGTGGATTGAAGATCAAGTGGAGCATCCCTCAAGCAAAGATCACCTTCCTTTTCAAGGGTTGCCTTCTTCCTCAACTTTGGGGTTTCCCGAACCAAGGGAGTTTTCTTCAAGATCAAGTGTTGATCCTCAAGGTTAGTACATTATCCTAACTAGCTTAGTAATAACCTATGTTTTTCAATTGGAAATGATTATGGGTAGAACTTGTATATCTCATTTTCTTGAAATCTATCATGACCCTAATAAGGTATAAGATTAATAAATTAGTTGTGGCTGTGTTGAATGTGGATGGTTAAGGCAATTGGATGCCATGTAGTTGTGATGGATGTTGAGTGATGAAAAAGATGGAAGGGCAACGTGTAATGCCCCAAAATCCCCCCTATGAGTTAGGTAGGACTTTAGACATTACTGTCATAACCTGTTAAACCATCCTGCAAAATGTACAATGCACACTATAGTGGAAATGAAATAATTGCGGAAGCGAAACCATGCGAAAACATGAACTCACTTTTTCTTTCTATACATATGACTAAATTCCAAGTTTGTACAATAATAAAGCCAAAACAAGAGTGGACAGGCCCACCCATCAAATACAACGTAATCTGTCCCTCACCACTCTCACCAATAATCTGAATAAAGCGGCCTATCTAGTGCTCTATCATCCTAATGATGATGATCCATGGTGGGCTCTGGCTCGAAATACTCCTTAATCCAAGGCTCAAGAGCACGCTCATCAACACGACCTGCCGAAGTAACAATTTCGGCTGAGCATGGAATATTCAGTGTCTACAAACTACTATATAATTTATCGTAGTATCACATGATTTCATATAGGCAGTTCATAGAATACACATGAACTGAAACACATACGGAAAAACCTCTTTTTAAATACACGTGTGTGATACTTTGCAAAACATGTATTATTTTCACATATCATTTTCACATGGCTTTTTACACATATCTTTTTGTGAGAGAGTACACTTGCACGAGACTAAAGCCTACCCTACAAAGAGTAGAGGCCACTAGCATACACTTGCACTTCCATTAGCTTCATCTCACATACACATGAGTCCATGGATTTTACACACATCTTTTACACATCTTTTTGTGATAGAATACACTTGCACATGACTAATGCCTACCCTACAAGAAGTAGAGGCCACTAGCGTACAATTACACTAATGCCTACCCTACAAGGAGTATAGTCCATTAGCATTAATGCCTACCCTACAAGGAGTAAATTCCATTAGCTACATCCCACATACACATGCATATGAATCATTAACTTCTTTATTGGTATCTTTGCACATATCATTTCTCTTTGGGACCGAATGACTAATGCCCACCTTACAAGGAGTGGAGTCCACTAGGATCCTCCCTATTGGTATTTGCACATATTGTTTCTCTTTGGGACCGAATGACTAATGCCCACCCTTCAAGGAGTGGAGTCCACTAGTATCTTCCCACACACACACTTAAATTCTCATTTGCTTTACACATACACATATGACAAAACTCGATCATACAATACACGTGTGCATAATCAATTGTGAGCAGCATGGTAGACAAAAGAAACACTTTACATGTGCCCCATATTTCACCTTTTCATCCATAGCAATAGCTCATATACGCATAATCCACATAATTCCATTTCACCGTAACATTAGTTTTCCTCTTGGATTTTCCTCAAAACTTATGTATTTTAACATGTTTTTCATCTTTGAATAATAATATACACTTTTCATTCTTTATTTTAAGGCATAAAAGCTCACAAAATAGCTCACATCATAATTCACATACTTTTATCTTGATTTACCATATGGTTTATGACAAACTAGGTAGTGAAGTGTAGTTACCTTAGGGGATAAAAATCTCTTTGATCCAAGGCTTGAAAAAGCTTGAGGAAGCTTGTAGAAGAGAAACCCGAGCTCGAGGATGAAGATCCAAGATCTAATGGCGCGTGGTACTGAGATCCAAGCTTGTGGAACTTTGGGAAGCAAGGATTCGAGCTCCACCTTCGATCTCACAAGAAAACCCCCTTTTGGAAACCTAGGTTTCCTCTTTTTTCTCTCAAAAAGTCCCTCTCTAAGTGTTGGAACCCTTGGACCCCCGAAAATTGGGTATATATAGTGTTAAGTTAGTGAAAAACCCCAAAAACAATGTGTCTGTGCGATCTCGCTCAAGCGGGCTTGCGTCTCGCTCGAGGGGGCTTCTCCCTGGGCTCAAAAACACTGTTTCAATCATGTTCGCTCGAGCGGGCTTCCATCTCGCTTGAGCGAGATTTTCTGCAAAAATATGCTTCAGTGTTTTGGCCATAACGTTTGACTCACTTATCAGATTTTGACGATTCAACTTGCGTTGGACTTCTCTTTTAAATGAGAAAAATTTTGTATCTAATGTAAAAATCCTAATTTTGAGCTTTTAATTACCTAAATGGGCTCCAAAGACGACTGGTCTGAAAATGGATTTCAGTAACCCAATTTTTCAGCTGACCTGGTTTTGGAAATCCAACTTTTAACTCTACCTCGACTAAAAATATTGAAAAAATGGTAAACATGAACCTTGAAGAGGGTTCCAGTACCTTTTCAAAATTTCCAGAATCACTCGATTCTGAGCAACAATGACTAAACTAGAGCTTTTTAAAGTTGATGGTAATGCCAAAACATACCTCTTCAACACCTATAACATAAAGAGTGCTTTCACACTCTTTTTCCTTGGGTCCAACACCCTACTCACACCTCATGACTAATTCCCCATAAGTTTTTAAACCCACCTATGTGATCATTGAATTCACAACAATATGCATGAGAGGCCCAGACCTCTTTATGCCTCGCGCACTAGCACTATTCACCACACTATTCACTTACAACTCATTAAACACGTACGGTATTGTATACCCTTGCTTTTACTCACTTACAGTATCTTTATACTCTCTTTTTGAAACTTAAAACATGTACCTAAACCCTCACTTGACTCAACATAATACCAATAACACAATTGAAGGCTTTAGGCCTTTACACCCACCATATAAGGGCACTATTTATTAACACTGTTCATAGCACAGTGAATTCGGTTTCGGGTTTCTACACAATGTATCCATAATGCACGAACACAATGTGGTTGATGAAATGCTTGCTTTGAAAAAAAGAACTAAAGGTTAAAGGAAATATCGAATGCTAGGTGTTCGATAAAATGCATGTGTGGAAATTTAACTCAAGACTATGAAATGTATGATTTAGGGATTTTTTCCCCAAGTTGGCAATGTTGAGAAAATGCTCTATATGTTTCCTTAAATTCTCACAAGTTTATACAAATGTTGAAATGCTATTTGATGTTTAGTTTCATGTCTCCATGATGTCACCAATTGTTATGTACGAGCACGCATGCACGCATGAACTGAATTTCTAAGTACAATTACATGAAGATAAACACAAGATAAGAATAAGATATTAGGTACGCTAAGAAAATTTATACGAAGAGGAAACTCATAAGAAGAGAACAAATTGCTTACAAGTAGATGGTATGGTCAAGGAGGTTGGTAGCCCAAGTGAAGGGTACTAACTTCTTGCTCATAAGAAAGTCTCATAAGTTAAGTACATTGTCAAGGAGGTTGGTAGCTCAAGATTGTGCGGGTACTAACCTCTTATTCATAAGAAAAAGCTCATAAGTTGAATAAGGAAATGTCAAAGAGGTTGGTAGCCCAAGTTGAACGGTGTTAACCTCTTCCTCATAAGAAAAGTCTCATAAGTTAAGTACATTGTCAAGGAGGTTGGTCGCCTAGGGTTGTGCGGGTACTAACCTCTTGCTCATAAGAAAAGGCTCATAAATTGATAAATGGTCAAGGAGATTAGTAGCCTAGGTTTTAAAGGGTACTAATCTCTTGCTCATAAAAATATCGAAAGGAAGGCTTATAAGAGTCTCACAAGGCTCACAAGAACTCACAAGGCTTATAAGGACTATAAGGACTCATAAGAATCTCATAAGCTCACAAGAAACTCGTAAGGAATCTCATAAGACTCAGAATCTCACAAGAACTCGTAAGGAATCTCATAAGACTCATAATCTCACAAGAACTCATAAGAACCATAGATGATGCTTTACTTTTATGAGAAAAATGATGTGACGAATGATTTTATTTGTTGCTTTAAAAATGAATTAAGAACTGTAATCTCTTAATTAACTGTTATGATAGTATGTATGCTTGTTATTACTATTGACTAGCTAGGAGCTTGTACTCGCTGAGTATTCTATACTCAACCGTATATTTTATGTCGATTGGTACGCTATACGATATGTGTACTCCAGTTCCTTGGATCGAGGCGGCTCATGGAGAGCAGGAGATTGCTCAGGTTGTCATCCAGATGTTGGGGGTTTGGACATGTGACCCTATGGTTGGGTTGAGTGAGAGAGACATGTATTTTGGGTATTTTTTGTTTGGGGATATTGTATCACTTGAGATGGCAACTCAAGTTAAGGATTGCAGGTATATGCCTTAGTTCATATTCCGTTATTGTAAACAATTGTATTTGAAATACAGTTAAGTTATTAAAGAAATTTTTAATTCACTATTTAGCTTGCCTTATTTATTTCTACAGGATGGTTGTGTGGTAGGTAACGAGCCCAAATATAACCTACTCCTAGAGGGTATTTTGGGGCGTTACACTCTCCAGTGACCAAAACCCCTCTGCTAGCGACGGACGGCGGCGGAATCACCGTTCATCTGAAAAAGGCCAAAAAACCTTTATTATTATTATTTTTAATTTCTGTTTCTTTGTTTACCTTTAATCCGAATCACTCTGATCTTTAAAAAAATGATTATTCAATTCCAAAAATTATTTCAGAAACAGTAAAATTAATTATCAAATCCGAAAATAAATACTACTCATATTTTGATTATTAGGAAAAAATAATCAGAAGGTCGAACCTACGCTCTGATACCAATTGTTGGGATTCAAGAATAATAACATGTTAAACCTAAACAAGATTATTTCAATCCTAGATCTTGACCATGCAATTAATTTTCTAGAATTCATTATCAAAAGAGACAGAGATTGAAAGAGATAATCCCATATCTTTCGCTGGAATTTCTCTATTCTCTTCTCGGTTTGATGTTAGACTTTTCGTACTACGATTGAAAGGATGAGAGAGAAGTCTTATCTTTTATCTTTAGGTCTGATTCAATGGGACTTCTAAAATGACATAAGAGAAAAAAGGGACTTCCCCTTTCTTTATATGCCCTTAGAAACCTACTAATTATAAGATCCAAGGGTTGAGAAGAATCACACCAAAGATCTAACGGTCGCCAACCCTGACCATCTTGTTAGCTTTAATAACACTTAAGGGTCCATGTTTGATCATTTTTCTTTAGTGGGACCCCTTAACCTTATTATTCTCTATTCACAACAATACAATCCGAGTTTCGAAAACCTAAAGATTCCGTCAGACCACATGGGTTTTTATTTAATAAGAAAAAACTCTAACACAATCATATAAGTACAAGTAAATATAAAATACTTATTTTGTTTGAACATGACATGTATATCTTTAAAGGGGAATTTTCCTCTTGATACAAGAAGAAATTGATAAACGGTTAAATACCAATATATGAAAATCATGTGGACTCATTGGGGTGGGCACAAAATAAAAATGGTAGGGAAAGAATTGAGGGGGAAAAGAACCTATTAGCAGAAGGAAAATATTCACCAACTCAATCCAAGGAGGTGAATTACCGTCTCAGAGCCCCTTTTTTGTGTCATGTGTCCCCTTTTTTACTCCCTTAACTGTAGTTAAGATTCACTAATCCTTAGGACTAAAGCATCTAACCTTGATTTTTAGAAGAAAAAAATTAATCACGAGGATTAAGACTAGTTAACCATAGTTCGAACTTGGAAGGGGCTTTTGCTGAAATGGCATAAGTAATTCTATTCTGGAGTTGTTTTGGGGTGGCACAAATTACGAGGCACCAAGTAATGAGGTGGCGCCAGATGCACGCGAGTGCAAATGCAGCTGGTTCACATTCAAAAATGGCCGCCAATCGCATTAACTAAGAAGTTGAGAATAAACTCACAATTCCATAGGCTAAACCAGCTCGACTATAAAAGCATAAAAGAAAATGCCTCTTTGTTTAGAATATAAACAAATATATGTGTAATTCAAGAGGAATATTCAAGTCAGGATAGCAGGACAAGAAAAGTGGTGTCCTCTACCCGTGCCATATGCATGCGTGCATGTAGGGAGTATGGAGCCAAATCATCTCCGGCAAATCCGGTTATCACCCTTAGAGGTCACCACGTGTCTCCTTTGACACCCCTTAACCCCCTTAACGGTGGATAAGGTTCACCCACCCCTAGGTTCACTCACCCATTTTTGGTTTTTTTTTTAATATTAATTTTTTTATTTTAAATTAAAAAACTGTTTTTAATATTAAAAAAACTTTAAAAACGTGTTTTTTTTTAATTTTAAAAAAAGAATTAATATTTTTAAAAAAAAATCAAAAATGGGTGGGTGAACCCTAGGGGTGGGTGAACCTTACCCATGGTTAAGGGGTGTTAAAGGAGACACGTGGCGACCTCTAGGGGTGATAACCGGATTTGCCAAATCCGGTAGAGGATTTGACTCCGTGGAGTATATTATTCATTAATTAAAGATGCTCGAGCGAGTTTTGAACAAACTAACTCGAGTTGTTCACGCTAACCACCCCTACAAAGAGCCTTGCTGGATTCAATCGAGGAGAACCTCCTGCCAACGCCGAGAATTAAAGAACCCCACGAGTTACATAGATATCCCGGTTGCCGAAGTAGTAGGTAATGGAACCGACACTGGCGGTGACCAGCTCATCCGGTAATGAGTGGTAGGTGAAAGACTACGTGGCACAACGAATGGTCTCAAAGTCAATGTGAGATCCACAACCACGTATCACACCAACTACTCAAGAACACCCTCACCAAAAATTTGTAGGTGAACCGCATGCTCAATTTTCCTGAAAACCTTATCTTTCAGTCGCTCCTTTTGCTTTTGCTTTCTCTCATTTCTAGATCTTAAAAAATAAAAAAGATATTGTGAAAGTTTCTTGTGGACTTATATATAACAAAAAAATTGGCTTCTTGTTGAAGAGGAGAGTGGTGGGAGCAAAATGCAAACCTTATTTAACTTCTCTTTTTTAACAAGATTTATGTTGGGAGAGCAAAATGCAAACGTTATTTAACTTTTATTTATCAAGATATACGGTGATTAGTATCTGTTCTAAATTAGAAGAGGTGGATATCTCGACCATCACACGGACCTCATGTTAGCGGTAGAATTTCATACCTTAAACTCAAAAAAAAATAAGATACGGGATCTTCTCCGGTTAGTGTTGATCGTAGCCCGTTAGCATCCAATCAAAGGAGTCATCTACCCTTCTACATGTCAACCAAGACATGAGTTTAATGATTAAATGCCGCAAGCACCAACACCTGAGTCAAAATTAATACACATGTCAGCAAAGGTGCCGTTTAAGACAGTCAGCATCTAAGGCTAGAGCCTAGTGGTTTGCCCATCTTCACCAACCACATCTCTACTGGTCAAAATTGGTTCACTATTGTAATACAAAAATCCCAACCAACCCCTCCATCACCTGCTCCTTCCTTCACCCTTGTACATATTCCTCCTCTCTTCAACCTAACTCACCAAAACCTCTCTTATATAACACTTTCTCATATCCTCTCAACCAAACTCAAAACCCCTCTCTCTCTCTAAAACCTCTCTCTCTACTCTCGCTCTGATCTAATGGATACCCAAACAATCCCAGGAGACTTCATCTATCGATCAAAACTCCCCGATATTTACATCCCAAACCATCTCCCCTTACATTCATACTGCTTCGAAAACATATCCCAATTCAGCTCTCGCCCATGTTTGATAAATGGCGCAACAGGTGAAATACACACATACGCCGATGTAGAGCGCACCGCGCGCAAGGTAGCAACAGGCCTCGACAAACTCGGTATCCAACAAGGTCAAGTAATCATGCTTCTACTACCCAACTCGCCCGAGTTCGTCTTCGCCTTCTTTGGCGCTTCATTTCGTGGCGCCATCACCACTACCGCCAATCCCTTCTACACACCAGCCGAGATCTCAAAGCAAGCCAAAGCTGCCAATGCTAGGCTTATAATCACGCTAGCTTGTTGCGTCGAGAAATTTAAAGACTTCGCGATCGAGAACGAGGTTAAGATCATTTGCATCGACTCACCTCCAGAAGGGTGTTTACATTTCTCCGAGTTGACTCAGTCCGATGAGAAAGATATGCCCGCCGTAAAAATCAGCTCCGACGATGTTGTAGCGATGCCCTATTCGTCCGGGACGACAGGGCTTCCAAAAGGGGTGATGTTATCTCATAAGGGACAAGTCACTAGTGTTGCACAACAAGTTGATGGAGAGAATCCCAACTTGTATTTCCATAGTGAAGATGTGATTCTATGCTTGTTGCCATTATTTCATATCTACTCGCTCAACTCGGTGTTGCTTTGTGGGTTACGAGTCGGAGCAGCGATTCTCATAATGCAGAAATTCGATATTGTTGCTTTGATGGAGCTGGTGCAGAAATATAAGGTGACGATTGCCCCGTTCGTTCCTCCGATCGTCTTGGATCTCGCTAAGAGCCCCGTAATTGATGATTATGATCTTTCTACTATAAGGATGGTGATATCTGGAGCAGCTCCATTAGGGAAGGAGCTTGAAGCTACTGTTAGAGCTAAGATTCCCAATGCCAAACTTGGACAGGTATTATAATTATTATATAGCTAAAAGATTATATAAAATTTAGAGTAACACTTTATGCTCAAAATTACTATATAGTAATATATCAACTATATAATTATAATAATAAACTAATTATGTATTTGATATGATTCATTAGGTTTGATAAGATTAGGGCTGTCAATGGATTAAATCAAGATCCGGATCTTGATCCTATTTTAGATCGGTCGGATCGAATACGAATTTGAGATCTTGAATTCATTATAATCGAATTAAATTTGAATCTTAAATAAATAAGCAGACTTGAATCTGAATTAGGTAATTTTGAATCCAACAGATCTCAGATCTATCAAAGTTTTAATCGGATCGAATTCGGATATGGTTGATCCGATCCAAATTGACCTGTTTACAGCCCTAGATTAGAGCAACCCAAAGCCAATCTAATAAGTCAGTTGATAAATCATCCCAATTCCAACGAATCCAAAATCTCAATTAGAGCCCCTGATATAAGCCCCACAATCGTATACTCTTGACACAAAATACATGTCCCCCCTATTACCTCCGAAAAGGGGAGAATGCATTAAGGGAGACTAAAACAAGCACTCTCCCTTTTTTTCTTAATTTGGTGGGGGCAAATTAGCTAGGCGTCACCAAATATTGATTTTTTTCCCATTTTCCAAGAATTATAATATAGTAACTAACCATCTTTCTCTTATTTTTAACGGACCCAAAATTCAAATTCCCCAATGACGAGTGCAACCCCTATTCTCAGGCCTTTCTTACTCTCCGCGTGAGCCAACCACCCGGCTAATTTCTCTCATAAAGCATTGCAATCAATTAAAAAGGTGTATACTTTAATAGTCAGATTGGACAAATGGTTGGCTCAGGATAAAACTAGCGGCAGAAGATTACCTCAGGTGTCTGCCCGAGCTGGGCGCTCGGGCATCCACAAACAATAAAACATGTGGCATTTTTAAAGGAAAAAAAAATCAATTAGGCAGAAGTCAAAATGATGGTGACAGATGAAATGACTTCTGCCCAGAAATTTGAAACAGATGACCTATTGTTTGCGGATGCCCGAGCGCCCTGCCCAAAACTAGCACTCCTCATTCTCCAACTGTTCCCGAGTCGCTTTGAGGTTGCTCTCAAGAACCTAACCAAGAAAGTAAATCTATTTGCAAGTAATTCTCTTTTACTCTTATTCAAATGCCAACGGCTAGATTTGTCCGGAGCACCGGAACTGATAAGTAAATCCATTTGACAGGGATATGGGATGACGGAGGCCGGGCCGGTGCTGAGCATGTGCTTGGCGTTTGCGAAGGAGCCATTTGAGATCAAAGCAGGCGCGTGTGGGACAGTCGTTAGAAACGCTGAGATGAAGATCGTTGAACCCGACACTGGTGCCTCTCTGCCCCGAAATCAACCCGGAGAGATTTGCATTAGAGGAGCCCAGATCATGAAAGGTATCCTTTACTTTTCTACTCTCATTTCATTTATTTTCTCAAATCAATATATAACTTGCAAGGACAACAGCATTTGTGTATTTCACGCGCATTGAATACGCGTGAAAGAGCCACAAAACGTAAAATCTTGGAAATTTAGTATTATCTTATCCAATTCAGCTCATGACAGAGTCCGGATCCATTCAAGCAAATGCTTGAGAGAACCTCTTAAGTAGGGTTGGTGCAGTTGGCTAGCTTCCCGGGTTTGATCCTTGTGATCGAGTGTTCAACTCCCACTCCTCAATTTATCCGGGTATCCATAGGAAAAATTCTAAGTGGGTTGGTGTAGATACCTAAAGGAACAAAAAATTCTCAATTTCTAATGCTTTTTTCCTCCCTAGTTGGTTGCCAACTAGAGCTAATGGGACACATGGCACATTGTTGTGCATGCTTGTGAGTTGTGATCCTATGTTTCAATGTAGACCAACCACCCTAGGGTTGGCTTGAATTAAGGATCCTTAAACTAATAACTAAAGGAGCCTATGCATTTTCAGGGTGAGAGTCAGATTACTCTCCACCCGTCCCACTAACTTGAGCAGATACTAACACTCTAACTGGGTTGCGGTCTAACTCTATAAACTGTACCAAAAAAAAAAAATGCAAGTTTCAATTTAGTATTAAGATTAGGAATCGTAATTTATTTATATAAAAGAGTTGGGTTAATAAATTAGGGTCAAAGGATTTCCCTTATTGGGTTTGGTGTTTGTGGTGGGTCTTCTCAACCCATACCTCATTGATGCTCAAACTGACCCGACCCGATAAGTTGGCAACCCTAGTCCAGCTCTACCTCAACAACCAAGGAAATAATACCAAAGAATCTAATTTTTACAAGAGTAGTTGAAATTAAAGGGATTTCTAAAAATCCTAGCGAAGTAGTTGAGAGATGGGGTAGATTGATTAACAGATGGAACATGTGAAGAAACTTCCAAGAAACGCAGGTGGGAGCAAGTGGAAAAACTAAGAGAACTTGTAGGTTATATGGGATCACGACCTTTAACTACCAACCTTGTAAGCTGAGGCACCCCACATGGTTGGACACAGTGGGTATTTAAAATATATAAATTTGGTGGGTATGGATGACCCATCAATACATCATTATCCCACCATACAAGAAACGTTTTAGTAAACCAAACTGAAAAAAAAAAAGGGAAAACAAGTAGGTGCCTGCAAGCTAGTTTAGTTGGTAAAGTCCCTTGTTGTTGTACCAGAGACCTGGAATCGAATCTCACCTACACCAGGATTAGGGGTTAGCTCCACCCTCATTGTGTAACCCATAAGTCCATGTAGCCTTCATTGAACCAAAAAAAAAAACAAAGGAAAACAAATTTAATTTTAAACAAAAGCCTTTTAATCTATATACATTCAAAAAGTGTGAAAATTATTTCCTTCACCTACCTACCCTACTAACCATCAACTTTATTTTAATATATATATATATATATAGTAAATGTGTGTGCTTTGGATGTATTAATTTTTATTAATAAAAATATAATTAAATTCAATTAATAATTAATATTCTTATTATGGATATTTTCTGACCATATGAGAAAATAAATATCTAGAATTTTTAAATAGGTGAATAATATTATAAAAATTTACTTTTTAATTAGAATAAATAGAGTTTAGGAGACATTGAAGATTAGTAATGGGACTCACTAACAGTCCCTCTCATGATACATATGAGGTGGTGTGACCCATTATTATTACATTCTAAATAATCCAAGTAAAAACTGTAAGTAGTTGACTTTATAGATACATATGAGGTGTTGACTCATTATTATTAAATTTTAAGTTATTTAATTGGAGTAAGAAACTATGAGTAGAGAATTCTAAGAGTCCAACTACTAAAATAGATGCATTTATATATATTTATATAATATCATAAGGGTAATATAATAGTCTAATGAAAAATTATTTTAAAATTTTAAAATAAAATATTCTTAAAAATTGCTTGTGCTGCTTTCCATTTCTGGCTTGTGATGCTCTCCGATCTTATACTATGCCTTTTTTTAACAAAGTTGACCCCACGAATAGGGTATGTGGTTGATGTCTAGAAAGAGTTAAACTTTTTCTTCTCTCTACGCTCTCCTAAATTTTCCTTCTAATCAGATTTTTAAATAATTATCTTTCTCAAGAGGTTCTTTTTATACTATTCCATCTCTTTTGAAATTCGATTTTTATCTCTTCATCGGGCATCTTTTGTGCTTCGGGCCTTTGTTAGTGCATATGCATGACACATAGCAACGTTGTCTATGCATCACACAAAGGAATGACACGTGCAATTTTTTGAACCACAAAAAAATGATGATTTTTGTCCTCTCTTTCCTAAAAGCATACATTGTTGGCTTATAGGTGGATTTAGGCCAAGTATGTGAAAAATACCTGTATGTTTAGAGATGTCTTAGGTCGTTCAATCGGAGATCATATTTGATCATAATAAATGCCTGGAGTTATTGTGACCCAATTTAAATTAAAGTTTTCAGTGTCTGATGGATTGAGTAGACTAGACATATCCAATTATAAGTCGTCCTCAAAAGGTGAAGTGAGATAAGGTTTCATTCCCTCTATCATCACAAAATTTGCCTTTATCCCTTTTGAATTTCAAATTTAATAAATGGGTTACTTTGATCAATTTTGTAACACATCTAAGAGGCTAGACTAATCTTAAAAGATTAGTCTAGGGATACTCTACTCCCAAATGTATTCTCAAATTCTAACTGTTTATCTCAATTATTAAACAATTAGGATTAGAGTCGATGTGAAATTAGAAAAGATAAAATTAGTCAACTCAAATTAGGATTAGGGAGTATATTGGGAGTACCCATAGATCAACTCATCCCAAAAGGGATCCCTCCAAGATTTGCACTGATCTCATTTCCAACAGCTTGACTTCATCTGAGAATATATATATATATAGAATTGAGGCTAGCATCATTGGCTTTGTGCATTGTTTCAGTATAGCCTTCTCTTTCATATAAGGGTGTGTGACTATAAATTCAACTCAGCATCATCATCAATGTGCATCCCCACTTTAGCCCCTCAATCTTAATGGGCAATATTCTCTTCAAATCTATTTCTATCTTTATGAATAATTGAATTGAGATATCTAAATTCGAAACAAAACTAGTCTACCTATAAATTCAAATGTAGTCAGAGTAAATCCGCCAAATATTTTTTAAAAATATTATATATATAAGTATGTATGTATGTGTGTAACAATGGGTAATGTGTAGTTGACACATAGTAATATGTGATTGACACATACGCATATCCGATGGGTCACCCATGTTAGAATAATCACTAATTTAACCTTGATCAATGTTTAGGTTATCTCAACGATCCGGAGGCCACAGAGAAAACTATAGACAAAGAGGGTTGGTTACACACAGGAGATATCGGCTACGTCGACGACGATGATGAGATTTTCATCGTTGACCGACTTAAGGAGCTGATCAAGTATAAAGGATTTCAGGTTGCCCCTGCAGAGCTCGAAGCAATGTTACTCGCTCATGCCAACATCTCTGATGCTGCTGTAGTCCCGTAAGTATTGTACATTGTATAATTGTTGAGTTCGGATGGGCAACAGCGCATGCTGTTGCGCTGTTGCCCCTTTGTGTCACACATAAATGGGTCCCATCGTTTTTTTTGATTCTCAGGGTACCCCTATTGAATATGGGGCACTACTATGTTTTTTTTGATTCCCAAGCTACCCCTATTGAATATAGGGCACTACTATGTGAGACACAAAGGGGCAACAGCGCAACAGCGTGCGCTGTTGCCCATCCTAACTCATAATTGTTGTGGTAACAATTTTTTAGGTCTTGTAATTCTCTACTGTTATCACCGGACTCTTCTGCCCCTGAGGTCGCCACATGTCCCTTTTGACACCCCTTAGCTGTGGTTAAGATTCGACCACCCTTAGAGTTCGTCAACCTATCCTTAGAACGAAAAAAATATTAAATTTTCTTTAAACCTAGGAGTTAGTGAATTTTAACCTGGGTTAATAAATTCGAATTTGTTTTCGAAAAATCAAGGATAGTTGAGTGAATCTTGACCACAATTAAGGGGTGTTAAAGAGACACGTGGTGACCTCAAGGGTGTAACAGGACTCCCCAAGTCCGGTTATAACCATAGAGGGTTAGGTCTCTATTTTTGGATTTCCAACTGCATTCAACTTATCAAGTTCTGATTGGATGATCACCGATATTTTTTCAGAATGAAAGATGATGTTACAGGAGAAGTTCCAGTTGCTTTCATCGTGAGATCAAATGGTTCTGAGATCACTGAGGACGATATCAAGCAATACATTTCAAAACAGGTAAATTTTGAAGGGAAAAAATAGAACCCCACCAAAATTAAAAAATATTTGTAAACTCTTAGGCATAGGAGTTACAATTTCTAACCTAACCTGCCAACTCGACCTATTCACGGGATAGGGTCGAGGTGAGTAAGGATAGGCTACATTAATTGTCGTCCAAACGTGTTAAAGATTTGGCTATGCCACCGTCAGCTTTGCATCTATTCTCACACTAAATTTAGGGGTGATAGTTTTTATTAGTGACGTGGAGGAATCTCCATCACGTTTAGGCGGCAGCATAACAGTACCTGCCAAATCCCATTCATTCTAGTCAAATTGGATTGAGGTTGATCCAATCCATGTCGTAAATGTGTTAATTTTAGGTCTTGTAGAAGGAATCTATTATCTTAAGAGGAGTGCTAGCCCAACTTAAGAGTGCTAGTCCAATTGCATTTACTACATGTTTTTCACATACGCAAGTTGGGGTAGCACGTGTAGGTGTTTCATATTTTAACAATTAAAATAAAATAAAATAAACAATATTTAACATTTATTTGCCCAGTTGCGCCTTGTATCTTAATTGTCTGGCGGTGGTGGCTGCAGGTGGTGTATTATAAAAGGATAAAACGGGTCTTCTTCACTGACGCCATTCCCAAGGCACCAACCGGCAAAATCTTGCGAAAGGATTTAAGAGCAAAGCTAGCAATCACTGTTCCCACTTAATTGTACAAATAACAGGGGCACATGGTGTAATTTTCTTCCTTCTATTGCCCTTCTAGATACAAATGTCTTTCTTTTGAATTAGTGTTTCTTGGCGGACTTCATTGAACTATCTTCCCTCAAGGATTTGATGGAAAATGGACAAACCCTAAGCTGTATTTTGGGTGTTAGGTCAGTATTTTTTTTAAAATTTAAATGGAGAGCATGAATATGAGGAGCAAAAATGGTGTTTTAGGATTAGGTTGTAACTCAAAAAACAACCTAGGGTTAGGATTTTCACTTTTTAGAATGTTCTTTGGCAAGCTCTCTTACAATGAATCTCTGTTCTCCTCTCTCTCTCTCACACACACAGGTAAGAATGACCATTTTCATTGCACACGTCATTCTTTTTGCATGCCACCATCTCTGCCGTTGTTTGAACAAGCAATAGAATTAGGCCCTTTTTTTTTTTTTTGGTATTGGTATACATCAGTAGGGTCAATACGATTAGTAGTTAGCTGGGGCACTGAGGCACTTGCAACCCTTACCACAAGAGGATTAGATCCCCAGACCTTCCCCATGGAAGGCGACACCCCTACCACTCACGCAAGAGGCAGAGTGTGATTAGGCCCAATGTTATCTGGTTCATTGGTTTGCTCGGTTCGAATTCAGGTTCACAATTCGCTATTCTAAAGTGAACCTGGTTCGCTAGGGGTAGGAAGAAATAATTCATTTCTCAGTTCGCTTAGGTTTTTTGTTTAGCTCGCTTTGGTTCGCTAGCTTAATTCGCTTTTATATATATATATATGGGGGCTGCTACTGTTCACGCAGTGCGTGAAAGAGTAAAAGATCACGCAGGTTCAATTTGGATGGCATGCCTGTAATTACAGTTTGAACTGGTGGCCATTTTGAAAAAAGAAATGTCTTTCATAATTACAATAATGCCATTATGTTTAGTTTTAATTACACAAATGCCATTCATTTTACACTTGCGTGATTTTTAAGGAGTTCACGCTTAGTGTGAACTCTAGTTTTTCCCTATATATATATATATTAACTCATAGTTAAAGGGAGTTAAAAAGGGAGACACATTAATTTTTATTTATTTTTCCTAAAAACTAAGGTTAGAAGCTTTAATCATAAGGTTAGTGAATCTTAATCACATTTAAAGAAAGTTAAAAGGGGACACTTTAATTTTTTTTTTAAACCCAGGTTAGATGCTTTAATCCTAAGGGTTAGTCAATCTTAGTCACTTAAAGATAGTTAAAAAGGACACATTAATTTTTTAATAGATGCTTTAACCTTAATGATTATTAAATCATAACCATGATTAAAAGGAATTAAAAGAGATGTTCTTTTTTTCTTTTCTTTTTTGTCCTGAAAAGGAGGTTAGATGCTTTAACCCTAAGGATTTTTTAATCTTAACCACAGTTAAAGGGAGTAAAAGGGGACACATTAATTTTTATTTATTGTTCTAAAAACTAAGGTTAGATGCTTTAACCCTACAAGTTAGTGAATCTTAACTATAGTTAAAAGAGTTAGAAGGAGAAAAATTAACCATAAGGTTTAAAATTATTAACCATAATTCAAGGGCAATTAAAGAGGCTTTATGAAGTTATGAAATATCTTAAGGGCATATAGTCATTATACTAACAATACAAACGAAAGTCTAATTGAATCCAATTGAAGAAGAGTTAATTTGCAAAATGTTTAAACATAATAATATATTTACAAACTCAAAAAGAACCTAATCAGCTGAATTGCAAAAATCCCTTTCTTTTAATAGTTTATTTATTTCAAATTACAACTTTATCCTTAAGTATTAATGATTGATTCATTCAATGTCATTTGACGTCTATCTACCAAAAACAGTAAACACTTCGCCGACTCAAGTATCAAATCAACCGACATGACACATAACAATGGACTTGGACCGATTTGTACATCTTGCCGGTTCGCTCAAATCATTGAACTGGACCAACCGAATCGTGGTTTGTAACAGCAAATTTCTATCGCCTCACTTGTGTGTGAGGCGATTGAACTCAACTATTCAAACATCCTCCATTGATGGACTTTGTTATTTTATCTGGGAAAATCCATTTCCGGCATGGTTAAACTCATGCCGTTAATTACACCCTCTTGAAGAAAGATACCTCTGATTAAGAAGGAGAGAGAAAGAGAGACAAGCGTAACTTTATTCATTTATGGGGGTGTCGAATGCCCCATTTTAACTTTTACAGTTGCCTCTAATGGAGGTCTTTCAAAGTAAAAAAGGAAAAAGAGAAAGGGGGCTAGGCATATTAGCCTACCTTGCTGCTTCCATTAGAGCTCTGACTTCTTACTTGAGTTCTTATTCTGAGGAATTCTTTCCTTCAGATTCTCCTTCTGGATTTCGAATCCTCTTCTGAAAAGAAAAACTCCCACCTTTTATATCGTGGGAGTTAATGGGGGGAGTAGTTTCACCACCCGCTCCTCTAACTATCTTTTTCTTTATGAAGAGGACATCCTCTTCATGGGAGAGTGGGGACTATCCCTCACCCTCCTATTCTGGATTGTGGGTAGGTCAAGGTAGTAGTGGGTATTATACCCAATACTAGACTGTCAGATGGCAGTGTAGATGACCTTTTACCATTTATTCAAGGCAACAAAGGAACTCCTTGTTGCCATGGTGGGGTCTATTAAAGACCTCTTTTAATTTGGGGCAGCTAGAGAACACCATGCTGCCAAGGTGGGGTCTATTAAAGACCCCTTTTAATTTGGAGCAACAATGGAATTCCTTACTAGCGTGGTGGGGTCTACTAAAGACCCCTTTTAATTTGGGGCAGCAAGGGGGCACCTTGCTACCAAGGTGGGGTCTATTAAAGACCCCTTTTTAATTTGGGGCAGCAAGGGAACTCCTTGCTGCTAAGGTGGGGTCTATTAAAGATCCCTTTTAATTTGGGGCAGCAATGGGACACCTTCCTGCCATACTGGGGTTTATTAAAGACCCATTTTAATTTCAATTTGGGGCAGCAACGGGGTTCCTTGCTGTCATGGTGAGGTCTATTAAAGACCATTTTGGTTTAGTTTCGATTTTTTGAAGCAAGGAGACTCCTTACTGCCAAGGTGGGGTCTACTAAAGACCTCTTTTGATTTAATTTCAATTTGGGGCAGCAAGGGGCTCCTTGCTGCCATGGTGGGGTCTAATGAAGACCCTTTTTGTAATTTGGGGCAGCAAAGGGACACCTTGCGGCCATGGTGGGGTCTGTTAAAGACCCCTCTTGACTTAATTTCATTTTGGGACAGCAAGAGAGCTCCTTGTTGTCATGATGGGGTCTATTAAGGACCCCTTTCATTTGATTTTGATTTAGTTTTAATTTAGGGCAGTAAGGGGACTCCTTGCTGCCAAGGTGGGGTCTGTTAAAGACTCCTTTTGATTTAATTTGGGCCAGCAAGGGGACACCTTGCTGCCACGGTGGGGTTTGTTAAAGACCCTTTTGACTTAATTTCATTTTGGGACAGCAAGGGGGCTCCTTGCTGTCATGATGGGGTCTATTAAGGATCCTTTCATTTTATTTTGATTTGGGGCAGTAAGGGAGCACCATGCTGCCAATGTGGTGTAGAACCCCGAAACTTTTGTATATGTCTTGAAATACGTGTCAAGGCACGAAGCTTTTATAATCTCCATTTTTCCATGAAATGAGAATTTGGAAACCTTTGTGAATTTTGCAAGAATGCTATAAAATAATTAAATAAAATATTTAATAATATGTCATAGCCTTAAGAAGGTCTTAGGCATTTTCCTAAAGAGTTAGAATAGAAGTGGGATAAGTCTAAGTAGTGAAATTGAGTGAAAAATGGACTTCGTGTCAAAATTTGCTAAGGACCGATCGCTAGTGATTTCTCGGTCCAAAACCGAGCGATCGGTATCTATCAACTGATCCAAAAATTTGTATGGGAAAATTTTCAGAGAGGGTTTTTTTAAGCGATCGCTCGATCAAAAACACCGATCCCTCGCTAGGCCACTGATCACTGGGTCTTTCGCGTTTTGCAGAAATTTCATTAAGGGCTTTTTTGTCTTATGGGCATTCCACCCTTGCCCATATAGGCATGCTCGAGCCAAGGGTGTTCATAAACACCCTTAGCAATATGTTTGTGAGAGAGTGAGAGGAGAAAAAGGTTTTTCACCTAGGGCATCAACTTGAGAGAAATCAAGGGTTTGAGAACCCAAGATCGTCCCCAAAGTTTGGATTTCTCAATCCAAGACTCAAGCACGTGTGGAGTTCCTTCTTCAAGCTCGGCAACGTCTTCCACGGCATTTCTCAAGGGTTTTCTTACCTTTTTCAAAGTTGGTACCCTATGCTACTCTTCTAGTTCATCTTCTTCTCATTTTTCTTCATTTTTGTGGTTTTCCCCAAATTTCAAGCATGAGAATGTGATGGGATGAATGGATGGAGAATGTGATGGGCGATGGATGCCATATGGATGTATTAATGAATGAAATGGGGTATTTCACCAATAATAAATACACATGGATGATGGATGGATTAGATGAATCATTGATCAAGAAAAACATGATTTAAGGCATATGAAATTTCTAGGGTTTCATGATAGTGTGTTACTTGTTTTTCTATAATGGCAAGAATATTCTTATGTGATGAAACAATGTTATTCCATGTATTATTCTCTCCAATGTCACGTTTAATTTCAAGCTAAAGTATGTACACGGCTTCACGAGCACGGTATGCATGACATGGTTTATCGGGTTTTTCATGAACAAGGGTTTTATTCTCGATTCACGAACACCATGACAAGGCCAAATGTAAGGGTTGGTAAATAGAGGTAGGGCATATCTTAAGATATGTTCTGTCTCGCTTTGACAAGAACAAGAACACGTCAAGTAAGATGTTAGTGCAGCTCCAAGCATGCATGTTTACTTTATTACATTTTCGCAAAAGATGGGGGTCTACACTTCCCTCCCTTCAAGTTGAGTATTCCATATTTCTCAAAAGAGGGTGTTTACACCACCTCCTTTCAAGTTGTTCAAGGGCACTAACATCTCAAGCACATGAGCATGTTTAAATTCCAGGTAAGCAAGCAAGCATGAGCATTTTAATTTCATGACATGACATGCATGACACGACATGACAAGTATGACACGACAAGACAAGCAAGACAGAACATGACAAGACAAGCAAGACATAACATAACAAGACAAATTTTCAAACACGAAAAGGGTGTTTAATGTCAAGTCGAGCACACGATAATTTCAAGAGTTTTCCCGGCTTTGATGTGATGCAAGCATGAAATATTAACTAGTTACCTTCTTGTTATGATATGAACTGCTTCCTGCTTTATTTTGTTAGTGTTATGCTATGACTGTTGGATAGTATTTGGTACCCACTGAGTATTCCATGCTCAGCAGTACGTCTCATGTTAGCAAGTACTGAGGGAGCTGCGGCTCGGTATGACATTTGTGCTCCTAATCCTTGGGTGGAAGAGGAGTACTTCGAGGAGGTCCCTGTGGAGGAGCCTCGTGTAGAGGGCTATTATTAGGTGGTAAATTCTAAATGAGAGTGGGTGAGCATGAGAGAGTTTATACCCATGTATTTTTGCAGGCATGTCTGCACCTTTCTTTTTGTTTACACTTTTGTACAAAACTTGGATTATATGTATACATAGAGGGTTTTGTTAAACTTCCGTTGTGTCATGTTAGTTTATGTTTCTGCTATTTTGTCCCCTATCGTATGTGTTCCATGTGAATTACAGGATGGTTTGTCAAGCATGTCATGTAGATCATGATAATTCGTCCAAGATTCACTCTAACTCAGAGCTTAGGCTTTAGGCCTCGTAGGGTCACTTAGAATCTGGTACCACAACTTGACAAGAACATATGTCCGGATGCAAGTTAGGAAGGAAGTAAGTCGGAAGCGAGTCATGTTCCAAGTATAAGACTAAACTTTAGTCTTAGTCTAAAATGGTTGCTTCAACCAAGTACGGGTCTTAGGAACGCTAGAACACCAAAGTATAATATTATAAATACGCTGATGATTTAATGTGATGAATATGATAGTACTATACTATTATTGATTGCTCTATTGTGAAAATTGAATTAATGAGGTAAATCGTGGTTCCAAGTTAGACTCATGTGTTGCTATTGTTATCAGGACTTTGATCATGAGGTAGGGTACACAGGGTCGCAGACCACATACGAGAGCTTTTTCCTCTTCTCAAGATGAGGATGAGCAGTTGGACCTCTCTCAAGTTCTTGGCTCTTTTGCAGAGACTCTGGAGTTGCTAGCAGCCAGGCAGTCTATTCCACCTCCTGTAGCACCTACCCCTCCTCCTGCTACTCCACCGCCTGCAGCACTAGTACATCGCACAGTTGGGGTTGAGGCATTTCGAAGAATGAGGCCTCCAGCATTCCATGGGAGTGTGGACCCTCTTGCTGCAAAGACTTGAATCCTCCAGTTAGAGAGGATCTTCGCGGTCCTCTCACTCACTGAGGATGAAAGAGTGGCATGGGTTGTTTTCATACTAGAAGGTGAGGCCCACCATTGGTGGTTGTCCGCTTTGAGGACTCGGGATTTGACCAGGCAAGGTCAACCATGGACTTGGGGCGAGTTCATGGATGCCTTCTACAAGAAGTACTTTCCGGTTGGAGCTCAAGAAAAGAAGGAGAGGGAGTTCATCAACCTTGAGCAGGGTTCTATGATTGTGGCCGCATATAAGACCAAGTTATCGAAGCTCTCGAGATTCGCACCTCACGTGATCGCCACCAAGGCGATGAAGGCGAGGAGGTTTGAGCAAGGGCTCAGAGACATCATTATGGAGAGAGTCTCGGCCTTCAGGCATGCCACTTATCTGGAAGTGGTGGACAAGGCCTTGTTGCTCGAGACCAACTCGGAGATCGTCTCGAGGAAGAGGGATTTGGCGAAAGGCCAATCCAACAGCTCTACACCGCTGGAGAAGCCGGCTTGGCCTGCCCCGTATCAGTATACCTAGCCAGCACCACCACAGAGGTCATCTTATGCTCCTCCAGCTCCATAGTCGTACATGCCTCAGGCACCACGACCTCAGGCTCTCTAAGCCCCACGACATATTGCACCTCAGGCAGTGAGGTATGCTCCACCTATGGCCCCTTCAGCATACATATACAAGGTATGTACCTCTTGCGGCCAAAGACATCAGGCAGGAGATTGCCGGAAGGCATCAGGTGGATGCTTCCACTATGGTCGTCAGGGCCACCTGATCAGGGATTGCCCTAATCGGCATTTGCCAGGCCAGCCTCAGGGGATTAGGCCCCCAATTCGTCTAGCAGTATCTTATCAAGCTTCCTCCCAGCCTACACGGTCTGTACCTCCACCTCGCCAGGTGAGTCAGGGGCAGGTATTCACCTTGATAGAGGGAGATACACTTGCATCGGATGATATAGTGCAAGGTACGCGTTTAGAGTTATTCATTTATCCATGATGGTCTTATTATGCCTTATTCTTTGTGTACGTATATAGCATGTTATATATCTATATATCTATACATATGATGTTGATGCATGGATTGACTAAGCTAGTTATTAATTTCAGGAACTTTATTAGTCAATGAATGTTTGGCTTGAGTGTTGATTGACACCAGGTCTACACATTCATTTGTCTCGTCGAGTTTTTCGCAAGGATTTTTTACAGAGCCCAGTCAACTGGAACCAGAGTTATTCATTTCGACTCCTCTCGGCAAGATAGTGGTAGCAGATAGCATTTTCAGAGGCAGTACAGTTTAAGTTGGAAGCTGCGAGTTAGCAGCTGATCTCATCGTCCTTGGATTCCAAGACTTCGACGTCATCTTGGGGATAAATTGGTTAGTAGCTCACCATGGTCAGGTGGCATGCTTTGAGAAGATGGTACTCTTTAAGCCGGTGGAAGGGAAGCCATTTCATTTTTGGGGGTTGATAAGTAAAGAGATCGCCCGCTTTGCGGCGTTGAGTCTAGTGAACCCTGAGGCTAAGGACTGTTCGACTATTCCGGTCGTGAGTGAATTCCTGGATGTATTTCCAGAGGAGTTGCCAGGGTTGCCCCCAAACAGGGAGATTGAATTTATAATCGAGCTTACACCAGGCACAGCTCCCATCTCCCTGGCCCCGTACAGGATGGCCCCGATTGAACTCAAAGAGTTGAAGACCCAATTGGAGGAGATGCAAGACCTTGGTTTCATTCGACCAAGTGTCTCACCATTAGGTGCCCCGGTGCTATTTGTCAAGAAGAAGGATGGCTCGATGCGGATGTGCATCGATTACAGGCAGTTGAACAATGTCACAATAAAGAATAGGTATCCATTGCCTAGGATTGATGACTTGTTCGATCAGTTAAAGAGAGCAAAATTTTTCTCTAAGATTGATCTTCAATCCAGTTACCATTAGTTGAAGATCAAGGCAGAAGATGTTTCCAAAACTGCATTCAGGACTCGATATGGGTATTACGAGTTCTTAGTGATGCCTTTTGGTCTCACGAATGCATCGGCAACCTTTATGGATCTAATGAACTGGGTGTTCCGACCATACTTGGATCGATGCATGATTGTGTTCGTTAACGATATCTTGGTCTATTCGCAGACACGGGAAGATCACGCGCGAGACCTTCGCCTTGCTTTGGAAATGCTGAGAGAGCACAAGTTGTATGCCAAACTAAGCAAGTGTGAGTTTTGGTCTATTCATAGGCCATGTTGTTTATGCGGAAGGCATCTTAGTAGATCCAAAGAAGATAGAGGCAGTCATGAGTTGGGCGAGGCCCAAGAGTGTCACTAAGATACGCAGCTTCCTGGGTTTGGCAAGTTACTACAGGAGATTCGTAGAGGGCTTCTCCAGCCTTGTAGCGCCGCTCACTTATCTGACCAGGAAAAATGTCAAGTTTGTATGGAGCAATAAGTGCGAGATCAGCTTCACGGAGCTGAAGAAGAGGCTTATCATGGCCCCCATCCTTATAGTGCCATCAGAGCGTGGTGGTTATGAGATGTACAGTGATGCCTCGCACGTCGGGCTTGGGTGTGTTCTCATGGAGCACAAGAAGGTCATTGCCTATACTTCAAGGCAATTAAAGGAGCATGAAAAGAATTACCCCACGCAGGACCTAGAGCTTGCCGCAGTGGTGTTCGCACTCAAGATTTAGTGACATTACCTTTACGGGGAACAGTTCTATGTGTTCACAGACCACAAGAGCCTCAAGTACCTCTTTTCCAAAATGAGCAGAATTTACGGTAATGGCATGGGATGAAATTTTTGAAAGACTATGAATGCACCATCCAATACCACCCAGGCAAAACAAATGTAGTGGCTGACGCTTTAAGTACAAGACCTCCGGGGTTGTTGGCTCACATGTTGGTGCGGGAATGGAAGCTATTGGAAGATTTGGCAAATCTGGACATCAGTGTCAATGCTTCCATCTGCAGTCCAGTGATGGTGAATATCACGGTTCGACCGTACATTATAGATTAGATCTAAGAGTTGCAGGCCTCGTATGCTGACTTGTTGGCTTTTCGGGACAAGGAAGTTGCCAAAGGTAGTGAAGACTTTACTCTGACTAGCCGAGGTGCTATCACATTCAGGGGAAGACTGTGTGTCCCTGCCGATGTAGAGTTGAGGCTGGAGATTATGGATGAAGCCCACCATTCGAAGTATACAGTGCATCCTGGGGGTATGAAATGTACCAGAACCTCAAGGGGCACTTTTGGTGGCGAAATATGAAGAGAGATGTTGCAGAGTATGTGGCACGGTGCTTGGTGTGCGAGTAGGTGAAAACAGAGCACATGCGGCTGACGGGTCTACTATAGCCCCTAGTGGAAATGGGAGAACATTTCTATGGACTTCATAGTTGGCTTACCACGCACGGCAAGGAACTGTGATGCGATATGGGTTGCGGTCGACGGGTTGACCAAGTCTGCACATTTCCTCCCTTATCGGGCTACGTTCAACTCGAACCAGCTTTTGGCGTTGTATATTAAAGAAATGGTTCGGTTGCATAGGGTGCCAGTCAGTATTGTGTCAGGTCGGGATCCAAGATTCACATCCAGGTTCTGGAAGAGCTTTCAGAGCATTATGGGTTTCCAACTAAACTTTAGCACCGCCTTTCATCCATAGTCGGATGGACAAACCGAGAGGGTAAACCAAGTCATCGAGGACATGCTTCGGGCATGTATGTTAGATTTCAAGGGCAGCTGGAAAGAACAATTACCCTTGGTGGAGTTCGCCTACAATAATAGCTACGAGGCGAGCATCCAGATGGCACCATTTGAAGCCTTGAATGGGCAAAGTTATAGGTCTCCTCTCTACTGGGATGAAGTAGGAGAGAGAAAGGTGTTGGGTACTGAGTTGATTAAGTAAATTGTAAACAAAGTTAAGATTATCCGGGATCAGTTGAAAGCTGCCCAAGATCGTCAAAAGAGCTATGCGGACACTCGTCGTAGGGTCTTGGAATTCTAGGTTGGGGATCAAGTCTTTGTGAAGGTATCTCCTAGTAAGGGGATTATAAGATTTGGCAGGTGAGGCAAGCTCAGTCCTCGGTACGTCGGCCCCTTTGAGATTATCACGCAAGTTGGTGAAGTTGCTTACTGGGTAGCTCTTCCAACTCATATGGCCGCAGTCTACAATGTGTTCCATGTGTCGATGCTCCGGAAATACATTTCAGAGCCTTCGCATGTAATAGACTTGGAACGGTTGGAAATCCGAGAGGATCTCACTCTGGTTGAAAAGCCGGTTCAGATATTGGATCGGGGAGATCAAGTGCTTCGCAAAGAGACTATCTCGTTGGATCTCGTGCAATGGCAACATCATGCTCGAGAAGAGGCCACATGGGAGCACGAGGCTGAAGTCAAAGCGAAGTACCCAGAATTGTTTGAATAGGTTTTGGTTCTAGCATGTAATGTTGTTTTGGTTTTATAATGCATATAGCATCTAATTTCGATGACGAAATTTTTATAAGGGGGGAGGATGTAGAACTCCGGAACTTTTGCATATGTCTTGGAATGCGTGTCAAGTCATGAAGCCTTTGTAATCTCCATTTTCTATGAAATGAGGATTTGGAAACCTTTGTAAATTTTGCAAGAAAGCTATAAAATAATTAAATAAAATATTTAATAATATGTCATAGCCTTAGGTAGGTCCTAGGCATGTTCCTAAAGGATTAGAATAGAAGTGGGGTAAGTCCAAGTAGTGGAATTGAGTGAAAAATGGACTTAGTGTCAAAATTTGTAGAGGACCGATCGCTCGGTCCAAAACGAGTGATCGGTAACTATCGACTGGTTCAAAAATTTGTATGGGAAAATTTCCAGAGAGGGTGTTTTCAAATGATCACTCGATCAAAAACACCGATCCCTCACTAGGCCACTGATCGCTCAGATATAAGCATCAATCGCTCGATCATAAGCATCAATCGCTCGGTCTTTCACGTTTTACAAAAATTTCATTAAGGGCTTTTTTGTCTTTTGGGCATTCCATCCTTGCCCATAAAGGCTTGCTCGAGCCAAGGGTGTTCATAAACACCCTTAACAATATATTTGAGAGAGAGTGAGAGGAGAAAAGGGTTTTTCACCTAGGGCGTCAACTAGAGAGAAATCAAGGGTTTGAGAACCCAAGATCGTCCCCAAAGTTTGGATTTCTCAATCCAAGGCTCAAGCACGTGTGGAGTTCCTTATCCAAGCTCGGCAGCATCTTCCACGGCATTTCTCAAGGGTTTTCTTACCTTTTTCAAAGTCGGTACCTTATGCTACTCTTCTAGTTCATCTTCTTCTCATTCTTCTTCATTTTTGTGGTTTTCCTGAAATTTAAAGCATGAGAATGTGATGGGATGAATAGATGGAGAATGTGATGGGCGATGGATGTCATATGGATGTTGTGATGAATGAAATGAGAAGGGAAGGGTATTTCACTAATAATGAACACACATGGATGATGGATGGATTGGATGAATCATTGATCAAGAAAAGCATGATTTAAGGCATATGAAATTTCTAGGGTCGTATGATAGTGTGTTACTCGTTTTTCTATAATAGCATGAATATTCTTATGTGTTGAAATAATGTTATTCCATGTATTATTATTTCCAATGTCATGTTTAATTCCAAGCTAAAGTATGTACACGGCTTCACGAGCACGGCATGCATGACATGGTTTATTGGGTTTTTCGAGAACAAGGGTTTTATTCTCGATTCAGGAACGCCATGACAAGGCCAAACATAAGGGTTGGTAAATAGAGGTAGGGCATATCTTAAGATATGTTTTGCCTTGCTTTGACAAGAACAAGAACACGTCAAGCAAGATGTTAGTGCGCCTCCAAGCATGCATGTTTACTTTATTGCATTTTCGCAAAAGTGGGGGGTTTACACTTCCCTTCCTTCAAGTTGAGTATTCCATATTTCTCAAAAGAGGGGTTTACACCACCCTCCCTTCAAGTTGTTCAAGGGCACTAACATCCCAAGCACATGAGCATGTTTAAATTCCAGGTAAGCAAGCAAGCATGAGCATTTTAATTTCATGACATGACATGCATGACACGACATGACAAGTATGACACTACAAGACAAGCAAGACAGAACATGACAAGACAAGTTTTCAAGCACAAAAAGAGTATTTCAAGTCTAGTCAAGCACATGATGATTTCAAGAGTTTTCCCGGCTTTGATGTGATGCAAGCATGAAATATAAATTGTTTACCTTTCTGTTATGATATGAACTATTTCCTGCTTTATTCTATTATTATTATGCTATGACTGTTGGATAGTATTTGGTACCCGCTGAGTATTCCATGCTCAGTCGTACGTCTCATGTCGACAGGTACTGAGGGAGTTGCGGCTCCATATGACATTTGTGATCCTAGTCCTTGGGTGGAAGAGGAGTACTTCGAGGAGGTCCCTACAGAGGAGCCTCATGTAAAGGGCTATCATTAGGTGATAGATTCTTAGTGAGTGTGGGTGAGCACGAAAGATTTTATACCCATGTATTTTGGCGGGCATGTCCGCACCTTTCTTTTTGTTTACACTTTTGTACAAAACTTGGATTATATGTATACATAAAGGGTTTTGTTGGACTTCTGCTGTGTCATGTTAGTTTATGCTTCAACTATTTTATCCCCTATCGTATGTGTTTTGTGGGATTTGCAAGATGGTTTGTCAAGCATGTCATGTAGGTCATGATAAGTCGTCCAAGATTCACTCTAACTCCTAGGGTGGGTTTTGGGTCGCGACATGAAAAGTTATATTTCAATAACAAAGTCACGAGTTTTAATCATGGGTTTTTCCGGAGTTTTTGCAATTGTTCCATGCAAGTCGCGATTATAGTATTACTTTAAATTCTATGTTATGAATTGTCTGTAATTATCATTATTGTGTTTTGTTATTACTATTGTTAGCTAGTAGATTGTACTTACTGAGTATTTCATACTCAGCCGTACATTTCATTGTCGGCAGATTCTATGGATACCTTCCATCCCGAGCCGTGGGTTGAGGAAGAGTACGTCGAGGAGGCGGCACCTATTCCGCTTCAAACACAGTAGGATCGAGACCTAGACATGTGGCCGTATCTAGACTACTGTGAGTAGGGTGTATGGAGAGAGAGAGAGATACCTTTATCTTTTGTATTTTGACGGTGGGCATGTCCACTTTTACAGTTATGCTTGTACATAAACTTGGAATATGTATAGAAAAGAAAAAAAGTTGGTTTACGCTTCCGCATTGTATTTAAGCTTCCGCACCCTGTATCATGTTTCGATTTAGTATGTTATTACCTTGTTCATTGCAGAATGGTTTGTCAGGTTAAGTATATTCATACCTAAAGTATCCCTTAACTCTTAGGAGGTATTTTGGGGCGCGACATCGGTAATTCCAGCCTACTTCTCCACCTCAAACTCTCCGACTCATAGGATTCAACACGATCTACTATCGCACAGGCTTCTTCACCGGTGAAGCTCAAGCCTTTACACTCCCTTCTAGGCTGGGTACCGCCTCTTACAATCTCCTTTACAAGTTGAGATAAAAGCCTTCAATGTAAGAGAATACCTTCTCTTGACTTCTTCAAATACAAATTTGAATCAATCCAAAATTTGAGATCCTTGTTGAGGTAGATAAGAATGGAATACAATCTCTGAAAATCTCTCAAAGGATTGGGAGTTTAAAGCTCAAGTAAGAGAGAAATAGATTTTTAAGCTTTTGGCTGTATTTTTTTGGTGAGAATTGAATGTGAGTGATAGATAATCAATGTAGGATCAAAGGTAGTTCAAATATTCATAAATGAACTCTATTTATAGGGCAAGGATGAATAGTGCCATTTTGGGATCATTAAATGTCAAACCAACTGTTAAAAAACTAGTTGTTGGGGTTTACTACGCTTTTCCCGCAACTTGTCGTCGATGACATCACCTAGGTGTATCTTAGACGTCGATGGCATAGAGCAAAAAATATTTGCTGAGCTATTGTCCATTACAGACATCGACGACAGAGGTCTGGCTTTCCAAATGTCGATGACACCTCTGTATTTTCACATTTTCCTCATCTTTTTAAGACCTTTATGATGGAAATGAATTCCTAGGTCTTTGGCTTTTTCATTATCATGTTTTTAGCCATGTTTTAAGATGTCCTAGAGCCTTGGAATATTATCCAAATGGGTCAAGGCTTCCTAAGGTCAATCTAGGTCACTTGAGCTTTTGAACTTTCCAATCAAATGAGGACTCTTTACATAAGTCCTAAACTTTCTTAGAAATGGTTTAAACCTTCTTGAGAGTCTTCACTTGTCTTGTCCTGATCTTGAATAAGTCTTGCTTTGTCTTCAAGATCCGACTTGGACTTTGGGTGAGATCTTGAATCTTCACCTTGAGTTGATTGGATTTCCTCTTTGAGTTCTTATTTGACTTGAACTTGAGTAGTCTTTTGAGCTTGAATGAGAATATGGCTAACTTAGCCTTTTGTCTTGATTTCTCTATCATCATTGAGTCTTGTCTTTGCTTAATGGAACATCTTGGTTATGTTGAGTCATTCTTGAAATGTGGACTAATGTTCCCTAAACTTGAGATGTCCATAAACTTTGTAGAACAATTAGTACCAAAATACTCGTTGCATTACTGTGTCATAATCAAAATTATTAGGGTACATAGGGTTGTAACCTTTAAGCTAACAACGCCATGTAAGATTGCATGTATTGGTACGCTACTCATAAGAATATCATGTAAGACTACATGTATTGGTAAAAAATCTCATAAGGATATGTATCTTATAAGTGCACGAACCTCATAAGCATATGTATATCATAAGTCCAAGAGTCTTACAAGTACACGAGTCAAGGTGATGATATGATACAATATGCTCACATGTTTTCTGCACTCTGATTATGTAATATGCTATGAATTATGATATTAACTATGTATCCTTATGTTATTAATTGGATTTTATATACACTGAGTGCTTTTGTACTCAGCCGATGGTTGTTTTCGGTAGGTGTGGAGCTAGAGCTAGCAGGGGAGCCTTGGCCCGATGAGGCATACGTTGAAGAGGGAGAAGGTGAGCTTCTAGAGGAGGGAGCTAGGGACCTTGATCGGTTCCCTTATTACTAGACATTTGTTATTTTTTAAATGGGTTGTAATAGATATTCTAAATACTTGTCTCAATTGGATATGATTGAAGTTGTTTAGGTTTCACTTTATATTTGGGTATCAAACTATTTCGATTTTCATGGTGAGATATGTGGAAGGTCGAAATACTATAGGATGGTTTATTGTATATATATCCCATTATGACTAAGGTGGGATTTTGGGGCGCGACAGCACTCATCCTAAATTTGGATTTTTTTTAAATAATGAATACAAATTAAGAGTTTTTATAGTTTAGTTTTTTAATTTTTCATTTCATTGTTAATTATCATTTCAAAATTTTAGTTTTTTTTAAGAACTCATGTGAGGCGAAGGTACATTCGCAAGACTATAGAAATAGGCATAGCAAGGTGGTTTTCTTGTGAGGGATATAAAGAAGAGATATTATTAACCGACTCTTAAACTATAACTTTTAAGTTGTCCCAGGAGATCATTCCTTTATTAGTTAGAACTATAAATAGCACAACTGAAAGTATGCCTCTTTTTAATTTTAGAAAAACAGTTCTTGGGGGACATACATCGAATCCCAAGATCTGACTAAGATTCTAATTGATTTTATTCAATAAAGGATAAAAACAATAATCACCTTTGAAACTTTGATATTGATAAGCCAAATCCATGTTATAGAACAATGCCTGCAAAACTTCGCCAATGTAAAGTCTCTTTCGCGATTCACACGAACCTTCTTTTTCCTTTAAGACTTTCCTCTAATGGAAGTTAATGGCTCTTCCAATTCAAGCTCTATGATATTTTATTTTTTTCTTCAACTCAAGATCCTTTCTTGATTAACAAGATTGGTTCTGCTTTTGCTCAAGATCAAAACTAGAACCAACAGAAGAGAATGGGATGGTTGACTGTACACTTCCACAATAGCGAGAGGGGGGCGTGAGCTAGAGAAGAGGGAGAGAGAAAACGTTGACAGAAGAGTTGTTGTCCAAGAAGTGAGCATACCCCCTATTTATAGAATCACTCTTGGATTGCTTTGCTTGCAATCCAAGACTCTTATCCCTTATCCTAATCCAATTAGAATTCCCTTAAACGATTCTTTAATGATAATTTCCAATTAATTAGGATTTATCTTAGAAAGAAACTCTCGGGACCCAAAATACCCCCTATGAGTTAGGATACTTTGGCGTCGTGAACTCACTACCAAAACATCCTAGACAACATATAAGACATATGATAGCGGAAGCATAATACAAAATCTCTATACATACTATATCCTAGTTTATACATAAACCAAAATAAAGACCAAACATGCTTGCTCATCAAAATTTATATACAAGACACTCCCTCTCATCACTCAAACACTGGGCCCACCATCTATCAATTACCCTCTGATGCTCCTGAAGTTCCTCCTGAGTAGTTACCTCCTCAACATATTCCTCTTCAACCCACGGCTCCTGAGGATGCTTCCCACAAACGTCGAAGGGACTTGCCAACATAAATATGTATGGTTGAGTATTGAATACTCCGCGTACACAACCCACTAGATAGTAATGTCACAAACATGAATACAACACATATATAGCAGTTTAATCCATTACACATGCATTCCTAAAATTAGAGCGCAGAAAACAAAATATTATCATGTGCATATATCTTGGAAAACATTCTCCAAAAATATCTTTTTTTTTCATCTTTTATCCTTGTATATACGGGTATTTAAAATACCTTGGTTTTCATGTTTTATTATCTTCTCATGTACGGGTATTTAAAATACCTTGCTATTCATCTTTTGCTACCTCGGGAGTCGGACAACTAGTACTTGTACCCACATAAGCTGAGTGGCCTAATATTATCCTCACCTTTGGCTACCTTTGGAGTAGATGACCAGTATCCATTTTCCTTCTGGGCGGCCTGCTATCATCGGAGTCCGATGCCAGTATCCATTTCCCTTTTAGGTGGCCTACTATCGTGCCTCCCCGTCGGCTTTCATCATATACTTCTTGTACTTCTTGTAACCTCTTTTGCCTCTTATACTTTCCATATACTTCTTTTGCTTCTTGTACTTTCCTCTTCTTATTCTTGCATTACATCTTATATACTTATACTTCTTCTTTTGGATACCCATAATTTAGAAAAACTCGATTATGCATATGCATATGTGTCAGTGTACCAATTGTGAATAATATGATAGACATAAAGGAAACACTTTACATATAGCCAATTCTCAACATAATTCATCCATCGCAACAGCCCATACACAATTAAATCACACAATTCCAATTACATCGAAAATAAGGTTTTTCTCCTTTGTTTTTCCCAAAACTTATGTCTTTTAACATGCTTCTCATCTTTGGATACTAACATATAGAACATCTATCTAGTTACCATCTTTTATTCACTGGTTAAAGGCATAGCATCATCACAAATTAACTCACATCACAATTCATAGGATTTTATCTTGATTTAGAAATGGGTTTATGAAATTAAAAGCTAGGAGAGTGTAGTTACACATATACTAGGCTATATATATACTTATCAAGACACTCATGCTTCTCATTAATGGTTTATGTAATTAAAATCTAGTAGAATGTATCTACCTTAAGGGATTAAATCCCTTTGATCCAAGACTTGAGAAAGCTTGAGGAAGCTTGTAGAAGAGAACCCTGAGCTTGAGGATGAAGATCCAAGCCCCAATGGCGCGTGGGAGTGAGATCCAAGCTCATGGAATCCTTGAGAAGTGAGGATTCGAGCTCCTCTTGGTCTCCAACAAAATCCCTCTTTGGAACCCTAAATTTTCTCCCCTTTCTCTCCCAAATCCTTTCTTAAGTGTTGATAACCTAAAACCCACAATTTGGGTCCCTATTTATAGGCCAAGAGGATTAAAACCCTAAAAATCCCGCTATTTTAAAGTTGATTCGCGCGCCTACGATCGTTCTTAGGTTTACTACGATCATTTGTAGACTTTCTAGTGAGTTTGCCCAGTTTCAGGGACTCTACGATCATTCGTAGAGTGTCTACAATCGTTCATAGGCATCCTATGATCGTTCGTAGGGTGTTTATGAACGATCGTACTCGCAATAGAAACTTTCCAAATTTTTCCTACTTTGGTATTCCGCTCATAACGTTTGACTCGCTTATTGGATTTTGACGATTCAACTTATGTTGGACTAGTCATTCAAAGGAGAACACTTTTGTGTCTAATAGGCAAATCCAAATTTTGAGTTCTTAATTGTATAAATGGGATCTAAAACTGACTAGTCTGGAAATGGATTTCGGTAGCCCAGATTTTCAACAGACCCAACTCCGAAAATCCAACTTTTAACTCAACCCTGACTAAATATTAGGAAAAAAGATAAACGTGAACCTCGAAGAGGGTTTCAATACCTTTCTAAAGGTCCAAGAATCATTCGATTTCGATCAACGCTGACAAAACTAGAGCTTTTCTTAAAGTTGAGGGTATGTTAAGACATACCTCTTTAACACTCAGAAAATTTTGAGTGCTTTCACACTCTTTTCCCTTGGGTCCAAAACCCTAATCACACCTCATGACTCGTTCCCCAGAGGTTTGTAACTCACTTAGGTGATCATTGAATTCACGCCAATATGCATGAGAGGACCCCGACCTCTTTATACCTCGCGCACTAGCACTATTCACCACACTATTTACTTACAACCCATTAAACACTGAGGGTATTTTATACCCTTGTTTTTACCCACTTAGAGTATCTTTATACTCTCTTTTGAGACATAAAACATGTACCTAAAACCCTCATTTGACTCACCATAATACTAAGAACACAATGGAAGGCCTTAGGCCTTTACACACACAATATAAGGGCACTACATACTAACATTGTTCATAGCATAGTGAACTCGGTTCCGGGGTTCTACATCCTTCCTCCCTTATAGAAATTTTGACCTTCAAATTAGAATGATACTCAATCAAGCAAGAATACTTGTCCCACATTTCCCTTAAGCACCAATCCATCAAAATATACATATAATTACTATAAGTAATACTTTATATACACAGGCATATCACATAGCATTGCACATTCATATGCTAACAATATGAAATGAGCGTACCTTGCCCAACATCCTCGGATGCATGTACGCCTTGCTCAGTTAAGGCAAAGACCCTGCCCTGATTCGCCTGTCAAGACAGTTGTGTGGGCTGCGAGGGACCAGAGGCCTGAGGATATCTTTGCTGAAGAACCAATCCACCTGGGGGCCTGGGGGCCTGGAAGCCTGAGAAGACCCCTGTTGTGTGGCTTGTCAAGCCAGAGGCCTATTCCCTTGCGACTGTAATGGCAACTAGCGGCATGGACAATCTCTGAACTGGTGTCCCCGATCACCACAGTGAAAACACGCACCTGTGAGTGTACAGTAATCCCCCTTGTGATTTCTCCCACAGTGACTACACATCTCAAAGGTAATCGATCCAGAAGACCCATTTTGCGTGGCCTATAAAGTGGTAGGATGAGGAACCTGTGGTGCAAATGGAGGTCTCTGAACCGGTGCAGACATAGCAGTCTGGTACGAGGCAGGTCTGACCCTTCTCTTTGGTGGCACTGACCCACTGGAATGGCCTCGAACCATGCCTCTCACTAGGCCACTATCACTCCTCAAGAGAGACTCCTCAAAATGTCTCTCAGTAATCTTCGCCTTGCCCATAATTTCCTTTCAGGTTTCTACCTGCAATATAGCAACTCACTCTCGAATGAAAGGTCTCAAGCCACCTTCAAACTTTCTGACTCACAAGCCCTCGGATGCAACCAAATGTGGAGCAAACCTCGTGAGTCTGATGAACCTGGCCTCGTACTCGACCACGCTCATCTCTCCCTGTTCCAAGAACATGAAATCCCTCTCCTTCTGCTCCTTCATGAACCTGGGGAAATACTTCTCGTAAAAAGCATCAAGGAACTCTCCCCATGTCCATGGTGTCCCTGCCTTGGTGGCATCCCTCTGCCTCAGTGCAGACCTCCACTAATGCTAGGCTTCACCTTCCATCACGAAGGAAGCCCAGTCGACTCTCTGCTCGTCCGTGCAGGGAAGGACCCTGAAGGTCTTCTCCAACTAACCCAAGCCTCTGCAACCATGGGGTCAGTAATCCCATAGAAGGTAGGAGGCCTCAGTCTCCGGAATGCCTCAAGTCCTATTGTGTGATGTACAAGAGGAGGTGCAGGTGCAGGCATAGCACCAGCAGGAGTATCAACCTTATCTGCAAGCCTAGTCATAGCCACTGTCATGGCCCCAAGGATCTGAGTCAAATCTGGTTGCTCATCTCCCATAGGAATACCTCCTCCGTTCCCTCAGGTCTGATAGCATCTACCTCGGATGCCACACCTCATGATCAAATCCTGAGGACAATAGCATGGCGTGAGTCTAACGGAAAATCAAGCTCTTTAGACATAACAATTCAATGAGCATATCTTGCCTATATAAGGGTACCATATACAATCAAAATATCAAGATATACACATAATAGTATCGTATACACTTTCGTTTTTGAGTGAAGCTATGTTCTAAAACTCGGTTAGACTTCCGCTCAGAAGACAACCAAGTCCTTAAACTTGATCCCAATTTCATCGCGGTATCAACCTATAAACGAGTTCATCTGAGTTCTAAATTCAACTCAAAGAACACCCTTCAGTCCCTCTGGTTCTAATGCCTAAGCTCTAATACCAAACCTGTCGCGACCCAAAATCCCCCTAAGAGTTAGTATACTTTAGCTTCGTGAACTCATTACCAAAACATCCTAGACAACATATAAGACATATGATAGCGGAAGCATAATACAAAATCTCTATACATACTATATCCCAGTTTATACATAAACCAAAATAAAGACCGAACATGCTTTCTCATCAAAATTTATATACAAGACACTCCTCATCACTCAAACATCGGACCCACCATCTATCAATTACCTTCTGATGCTCCTGAAGTTTCACCTGAGTAGGTACCTCCTCAACCCACGGTTCCTGAGGACGCTCGCCACAGACGTCGAAGGGACTTGCCGACATCAATATGTACAGTTGAGTATTGAATACTCCGCGTATACAACCCACTAGATAGTAATATCACAAACATTAATACAACATATATATCACAGTTTAATCCATTACACATGCATTCTTGAAATCAGAGCACGGAAAACAAAATACTATCACGTGCATATATCTTGGAAAACATTCTCAGAAAACATCTTTTTTTTTTCATCTTTTATCCTTGCATATACGGGTATTTAAAATACCTTGGTTTTCATGTTTTATTATCTTCTCATATACGGGTATTTAAAATACCTTGGTATTCATCTTTTGCTACCTCGAGAGTCGGACAACTAGTACCTGTACCCACATAAGCTGGGTGGCATAATATTATCCTCACTTTGGCTACCTTCAGAGTAGACAACCAATATCCATTTCCCTTCCAGGCGGCTGCTATCATCGGAGTTCGATGCTAATATCCATTTTCCTTTCAGATGACCTGCTATCGTGCCTCCCCGTCGGCTTTCATCATATACTTCTTGTAACCTCTTTTGCCTCTTATACTTTTCATATACTTCTTTTGCTTCTTGTACTTTCCTCTTCTTATTCTTACATTACATCTTGTATACTTATACTTCTTCTTTTGGATACCAATAATTTAGAAAAACTCGATCATGGATATGCATATGTGTCAATGTACCAATTGTGAATAACATGGTAGACATAAAGGAAACACTTTACATATAGCCAATACTCAACATAATTCATCCATCGCAATAGCCCATATACAATTAAATCACACAATTCCAATTACATCGAAAATAAGGTTTTTCTCTTTCGTTTTTCCCAAAACTTATGTCTTTTAACATGCTTCTCCTCTTTGGATACTAACATATAGAACATCTAACTAGTTACCATCTTTTATTCATTGGATAAAGCCATAGCATCATTACAAATTAACTTATATCACAATTCATAGGATTTTATCTTGATTTAGAAAAGGGTTTATGAAATTAAAAGCTATGAGAGTGTATTTACACATATACAAGGCTATATATATATACTTATCAAGACACCCATGCTTCTCATTAATGGTTTATGGAATTAAAATCTAGTAGAGTGTATCTACCTTAGGGGATAAAGGCTCTTTGATCTAAGGCTTGAGAAAGCTTGAGGAAGCTTGTAAAAGAGAACCCCGAGCTTGAGGATGAAGATCCAAGCCCCACTGGCGCGTGGGAGTGAGATCCAAGCTCGTGGAAGCTTTGAGAAGTGAGGATTCGAGCTCCTCCTTGGTCTCCAACAAAATCCCTCTTTGGAACCCTAGATTTTCTCCCATTTCTCTCCCAAATCCTTTCTTAAGTGTTGGTAACCTAAACCCGGAAATTTGGGTCCCAATTTGTAGGCCAAGAGGGTTGAAACCCTAAACATCCTACTATTTTAAAGCTGATTCATGCACCTACGATCGCTCGTAGGTTTCCTACGATCGTTCGTAGGCTTTCCAGTGAGTTTGCCCAGTTTTTGGGACACTACGATCGTTCGTAGAGTGTCTAAGATTGTTCGTAGGCTTCCTACGATCATTCGTAGGGTGTTTACGAATAATCGTACTCCTAACAGAAACTTCACAGATTTTTCCTACTTTGGTATTCCGCCCATAACTTTTGACTCGCTTATCAGATTTTGACGATTCAACTTGTGTTGGACTATTCATTCAATGGGAAAAAAATTTGTGTCTACTGGACAAATCCAAATTTTGATTTCTAAATTTTATAAATGGGATCTAAAGCTGGCTGGTCTGGAAATGGATTTCGGTAGCCCAAATTTTCAGCAAACTCAACTTCGGAAATCCAACTTTTAACTCAACCTCGACAAAAAATCTAGAAAAATGATAAACGCGAACCTCGAAGAGGGTTTCAATACCTTTCTAAAGTTTTAAAATTCATTCGATTCTGAGCAACGGTGACAAAACTAGAGCTTCTTAAAGTTGAGGGTATGTTAAGACATACCTCTTTAACACTCAGAACATTTTGAGTGCTTTCACACTCTTTTCCCTTGGGTCCAAAACCCTACTCACACTTCATGACTCGTTCCCCAGAGTTTTGTAACCCACTTAGGTGATCATTGAATTCACGCCAATATGCATGAGAGGCCCCAGCCTCTTTATGCCTCGCGTATAGCACTATTCACTACATTATTCACTTACAACCCATTAAACACTAAGGGTATTTTATACCCTTGCTTTTAACCACTTAGAGTATCTTTATACTCACTTTTTGAGACTCAAAATATGTACCTAAATCCCTCACTTGTCTCACCATAATACCAAGAACACAATGGAAGGCCTTAGGCCTTTACACACACCATATAAGGGCACTATATACTAACACTGTTCATAGCACAATGAACTCGGTTCTGAGGTTCTATAGAAACTAACCTTATCCATTAGTAACAAACTAATGGAATCCCTATTAAATAGAGAATCTTTAATTAGTAACTAACTAATCTTATCATTCTCTTATAAGGAAACATTAATTAGTAACCAAGTAATCTTATTCCTAACTATATGGAGAAAAGATCACCTAACCAACCAAAGAGATTAGGTTCCAAATGAAGTGGGAGTCCCACCCTAGGTGGGCCCCACTTCCACACGCCCCTTAAGGAGTTCCAAAACTCCTTTGGTCATCATTTGATCTTTATCAAAATCCCCAATGGGTCTTGTAAAGTCTATGTTTTTGTGTTGGCTTATTCCAGTATCAAAACAAGTGAGTCTAGTGTATCTTGGGTCATTGCCTTCAAGCATCCACGACAAGTGAAGATGAAGATCGAAGAAGATCGGTTGAAGACTCGGTTGAAGGCATTTCGCTCATATCATTCGTTTCACTCATATGATGGTAGTTGACTTAGATACCATGTTAACTTAGGTGGGAATTGACTTAGAATAATCATAATATGATAGCTTAGGTGGAAATCGACTTAGAGTAACCATGTGGACCCTAGGTGATGAGATTTGTAGCCCAAAACAAGTTCAATGTTCTTAAAGTGCTTAAAAACCAAGGTTGCTTGCAAAAGGCATATCTCACAAACCATGGCTCCAATTTTGCTACATAATATATCAAATTGACCGCATTGAAAATATCTACAACTTTTGTGAAGGAAGTAAGAGTTGAAAATGGTTTTTTTATACCTAAGGGTCGACCGAAAGTGCCCAGGGTCGAACTTGATAAGGACAGATTGTTTATGGGTAAAACATCCATAATGTGAGAAAAGCTTAGGTCGACCCAAGTGGACCTTTGGGTCGACCCTGATATGGAAAATCATGCTAAAACACCTTTGGGCTGACCCACAACCCTCAGGGTCAACCCTGATATGGATTTTCTTGCCTATTTTGGTTTTGACAATATCTAAAACTTGTTTTTGGGTTCTCTATTTATTATGAACCCTTCTAGTTGATGGGGAAGGATTTAGGGAGAGTATAGAGAGTATTTTTAACTATCTCTAGAGTTTATAGAAACTTCATATTGGTTTTTTCTCCTCCCCTTTGTTAGTCCTTCTCTCATCCAAGTTTTTGTAAGCCATTGCTCCATTCTTGCTTACTTGGACTTTCCCATTGAGTCCATCTAGGATTTGATTTTAATCAAACCATCAACCCGTTCTGGATAGAACTAATTGGCCGGAGTATTCTGGAGCATTTGCAAATGAGATCGATCCGAGAAGGATCGTGGATGTGTGATTTGGTCGGTGAAATCTAAAGCCGTCATTGACGGGGATCGATCGGAAGATCGTGGTTGTTTTGGAGATCTAAGAGAAGTACGAATGGCTGCTGTTGATCACGAGTCTTGTGAGTACGTGATGACTTTTCGAGGCATGGAGGACTAAGAACTGAAGGATCGTAGTGTCGAGTCCGAAAGAGTCAAGCTCGAGTCTTGTAAGTTCTTGTTAACTTTGTCTTAGTGATTCTCATTGCTGGACTAGGTCCCGTGGTTTTTCCCGGAAGGGTTTCCACGTAAAAATTATTTGTGTTGTGGTTTGCTTGTTTCCCCTATTCCACACTTTAAAGTACATCATCCCTTAATTAATAACTTAATTGTTAAATATTAAAAATGGTAGATATACTTGTAGGGAGATCTAACCATCTCTTGAATTTGTGAGTTCTCAACTCAAACCTTAGATCTGAGGTTCACCGGATTTTTCGGGTCCTACCCATATAGTTAATCACATCCTATGTGATTTCACCTATTAGAGCTTCACTATACCATATAGTGATATACTTAGAGAAATTAATTAATTTAATTAATAATTAATTAAAAGCTTTAAGGTCCTAGTGTGTGGGATCTAAATGAATCTCCTATTTCCGGTTGTGGGATCAAGTGCTTAATCTTTTTGGTTAAAGCCTTTTTACTAGGAAACAGTTTCCTATAACACCATTAGATCATAGAATGTTATCTATGTCCCTGGACTTCCACTAATCACAATAATGTCCATTAACACAATGTGACTAACTCCCAGAAATTAGAGAATTACTTGCAGGTATTTCTATTACAAGATTTATTTATAGATACATCCTTCCACTTCCAATATTGTTATAAGCTTATGGGATAATATCTTATACTATCTGTAATCCCTAGCTTATAATGAGAACCCTTTCTCTTTGATACTTTTAGTCAAGTTAGGACTTTCAAAACTATTTTATAAATTCTTTAAAAGAAATAATTATTATTATTATTATAATCCTTTTATATGAAAATAAACTTCTTGATAAAACCATTTCATCGATAAATACCAGTGCTGGTTTTTCCAAGTCCGGTTTGACAAATATCAACTCAATATAAATTACTTGAGAAGAGTAGTGGAATCCTTGTTGAGCGTACACACACTTCTTCTAGTATAGCGTACATAACCCAACGAGCCCGTATTCAGTCCGGTGTGTGGGACATTGATGATTGGCTACATCAAAGCTATATAGGCAAATACTAGAGAAGATATCGACCTCTCAGGTTAAGGACAATCTATTAAATGGACTACCCTAAACATATAGGCAGTATATTTCTAAGGGTATCCACTAAGCGATCCAGATGCAATATGTAAAGTCCATGTTTTATGTGTTGGCTTATTTCGGTGTCAAAACAAGTAAGTCTAAATGTCTAGGTGTGTATCTTGTGTCATTGCCTTCAAGCATCAACGACAAGTGAAGTTGAAGACTGTTGAAGACTCGGTTGATCGACTTGGTTGATCATTTTCTTCATAGGATGGTAAGTGACCTAGATACCATATGACCATAGGTGGGAATTGACTTAGAATAAACCTAACATGATGCCTTAGGTGGTAAGTGACCTAGACTAATCATACGGATCCTAGGTGATTAGATATGCAGTGCAAAATAAATTAAAAAATTCTAAAAATTTTCAAAAACCCAAGGTTTCTTGTACGTGGCATATCTCCCAAACCGTAGCTCGGATTTTGATCCATAATATATCAAAACGACCGTGTTGAAAAGAGCTACAACTTTGATGAAGGATGTGAGACCCAAAAATGAATTTTTAAATTCAGGTTTGCACCTCAAGGTCGACCCTGACCATGGAGGATCGACCCTGGGTCCAAAAACTTTTGTATGGGAAAACAAGGCAGAGAAGTGGATTTTCCAGGGTCGACCCTAGAAGACCTTTCGATCAACCGAAGTGGGAGTTTGGGTCGACCCAAGTGACTCCCAGGGTCGACCCTGATATGTGAGTTTTGCTAAAATGCCCCTTTGCTTGCCTCTTTGGTTTTTAAACCATTTTAGCAACTTCCATACTTGGTTTTTGGGTCTCAATTTAAAGGGAACCCCTCTAGTTCGTGGGGTACAACTTTGGGGGAGTATAGAAAGGGTTTTTAACTCATTCTAGAGTTCATAAAAACTCTAGAATCTTATTGTTCTCCTCCTCTTTGATTGATGCTTTCAACCTAGAGTTTGCAAGCCTAAAACTCCATAATTGCTTAAACCATCAACCCGTTCTGGATAGAACAACTTGGCCGGAGTGTTTTGGAGCCTTTGCGAAGGAGATCGATCCAAGACAGATCATGGTAGTGGGATTTGGTCGGTGGAATCCGAAGCCGTCATTGAGGTAGATCGATCGGAAGATCGTGGACTGTTTTCGAGACACAAAGAGAAATATGAGCGGCTACAATTGATCACGGGACTTGAGAGTACGTGATGACTTTTCAAGGCGTGTCGAGTCCGAATGAGTCAAGTTCGAGTCTTGTAAGTTCTTGTTTACTTTGTCTTAATGGATTCTCATGGCTGGACTAGGTTCCATGGTTTTTCCCGAAAGGGTTTCCACGTAAAAATCTGTGTTATGGTTTGCATGTTTCTCTCTATTCCGGCACTTTAAATTCATCTATCCTTTAATCAATAACTTAATTGTTAAATATTCAAAAGGGTAGATAGAACTATAGGGAAACTTATCCATCCCCTCGATCTTGTGAGTTCTTAACTCAAACATCGGATTTGAGGTTCACCGAATTTTTTCACAATATAACTACTTCTTACTTATATTCACATCTTAGTCAAGAGACCCTTCTCTCAGTGATTGAGATTCATCACTCCATCATATGGAATTAACAATGTGTAAGTTAGTATGAATACATTGTCCAGATGTATCCTAAATAACTTAGAACAATACTAGGTCTACAAGGAACCAGAAAACCATATCTCCTTAGCAATTAGTTAAAAACTAATTGGATGGTTTTCCTACAATGTTACCTAAGGGACAAAAGTAGTCTCATCTAATGAGATACTTTAAATATGTTACCCAATATTGAAGACAATGTGTGAATGTAAAATATGTTTTTATTGATTAAGTAGACTAATACAATTCCGGAATGGCTTTCGTGGGCATATATGTCTAACACAAACTCGAAGCAGAAATGTTATATCTAAATTCGTATTCAATTACAAATCCGAGTGTGCAAATTTAAATAAATATCCATTAATGGATGGTGAGGTAGAGTATTAGTATTCAACATTGATAAACATATTCGAATTCGGATAATATCAAAATTATCCGATAACTTTGTCAAGAATTTAAAAGAGAAAAATTATCAATGTAGATTTTATTTAAAATGACGAATTACTATTTGATCCTTATTTATAATAAAATAATAATTTAATTTTTCTTAAAATTATGTGAAGATACAAATTAATTATTGTATTTTAGTCATAAGAAGTTATAATGTATTGTGTATATACATAGTAATATATTACAAAGGCAATCAATATTTAATAAATCAGATATACCAATATCCGATTTGTATTCGCAAATTACACCCAACATATGCGCTACGCATTCCAAAAAGAAAAGATGAATCAAGTCTCTTTTAAAGCTCAATAAATGTCCAATTAAATGATAACAAAACATTTTTCTTAATAAAATAATTAACAAAAAGAAGTTTTAATAAAAACTAATCAAAGATGCGCGACTCAACCAGGTTCGGCACGGTCGACTGCGTTTGTGTTTCACGCAAGTTGCAATGTACATGCAAGATTTCGGAATAGAATTGACAAGTTTTCCTTTGGAAGCCTTTGGGCCACTCCATGGCCCTCTAGGTGCGCAAAGGCTCAAACTCATTCTATTCTAATACACTCATACAAGAAGTGGAGAAATTTATAAATTTTCGCCTCATTCTCATACTCTACCAACGTAGGTCTAAAGACTTCCCATTTTGTTTTAAGCATATGTTGTTTTCTAAATATCAACAGCAACACTAAGCTCACTCTAAGATCCTATGACATATAAAGTATATCGATTAATCATAATCAAAAAAGCGCAAGAAATGATTAATCCATCAGAATCCAATAGATGTAACGACCTGTATTTTTTGCGCGACTTGTATATTAAAATGGTAGTAATAAAGTGTATGCAAAATTTTGATATTAATATAATAATTTTAACCATATAAAGATTAATCAATATGGGTATAATATAAAAGACACTAAATGGCTTAATTATATTTTTACACACACACACATAGTGGATAGGTTATGTATTTGTGGACCTTACCTAAACAAGCCCATTAGAGCTCATGTATTTATGGGCCTTTCTTAAACAATTCCACTAGAGCTCATGTATTTATGAGCCTTACTTAATCAAGCCCAGTAGAGTCTAGTTCATGTCTTTGTGGGCCTTACATAAACAAGCTTATACCCTACATGAGTGATACATAAGATAGCTTACATGTATGACACCTAAGCACACTCATACCTTATATGAGTGACACATAAGATAACCTACATGTATGACACCTAAGTAATCTCATACTCTACATGAGTAATACATAAGATAGTTACATGTATGACACTTTAGAAACTTGGGGGCACATGTCTTTGTGCTGTGTGGCCTAGCCACTTGGAGAAACATAAAAAAACCTCCACCCCTTCATCTCCCTCATTTTGGTTTCTTTATTTCTTGATAAGGAGAGAGGAAAGAAAAGAAAGAGAAGGAAGGATAAAGAGAGAAAGGGAGAAGAGAAGAAGAGATTTTGTAGAAAATTGTGCAAATTCTACAAAGGTAAGAAAATCATTTCTTTACTTTAATGAAATTTATGTAGAATTATTAATTATTGTTATTTATGATTATTGGTAGGTATTAAAGTTGTTAGTATATGTTGAATTACAAATTGTGAGTATGTATTGAAATTAACATTATATTTTATAAAAAATGTGGTAATATGCATGAAGAAATCTTATATAATATAAATATAAGATTAAGATATCTTAGTGGTTGGATTAATCATGAAGTTATGTGCAAATTGAAATGCATACATCATGATCTAAGTGCATTTGATAAATTCTATTGAAAGATTGTGTAGATACCATAATATAATAAGCTATTTAAAGGGGCTACACTCAAATGTTGTATGTCAAAAATTTACTTAGTTCAGATTCATTCAAGATGGTTTTGTGGTAAAAAGTTTAGAATGGTTTAACGGTTAGGTTGTTAATTAGAAATCAAGGAAGATACCCTTTAGAATCTGCCTAGGGTAGTCACAGTTTGACCCCTCTTTATTCATGGGATTTATTTCACGCTCCAAAATTTCATGTTAGTCAGTGAGACCTTGGACCCGTGACACTACATATTCATGATAACTTAATAACATAAAAGACATGCTAAAATGTGAGTCTCAAAATTTAGAATTCAATAATAAACCTCAAAATAGAGTTACATCCATAATCTAATAAGAAAATCCAATTTAACTGTTGACCAACTAACAGAATAATAATCCAATCACTCATATGATCTTAATTAAATTTAAACCTAAGCAACATCTCTAATTATCTTATTACATCCCATTCAACTGAAATAAAATATAACCAATTAAATATTGGACCAGTATTATGGATCGTGATCCAGATCAACCCTCCATCCTGGTAATCACCTTCTTGATCCTCTGGGTATTCTTCCTCGATTCAAGGTTCTGGAGCACAATGTCAAAACTTTTTAAACTACCGACATAAAAGTATAACTGAGCAAACGAAAGCTCAGTGTATACAATTAACGCTAACAACATCATAACATATAAGCATGGTCATGTTTTATCATAAATAAACATATCTTAAACTTCATGAGCGGAAACATGTAAACATAACATCATTCATTCATGACATGTTGAGACTCGTGACTTGTGTAAGTATGTAAGACTTGTGCATGTTCATGTGATCATGTGTATCAATGCATGTAAGATTATTCGACAACGCCTGTAATATGAATTTCCCCAAAGACATATAACATGATAATCCCCCAAGGCCTGTAACATGATAGTTTCTAATGACATTTAATCATGGCAGTGCTTGTGATCGTGAGACATGTACTTGTAATACTTATCATGCGGAATAACATGTGCTTGAAGGTTATGGTCAACCTTCATCTAAGTTATCCCTTAGATTCTAATATCAAACTATCGAAACTCCACCAAAGCCACAAATATAATGATGGTTAGAGAATTCAAGGCCGTTAATATCATTCTCTAAGTATTCTCCTATCCGAAATTCAACCAATTAATATACATGCATAATTAGGCATAATTTACATGGAAGTCATATAAGGATAATTTATCATACAAAGAATGGAATCATAGTCATATTCATAATTTCCAAATTTAATCATCGTTCAACAAATCTCTCCCTCCAATTCCATTCATGTGCAAAACCCCATAATCCATCTATTTTCCCAATTTTAAATCATAAGGACATTCAGATTTCCAGAAAATCAACAAAATACGTGCTCATCATGCCATATTTCCAACCAACAATCTAATTCAGAATAATCTCGGATCAAAATGCATCATCCCATTCCAAGAACCCTCGTGGAAACTCCATGAAACATTGAAAATACTACTCATGAACGCTCATAACTCATAATACAATGTAAACACTTCGTATCACATCATAACACTTATTCTACATTGTGATTGGTTTAGAAAAGTGGATAGTAGTCATTATCGTTCTTACGAAGCCTCGTGAGGAATGGCTTGGATAATCTGTCAGCTTGTCTCTCTTATTGCAAAACTCTCATCAAAACGTAAGTGAACTTCTTTGGGATTTCTAAAAGTTTTAGATGATTAGACCACTAACCCACAATTAAGTTGCATATAGGTCTTGTTAGTTAGAAACACTAATTTTTTGGCAGTCCTTTTTAGAATTAGACAATTTCTAGGAAAATGTTTAGTCGGCGATGACCAGTGTGCTGACTAATATATGCTAGCATGATCACCCAAATTTATAGTAGATATTTGAAATGATAGTTAGAGACAAGTGCACTTGGAAGACGCACGGACAGATACCTCCGCTGCCCAAATGCCACAAGAAAAAAACCTACGCTCAGACGCCGTCGGGACGGTCGCCCCCGCTTTAAGCTTCGATCGCATCCTCAGGAGCAAGCCCTACGCAAGAACGATCCTTTTGACACATACATACAAAACATGTTTCTAGATATGGGCATGTTGGAATTACAGCAAGCCCCTAACTACAAATAACATTAAAAGACAAGGCTAAGTTAAGCCAAGTCCGTGGACAATCAACTTGAGGTACAAAACTCTGAAATCTGGTGGGTTCCCGATGATGGGTCGGGTCTACTCTTGCCTCGCCATCATTCCTGAGGATAACAACCTTGACAGATAGGTGCTGCCCGAGGGCGTCCCAGAGCACAAACCATTTTAGCTCAAATTTTAGGGCAGCCTGTAGGGACACTAAAGGTACTATAGCACAATGAATACCCACAATAATATCACAGTATTATTCCATTCCACATAGCATTCATGAAAATCCAAGCTTCTGGCACCACAAATCTTACTATTGTGCATATATCTTGGAAAACATTCTCAGAAAACATCTTTTTTTTTTCATCTTTTATCCTTGCATATACGGGTATTTAAAATACCTTGGTATTCATCTTTTGCTACCTTTCGTAGTCGACAATAGTACCGGTGGGTACCACATACTGGGTGGCATAATTTATATCCCTCACTTTGGGCTACTTCAGAGTAGACAACCAATCTCCTAGTTCCCTTCCGGCGGACTGCTATCATCGGATGTTTCGCCTATAAATATCCATTTTCCTTTCAGATACCTGCTATCGGGCCTCCCCGTCGGCTTTCATCATATACTTCTTGTAACCTCTTTTGCCTCTTATACTTTTCATATACTTCTTTTGCTTCTTGTACTTTCCTCTTCTTATTCTTACATTACATCTTGTATACTTATACTTCTTCTTTTGGATACCAATAATTTAGAAAAACTCGATCATGCATATGCATATGTGTCAATGTACCAATTGTGAATAACATGGTAGACATAAAGGAAACACTTTACATATAGTCATATAGCCAATACTCAACATAATTCATCCATCGCAATAGCCCATATACAATTAAATCACACAATTCCAATTACATCGAAAATAAGGTTTTTCTCCTTTGTTTTTCCCAAAACTTATGTCTTTTAACATGTTTTTCATCTTTGGATACTAACATATAGAACATCTAACTATTTACCATCTTTTATTCATTGGATAAAGCCATAGCATCATTACAAATTAACTTATATCACAATTCATAGGATTTTATCTTGATTTAGAAAAGGGTTTATGAAAATTAAAAGCTATGAGAGTGTATTTACACATATACAAGGCTATATAATATACTTATCAAGAAACCCATGTTTCTCATTAATGGTTTATGGAATTAGAATCTAGTAGAGTGTATCTACCTTAGGGGATAAAAGCTCTTTGATCTAAGGCTTGAGAAAGCTTGAGGAAGCTTGTAAAAGAGAACCCCGAGCTTGAGGATGAAGATCCAAGCCCCACTGGCGCGTGGGAGTGAGATCCAAGCTCGTGGAAGCTTTGAGAAGTGAGGATTCGAGCTCCTCCTTGGTCTCCAACAAAATCCCTCTTTGGAACCCTAGATTTTCTCCCATTTCTCTCCCAAATCCTTTCTTAAGTGTTGGTAACCTAAACCCGGCAATTTGGGTCCCAATTTGTAGGCCAAGAGGGTTGAAACCCTAAACATCCTACTATTTTAAAGCTGATTCATGCACCTACGATCGCTCGTAGGTTTCCTACGATCGTTCGTAGGCTTTCCAGTGAGTTTTGCCCAGTTTTTGGGACACTACGATCGTTCGTAGAGTGTCTACGATTGTTCGTAGGCTTCCTACGATCATAGTAGGGTGTTTACGAATAATCGTACTCCTAACAGAAACTTCACAGATTTTTCTACTTTGGTATTCCGCCCATAACTTTGACTCGCTTATCGATTTTGACGATTTCAACTTGTGTTGGACTATTCATTCAATGGGAAAAAAATTTGTGTCTACTGGACAAATCCAAATTTTGATTTCTAAATTTTATAAATGGGATCTAAAGCTGGCTGGTCTGGAAATGGATTTCGGTAGCCCAGATTTTCAGCAAACTCAACTTCGGAAATCCAACTTTTAACTCAACCTCGACAAAAAATCTAGAAAAATGATAAACGTGAACCTCGAAGAGGGTTTCAATACCTTTCTAAAGTTTTAAAAATCATTCGATTCTGAGCAACGATGACAAAACTAGAGCTTCTTAAAGTTGAGGGTATGTTAAGACATACCTCTTTAACACTCAGAACATTTCGAGTGCTTTCACACTCTTTTCCCTTGGGTCCAAAACCCTACTCACACTTCATGACTCGTTCCTTAGAGTTTTGTAACCCACTTAGGTGATCATTGAATTCACGCCAATATGCATGAGAGGCCCCAGCCTCTTTATGCCTCGCGTATAGCACTATTCACTACATTATTCACTTACAACCCATTAAACACTGAGGGTATTTTATACCCTTGCTTTTAACCACTTAGAGTATCTTTATACTCACTTTTTGAGACTCAAAATATGTACCTAAATCCCTCACTTGTCTCACCATAATACCAAGAACACAATGGAAGGCCTTAGGCCTTTACACACACCATATAAGGGCACTATATACTAACACTGTTCATAGCACAATGAACTCGGTTCTGAGGTTCTATAGAAACTAACCTTATCCATTAGTAACAAACTAATGGAATCCCTATTAAATAGAGAATCTTTAATTAGTAACTAACTAATCTTATCATTCTCTTATAAGGAAACATTAATTAGTAACCAAGTAATCTTATTCCTAACTATATGGAGAAAAGATCACCTAACCAACCAAAGAGATTAGGTTCCAAATGAAGTGGGAGTCCCACCCTAGGTGGGCCCCACTTCCACACGCCCCTTAAGGAGTTCCAAAACTCCTTTGGTCATCATTTGATCCTTATCAAAATCCTCAATGGGTCCTGTAAAGTCTATGTTTTTGTGTTGGCTTATTCCAGTGTCAAAACAAGTGAGTCTAGTGTATCTTGGGTCACTGCCTTCAAGCATCCATGACAAGTGAAGATGAAGATCGAAGAAGATCGGTTGAAGACTCGGTTGAAGGTATTTCGCTCATATCATTCGTTTCACTCATAGGATGGTAGTTGACTTAGATACCATGTTAACTTAGGTGGGAATTGACTTAGAATAATCATAATATGATAGCTTAGGTGGGAATTGACTTAGAATAATAATAATATGATAGCTTAGGTGGAAATTGACTTAAAGTAACCATGTGGACCCTAGGTGATGAGATTTGTAGCCCAAAACAAGTTCAATGTTCTTAAAGTGCTTAAAAACCAAGGTTGCTTGCAAAAGGCATATCTCACAAACCATGGCTCCAATTTTGCTACATAATATATCAAATTGACCGCATTGAAAATATCTACAACTTTTATAAAGGAAGTAAGAGTTGAAAATGGTTTTTTTTATACCTAAGGGTCGACCGAAAGTGCCCAGGGTCGAACTTGATAAGGACAGATTGTTTATGGGTAAAAAATCCATAATGTGAGAAAAGCTTAGGTCGACCCTGATATGGAAAATCATGCTAAAACACCTTTGGGCTGACCCACAACCCTCAGGGTCAACCCTGATATGGATTTTCTTGCCTATTTTGGTTTTGGCAATATCTAAAACTTGTTTTTGGGTTCTCTATTTATTATGAACCCTTCTAGTTGATGGGGAAGGATTTAGGGAGAGTATAGAGAGTATTTTTAACTATCTCTAGAGTTTATAGAAACTTCATATTGGTTTTCTCTCCTCCCCTTTGTTAGTCCTTCTCTCATCCAAGTTTTTGCAAGCCATTGCTCCATTCTTGCTTACTTGGACTTTCCCATTGAGTCCATCTAGGATTTGATTTTAATCAAACCATCAACCCTTTCTGGATAGAACTAATTGGCCGGAGTATTCTGGAGCATTTGCAAAGGAGATCGATCCGAGAAGGATCGTGGATGTGTGATTTGGTCGGGGAAATCTAAAGCCGTCATTGACGGGGATCGATCGGAAGATCGTGGTTGTTTTGGAGATCTAAGAGAAGTACGAATGGCTGCGGTTGATCACGAGTCTTGTGAGTACGTGATGAATTTTCGAGGCATGGAGGACTAAGAACTGAAGGATCGTAGTGTCGAGTCCGAAGGAATCAAGCTCGAGTCTTGTAAGTTCTTGTTAACTTTGTCTTAGTGATTCTCATTGCTGGACTAGGTCCCGTGGTTTTTCCCGGAAGGGTTTCCACGTAAAAATTATTTGTGTTGTGGTTTGCTTGTTTCCCCTATTCCACACTTTAAAGTACATCATCCCTTAATTAATAACTTAATTGTTAAATATTAAAAATGGTAGATAGACTTGTAGGGAGACCTAACCATCCCTTGAATTTGTGAGTTCTCAACTCAAACCTTAGATCTGAGGTTCACCGAATTTTTTTGGGTCCTACCCATATAGTTAATCACATCCTATGTGATTTCACCTATTAGAGCTACACTATACCATATAGTGATATACTTAGAGAAATTAATTAATTTAATTAATAATTAATTAAAAGCTTTAAGGTCCTAGTGTGTGGGATCTAAATGGATCTCCTATTTCCGGTTGTGGGATCAAGTGCTTAATCTTTTTGGTTAAAGCCTTTTTACTAGGAAACAGTTTCCTATAACACCATTAGATCATAAAATGTTATCTATGTCCCTGGACTTCCACTAATCACAATAATGTCCATTAACACAATGTGACTAACCCCCAGAAATTAGAGAATTACTTGCAGGTATTTTTATTACAAGATTTATTTATAGATACATCCTTCCACTTCCAATATTGTTATAAGCTTATGGGATAATATTTTATACTATCTGTAATCCCTAGCTTATAATGAGAACCCTTTCTCTTTGATACTTTTAGTCAAGTTAGGACTTTCAAAACTATTTTATAAATTCTTTAAAAGAAATAATTATTATTATTATTATAATCCTTTTATATGAAAATAAACTTCTTGATAAAACCATTTCATCGATAAATACCAGTGCTGGTTTTTCCAAGTCCGGTTTGACAAGTATCAACTCAATATAAATTACTTGAGAAGAGTAGTGGAATCCTTGTTGAGCGTACACACACTTCTTCTAATATAGCGTACATAACCCAACGAGCCCGTATTCAGTCCGGTGTGTGGGACATTGACGATTGGCTACATCAAAGCTATATAGGCAAATACTAGAGAAGATATCGACCTCTCAGGTTAAGGACAATCTATCAAATGGACTACCCTAAACATATAAACAGTATATTTCTAAGGGTATCCACTAAGCGATCCAGATGCAATATGTAAAGTCCATGTTTTATGTGTTGGCTTATTCCGGTGTCAAAACAAGTAAGTCTAAATGTCTAGGTGTGTATCTTGTGTCATTGCCTTCAAGCATCAACGACAAGTGAAGTTGAAGACCGTTGAAGACCGTTGAAGACTCAGTTGATCGACTTGGTTGATCATTTTCTTCATAGGATGGTAAGTGACCTAGATACCATATGACCATAGGTGGGAATTGACTTAGAATAAACCTAACATGATGCCTTAGGTGGTAAGTGACCTAGACTAATCATACGGATCCTAGGTGATTAGATATGCAGTGCAAAATAAATTAAAAAATTCTAAAAATTTTCAAAAACCCAAGGTTTCTTGTACATGGCATATCTCCCAAACCGTAGCTCGGATTTTGATCCATAATATATCAAAACGACCGTGTTGAAAAGAGCTACAACTTTGATGAAGGGTGTGAGACCCAAAAATGAATTTTTAAATTCAGGTTTGCACCTCAAGGTCGACCCTGACCATGGAGGATCGACCCTGGGTCCAAAAACTTTTGTATGGGAAAACAAGGCAGAGAAGTGGATTTTCCAGGGTCGACCCTAGAAGACCTTTCGATCAACCGAAGTGGGAGTTTGGGTCGACCCAAGTGACTCCCAGGGTCGACCCTGGTATGTGAGTTTTGCTAAAATGCCCCCTTTGGTTGCCTCTTGCCTCTTTGGTTTTTAAACCATTTTAGCAACTTCCATACTTGGTTTTTGGGTCTCAATTTAAAGGGAACCCCTCTAGTTCGTGGGGTACAACTTTGGGGGAGTATAGAGAGGGTTTTTAACTCCTTCTAGAGTTCATAAAAACTCTAGAATCTTATTGTTCTCCTCCTCTTTGATTGATGCTTTCAACCTAGAGTTTGCAAGCCTAAAACTCCATAATTGCTTAAACCATCAACCCGTTCTGGATAGAACAACTTGGCCGAAGTGTTTTGGAGCCTTTGCGAAGGAGATCGATCCAAGACGGATCGTGGTAGTGGGATTTGGTCGGTGGAATCCGAAGCCTTCATTGAGGGAGATCGATTGGAAGATCGTGGACTGTTTTCGAGACACAAAGAGAAATATGAGCGGCTACAATTGATCACGGGACTTGAGAGTACGTGATGACTTTTCAAGGCGTGTCGAGTCCGAATGAGTCAAGTTCGAGTCTTGTAAGTTCTTGTTTACTTTGTCTTAATGGATTCTCATGGCTGGACTAGGTTCCGTGGTTTTTCCCGGAAGGGTTTCCACGTAAAAATCTGTGTTATGGTTTGCATGTTTCTCTCTATTCCGGCACTTTAAATTCATCTATCCTTTAATCAATAACTTAATTGTTAAATATTCAAAAGGGTAGATAGAACTATAGGGAAACTTATCCATCCCCTCGATCTTGTGAGTTCTCAACTCAAACATCGGATTTGAGGTTCACCGAATTTTTTCACAATATAACTACTTCTTACTTATATTCACATCTTAGTCAAGAGACCCTTCTCTCAGTGATTGAGATTCATCACTCCATCATATGGAACTAACAATGTGTAAGTTAGTATGAATACATTGTCCAGATGTATCCTAAATAACTTAGAACAATACTAGGTCTACAAGGAACCAGAAAACCATATCTCCTTAGCAATTAGTTAAAAACTAATTGGATGGTTTTCCTACAATGTTACCTAAGGGACAAAGTAGTCTCATCTAATGAGATACTTTAAATATGTTACCCAATATAGAAGACAATGTGTGAATGTAAAATACGTTTTTATTGATTAAGTAGACTAATACAATTCCGGAATGGCTTTCGTAGGCATATATGTCTAACACAAACTCGAAGCAGAAATGTTATATCTGAATTCGTATTCAATTACAAATCCGAGTGTGCAAATTTAAATAAATATCCATTAATGGATGGTGAGGTAGAGTATTAGTATTCAACATTGATAAACATATTCGAATTCGGATAATATCAAAATTATCCGATAACTTTGTCAAGAATTTAAAAGAGAAAAATTATCAATGTAGATTTTATTTAAAATGACGAATTACTATTTGATCCTTATTTATAATAAAATAATAATTTAATTTTTCTTAAAATTATGTGAAGATACAAATTAATTATTGTATTTTAGTCATAAGAAGTTATAATGTATTGTGTATATACATAGTAATATATTACAAAAGCAATCAATATTTAATAAATCAGATATACCAATATCCGATTTGTATTCGTAAATTACACCCAACATATGCGCTACGCATACCAAAAAGAAAAGATGAATCAAGTCTCTTTTAAAGCTCAATAAATGTCCAATTAAATGATAACAAAACATTTTTCTTAATAAAATAATTAACAAAAAGAAGTTTTAATAAAAACTAATCAAAGATGCGCGACTCAACCAGGTTCGACACGGTCGACTGCGTTTGTGTTTCACGCAAGTTGCAATGTACATGCAAGATTTCGGAATAGAATTGACAAGTTTTCCTTGGAAGCCTTTGGGCCACTCCATGGCCCTCTAGGTGCGCAAAGGCTAAAACTCATTCTATTCTAATACACTCATACAAGAAGTGGAGAAATTTATAAATTTTCGCCTCATTCTCATACTCTACCAACGTAGGTCTAAAGACTTCCCATTTTGTTTTAAGCATATGTTGTTTTCTAAATATCAACAGCAACACTAAGCTCACTCTAAGATCCTATGACATATAAAGTATATCGATTAATCATAATCAAAAAAGCGCAAGAAATGATTAATCCATCAGAATCCAATAGATGTAACGACCTGTATTTTTTGCGCGACTTGTATATTAAAATGGTAGTAATAAAGTGTATGCAAAATTTTGATATTAATATAATAATTTTAACCATATAAAGATTAATCAATATGGGTATAATATAAAAGACACTAAATGGCTTAATTATATTTTTACACACACACACATAGTGGATAGGTTATGTATTTGTGGACCTTACCTAAACAAGCCCATTAGAGCTCATGTATTTATGGGCCTTTCTTAAACAATTCCACTAGAGCTCATGTATTTATGAGCCTTACTTAATCAAGCCCAGTAGAGTCTAGTCCATGTCTTTGTGGGCCTTACATAAACAAGCTTATACCCTACATGAGTGATACATAAGATAGCCTACATGTATGACACCTAAGCACACTCATACCTTATATGAGTGACACATAAGATAACCTACATGTATGACACCTAAGTAATCTCATACTCTACATGAGTAATACATAAGATAGTTACATGTATGACACTTTAGAAACTTGGGGGCACATGTCTTTGTGCTGTGTGGCCTAGCCACTTGGAGAAACATAAAAAAACCTCCACCCCTTCATCTCCCTCATTTTGGTTTCTTTATTTCTTGCTAAGGAGAGAGGAAAGAAAAGAAAGAGAAGGAAGGATAAAGAGAGAAAGGGAGAAGAGAAGAAGAGATTTTGTAGAAAATTGTGCAAATTCTACAAAGGTAAGAAAATCATTTCTTTACTTTAATGAAATTTATGTAGAATTATTAATTATTGTTATTTATGATTATTGGTAGGTATTAAAGTTGTTAGTATATGTTGAAATTAGTAGATGGTAATTGTTAGTTTGAATTACAAATTGTGAGTATGTATTGAAATTAACATTATATTTTATAAAAAATGTGGTAATATGCATGAAGAAATCTTATATAATATAAATATAAGATTAAGATATCTTAGTGGTTGGATTAATCATGAAGTTATGTGCAAATTGAAATGCATACATGATGATCGAAGTGCATTTGATAAATTCTATTGAAAGATTGTGTAGATACCATAATATAATAAGCTATTTAAAGGGGCTACACTCAAATGTTGTATGTCAAAAATTTACTTAGTTTAGATTCATTCAAGATGGTTTTGTGGTAAAAAGTTTAGAATGGTTCAACGGTTAGGTTGTTAATTAGAAATCAAGGAAGATACCCTTTAGAATCTGCCTAGGGTAGTCACAGTCTGACCCCTCTTTATTCATGGGATTTATTTCACGCCCCAAAATTTCATGTTAGTCAGTGAGACCTTGGACCCGTGACACTACATATTCATGATAACTTAATAACATAAAAGACATGCTAAAATGTGAGTCTCAAAATTTAGAATTCAATAATAAACCTCAAAATAGAGTTACATCCATAATCTAATAATAAAATCCAATTTAACTGTTGACCAACTAACAGAATAATAATCCGATCACTCATATGATCTTAATTAAATTTAAACCTAAGCAACATCTCTAATTATCTTATTACATCCCATTCAACTGAAATAAAATATAACCAATTAAATATTGGACCAGTATTATGGATCGTGATCCAGATCAACCCTCCATCCTGGTAATCACCTTCTTGATCCTCTGGGTATTCTTCCTCGATTCAAGGTTCTGGAGCACAATGTCAAAACCTTTTAAACTACCGACATAAAAGTATAACTGAGCAAACGAAAGCTCAGTGTATACAATTAACGCTAACAACATCATAACATATAAGCATGGTCATGTTTTATCATAAATAAACATATCTTAAACTTCATGAGTGGAAACATGTAAACATAACATCATTCATTCATGACATGTTGAGACTCGTGACTTGTGTAAGTATGTAAGACTTGTGCATGTTCATGTGATCATGTGTATCAATGCATGTAAGATTATTCGACAACGCCTGTAACATGAATTTCCCCCAAAGACATATAACATGATAATCCCCCAAGGCCTGTAACATGATAGTTTCTAATGACATTTAATCATGGCGGTGCTTGTGATCGTGAGACATGTACTTGTAATACTTATCATGCGGAATAACATATGCTTGAAGGTTATGGTCAACCTTCATCTAAGTTATCCCTTAGATTCTAATATCAAACTATCGAAACTCCACCAAAGCCACAAATATAACGATGGTTAGAGAATTCAAGGCCGTTAATATCATTCTCTAAGTATTCACCTATCCGAAATTCAACCAATTAATATACATGCATAATTAGGCATAATTTACATGGAAGTCATATAAGGATAATTTATCATACAAAGAATGGAATCATAGTCATATTCATAATTTCCAAATTTAATCATCGTTCAACAAATCTCTCCCTCCAATTCCATTCATGTGCAAAACCCCATAATCCATCTATTTTCCCAATTTAAATCATAAGGACATTAGATTTCCAGAAAAATCAACAAAATACCGTGCATCATCATCATTATCTTCCAACCACAATCATAATTCCAGAATATATAGGATCAAACATTCATCATCCCATTCCAATAACCATCGTGGAAACTCTCTTGAAAACATGCAAATCCTACTCTTAACATGATCAATAACTCATAATACCATGTAAACATTATTCTCATATCATAAAATACTTATTTCATACATGTTATTAGGTTAGAACAGTGTATAGTAGCTTCCTTGATCGTTTCCCTACGATCCCTCGCTTGAGAATGGCCTTGGATATGATCTTCAAGCTTTTTCCTCTTCTTCTTGCAAAACTCTCATCAAAAACCTAAGTTGAACTCTCTTTGGGATTTCTAAAAGTCTTAGAATGATAGAAACACTAAACCCACAAGTTAAGGTCTTCATATAGGTCTAGGGTTAGTTAGAAACCACTAATTCTTGGAGTCCTTTTAGAATTAGGAAATTTCTAGGAAAAATCGTAGTCGGGCGATTGACCAGTGGTCTGCTTGACATAATATAATGCTAGAATGATCCAACCATAATTTATAGTTAGATATTTTGAAATGATAGTTCAGAGAAAAGTGAAATTGGAAAGACGAAATGACACGATCGCTCGACAAATGAAAAAGAAAAAAAAAATAAGATAAGACGCCTTCGGGAGGTAATGCAAAAGATTTATATATATATATATCACTCCTAAGGGAGGAAAGACTTCACTAAGAAGAAAGACTCATTTGAAAATAAATAAAAACATGTTTCTAGATATGGTGCATGTCTGTGAATCACATGAAAGACCTAACTAAAATAACATAAAAGACAATGGATAAAGTTAAGACAAGTCGTTTGACAATCACCATTGAGGGACAAAATTCGTGAAAGTCTGGTGGGTTCCAAGATTGGATGGGTCGGTATTAATTATTGACTAGCAATCATCCTTGAGGTATAAAACCCTTGAAAGATAGGTGAATGCCAAGACAGGGAAGCATTACAAGAAAAACAATTTTTAGAGTCAATATTTTAGTGGCAGCCACCTGTAGGTGACACTAAAAGGTACATATAGCGGCGGCCATATCTGGCCGTCACTAAAAAGCTAGCAATGTCAAAATGTTAACAACGACCAGCATGATCAGACACTAAAAGGTACATTTAGTGGTGGCCCACTTCAGCCATCGTAGGTTGGGATTAGCAGCTAAATAGACCATTTAGAGGCTTCTAGAAACATTATCGATAAGTTTTTCACTTAATCAACCTTTTCCTAGGGTTTGTAATTTTTGCGCCAACCTTTAGTGGCAGCCACTAAATAAAAAGGGTTTTATTCCTCTCTCTCTCTCTCTCTCTCTCTCTCTCTCCCGTGCGCACGCACGCGCGTGTTTCCTTCCTCCTCTCTCTCTCTCTCCCATCTCATCTCTGTGTTCTCTCACACGTAATTCCTGATATTCGCTTAAAAGTGCTTATTTTCACTATTATCCTTTACGACATTATTGAACTCTTCTACGTAAAACTTTCATTTTTATAAACTTTTATATGTAAGAGTTTACTCCATTGCATTGAACACTCTTCTAGTCAAAATGATATATTTGCATGAATTAAACACATTTCTGAAAGTCTAGATACAGAGCCATTTTGAGGAACTCTCATTACGCGTTTTTATTGCCTCAGGAACCCTGATCGAACAATTCCCAAAAATTGTAATCTCTACTTAGGTAGCCACACCTCTTCTCTCATGTATTATTCTAATCTCTCCCCTTTTTCAATCTCACTTAGGTGGTCGTACAACACCTCGTCAATCTCACGACTCTCTCTCTCTACCTCACCTCATCCCACTTCTCATTCTCTAAACTCATGCACCTCACATCTCTCTCTCTACCTATTCTAGTCAATCTCTCCTCTATGGTCATCGCTAGAGTGAAAGGGACCCTCTCTCTCTCTCACCCTTCTTTTCACACCCAATCTCCCTTCTCTAGCATTTCCCCCTTTTTTTCTTCCCTGGTTTAAGACTTGAAGCACTAAGGCTAAGAGTAGCAACAACAGCCCCATCTTCTACGACGAGCCACTTGCGTTTACCTTCACATTTTCACCTCCAGCATTTATCCTTTGATGTTCTTGCATTTACTCTTAATTCAATGTTTGTAAGTGACTTTTAGTTTAATAAATAAATTTATTTTCATGTTTCAATGTCTTTCATTATTATGTTTCATGCTATTTTATGATTATTAGTAGGTCTTAATCATTTCTCAAAAAAAATTTATTTAAAAACTGACTCAATTCTTCTCATCTCTCCACCTTTCTCTAAGCATTCCCATATTTAATGTTCTTTATTGTGCTAACCTAACTAACCCCGAGTGCGGAATTGACATCCGACCTACCAGTGTGCAACCCTTGCAGGATAAAAAGAATTGGATTTTAAAAATATTTTTGTGATTAGGGTTATTCGTGCCAACGACTGGAAGAACCTTAATTTCAATTCCCCTCTCTATCGCAACCCCTATTCCCGCCATTTGTGTTGTCTCGTCTATCTCTTGCGCGTGGTTTCGTGATTGCCATTAAAATCGAATTCAGCTCTCAAGGTATCATTAGGTATGTTTTTGTAGAGCCCCGGAATTTGGAATTCACTGTTCATGTGAACAGTGCCCTTATATGGTGTGTGTGAAGGCCTAAAGCCTTACATAGTGTTCTTGGTATTATGGTGAGTCAAGTGAGGGTTTTAGGTATGTAATTAGAGTCTCAAAATGAGAGCATAAAGATACTCTAAGTGGTTAAAAACAAGGGTATAAAATACCCAAGGTGTTTAATGGGTTGTAAGTGAATAGTGTAGTGAATAATGCTAGTGCATAAGGCATAAAGAGGTCGGGGTCTCTCATGCATGTGGGTGTGAATTTAATGATCACTTAAGTGGGTTACAAACCTATGGGGAATGAGTCATGAGGTGTGAGTAGGGTATTGGACCCAAGGGAAAAGAGTGTGAAAGCACTCGAAGTGTTCTAGGTGTTGAAGTGGTATGTTTCGGCATTTTCCACAACTTTATGCAGCTCTAGTTGAGTCACAGATGATCGAAATCAAGTGATTCTTAGATTTTTGGAAAGGTATTGGAACCCTCTATGAGGTTCATGTTGATCATTTTTCTGGATTTTGAGTCCGGGTTAAGTCAAACGCCCGATTTTCAAAATCGGGTCTGCTGCAAATCTGGGTTTCTGAAACCCATTTTCGGACCAGTCAGCTTTAGGGGGAAAATTCATCCATAAATAAAGAAGAAGTAGGGTTTTGTAAAACATGAAAGTTGTTCCTCTTTGAAAGACAAATCCAACGCAAGTTGAATAGTCAAAATCCGATAAGCGAGTCAAAAGTTATAGCCGAAATACCAAAGCGGGAAAAATCTGGAAAATATTATGTCAGAGCTACAATCGATCGTAGAAGACCTACGAATGATCGTAGCTACGAACGATCGTAAAGCTTCAGAAATGCTGAAAACTCATTGGGGAAGCTATGATCGATCATAGGAAGCCTACAAATGATCGTAGGTGCGCGAATCAAACTCTTTAGTGAGTGATTTTTTAGGGTTTTCACCCCTTGGCCTATAAATAGGGGACCTTTTGGGGGGTTTTGGGTTACCCTAAACCTAAAGAGGGAACTTAGAAGAGAAAGGAAGAAGGTGGAGGATTTTCAAGAGGGGTTTTTGGTTTGGAGAGGAAAAGCACAAATCAAGCCTTGATCTCGCACCTACGCGCCATTTGAGCTTGGATCTTCGTCCACAAGCTTGGGTTTCACTTCTACAAGCTTCCTCGAGCCTTTTCAAGCATTGGATCAAAGGGATTTCATCCCATAATGTAGATACACTCTACTAGGTTCTAATTTCATAAATCCTTAATGATAAACATGATTTTCTTGACAAATATAGATGTATATGGCCTTATATATGTGTAAATTAACTCTCCTAACTATTGATTTCATGAACCCTCTTCTATACGAAGATAAAATCCTATGAATGATGATGTGAGTTAAATGTGATGATGCAATGCTTTCAAACAACAAATAAAAGATGGTACTTATTGAGATGTTTTATATGTTAGTATCCAAAGATGAAAAGCATGTTATGTAGAGCCCCGGACCTTTTCACATTTAATGCATGACACTTTCATTGCCATTTTGCCTTTAAAGAGGTATAATTAATAAATAAGGAAGAAATTGGAAATTCCGAAACGTCAGAAATGTTCATTTTCAAAGTACGAACCCAACGCAAGTTGAATCCTCAAAATCGGACCAACGAGTCAAAAGATATGGCCAAAACAGTCTGGACCTGCAGGCAACCGATCTCTCGGTTATGCACTTGAGGACGAGCTCTGGAGAGGCACTAAGGACGTAGCTCGGAAGGCACTAAGGACGTAGCTCTGATAACGTGCTCTGACAACGTGCTCTGATAAGGCACAGACAACGCATAGACAACGTACTCTGATAACGTAGCTCTAGCTCTGATAACGTATACGTTGTGCATCCGTTGTGCAACAGACAACGGGTACGTTGTACAGCAAACAACGTGTACGTTGTACAGCTCACGACGGGCACGTTGTACATAAGACAACGGACAACGAGCTCGGCACTATTCACAGCACAACGTGTTTGGCACTATTCACAGCACAACGTGTTCGGCTCTATTCACAGCACAACGTGTTCGGCACTATTCACAGCACAACGTGTTTGGCACTATTCATAGCACAACGTGTTCGGCACTATTCACAGCACAACGTGTTTGGCACTATTCATAGCTCAACGTGTTCAGCACTCGTGTTTATGCAGAAATTTCAGTAAGGGTATTATGGTCTTTTGGTCGGTTCACTCTTACCTTAAGAGTTTAACCCGAGCCTTTAGGGCTCATTCTTAACACTTAGAGGATTTGGGGGATTAGAAGAGAGGAGAAAGGGTTTCCTAAGCTAGGGTTTTGCTTTTGGAGAAGAATCAAAGGGGTTTTGAGACCCTAGATCACTTCAAGTCCGGTTTTTTTCCAAGATCACGGCTCAAGCACTCGTGGAGAGCGTTCCCCAAGCTAGGGCAGCACCTCACGGTCGTTTTTGAAAGGGGTTTCTTCCCCAACTCGAGTCTTCCTCAAGCAAGGGTTGTTCCCTACCCTTTTGGAGCTTCAATCAAGTTTCCCACCAAGGATCAAGCCTTGAGCAAGGTTAGTACACCCTACTAACTTACCCTAGCAAAAATCTAGGTTTTCTATATAAAAATGTGATTCTTTATATTATGTTTTCCTCCTTATGAAATGTGTTATCCCCCATTAAATATAAACAAGATAATGGAAAAGGTGTGGATGTGTGGATGGAATGTTGGATGTGGCGATTGGATGCCGAGATGTATGTTGTGTGATGTGTGTGATGGAAATGGTGGATGGGTATTTTACCAATAATGAACTTACATTGATGTTTGGATGGAAAATATGCGCTAAAAAGAACAAGATGAATTATTAAGAAACATTGCATGTGTTGTGTTTGACAAAATGCCTAAACTATGAATAAACGACTTAGATGAAGAAAATAGAAATAGGTTTTATGCATGTGTTCTTATAGACGATGAATTGATCCAATGTCATGTGAATTACTTAAGTTACCTATGCTAATATTATGAATTGAATTGTAATGCCATATCTCTTTTGTTAAGCGCATTCCCCGATTGTTATTATTGGCACGCACATGAGCACGCATGATAGCATGAACCGAGATTTCAAGAGCATGTGCATATAATAAACAACAAGAAAATATTGCATGTCAAGGAGGTTGGTAGCCCAGGGAGATTCGGGTGCTAACCTCTGGCTCACAAGAAAACCCCTAAAACACCTATTGTCAAGGAGGTTGGTAGCCCAGGGAAAATTCGGGTACTAGCCTCTGGCTTACAAGAAAACTAAACAAGTAATAAAAATCACCTATTGTCAAGGAGGTTGGTAGCCCAGGGAGATTCGGGTACTAGCCTCTGGCTCACAAGAAAACCAAACATTGCATATCAAGGAGGTTGGTAACCCAGGGACATTCGGGTACTAACCTCTGGCTCACAAGTGCATTGCATATCAAGGAGGTTGGCAGCCCAGGGAGATTCGGGTGCTAGCCTCTGGCTCACAAGTTACAAGATGAAAGTTTACAAGATGATGATCATGCATGCACGCATACATGATTTCTACGAGGCATATCGAGACAGGACATGGGTTTCAAGCTTGGGTTTTATCGGTGTTTTTGCATTCATGCACACACTTTTAAATGATTGTATTGTACCATGTCAAATACTGTTTAGTTCGTGATGCTTCTATTACTGCTTTGCATGGTATGAGTATTACGTGTGTTATTATTGTTATGGCTAGCTAGTAGCTTGTACTCGCTGAGTATTCCATGCTCAGCCGTACTTTCATGTCGGCAGGTGTGCGAGCCCCTCTTGACATATGTGATTAGGGTCCTTGGATAGAGGAGGACTACGGGGAGGAAGAACCGTATGAGGATCTAGTAGTCGAGCCTCAGGCGGAGGCGAGAGACTTAGGCCATTGGCCCCACGGGGGTGACTATTGATCGAGAAAGTGTTGAGTCTTATGTATTTTGATATTTTGATAGGTGGGCCTGTCCACCTTAGACTTAGGCGTGTTTTGTATTTATGTTAACTTGGAATACTACATTTTGGATCATTATAAAGAAAAGAAAAATTTAGTTTTCGCTTCCATAAATTATGTTTAGCTTCCGCGCTCTGATTATCATTATTTAGTACTGTGTTTATCTTGTGCATTACAGGATGGTTTGGCAGGTACGAAGTGTCACATCTAAAATATCCCTAAACTCCTAGGGGGTATTTTGGGGCGTGACATGTTAAAAGCCACAAGTTTTGGGAAAAACAAGTAGAAAAACCTAATTTTCAATGGATTGGATGATGTAATGTTATTGTATATGGATTATTGTGATGGGTAAATTATGTTTAGTATTGGACATATGACCATATGTAAAGTGTTTACTTTAATGTCTACCATGTTATCTCACAATTGCTACACTGACACTTATGCATATGCATAATTGAGCTTTTTATATTATGGGTATCCAAAAGAAGAAAGACATGTATATAAGATGAAATACAAGAATAAGAAGAAGAAGAGTAAAAGATGCAAATGAACCACAAGAAAAGTATACGATGCAAATGAACCAAATGAACAGTACAAGAAGCAAAAGAAGTATAAGAAAAGTATAAGAAGCAAAAAATGTATACGGAAAGTATAAGAAACACAAGATGTATACGGAAAGTACAAGAAACACAAGATGTATATGGAAAGTACAAGAAGCACAAGATGTTATAGGAAGTACAAGAAGATGGAAAGTATACAGAAAAAGCCGACGGGGATGTGACGATAGCAGGCCGCTTGAAAGGGAAATAGATACTGGCATCGGACTCCAATGATAGCAGGCTGCCCGGAAGGGAGATGGATACTGGTCGTATACTCCGAAGGTAGCCGAAGGTGAGGAGAACATTAGGCCACCCAGCTTACGTGGGTATGGGTACTAGTTGTCTGACTCCGGAGGTAGCAAATGATGAATACCAAAGTATTTTAAATACCCGTACATGAGAAGATAATAAAAGATGAAAATCAAGGTATTTTAAATACCTGTATATGCAAAGATAAAAGATGATAAGAAGATGTTTTCAATACAAGATGATAAGAAGATGTTTTCCGACGGTATTTTTCCAAGATATATGCACATGATAAGATTTTGTTTTCCGCTCTCTGATTTTAGGAATGCATGTGAAATGTTTAAACTGTGATATATGTTGTATTACTGTTTATGATATTACTATCTAGTGGGATGTATACGTTAAGAAATCCATGCTCAGCCGAACATATTATGTCGGCAGGTCCCTTCGATATTTGTGGCGAGCGCCCTTAGGAGTCGTGGGTTGAGGAGGAGTCCACTCCTGCTGAACTTCAAGAGCATCAGAGGTTGTAGAACCCTGGATCTTCTTAACATGTATTTAAGCCTTAAGAATTGTTTTCTTAAGTTTTGGGTGCTTGGAATGAAGGAGTAGAGTATATGAATACTCTAAGTGTCAAAAAGAAATTATGTCTTAACAATATCCTCAACTTTACGTAGCTCTAGTTCGTTCATGGCTTATTGGAATAGATCGATTCTTGAATTTTTGGAAAGGTATTTGAACCCTCTTCGAGATTCATGTTTACAATTTTTCTTAATTTTGAGTCGGGGTTGAGTCAAAACTCCGATTTCCAAAGTTGGGACTGTTGAAAATTTGGACTGTCAAAATCTATTTTTGGACAAGTTGACTTTAGAGTCATTTTTCATAAAGTAAACCCAAAATTTAGGAGTTTTACAAAACATGAAAGTTGTTCTCCTTTGAAATATGAATCCAACAAAAGTTGAATCGTAAAAATCGGACAACCGAGTCAAAGGTTATGGCCGATTTACCAAAGCACGTTTTTACAGAAAAACTCGATCGAGCGAGATCCAAACCCGCTCAAACGAGATCGGCGAAAAATGGTTTTTTGAAGCCAGGGAGCAACCCGCTCGAGCGAGATTGAGGCCCGCTCGAGTGAGATCACCTAGAAATGTTTTTTTTTTAGGTTTTTCATAAACCTAACACTGTATATACCCCATTTTCGAGGGTCCAAGGTTCCTAACACCTAAACAGGGACTTTTTGAGAGAAAAAGAGAGAAATGAGAGGAAAGGTTTGGAGGATTTCCAAGAGGGGATTTTGTGGAGATCAAAGAGAGTCCAAATCAAGCTTGGATCATCCTCTTAACCAAGGATCTTCATCCTCAAGTGGTGGTGTCTTCTTCCTAAAGTTGAGATTCTTGTTCAAGGGTTTCTTCAAACTAAGAAGAGATCCCCACAAGTTAGTACACCCTTACTAACTAGCTTAGTAATAACTAGGGTATCTCCTTTCAAAATGATGGTTTTTATCTTGTGATCTCTTTTTTTGGAAATACACCAATGCTCCTCAATATAAACAAGATAGAAATGGGGATGTTGTGGATGGATGAATAGATGATGGATTGGCGATTGGATGCTATGTCGATGTGATGTGGGTAATGGAAATGGTGGATGGGTATCTTACAAATAATGAATAAACCTTGATGTTCGAATGGAATATATGCACTAATAAGAGGAAATGAAAGGATTATCAAAGGTCGCATGTTATGTATTTGATTTAAAGCCTAAATGAGAAGTTTCTCAATGAATGAAGAGTATGAAAACATGAATGTATATAGTTCTTTCAAGTCCATGACCTTGATCAAATGTCATATAGATTATCTAAATTCCCACATGCTTATACCATGAATTGAAATGTTATACTCTATTCTTCATGTCATATGGTCATCATGATTACTACAAGTGCCACACACACCCACGCATGCAAGCATGAACCAACGTTTTCAAGCACGAGTATTTAAATGACATGTGAAGGAGGTGGGTAGCCCAAGTTGAAGGGTACTAGCCTCTGGCTCACGAGTAAAGACTCACAAGAACATGATATGTCAAGGAGGTTGGTAGCCCAAGAAGGGTGCTAGCCTCTGGCTCACAAGTAAATGATATATGAAGGAGGTTGGTAGCCCAAGAAGGCTGCTAGCCTCTGGCTCACAAGTATACAAGTAAGAACAAGTCAAGAACATGAAAAGAACAAGTAAGACATGTGTGATTCCCACGATACAAGAACAAGTTTTAACACGACAAGCAAGTTTGAACAACAAGAAAAGCTATTTTCAAGAACAAGTTATGATTTCTAAATACGGGTTTTATCGGAGTTTTAGCATTCATACAAGCATGTCAAGATTCGCATTCATTCAAGTATGACAGGATTATTACCTTGCTTTCCTTTAAATGCCAAGCATGCTATATGTGGATATTATTGCTTCAACTTAATGTTGTGTATTGTGGCTATTATTGTCGTGTCTTGTTATTACTATTGTTAGCTAGTAGCTTGTACTCCCTGAGTATTCCATGCTCAGCCATACTTTCATATCGGCAGGTACTAAGGGAGCCCTCGGCCCGAAGCCTTGGGTCGAGGAAGAGTATATAGAGGAGAGAGAGTCATCGATCCCATTGCAGTCTCAGGCGGACCGAGACCTTGCCGTGTGGCCGTACCTCGACTACTGTTGAGGGGAGAGTACGAGAGGGTGCTTATGTATTTTGACATTTTGATAGGTGGGTCTGTCCACCTTAGACTTAGACATGTTTTGTATATCTGTTAACTTGGAATACAATTTTGGAAATCTTAGAAGAAAAGAAAAAGTTAGTTTGCGCTTCTACATTTATGTTTAGCTTCTGCGCTCTGATTATCATTGTTTAGTACTGTAATTATCTTGTTCATTACATGATGAATTGTCAGGTTAAGTATAGTCTCGCCTAAAGTATCCCTAAACTCCTAGGGGGTATTTTGGGGCGCGACAGAATTGGTATTAGAGCTCTAGGCATTAGAGTCCCTAGGGTCACTTAGAAATGATACCATGAGTGAACAAGGTATTAGAATCACCTTAAAGAGTTGTATTCCAAGTATGGACTAACAAGTTAGTCCTAGTCAAAATAGGTTGAACTTCAACCGAACATAGAGTCCTACGCTAGGAACATGGATTGTATGTGATGTCATTGTTGTGTAAACCATGTGTATATTGTTTTATGTTTAATGAATATGTTTTGAGTGAATTGTGAAATTTTTACTAAATGCGTATCCAAGTTAGACTCATGTTGTATTGTCATTCTCAAGATCTAATCATGAGATGAAATACTCGGGGTCGTGGATACAACACAAGGGGCAATGGAAGTGACGCTCCATCGGGTGATGAACAGCCCGATTTTGCCCAAGCTTTCGCTTAAATAGCCAAGACTTTGGCTATGCTTGCAGCGAGGCAACCGGCTACTCCTCCTCCGGCCGACACACTTGTGACTGCTCCCCCAATCGAGTACAAGCGGGAATAGAGGCTTTTCGGAGGATGAGGCCTCCAACTTTTTGTGGGAGCATTGATCCACTCGTGGCCGAAGGATGGATCAGATAATTAGAGAAGATATTCTCGGTGTTGTCACCTACTGAAGCAGAAAGTCTCGTGGGCCGCCTTTATGCTAGAAGGTGAGGCCGACCACTGGTGGAGGTCTGTACTTAGGACTCGGGAGTTAACCCGACAGGATCAGGAATGGACTTGGGGAGAATTCTTGGATGTATTGTACAAGAAATACTTTCCCATTGGGATGAAGGAAAAGAAAGAGGTTGAGTTCATTACCTTGGAGCAAGGTAATTTATCAGTGGCCGCTTATGAGGCTAAGTTCTCGGAGCTATCAAGATTTGCTCCACACATGATTGCTACTGAGGCTATGAAAGCCCAGAAATTCGAGAGGGGGTTGAAGGCCTACCTCAAGGACCGAGTCTCAATGTTCCGACAGGAAACATATGTTGAGGTAGTGGACAAAGCACTGTTAGCCAAGGCTAATTTTGAAGAGTTTTTCAAAAGAAGGGGCATGGAGAAGGGCCAGTCTAGCGGCTCTACGGAAAAAAGAGCTAGGACTATATCATATCAGCCTATAGGGCCAGCTTAGTCACAGAGGATGTATTCTGAATCGGTAGGCTCCTCGTCCTTTTGCCCCACCTATTTTTCGCCCGGCTCCCACGCAGGCTCCTCGCCCCGCGATGACTCAAGCTACGGGTTATGCGCCTTCCACCTATTCTTACGATGTTTGCACCCTTTGTGGAAGGAGACATGTGGCCGGTGAGTGTAGAAAGGCTACCGGAGGCTGTTTTCATTGTGGCGACCAAAGCCACATAATTCGAGACTGCCCCCGTCGACAGTTACCAGCTCACTCTCAGGGGAGTAGGCATCCTATTAGGTAGGCATCTCAGCAGAACTCGTCACAGGCATCGAGGCCCTCACCGTCTACATGACCGCCTCGTCAGGCAACTCAAGGATGAGTCTTTGCATTATCAGAGAGAGACGCACGCGCATCAGATGATGTCGTGCAAGGTAAGCAAGAATGTTAGAATTTTAAGTTGTGAATGATTTCTGTTATGTGATGTGTTGTTATTTATAATAGGGATTACTTATGTATGATGTATGTTCTTGCTTGAAATCTATTGATATTACTTATTTAATCAGACAGGCACCTTATTAGTGAACGAGTGTCTAGCACGAGTGCTGATCGACATAGGATCCACTCATTCCTTTGTCTCGCCTAGTTTTACGAAGGGCTTTGCATCTGAGTCTAGTCCGTTGGAGAGGGAGTTAACCATTACGACTCCATTAGGCAAGTCGGTTGATACAGATAGGATATACAAGGAGAGTGTGGTGCAAGTGGGGGCAGAACGAACTACTAGCCGACCTTATCGTCCTAGATTTCCAAGACTTGGACTTTGACGTCATTCTTGGTATGGATTGGCTAGCGACTCACCACGGACATGTGGCTTGCTTTGAGAAGGTGGTGAATTTCAAGCCGGAAGGAGTTAAGCCATTTCATTTTCGAGGATTGCAAGGAAGGGATATTGCTTACCTCACAGCTTTGAGTTTAGCGAATCCAGAGGCACAAAACTCCTAAACCATTCCGGTTGTAAGTGAGTATGTAGATGTATTTCCAGAGGAACTTTCCAGATTGCCTCCTGATAGAGAGATCGAGTTCGATATAGAGCTTACTCTGGGCACAGCTCCGATTTCAAGAGCACCGTATAGGATGACCCCTATTGAACTCAAGGAGTTGAAGGTGCAGTTAGAAGAACTACAAAGCCTGGGATTCATTAGACCAAGTGTCTCACCATGGGGTGCCCCAGTGCTATTTGTGAAGAAGAAAGACTGTTCAATGCGTATGTGTATTGATTACCGGCAGTTGAACAAGGTCACTATTAAGAATCGTTATCCTTTGCATGGATAGACTACCTATTTGACCAACTGAAGGGAGCGAGATTCTTCTCCAAAATTGATCTAAAGTCGGGATATCATCAATTGAAAATCAAGGCAGAGGATATTTCAAAGACGGCTTTTCGGACTCGGTATGGACATTACGAGTTCCTTGTCATGCCTTTCGGGTTGACGAATGCACCGGCGGTGTTCATGGATTTGATGAAGCAGGTGTTCAGACCCTATCTTGACAAATGTGTCATGGTGTTCGTAGACGACATTTTGGTATACTCCCCGACACGGGAAGATCATGATCGAGACATTCGCCTTATTCTAGAGACGCTTCGAAAGCACCAGTTGTATGCCAAGCTAAGTGCGAATTTTGGTTGGAGAAGGTAGCATTTCTCGGGCATGTAGTATTAGCTGAGGGCATTTCTGTTGACCCAACCAAGGTGGAGGCAGTATTGAATTGGGAAAGACCCAGAAGCGTCACCGAGATTCGAAGTTTCCTCGGTTTGGCAGGATACTACCGGAGATTTGTAGAGGAATTCTCCAGTTTAGCTGCACCGCTCACTTATCTCATAAGAAAAAATTCCAAGTTTAGTTGGAATGACAGATGCGAGACTAGCTTTCAAGAGTTGATGAAGTGGCTCACTACGGCTCCCGTCCTCACCATGCCATCCAGGAGTGGTGGTTTCGTAGTGTATAGTGACGCCTCACACGTGGGGTTGGGATGTGTACTCATGCAACATGGTAAAGTCATTGCCTATGCCTCAAGGCAATTGAAGGAGCACGAGAAGAATTATCCCACTCATGACTTAGAGCTCGCCGCCGTGGTGTTTGCATTGAAGATATGGCGACACTATCTCTACGGGGACCAGTCGATGTGTTCACAGATCATAAAAGCCTTAAGTATCTGTTTTCACAGAAGGAGTTGAACTTAAGGCAACGGCGATGGATGGAGTTCTTGAAGGATTATGAATGCTCTATTCAATACCATCCAGGCAAGGCGAATGTGGTGGCCGATGCACTTAGAAGAAAGCCTACTGCACTCTTGACTCACATGATGGTGCAAGAGTGGAGGCTGTTAGAAGATGCGACTAACCTCGACATCTGTTTTAGTCTCCCTACCGTTGGACTGGTAATGGCTCACATCACCGTTAGAGCTTACATCCTGAGCATGATCCAAGAATTACAGGGAAAGGATGCCGAACTACTTGCTTACCGGGACAAGTCAATTAACAGTGGTAGTAAGGATTTCGTGGTGAGGGATGATAGGATTATCACCTTCAAAGGAAGAATGTGCATCCCATCCGATGAGAAGCTTAAAAGAGAAATCTTGTATGAAGGTCACCGGTCCAAGTACACCGTTCACCCCGGGGGTACCAAAATGTATAGAAACTTGAAGGGACACTTTTGGTGGCGGAACATGAAGAGAGAAGTGGCTAAGTACGTGTCTAGATGCTTAGTGTGTCAGCAAGTCAAGGCTGAGCACATGAGACCGGCGGGCCTATTGCAGTCCCTCCCTATTCTCGAGAGGAAATGGGAGCATATCTCTATGGACTTCATTGTGGGGTTGCCACGGACAGTCAAGAACTCCGATGCTATTTGGGTTGTGGTTGACAGACTAACTAAATCAGCCCATTTCTTGCCATACCGGACTACCTTCAATTCAAATTAGTTAGCGGCACTATACATCAAGGAAATAGTCTGACTACATGGAGTGCTAGTGAGCATTGTCTCAGACCGGGATCCAAGATTCATATCCAGGTTTTGGAAGAGCTTTCAAAGTACCATGGGTTCCGTACTAGACTTTAGCACCGCTTTTCATCCACAAACGGACGGGCAAATAGAACGGGTGAACCAAGTGATAGAGGACATGCTCCGGACATGCATGCTAGACTTTAAAGGCAGTTGGGAAGATCACTTGTCATTGGTTGAGTTCGCCTACAATAATAGTTATCAGGCAAGCATCAAAATGGCTCCTTTTGAGGCCTTGTATGGTCAAAGTTGTAGATCTCCCCTATACTGGGATGAAGTTGGAGAGAGAAAGATATTGGGCCCAGAATTGATTGACCAAACCGTGAATAAGGTCAAGATTATCAGGGAGAGATTGAAGACGGCTCAGGATAGGCAAAAGAGCTATGCCGACACCCGTAGATGAGATCTTGAGTTCCGTGTTGGCGATATGGTATTTGTGAAGGTTTCGCCGATAAAGGGTGTTATGAGGTTTGGCAAAAGAGGAAAGCTCAGCCTGAGGTATGTGGGTCAATTTGAAATCGTCACCCGAGTTGGTGAAGTCGCATATCGGGTTGCTCTACCTACTCATATGGCTGCGGTCCACAACGTCTTCCATGTATCCATGCTTCGAAAGTATATCCCGGATCCTTCACATGTTATAAATCTTGATCCGTTGGAAATCCGGGAGGATCTTACCTTGGTGGAAGAGTCGGTTCAAATTTTGGATCGTAGAAATCAAGTTTTGCGCAACAAGGTTATCCCCTTGGTTCTTGTTCGATGGCAACATCACTCTAAGGAAGAAGCTACATCGGAGTGCGAAGCGGAAGTGAGGGAAAAGTATCCCAATTTATTTGTGTAATGGATGTTTATGTAAATTTTGTTCTTCATCACCTCTATATATATATTGTTCTAAATTTCGAGGACGAAATTCTTCTAAGGGGGGGAGGATGTAGAACTCCGGATCTTTTTAACATGTATTTAAGCCTTAAGAGGTGTTTTCTTAAGTTTTGGGTGCTTGGAATGAAGGAGTAGAGTATATGAATACTCTAAGTGTCAAAAAGAAATTATGGCTTAACAATACCCTCAACTTTACATAGCTCTAGTTCGTTCATGTTTACCATTTTTCTTGATTTTGAGTCGGGGTTGAGTCAAAACTCCGATTTCCAAAGTTGGGACTGTTGAAAATTTGGACTGTCAAAATCATTTTTGGACCAGTTGATATTAGAGCCATTTTTGATAAAGTAAACCCAAAATTTAGGAGTTTTTCAAAACATGAAAGTTGTTCTCCTTTGAAATACGAATCCAACACAAGTTGAATCGTCAAAATCGTACCATCGAGTCAAAAGTTATGACCAATTTACCGAAGCGCGTTTTTGCAGAAAAACTCGCTCGAGCAAGATCCAAACCCGCTCGAGCGAGATCGGCGAAAAATGGTTTTTTAAAGCCAGGGAGCAACCCGCTCGAGCGAGATTGAGGCCCGCTCGAGCGAGATCACCTAGAAATGTTTTTTTTTAGGTTTTTCATAAACCTAACACTATATATACCCCATTTTCGAGGGTCCAAGGTTCCTAACACCTAAAGATGGACTTTTTGAGAGAAAAAGAGAGAAAGGAGAGGAAAGGTTTGGGGGATTTCCAAGAGGGGTTTTTGTGGAGATCAAAGAGAGTCCAAATCAAGCTTGGATCATCCTCTTAACCAAGGATCTTCATCCTCAAGTGGTGGTGTCTTCTTCCTAAGGTTGAGATTCTTGTTCAAGGGTTTCTTCAAACTAAGAAGGGATCCTCACAAGGTTAATACACCCTTACTAACTAGCTTAGTAATAACTAGGGTATCTCCTTTCAAAATGATGGTTTTTATCTTGTGATCTTTTTTTTTTGAAATACACCAATGCTCCTAAATATAAACAAGATAGAAATAGGGATGTTGTGGATGGATGAATGGATGATGGATGGGCGATTGAGTGCTATGTCGATGTGATGTGGGTAATGGAAATGGTGGATGGGTATCTTACGAATAATGAATAAACCTTGATATTCGAATGGAATATATACACTAATAAGAGGAAATGAAAGGATTATGAAAGGTCGCATGTTATGTATTTGATTTAAAGCCTAATGAGAAGTTTCTCAATGAATGAAGAGTATGAAAACATGAATGTATATAGTTCTTTCAAGTCCATGACCTTGATCAAATGTCATATAGATTATCTAAATTCCCACATGTTTATACCATGAATTGAAATGCTATACTCTATTCTTCATGTCATATGGTCATCATGATTACTACAAGTGCCACACACACCCACGCATGCAAGCATGAACCGACGTTTTCAAGCACGAGTATTTAAATGACATGTCAAGGAGGTTGGTAGCCCAAGTTGAAGGGTACTAGCCTCTGGCTCACAAGTAAAGACTCACAAGAACATGATATGTCAAGGAGGTTGGTAGACCAAGAAGGGTGCTAGCCTCTGGCTCACAAGTAAAGACTCACAAGAACATGATATGTCAAGGAGGTTGGTAGCCCACGAAGGGTGCTAGCCTCTGGCTCACAAGTAAATGATATGTGAAGGAGGTTGGTAGCCCAAGAAGGGTGCTAGCCTCTGGCTCACAAGTATACAAGTAAGAACAAGTCAAGAACATGAAAAGAACAAGTAAGACATGTGTGATTCCCACGATACAAGAACAAGTTTTAACACGACAAGCAAGTTTGAACAACAAGAAAAGCTATTTTCAAGAACAAGTTATGATTTTTAAATACGGGTTTTATCAGAGTTTTAGCATTCATACAAGCATGTCAAGATTTGCATTCATTCAAGTATGACAGGATTATTACCTTGCTTTCCTTTAAATGCAATGCATGCTATATGTGGATATTATTGCTTCAACTTAATGTTGTGTATTGTGGCTATTATTGTCGTGCCTTGTTATTACTATTGTTAGCTAGTAGCTTGTACTCGCTGAGTATTCCATGCTCAACCATACTTTCATGTCGGTAGGTACTAAGGGAGCCCTCGACCCGAAGCCTTGGGTCGAGGAAGAGTATATAGAGGAGAGAGAGCCGTCGATCCCACTGCAGTCTCAGGCGGACCGAGACCTTGACGTGTGGCCGTACCTCGACTACTGTTGAGGGGAGAGTACGAGAGGGTGCTTATGTATTTTGACATTTTGATAGGTGGGTCTGTCCACCTTAGACTTAGACATGTTTTGTATATCTGTTAACTTGGAATACTATTTTGGAAATCTTAGAAGAAAAGAAAAAGTTAGTTTGCGCTTCCGCATTTATGTTTAGCTTCCGCGCTCTGATTATCATTGTTTAGTACTGTAATTATCTTGTTCATTACAGGATGAATTGCCAGGTTAAGTATAGTCTCGCCTAAAGTATCCCTAAACTCCGAGGGGGTATTTTGGGGCGCAAAAGAGGTTGCTCGAGAGGTGGCCTCATGTTTGAGTAATGAGAGGGAGTGTCTTATACATAAATTTTGTTGAGTGAAGTTGTCTACTCTTTATTTTGGGTTATGTATAAACTGAGATATAGTATGTATAGAAATTTTGTAGTACGCTTCCGCTACCATATGTAGAGTTATATTATGCTTCCGCCATTATATGTCATAGACATTGTATAGGATGTTTAGAAATATATTCACGACGCCAGAGTATCCTAACTCCTAGGGGGTATTTTGGGGCGTGATAGTTTTCCTCATTTTTCCTCCTTTTTTCAACTATTTCTCTTATCACTCTTCATCTCCTACATTTTATTAGTTGCTGATGAGGAGGAGTTAAGCCCTGGTGGAAAGAAAATTCGTCTATGAATTTCGAAGTTCACTGACTATAATGTCACACTTTCACTACAGCAGAAAAGCGGGAGGTTTTGTTTATGATGTTGTAGTACTACTCTTAATTGGTTTGATATCAATATTTACTGAACAGTTGGGAAAGGTTACTAGTTTTTTTTTTACATTATGAGCAGACAAATGAAGTTCAAGTATTTTTAACATATATGTTCTTGGGTATTATTGATGGTGTATTCTTTACTTGTTAATAACTAGATTCCTCCAACATTGGCATCTGTTAATACTCTAGAGAAGTATACCCAGCTCTCCAACCATCCCCTTCATAAAACTAGCAAGCCAGGCATTTTATCTACTGATATCCACTCCTCTAAGGTACAACGTTTTAACATTAATTGTACTTTAATCTATGGTCATGAATGTAATTATCCACACACACTCTCTAAACGTATATACATACATGGATGTTTGGATGAATGTCAAGATAAGTAAATAAATCAAAAGGTAGTTAACTATCTATGTCTCAGTTCTGCATCACACACCCGGCATGAAACTATGCCCATTGAAGAAAAAGGTAGTTAAGTATCTACCAAATGTACGTCAATCTGAAACAACTCATAGTGTAGGCCGGGCTGGCTTGAACTATAGATCTAATAAGGATTCCTCGCCCAGCTTGAGAAAGTAAAGAGCCTTGCCAACCTTGGATTCGCTTGAGGATTCTTTGTTTTAAACTCGCAAAGATTTGGTATTTGGATCTACCAAACTCCGAGGGGAGGCCTAGATATTTCTCAAGAGGAGTGAGACTTTTGATCTTTAAAATTCTGGCCACCATTCGCCGAAATTTAGGAGGGGTGTTATGACTGAAAGAAGCCTCGAGTTTGGAGAAATTGATACTTTGTCCTGAGGCTTGCCCAAAATTACCTAGGATCTCCATAAGATTGTGAGGTTCCACAAGATTAGCCTTCAAAAAAATGAGACAGTCGTCTGCAAACAATAAATGAGAAATGTTAGGAGTTGTTCTTGCCAATTGTATCCTGCTAATTTTGTCCGCTTGGTAAGCCATATTCAATTGAGCAGATAGTATTTCGGCACATAGGAGAAAGAAGTAGGGGGAAAGGGTGTCTTCTTGTCGAAGTCCTCGTTTCGGTTTTATATACCCCTTGGGCACACCATTGATCATCACTGAGTACGTCATTGTCGTAATGCATTGTTTGATGTACTATATCCACTGTTGGTAAAATCCCAGTTTTCCAAGGTAGCAAAAAGAAAAGGCCACTCAACTCTGTCGTATGCTTTGTTTCGATCAAGTTTGACAGCCACGTGATAATCCTTCCCTCTTCTTTTCTTCTTTAGAAAAAAACCACACTTGTGGGCGACCAACACGTTATTTGTTATCTACCTTCCACGAACAAACGCGGATTGGGCTGGATTGATAATGTTGGGAACGCATGCTCGCAGTCGGTTTGCAATAACCTTATAAATCACGTTACACAAACTGATGGGACGGTAGTGATTCAGGTTGTGAGTACCTGGATTTTACCCTCCCTTCCCGATCAGGATAAATCCCAATAAGGAATGGTGATAAATTGTAATTGAGTTGTGAGTCGCCACCTATCTAATTCTGAGGGAAATAGGTCCCTGAATTTGTTGGATAAGGCATGGTCTAGAAATCAGAGGTCAGGGTAAAGGATTCATTTGAGTTAGGGGAAGGTGTTAGGCACCCCTAAACTCCCATCCGGAGATGGTTACCTACTCTCTAAGTCTGAAGCAAATAAAGGAAACCGTATAAGAAACTTGCAATTCGATCTATATGCTGAGCAATGTAATATTGACTGAAATAAATGAATTGAGAGGGATAGGGTAGAAATGGAATAAGGATTCTATCTTAGGGGAGCTGAACCCGATCAGGGTTGCCTACGTATCCACGGTTAGTGGAATCAAGCCACACGTAGTTCCGGAGTAGATTGATGATTTGATTTGATTTGATTGGATTAGATTGTGGGTGATTGAAAGGTTTGAGGGTTTTTGCTCTTATTTGAGGAGCGAGGTGGCCTTTTAAGCTCGTGCTGAGGAGCGAAAGGTTGAAGGATTTGATTTGATGGATTTCGCTGATCTGGGAGCGAAATGGCCTTTTAAGCTCGTGCTGAGGAGCGATGGGGCAGTTTAAGCTCGTGCTGAGGAGCCTGGCGCTGTGGGGATTTGAACAAGTTTGAACTGAGGCTCTAACAAGGGATTAAGAATAGATAGGGTTTCACTAGAGCTTAACTAGAGTTTACCTAGGGTTAACTAGGGCTTTAATCAGGGTTTACCTAGGGTTAACTAGGGCTTAATCAGGGTTTAACTAAGGTTTACTAGAGTTAATTGGATTTAACTGGGGTTAACTGGGATGACTAGGGTTAACTGGGATTAACTAGGGTTAATTGGGGTTAACTGGGTTTAACTGGGATTAACTAGAGTTAACTGGGATTAACTAGGGTTAACTGGGTTTAACTGGGATTAACTAGGGTTAACTGGGTTTAACTGGGATTAACTAGGGTTAACTGGGATTAACTAGGGTTAACTGGGTTTAACTGAGATTAACTAGGGTTAACTGGGTTTAACTGGGATTAACTGGGGTTTTGACTGGGATTAACTAGGATTAAATGGGTTTAACTAGGGTTAACTAGAGTTAACTAGGATTAACTAGGGTTTTTGGGCAGAGGTTCGACTAGGCGAAACAAGTTTTGAACCGGGATTTGGGCAAGGGTTCGACTAGGCGAGGCTAGTTTTGGAACCGGGATTTGGGCACAGGTTCAACTAGGTGAGACTAATTTTGAACCGGGATTTGGGCAGAGGTTCGACAGGGTAAGCCGGGTTTAAGTAAAACCGGGCAGGGGTTTAACAGGGTAGCAGTCTAAGTATAAAAAACAATAAAATAATTATACTAAGAAATGACAAAGCAAACGTCAGAGTTTCGGCGATTTTACCTTCCGGAAAACCCAAAAGGGTCTCTGAATTAAGCACTCCCGAGAACGATTCTTCGAAATCGAGTTCCCGGGATCGTCGACGCCAAAAAGAGGTCGTGAAAGAGGAGAGAGAAGAGAGCAAGACTTGTGGGAATGAGTTCGAATGAAGGAAGAGGGGTAGGGTATTTATAGGAAGCAAAAACAAGGGGGGCGCTACTTGAAGTAGCGCCCCTTTTGGATAAAAACCCCAAACAGTAGGCGGTTGTGAACAGTGCGGCGGCAAAATCGGGTCGACATTGAGGGAGCGCTACTTGAAGTAGCGCACCTTTTCATTTTTTCCGGAAACGCCTACCGACACGGCAAAAAAAACGGGGTTCACTTAGGGCGCTACTTAAAGTAGCGCCCATCCAATAATCGGGCAAAAACAGGCAAGGCGCTACTTGAAGTAGCGCCCCCATTTAAGGGCTTTAAAAACTTATTTTTTTGTTTTTTTGTTGACTTTTGACTTGCTACGTGTCATACCTAAGATAATTCCTTTGTTTTAAGCCTGTTTTGACCCCAAAAATAGTCTAAATTGAGCCGATGAAATCCAGAAAAATATTTTAGATAAAACATGGATTTTTCGGTACTTTTCAGGGGCATTTTGGTCATTTTACGCTCTAGGGGTATTTTAGTCAATTTTAAGCGTTTTAAGTCCGATTTAACTCCAAAAATTACCAAAAAATTTATAAAATCATTTTAAACAAAATGATAGCTTTTTAGCACTTTTGTAGGGGTATTTTGGTCATTTTTCACCCTAGGGGCATTTTGGTCAATTTTCACCTGAGGGGCTTTTTCGGAACTCGAAGCACGTGGAAAGAGGGTCTTAAAAAGGGGTTTTTAAGAGGATTTTTAAAGGTGTGTAAAGAGATAAAGGGGGTGCAAAATTGGGGTGTTTACACAGGTTTTTAGGGTGACTGATCTTTGGGATCAAGACAATATGTGAGAAATTCGTCTGCTTTAAAAGGAAACCTGTACTAAAGAATTTAGAAACAGCTTTACAAACATCTTCCCCAATCGTTTGCCAATGTTTGTGATAGAAAATTCCTGACATACCGTCTGGCCCTGGAGCCTTCAGGGGACTAATTTGGAAAGTAGCTTGCTTGATTTCATTTGGGGTAACCTCCCGTCAGAGATCAGCATTCATCTGAGGAGAAATTCTGGTTGGCACTGGTGCTAGAATCTCAGAGATCTTTATGGGATTTGACGCAGTATATAAAGTTGTGAAGTGGTTCAGGACGTGATGTTCAACAGTCTGCACTTCAGTGATCCAAGCCCCATCAATACGCCAGATTTGTCTTATGTTATTCCATTGTCTTCTGAACATGGTGGAAGAATGAAAAGATCAGGTGTTACGATCCCCTAACTGTAACCAGTCCGCTCGAGACCTCAGCCTCCACATCGTTTCTTCCTGATCAAGAGCCATGTCAAGCTCTACTGAGATTGCTTGAATTGTTGCTTGATTGTTGGAAATGTGTTGTTCTCCGTGAGCCTTCTCTAGCTGCATGGTAATAGCTGTGATTCTTTCTTTTAAATTGCCGAAAGAGCTCTTGTTCCATATGATTAGGTCCCATCGGCATTGTCGAATTTTCTGACATACTCTGTACATCTATGATCCCACAAACTCTTTGGACTAGGCCCCTCGAACTACATCTTGAAAATCATCCCAAGAGTTCCAGAATTCCTCATATTTAAATGAACTTCGGCGACCTCTCTTGACCAATTCCTGTCCCACCACAATTGGTTGGTGATCGGACCCAATGTCTGAAAGATGTTGCACAATTGTGTTGGGATAAAGCATCCTCCAAGAATGATTAGCCAAAGCTCGATCCAACCGAGCTGAAATCAAATCTTCTCCTTGTCTCTTGCTTGTCCAGGTGAAAGGGTTTTCCTGACATCCTAAATCCATTAGAGTGCTCCTGCATACCATGTTTTGGAAATGACACATTTGAGACTGAGAACATAAGTTACCTCTCTTCTTTTCAGAGACATCGAGCAAGTCGTTGAAGTCCCCAATGCAGAGCCATGGGTTTGGGCGCCTTTGAGAAGTCTTAGTCAAGTGATTCCACAGTTGCCACCTATCACTGTAAGCCGTTGGACCATAAACCATTGTAAGGTCCCATTGAGTTCTTAAGTGATTATCTTGAATTAGAGCTTCTACTAAGTGTTGTCCACCATAAAGGATCTGTATGGGTATTAACGTCCTGACATAACACCGTAAGACCGCTTGATGCTCCTTCAGGCTCGCAAGTATATAAAAGATGCATTTGAACCTTCTTAGCTAACTGAGTTAATTTTGGTTGCTTATTTTTCGTTTCCATTAAGAAAATGATGTTGGGACGATGATGAAGGACATGCTCCTTCAACATATGAACTGTCCGGGGTCGCCCCACCCCCTGACAGTTCTAAGCTATGATTTTCATAACGGTCAGGGAAGATGCTCCATGGCAGCTGCCCCAAATTAGCTCTCAATGGTTTCAGATGAGTGAGGACCTTTCTCCTATTGATCTATGTCATCGTTTCTGAGATTGAGAGGTACATTAGCTGGTGTGGAAAATCGAAGGGCTTTGAAAGCCTTTGTTTTGGAATATTAGTGGTTGGTGCCTTGGGACTGTGGTGATGGGCGAGGACTCTCAGGAGGTTTATCAATTGGGTTTCGTGGGCTAACAAAGGTGGCTTTGGAATGATATTGGTTTTCCTGTTTTATTGGGTGCGCCAGCTTGGTGGGCTTGAAATTAGGTGATGTGGTGTTGGGCTTTTGTGTTTGGTGAGTGGTTACTGTTATTTCTCTAAAGGTGTCAGGTAAGATGGATTCGGGTGGTCAAACCTTAGATTGTGGGTCAGAATTTTGGCATGGCTGGGCATGAGGTGAAGTGGAAACGGTGGTGAGGGTTACAGAATTTGAGGGTGGTGGGATTGATGATGTGGATGATTGGTTAAGGATATGGATGTCGAGCCCCAAAATACCCCCTAAGAGTTAGGATACTTTGGCGACGTGACTTGATCTTAATCAATCCTGCAAGGAGTATACGAGGCATGCCAAATCGTGATCCGAAAAATTTCTTTAAGATAATTTTAATTCAAAGTGTCAACATACACAACGACTGAATAAAATACAATAATCACAATAATATAAATGCTTGAGTTACCCACTCAAGCTCACATGAAAAATCCCCAAAAGGAAATCCCAAAATACATGTCTCTCTCTCTCTCATTCTACCCTATGGCCACAGGCCAACCCCTAACATCTGGCTAACCATCCGAATAACCACCTGCTCTCCCTGAGCTACCTCGATCCAAGGGACCAGAGTCCACATATCGTCTAGTATACCTGCCGACATAAAAGTACGGTTGAGCATGGAATACTTAGCGAGTACAAGCTACTAACTAACAATAGTAATAACATCAATATGTCATACATGATACAATTCATCAAAAGATACATAATCAAAGTGCGGAAGCTAAAGCGAAATAACAGTGTAAAGTAAATCATGAACATCATACTTTAACTCATGCATTGTAAACTCGTATTCAAAAATCATGACCTGTTCTTGAAAATAATTTTCATGGTTTTCAAAACTTGTTTGCCGTATTTAGAACTTATTCTTGTCTTGTTCTTGTATCGTGGAAATCACACATGCCTTGCTTGTTCTTGTCATGCTCTTGACTTGTTCTTGCTTGTATACTTGTGAACCAGAGGTTAGCACCCGCACATCCCTGGGCTACCAACCTCCTTGACATATCATTCTCTTGTGAGCCTTTCTTATGAGCCTTTTCATGTGAGCCAGAGGCTAGCACCCTTCACTTGGGCTAGCTACCAACCTCCTTGACATGTACTTGTTTCATTTACTTGTGAGCTAGAGGCTAGTACCCTTCACCTGGGCTACCAACCTCCTTGACATGTCATGTTCTTGTGCTTAGAAAACTTGGTCCATGCATGAAGCGCGCTTGGTGTAGCAATTGTGGCAATTCATAATAACATGAGCAATTTAAAGGATAACATGTAGCAATTCAATTATTATTATAATCACTTGAGAATTTAACAATTGTATAGAGTATTTGATTTAAAATCCCTTTCATGTTCTTGCTTGTTCCTCATATACATTAACTTTTGAAAAACCCAATTCATGCATGCGTGCGTGCTCGTGTGCATAGTAAGTCGTGAAAAGCATGGTAGCATGATGACTCAAAGGATTTCATGTAGCATTTTAACACTTCTAGGCACATGAGAAATTGAGGAGAATCATAAGGCATCACATCATAATTACTAGAATTTGGGAAAAGTCCCTATCTCATGCTTCATAGTTTTTGGTTCAACATTTCACACATGCCTTACATTAACCATCTTGCATGCAACATTTCATTAATAGGCGTATGAGAATTTAAGTACATGTTCATGGCATTTGGTCCACATCATCTTTCATGAAAAACCCTATAGTTTATGTGTTTCGTAGTATTGATTAACACGTTAATTTCTCATACAAGCAATTCATCAAACACTTGGTGTGTATCATTTTCTTACTTGTTTATTCAAGTTGTTACTTCATACATTTCATCTCACACATAGTGTGTGTTTCTTATGCATACATTGTCCTTCCACCATTCCATCACACCACACACATCACCATACCCGGCATCCAATCGCCTCAACCACCATCCATCCATACACCCACATCTATTACTTTATCTTGTTTATTTTGGGAAATTAAAGCATCACCACAAGAAATGAACAATATGAGAAATTAATCTACAACATTCATGAGGAAGCCTAGGTTATTACTAAGGTAGATAGAAGGGTGTACTAACCTTGGAAAACCCAAATCTCTTTGGTTGCGAGCCCTAGAAAGCTTGAGGAGACTTGAAGACGTAAGATCCGAGCTTCTAGGAAGGCGATCCAAGCTTGAAAGGCCTTGGAGAAGAGGATTTGAGCTCCTCTTGATCTTCTCACGAAATCCCCTTTGTGATCTTTTCCTCGTAGCTTAGCTCATGAGAAAACCCTTGTCTTGCACGACCCTTGCTCCCCATTTTGGCATTGAGAAGCTTGAAGATTGAATTTGGGGGTTTCCTTGATCTTGAGAGAAACCCCCCTTTGGAAACCTAAGTTTCCTCCATCTTCTCTTAAAAAGTCTTTCTCTAGGTGTTGGAAACCTTGGTCCCCCAAAAATGGGGTATATATAGGTGTTTGGGTTGATAAAAACCCTAAAAAAAACGTGTTTGTGCAATCTCGCTCGAGTAGGCTTCCATCTCGCTCGAGCGGGTTGCTTCCGGTACTCAAAAACTCAGTTTTGGTCTATCTCGCTCGAGCGGGTTTGGATCTCGCTTGAGCGAGTTTTTCTGCAAAAACACGCTTCGGCAGATCGGCTATAACTTTTGACTCGGTGGTCCAATTTTTAAGATTCAACTTGCGTTGGATTCGTCTTTCGAAGGGAAACAACGTTTATGTTTTGTACAACTCCAAATTTCGAGTTTTACTTTACCAAAAATGGCTCGAAGCTGACTGGTCTATAAATGGGTTTCGACAGTCCAGATTTTCAACAGTACTAACTTTGGAAATTGAACTTTTGACTCAACCCCAACTCAAAATCAAGGAAAGTGATCAACATGAACCTTGAAGAGGGTTTAAATACCTTTCCAAAAATTCAAGAATCACTCGATTCTGATCATCGGTGATCAAACTAGAGCTTCTTGAAGTTGAGGGTGATTTTAAGACCTACCAATTCTTGACACTTAGAGTATTCTATACTCTACTCCTTCATCCCAAAAATCCATAATTGAAGAAAACTATTCTTAGGGTTTTAATACATGCCATACACACCATCTACCCGAAATATACCAAAATCAATCATTGGTAACCATTCAAGACATTACAATAGCCTTTTAAGCTTTAGACACTATTCACCTACAACCCATTAAACACTTAGGGTATTTTATACTTTTACTTTTACCCACTTAGATTATCTTTTCTCTCTTTTAAGATTCAAAACACGCACCTAAACCCTCACTTGACTCACCATAATACCAAGAACATGAAGGAAGGCTTTGGGCCTTTATAAATACCATACAAGGGCACTATTCACTAACACTGTTCATTGTACAGTGAACACAAATTCTGGGGTTCTACAATGGACATGAAGAAAGAAGGGGGATAGAATGTCCGGAATGGTAACAGAAATGATACATTTGTTCAGGTTTTTGGAAAGTGGTGCAGGCTATCTCGGTCCTTCTGGCTCTTTCCGTGAGAGATATTTGTGGGGCTTATCATCAATGATTTGATGGTCCGATGTTTGTCCACGTGTCAGATCCTGCATCAGTCTCTTGTATGCTTCCGCCACCGTAACCAGGGCTACCGGAACTGGTGCTGCTGGTAGTTTGGGGGAAAGTTTTTCTGCCGGTGTGCCTTTGTCCTTCTCCAATGACTGTTCCAATGCCGTCTCCATTTGTCCGCCTGGGTTATCTTCCTGACAAGGTGATTCTTCTTCCATCGCCTCCATCAACGTTTCTCTGGTGCGGCCTACTGCAATTCTTACCAATATATCTGGTATAGGCCAAGATGGGTAGTGGAAGGTTTGAAATCTAAGCCATGGTCCAAAGACTTCAGCTAGTTCATCTTCAGATGGGGTGTGACGAGAACCACACTTTTTATCATTGTGTCCCACCCGACCACAGTAATAGCAAATCATAGGGAGCCTTTCATAAGTGACCGGAAAAGGTTTGGGAGCAGTGTCTTGCAACTCTAATGTCACATACGGCATCAGTGGACACCGAATATCTTGGCTTATCCACAAACGCAGAAACTGGCCTCTGGTATGAAACTTGGTCGGACTCTCCACTTCCATGACGTCTCTTAATTTCAGACCAATGGTTTTGCCTATATCTGGAGATAAATATTATGGGGGTAGGCCATGGACCTGTGCCCATATTGGTAGCCTGAAAATATGAAGCTCCTTTACGATAATATCAGGTTTCCAAGGAATCATGAAGAGAGGTTGTCCCTTGAAGGACCAAGGCTGGCTATTTAGGACCCGTCGCATCTCTGTTTGATTCACAAACTGTAAGAGGATAAAACTGTTGGCTAGATCCACCATGTTGATCTGTGTTTGAGAATTCCATGCCCAAACAATAGTCTTCTTAGCCGCAGGTAAGTTTATAGGTTTATCTGAGAGGAACTTTCCGACGATATTGTATTTGAGTTCGGTTGCTCTCTCAGTTAACAGAATTGAGTCTATAGTAATAGGATCATTGAGTTTTTCTAGAGTAAGTTTTTTTTGAAGGTCGACTAATAAGGTATCCGGTGTTGGGTGGTCGTTAGTATTAAGGGGTGCCATGGTGCTGGATGAAGGTACCGAACTGGTTGTCTGGGCAGGAGGGTTTTTGGAAGGGAGGAATAGGGAGGAGATAAAGGGCAAATGTAAAGTATACTAACGGGCATTAAATATTGGGCTGAGCCTAACAGACTGCACCACCCCTACATACATACATACATACATACATATATATATATATATATATATATATGAATTAGTCTAAGGGTACTCCTAAAGTGCACTCCCAAATATATTCTCAAATCCAAACCGTTTAACTCTATTATTAAACGGTTAGGATTAGAGCTGATGTGGCATTAGAAAAGACAAAATAAAGGAGGTAAAATCTTAGCCCTTTGTGGTTAGTTATGAACAATTAGGATTAGGGACTAGGGAGTATATTTTGGAGTACCCATAGACCGACTCTCTCTCTCTCTATATATATTAGTTTCGATTTCATCCTGTTAGGCCCCGCAACCCAAGTTAGTATATGTTCTAGGTCAAGGACCGGGTGGAGATTTTAACACTCACACCTCTTGGGACTTGATCACGGACCATACGAGTATAGCATATAGGGGCGTATCCCAACCAGGTTAGCTCGAAGTTCGGCTTGAGCTCAAAAAATAGGTTCGATAGAGCCGAGCCGAGCTATAATTTTTGTTTGAAAATGCATTCAAGCCGAGCTCGAGCCAAGGTTTCTTTGATTCGGCTTGGCTCGAAGCTTGGCCCGATTGAGGCTCGGTTTGGCTCAAACTCGGCTTGGCTTGAATATTATATAAAAAATAATATTATATATATATAAATAATATAATTATTATATATATTTATATATACTAGTAAAGGTGCATGTGCTTTTGCACATACTAATTTTTTTAATTAAATTAAAATATTTTTTTTTACGTGAGTGTTTACCAAAAGCAGTCATTCACTCCAAAATGATGTAATTAATTTCAAAAGTGGTAAAAAAAGACTAAATATTTTAAGTTGAAGTTTTTAATTATTAATCAGCACTAACTTAATATATAATAGTAAATAAATTCACACACAGATCTTTTAAGAGGCTTATAAATTCTAAATATTAACAGCTAAAAAATGATATTTTAAGAGGTTAGATGCCTTAAGTGGGGGTGGCAATCGGCCGAGTTCAGGCTTCAAAGCCTATGTAAATGTGTCGGGCTTCAGGCTGGGCCTATTCAAAAATCAATAAAAGACAAGCTCATACTCAGCCCATTGCCACAGTGAAGCCCCCTCTGGGGAAGTGAGAACTTACTTTGTCATTGATTGCAATTGAATTGTAGCCTTGAACATGCATTAGTGACTTGTCTCTTTTGAAGTATGAGGATATCACTCTTGATCAAGTATAAGGTACCTCTCACCGGCTTCATTAACTCTACCTTCTGCAATAACTAAGTGGGCATTATTCCGGCTCATAAACAACTCTCGAATCCCCGGCCCATAGCATTCAATCCCCGACTCATAAACAACTCCAAGAATCACCAACTTCATCTGCTCTAATGTTTGATGACAATCCAACTCTTTAATAACAACTAATAGAGAGTCATTCTCTATATACAAGAACAACAAAATAGAGGGTTTTTTTTATTGATGGCAATCCAACTATCTACTAAGAATAGAGTCCTTATCAATAAGAACACAATTTATAATTCTAATATAATCCCATTAGCATTTATAATTACCAAAATGTGTTTTCAATCTATATATCATCAACATATATACGTGTACGAGAAATAAAGCATGATGCCAATCTAATTACCTAAAATCGAATTCACCCCTCTACTAAAATCCCAACAAATACAGAAAACCTAATTACTAATGGCCATAGAACAACCATACCAAGCTTACCCGACAATAGCAATCTCAATACGAAGAAGAAGAAAAAATAACAGGACGAGACCAACAAAAGTTTAATGGTTGAATTTATAGAGAGATGCCAAAAATATCCAAATCATAAAGAAAACTATAATACCATAAAGATGAAGGGAAGATATACCGACAGATATTGTGTTCACTCAAATTTTATGCTTTCTTCCAGCTTCGAAAGCGAGCACCTGCACCGAGCATAAAATGTAATTAGCATGCCACATCCCAGCAAAAACAGAGAAAGGAGAGCTTGAATTGATGCGACAATATGGCCAGTGAGAAAACATACTCACTTTTGTGTTACTTTCCAAAGCTGCCTTTGCTGAACTCATGCCTCCACCATATCTGCATATATACAGTTGGACATTAAGAAACCTCTTCTGATGAGAACAACTTCACTCTGCAAACACAACCAGTTGAGTAAATAACGGGAGAAATACATACACTGGAATGATCCTTTCAGAAGCAATATTTGTGAGAGATATTGAAGCACCACCTGAAATAATTACATCAAGCTTAAACTCTAGAAACATTACTACTTGGTGCTGTAAATTACACATAATTAAAAAAAAAGTAAAAAAGAGAGAATGAGAAAGAAAGGAATAGGAAAAAGCAGCGCATGCTAGGATTCATTATTAGAATGAAATGCTTGAGTAAAGAAACATAGGAGTAACTTGATGCAAAGATCCCTGAAAGATATCCTTTCCTGGATGTCTCCAAGAGAGGTTTACTCACCTGTTCACGAGATGTTCTCTAGATAAATACCATGATTCCGAAAGCTGAGGCCAATGATGAGTGAATTCCCAATTGATACAACATCGAGTTCGAGCATGGTAAGGTGCCCCGTGAACACTTACGTGATGGCTCCTAGCGAGTACTGAGCAATGTCGATGAAGATCGCAGGTCCAGCCAAGTACCATAGCTTGTTCTCCGTTAATGCTTCCTTGATCTTGCAAGTGCCGGCCATCTCCTTTTTCCTTCTCCCTTCTCCCTTCTCCCTTCCCCCACAATTACGAAGAGTTCTTTCATGATAAAGAAAGCCTTAACTTATCTTGGTAGGATGAGATAATCTTATCTTATCTACTAATGGATGTTTATTGTCATCCACTTCCCAAACAAACTAAACTTCAATTAATATTTTTAATAGATACCATAGGTTAATAAGTTAATATTTTTAATTGAAGGGTATTTACGTCTAAATAAAGTTTAGTATACTCCTTGTACTTTTATTATTAGAATGATAATAAAAATATTATTATTTGTTACTTTAAAATAATTTTTTTAATAAATCAATCCGAGCTCAAGCTAGATGAACAGATTCTATAGATGGAAAAATTGAAACCAAGCCGTGCTCGAGCACAGATGAAAAAATCAAGAATTTCATACACTACCAATGGGCCAAGCATTTCATACACACTACACGCAGCTATAAAGTATAAACTCTAAATTTCCCGCCTGTGCTGGTTGATGCTAAAAGGGTTTCAGTTCGCATTTCTCATATTCACATCGACCGTACAGAGCTCGAGAGCTATCGCCATGGAAACTGACCAGCCACAAGCAACGCTTCCCTTTCAGCTCCAGTTCGACAAACCAGTCGCTTCTCAGGTTTGTTCATCTGGCTCTGCCATTAACACTTCCAGTCAGTACTTCTCCCCCAACTTTTTCTTAAAATTTCTCCATCAACAGATCAAAATCGCAGAGTGGAACCCCGAGAAGGATTTATTGGCCATGGTTACAGAGGACTCGAAGATCCTGTTGCATCGTTTCAATTGGCAAAGGTTGTGGACTATCTCCCCAGGTGCTCCTCTCTCTGAACAATCTTCTAATTTCCTTCAAGGGTTTATGGTTCTGAGTCATTCTTGTTGGTATCTGAGCGCTTGATGGAATTTCTATGTTGCATTAGAAACTGGAGAAATAGATTTAGATTCCCACGAAGTTTGGGGTGTTTGGTATCATTCCCGCGGAACGAACGATTTCTTGTTCCGTTTCTAGGAAGGCATTTGTTATGGCGCATTTCTTTCCCAATCGGAACAGTTTTTAAGGAACAAAAAAAAGCTGATCCTCCTTACGGAGCGAAATGATTTATCTTGGGCCTGATAACTAAAAAAACCGAGCGTTAAAAGGAGAATCCTATTTGTGAGTTCTCCGTTTTTAGAATCTGTTTCTGATTTGGAACGATGCCGAACACCACCTATTTGCTTCTGTTACTCTATGAATTCTTACTATAATGAGAAATCTGTATGCTTTGAGTGTTCTTTCTTTTAATTGGTAGTTGTGACATACAATGGAAAATGTAGTGTAGTATGCAGTCAAAAGTTGTCCCCTTTTAAGGCTGGCCTGAATCCTTTTCCCATTTTTGATTGTTTTCTATGCTCTCTCTAGTTCATTAACATTCAGAAATTACAACTTACGCTAGAATTTGGTACTGATTCAAAATCCATAGGCACACTACTAATTGAATTGTATTTCTCATTGGACATGTGAATGCATATTTGTTATGGATTTCAACCTTGCCCATTTGTTCATTTTTGTTGGTGTTGGATTTACTGCCGTTTTTTCAATCTTCTATAGGAAGAGGCATAACATCTCTATGTTGGCGCCCTGATGGTAAAGCAATAGCTGCAGGGCTTGAAGATGGCACCATTTTGCTTCATGATGTTGAAGTGAGTATCCCTGAGATATCACTATTAGTTAGCTTTAACAAGAACCTATAAATTTGTGATACTGGTTGTTGCTATATCACACGATAATTGGTTAACAATTAGATTTTTGTGTGTCCTATGAACTCTTGGGTTCCCCTCTTTGAACTCAGTGACATTTGATGATGATTCAGGTTACCTTTCTATTCAGTTTTTACATTTTGTATTGCTTCTAGATGGTCTGTACCATTGTTGTTTGTGCCGGCTTCCTATTCAGTTTGAACAAATTGAAGATGCCATTTTGCCAAGTTAGTGAATGCTGTGAGGTATTATCAACAGAGACCTAGATTCAAAACCCATCTAAACCTAATAACCCAAACCTGCTTGCTTGCAAAAAGAAAAAAAAAGTATTTAAACATCTTTGTTGAATATTTTTACAAGCTATAGGTAATGAAAAATTGGAGTTTGTAGTAAGAAGAAGACAGGAGAGTTTACATGGCAGTTGGCACCCACACATTTCATATTTTTTTTTTATTTCTTTAAGTTGGTGCACAATGCACATACCATAAAAGACAACTAAAGTAAGAAATAAACCTATTTGCAGTTGAATGATCTATTATATCTAAAACCTAAATCCATAGGACTCAAACAATATTCTCTCTAAAGTTAATGCATGCACATCGACTGAGCCTAGGTTTCAAAAAATCCCTTATTGGTGTCTTTGACTAGCAACATTATTATAGATGTCTGCTAGCTGATGCTCAGAACTGATGACTATACAAACTTCCCCTGCAGTCGCCTTCTCCCTGATAAAGTGACAATCGACATTGATAACTTGTCTCATGGTATTGGATTTGAAGGATCTGGTACTACTTGAAGAGGTTCCATAGGTATAATTACTTTGAAAGCAACTCCATAAGAAATATGGTATGAGCTCAAATGTCACATGGGCTATGGCCTTGTACTTTGCCTCTAAACTGGAAATCGAGCTATTAGAGTGTTGGTCATTGATGTTGGGTGGTATTCAGTATCATAGTAACAAAGTTCTCGAATAATTCCCGAATTGTATCCGAACTATTCATTTTTTAAGGGGTGCCGTTTAAAAAGGCTTCTTTTTCCCGAACTAACGAATAATTCCTGAACTGACGAATTATTCGCGAATAATTCCCGAACGAACGAATTATTCTGAACTTATGCCGAACTTATTCCGAATGAAGATTTCTCACAAATTATTCGTTCATGCTTATTCAGAATTCTAAAGTAAGAATGAGGGTAAAATAAACTTTCTATTAGTAATAAAATTATTACTAAAAACTCGAGACTTATTTCACACTGAGAAATCTTCATTTGATTGAAATCGCCAACTGATAGAAGAATGAGAAAACTCTATTCGAGTAAGCTATTTTAGGATTTTGATTACATTCGATTGAATTGAGAGAAAAAAGATAATTTTGCATGTTGGTTAGTCTGTTGAATTTCCACTGAACTTAGAAAAAATAAGATTTGTGTTATTTATTCTGAGCTATTTCTATATTTTGCTAAATAACTATGTTATGCCAAATAAATACACTCATATATTACTTTTCTGATTTTATCTATTCAGATTATTATTTTTCTCGTTTTTATATATTTTTGAATTGCTTATATAATTTGATTTGCATATAAAAATATGTAATCTAAATTATTCTTTTTTCTTAAATTACAGAAAGCTTACTTAAGCCTTATGTAATTTTTTTCTTGAGTTTGCGAGTTTACAGAATGTTTGATTTTTCGAAATTGGAATAAATGTTAACATAGTAAGAGATGTCAATACATATAGATTGGTAGATGGATTAGTTGGCATCACGTTCTTATTTTTTATAATTATTAATTTTTATTTTTTTGAACTTATCCCGAACTTAACCCGAATTTGCTGATTTTTTCCATTTTTTTTCGAACTTAACCCCTTCTGAATAATTCCCGAATCCGAACTTTGTTACTATGTTCAGTATTAGAATGTTGCTCTAAGCGTGCTATTGTAAACTTAAGGTAAGCTCAGTAACTTTAATGAGCTTTTGTAGCGAAATGGAATCACAATTCTCGCACTTACATGGCTGCTATGGCATAGAAAACCTCAGGTATCAATGGAGCATTGGAGATACTGAAGAATTATGGCTTAGGGCTTCCTTTTTGAATTTATATATTTTGTAGTGTGGTTAAATGCCCAAACTTACTACTTATGCCAAGTAGTCATGAAACCTAATTTAATGGGTACAATAAATCAAAGAGTTATTCTTCTTCCAACTATATTGGGTATCAATATCCATATATTCGGTTAGAGTGTTTGTGATAAAGACTTAAGGTGAAAAATAATATTTCATTGATTTAATTTTAGTATAAACCTGTATAGTCAAGCCAAAACATCTTATAGTTCAATTGCCCAATGGGCTGGTCAAGCTTGGCGGGACGTGCTGATTAACTGAAAATTCACACTTGTACTTGTCCCTGGGCTTGACATTCATTACAAATCTTGCCTGAAGAGGCCTTGAAGTTGTGGGCTTTTCTGGCTCTTTGCAACTGTAGAGATAAGAGAGAAAGATATAGATGTAGCTAGGAGAGTTTCTGGGGTTGTCCACACCAAGACTTCTACTTATTCTCTTGGGCTAGTTCATTGAGCAGATACACATTAGTTATAAGAGAGACAAAAGACCAGAGTTTCTTGAATTGATGTATGAAATGATCAGTGTATACCACATCTATATACAATTGACATATAGTCCATAATAATATGGGTTATATATTTACCCTCCAAAACTGTCTCACTTATGCTTTTGAATTCACTGTGAATGTTTTTTTTTCTTTGGCGTATCTAGTCTAGGATATGAAATTTGAGTAGGATGAGCATTGTAAATTTACTTTTGCGATAATGCTAAAAATAACCCCTCTTACAATCCAATGGAATGCTTCTGTGTATTCCTCAATTTGTTTGGCTTTTTTTTATTAGTTTTCTTTTTGGTCAGGTAGCTTACACTTGCCATAGATTATGAGTTTAAACCTTTTCATGGAAGAGTTGGAGTTCAAAGCCGCTACACACGCAAAACACACACACACACCCACCTTTGGTATTGTATACAAATCTTTAGTTTTCTTCACCCAAAAAAACAAAAAAAATCTTTAGTTTTTCCCCTTCCTCTTTTTCCAGTATCTGTATATACTTTTGACTCTTCTCATTTTTTCTGGTTCAGAAAATGCAACACTTCCTACCTTTGTCCAATTCTGACATTTTTACCCATGCTCAAACTGAAATTTGAGTGGCTTATGGACAAAAATACATTTGTACCCAGCAAGAAGATAGAAACAGAAAGACGTGACATTATCTTTCTAAAGAAACATGAAACTTAATAACCCCTAGTGATCTTTCTTCAGATTTCTCAATGTCCTTAGGGGAACTTATCAGAATGAAATCAAGTTAGGTACTCTCTGACATAGTTCACAAACTTAATAGTTCTTAATTTGAAGTTGCCACTGTGTGGACTTGAAGATGTACCATTTTAGCTATGTTTGGTCTATCATTTTATCGTGCTCTTTAAAATCCTTAACATCCTTTTTCATGCTTCATACATTCCCATCATTCTGTTCTAGGCTGTGTGAGTTCAGCGCATCACATGATTCCTTTTGTGATGACATGCTTAAATATTTCACTGTGATGTGGTGGTTACCTTTCTTGATTTTGCTTATCTTAAATATGACTTTGGACTTTTAGTTAAAATAATCAATTCTTTTTGGTGAAGCAGAATGGGAAGCTGTTGAGAAGCATAAAGTCCCATAGTAGAGCTGTTGTGTGTCTTAACTGGGAGGAGGGTGGACAAGCAATAGAGGTATACATTTTTCTAGATATTTAATCATTTTTCTTTCACAGGCCATATGTGTCCCTGCTGAATGGAATAGAACATATTTATTTATTTGACTATTTAAGTACATGATATTTTGCGTGGCCATTCGGTTGGGATATTTCTTATCTCAACACTTATTTTTGGCTGGGTAACTATTAACTAAGTTAGGGTAAACCAACAGCCTAATAGTTGGTGCAATACGTCAACCAATTGGGATAGTATTGCGTCTTCCAACACCCTTTTTAGGGAAGCACATAGGTTTGCCAAAGGGCAGGGCCAGGGCAGGGCCTAGGTCTTACCAGGCCCAGCCCTTACGTAGTCCTAGTTCTCGAAGAGCCTGAACTAGCTAGGCCCAAGTCCTACCCTCAAGGGCTAGGGCTGAGTCAGGGCCTAAAAGAAGAGTAAAACAAAATAAAAAATTCCATACACCACTACCGGATAGCAACCGTAAAACAACCTTCTTCCTTTATCCAATCTTATGATGGGCGATAAAACGCAAAGAGTAGCACGGCAGAATTATTATTATTTTACTCGTGGCGGAGTAGAATATTTCCTTAAGAAATGTGTTTACTATTTTTTTACAATGAAATTACGACATGATAGTGAGATTCTCGGATTGCCACTTATCATGTGATGGACCTGTTAAGCTAGGCTCCACAATCCTTCCGGTAATTTATCAAAGCTTCCCACGACTACAATGAGCATCTTGGCTGACTGTGACCTCTCCAAATAATTTCAGCCATCTAGTTTCATCGTACTAATTTGCATACTAGGTTTTTTTTGGTGGGGGTGCCACAAAAGAAGTAAACATTGCGGCATTCATTCTTGATGAAGTATCACCCGTATCACTCATTCCAGACATAATGTTGAGTAGAAAAGTATATGGGGCACAACTACTCATTCAACTTAAGTATCTAAAGGCATATAAGAGACTTGGGGCTTCTAACTACGAGAATAAATATCCACCACAAGCAAATGAAGTGGCTGATCCACACAAACCTGCCAACAACTTTTACTGATCTCTACAGATCAGTTACTCACCAAAAAACTAGGAATGCATAGTCCAATAGCATAAAAAATCCAGAAAAAGTGATACTTGTGCCCTAGAGAACTTATCATAATTTCTTCAATTCTTCACAGAATCTCTCAAAACTTGTTTACCATACTTGCTTCGTCAATGAAGTCTCTAAGGGCTACAACTATCGGATTGATAAAAACTGGATTTTTTTTCCAGAAAATCAATCGAGTGGCAGAAAATGCCCTTAAATAATATTTGAAAAGTCTTGAAAAATAAGCAAAAAATCAAGAATAGTGCCTTCTCTAAATCGGTAAAGTTTTAAAGAGATGAGAGGCTGTCCATATGGCTCCTGTTGTCAACCCTATTTATGTTGGTTCTTCTCTTCTCTGATCCTCTTTTTCTTCCTTTTTAAATATTCTCTTGTCCGGATGATTGTAGTGCTCTGATACTAATTATATTTCTAAGTAGTTAGACATGTACCCCTCTATTCTTTATTTAAAATGCATTCTGAATAGTGAATTACATAAATGCCCTTATTACAAAGGTTGAGTATAAAAGGGTCTATGGGCTTATATTATTAGGCCTATTACAACAAATATGGATGGAAAGACCCACTACAATTGCCTAGTTTCTCAACACATTATTTTATATTATCAGAAAGAGAAGAAGATTGCAATCCTCTATTGCAGAGCATAAAATGCACATTGGATATCACCACCCATTTCGAAAAATACTTGCAATCTAAAGACTGGCCCCCAAATTTTCTTTTTAAAAAACCCTAATGCTAATAGAAGCGTAGACTATCTCTAGATCCAGTCCAAATTGTTCCATGGTGTAAAGATGATGAAATCCCTGCTATTTTTCTTCACAGTTGATATTTTTTTATTCACATCAAGCGATTGCCACACTTGATGCTTGTCCCGTAACTGAATTCTTCCACGATTTCAAATCACAATTTTTCAAAACCAATGGTTTTGAGGGAAAGTATCTTAACATACATATATATATATGATAGGTTTTATGTGCGACAGATATGGAGTGTTGCCTATGTGTATCGCGGTTCAATGTCACGTGGGAAGTATTTGTGAACACAAAAAACCACCTGACATGTGCATCGTCTATGCATGCACATGGCAAAAATAAGCCTATCAGAGATTTCTAGGTTGTACAGTTCCAGTCAACTTATTTTTTTAAATAATGGGCCATTATGAAAAGTAGCCCGATTTTATAGCGCTGACATCTCGAGCAGGCTTATTTCTTGCCTAGTTATGTGCACGAGGGACCTGCAAATAGTTTTTTTTACGTGGGCTTTGGTGTCACCAAACTGCGTGATGCGTGGGCAACACCCCCTAATGTATCAAGCACATAAAACTTGTCCTATATATATTATAGAAGTTTATACTTTTTTATTTTATTACATATAATTATTTAAGTTCGTGTCGGGTTGGTACATGGCTTATTATGAAAAGTAGCCTAATTGGACAATCCAGGCATTTTCGAATGAGCATATTTTTGCCTAGTTATGCGAATGAGGGACCTGCACTCTGCACTTCAATTTTTTTTTGTTGGCCCCAAACACTTGCCAAATTGTTCCGAGCCATGTGACGCATAGGCAACAATCCATATGCTCAAGCACATAAATCCTATCCTCTCTCTTTATTTATATTCCTTACAAATACATACACATGTATATATTAATTATATAATAAGGTTATTGAGATAGGGAGAAGAGAGGGAGCGTCTTTGGAAGAATGTGATTGTGGCCAAATTCGGTATAGGGTTGGTGTGGGATCCAAAAGAGGTTAGGAGACTCAAGGGGGTTGATGGAAAGTAATTTTAAAGGTGAAAGAGGACTTTGGGAAACATAAAGCAGATTTAAGTTTGGGTAGGGGATTGAGTTAGGTTAGGAGGATGTGTGGTGCGGGCAGAATACCTTGAAAAGTGATTTGAAAACCTATACGTAGTTGTGGCAAATAAAGATGTATTGTGAGTTCCTGCTTTGAAATTAGAGATAACATTTTGATTTAGACTCCTAGGATGAGGAGGGGGGTTGAATTATTTAGAGTTAGAGGATTTTTGGGCTCATGGCATGTTCTAACTCGATTAGGTCTGAACTAACTTTTGTTGGATATATTGTTGAAAACCCTTCTATTCCTCTCCTCCCAAACACTGACCCTATAGAAGGGATAGAAACTTTGCCTCAAATCCATTAAACAAGAGCATAATGTGGCAACACGGCCAAAAAAACAGATGGCCTACCGATAAATAATAACATATGGCCAACCGATTCCTCCATAGACGTACACAAAAAAATCTTTTTGTAGAGATGTTATAATCTTAATATCTGTTCTGATATCTTTATGCCTTTGATTATTTATTTACTTTTTAATGGCTTGAATACATCTCATACACATGATGCTGTTTTTGGTTTGCTTGCCCACAGTTTTGTTGTTTCTCAGGAAGCATTTTCTAGCTGGATACTGTTTTCATAATTCTCAAAGCCTAGCTTTGTATCTTGATTTTTTTCTCACAGGGTAACAAATTTTATTCTTTTTTTCTTAATTGGATCCAGGACGACAGTGGTAATGTCTTATCTTATGAAGACCGTACTTCCCGTTTCTTTCCTGCGGCTCCAAGAGTTCCTCGAATGCCTGGACTGGTATCTGGAGATACGGGTTTCATCGATGATAATGAAGATACATTCCGAGAACTGTCAAATTCTTCACATCAACGGTTTAACATCCTATGCAGTGGAGATGAAGATGGAATCATTTGCTTTAGTATATTTGGGATTTTCCCAATAGGAAAAATTGTAAGTTATCAGAATGGAACTTTTGAGATGTATATTATTTACAGATGGGGTTCATGTGTATGCACTTAAGTTATAATATTTTTCTAATGATCTATCTCCGTCTCCATATATGTTGCTGAAATAATTTCTAACCTTTTTGGATCTTTTATTGTATTCTATCGTAAATAGAAAAGCAGAAAACAATGACCTTTACTTTGAACTTTTTAATATCACTTAACTGTTGGTTATGCATTTTGGATATTGGGAGTCCATAGTACTTGATTTGCTGTTTACTTATCTTGGCTTGCCCTTTTGAGTTTGTATACATGTTTGAAATTCTTTCAATTCTTCTTTTGTCAGATGATGGAAATTAGAATGGGTCTTAAATGGAAGAGATAAAAGAAAAGATGCAACAAAGTGAATAAATTATTTTGCAATTTGTTATGTAGATCAAAAGTTCTTTCCTTTGTCACAAACTAATCACAATACTAAAATTGCGTTAGTGGGGGGAAAACATGTATATTGACTAACCAAATGATCAAAATACCCTGTTGCAAGCATCAGAGGAAAAATTAGTATGTGGATAAATATAATTGAGATGATGAGCATACACTCCTGTCAAGCTGGAGAGTTGATATCAATTTTACCTAGCTTGATCTTCTCTTGTGGAAGGAAGATCAGGTTGGAAAATATATGAGTCACCATTTGGTAACTAGAATGCAGCTTCATGTAGGTCACTGACCTTACGGCTGGAAGGTTGTTTGAACTTTGAATTGAGATCTGCCTGCAACATTTGGTCAAAACCTTTACTTTACATTTGACCATAGGAGGTTGCTGTTAAAAAGAATATGGAAGAGAAAAAACTTCATGAGTAGACTACCTTAATGCATAATTCAGTTTTATCTTTATTTACATCAATTGATATGAACCATGTGCCATTTGGCAATACTTTTCTGTAGCATTTTGAGTCTCCAATATTGTAGTCATGCTAGGTCCTTAATGGTTTGTTGCTAAAAGCATCAAACTCCATGTCCATGTTCACATGTTGGAGGGGGTATTAAGCATCCATATGAATCTTTCCACCAAATATTCTTTTATGAAGTTTAAAAATAATAATAAAGTGCAAAGAGGTGTGTATGAAATAAGGAGGAAAGACGCCTATCTTTGTTCTAGTTCTATCAAAGCAGAGAACTCTTTATTTCCTCTCGACCAAAACAGGGACCTGATTTCCTAGGATGACTAATAAGGAACTGAAAAGTATTCATATCTCCTTATTTGTACAACAAAAACCGAATAAACATGCACATCATGGATCTATCAAATCCAAATTGAATTCTTTTCCAACCAAGGGAGAGTTTTGCAACCCATTGACCCACAATAATGGTATTTTGGAAACCAGTGACCGAGGTAAAAAATCAAGAGTTGACTAAAGCCGCCAACGTTCTAAACTTTGCGGTAATCTAGGAAGTGTAAACATTTCGTGGAAGTTAATGGAAGTCTATGGAAATCATATTGTAGAAAATTTGAAACTATGTAAAATTGTATAAATTTTGAAACTATGGAAATATTATGGAAACCATCAAAATATGCATTAATATTTTATGAAATTACAAAATAAGTGCGTATACTTGAAACTCATTGTATAATAAAAAAAACCATTTGGAATAGGAAAATTGAGATAACTTACATTTGGTGTACGTTATCACACATGTCCGAAGTTTTAAAAGTTAAAGTTACACACAATAAATGGTTTATAGTCGTGGTCACAAGTGATGCATTCCCCAAAAAATGTATGGGCACATCACGTGAAATCCTAAGACTTGTATCAATTGATTTTTATGTGGCTTGAGATATAATTTTTAATTTAAGAATAGTTTTTGATTTCGTAATTATGATTAAATGCTTAAAATATGCATGAAAGTTCCATGATTTGTTTATTTAATTTTATTTTTTCAGTATTTTTAATGAAATTGTTTATATTTTATGTGAATAATAATACAAAGACTTCGACATTTTAACAATGAAAAATGTTTAATAACTGTAGCCAACCTATTGGAGTCCCTAGTCATGATTATTTACAATTATATGTAATGGGTTGCCCATTACATTTTTATTTACTAATAATTCACTGGGATGCTTAGGGTATGAAGTGGTCTTTTTTTGTATATAAAACTCCCGTGCCCTCTATGGTATATTTCTTTTTTTGGATGGTTTCTCTAGATAAAATTCTTAATGTAGACCACATAATCAGTGGGAAGTCTACTATCCTAAGAATATACTTTTTGTTTATGGCAAATCGGTAGATCATTTAGTACTTCATTAATGGTATGATCATATCGGAGGCATGACATCATTTTATTCCCATTTTCGAGGTGACTTGGGCAACTTTATATCTTATAAGAAGTTAATTATGGATTGGGCTTTGATTATATTTAGTTTTCATGGTCCCCTTTGGAAGATGCATGGTATTTTGGGGTCTTTTTAGGAGAGGAATATAGTCACATACACATTTAGTGGGAAGGCCATATCTACTCAGGCAGTCAGGTGGTGATAGACAAATAGAGTAGGTTTCTTGGCTACTTCATCTTTGGTCCTACGCCCTCTAGGACTTCAAAGAGTTTAGTAAAGTCTCTTTTGGTCCTAGTTGGATTATTCTTTTTCTTGAATCCAACTAGGGATTGTATAGTTTCTATCCGTTCTTTAGGCTTTTGCCTTTGAATACAATTATCTTTACGTATATAATGAAATTCATGCATTATGGGTAATTTCAGTTTTTATTTAAAGACTAAGAATGTAATCACAAAAGAGTAGGTGGTATTCACCCCAAAAACTCAAAACTCGACTTCAAGATGACAAAAAATTTGTAGAACCAAGAGTTTCAAACACTTGGGTAATTTTATTGTATTTCATACATGTAAACCAAAATATTTTATATATTATATAAACAATTAACGCTTTAATACCTATGACAAGAAATGTACCGAAACATTCGGACAACAGTCTGGAAATATTGTAATTTTTATGTCAGTTAGGATTCGTGCCGTTATCCCCAGAAGCTAATACATTTTTTAGGAACGATTAAGAAATGCTTCAATTTCTAAAACAACGAATGCCACTCCAAATGGAGAGATTGTAGATCTTCATAGAATGGTCAGAAATTTCAATCGTATTTCTCAATACATATCGGTATTTTTCTCTTCGGAGACAAAACCCTTTATAATGTTAAAAATCTTGAATTTCAATCTTACTGATAAGATTGATATGTTATGAAATGTATTGACTGCCATATACACTTATCAGTTTTGATTAAAAAACAAGCTAGTTCTCCATGAAGATCGAATTGAATGGGTAAAACACTGTTTTGGGAGGTAGGTTTTGGATTCATTTCTATCTATCTATCTATCTATATATATATATATATATATTTCATTTCAAGTATTGTAACTGTTGAGAAGTGCTACCAAAAAGGTTTATGCTTCAAATATCTATGGATATGTGTTCTATTACATGGATCTATGACCTTGAACAAGAGATTTAAGTTTTTTTCAAAAAAATTCCGAAGATACATATTTTCTTTTGCTTAATAGAACTAATACTACTAGTTTAAGCTTGAATAAATATATATGATTATTCTAAGGGTTTTATAATTTATGGATATATCCATATATCTATGGATATAATTATTTTACAATGTGTATTAGAATTTTTTCGATGTTATAAATTATGCAAGAATAGAAAACTGAAAATAACACTATTTTTTAAATAGTAATGATGTATGGTTGAATTAAAGACATATGATTAGTTTATGGATGCTTATTAGGTTCATAAAGTTGTCCTTGTTTTTATAAATAAATTGTCTTTAATATTTTGAATCTTTGATATTAAAACTAATTAGAAAATACATATCCAATTTTTTTCTTTGAAATACAGGTGATTTGTGCTTGAATATAAATACATATTATTTTTGTACCGGTGGTTGGTCCTTATTTAATATTAGGAACATTAAATATATTTGTAAGTTCTAAGTATTAATGATGGTGGGTTGAGATATATGATTACTCTATGAATATCTACCACACCTTTGGACTAATCCTAATTAAAGAAATGTGAAAACATTTTTTTAATATTTTAAATCTAACAAATTAAGAATTATGTTAGAAACTAACGTACTTTTTTAAAATCAAGTTGTAGTTTTATAAAATCTTATTGATGCCACTGGTTAATTTATAACTCGTATCTCAATTACCAAGAAGGCAGACTAATAATATTGGATAGAATTATGGCGACCTGTTGAAGTGAGTAGGTTTGAAATGAAGTCTAAATATTGTCGGCTCGAGTTAAGTAGTGGTAGATTAATTAAAGCAACATTTAGCCAATGGCTATCCTAATTTGTTTGTAGCTTCCATTGTGTCCTCTAGAAATTAGGAACACAATTAGAGAACACATCAATCAGTAATCACAACCATGACTAACAGAAGACTGAGAAGGTTGAAGGCTCGAGTTATAATGTGAAAGTTTTCCTAGGTCCTTTTATTATTTGAATTATGCTTGTGCTGTTTTAAAGCTAGTTATATTTGTGTAGTTCATATTGATTTATCAATGTCCTCGCTTTTTTGTGTTTCGTGTTTTCTTTATCTCATGTGAAGAGTTGTAATGATAGTTGTAGGACTTTTTTTTTTGTAGCTTATATTTGCATTAAAATATATTTTGTTACAAGTTTCCATGAGTTTTTAGCATCTCTAAAACTTCTTAAAAAAACTTTTCCATGTATATGCATTATAGGTTCCCTAGCTTTTGCATACCAATACACACCTTAGTACCGGAATTTTAATCCGCGCTTCAGAGTTTGTTGGGAGAATTAAATGGTCACCTTTGGTAGGCGATAATTTTTTTATAAAGTATCCAATTGAGAAGCCGTCTAATATGTTGGAACGTTCTTTTCAAGATCTACAACACCTAACTCACAACTCTGCTCAAACGTGTCCATTAGTCTCCCTATAAAATTAGTGTCACGAAATAGGGTTATAACATTCATATTTAGAAATAGATTAAACTTTATTAGATGCATGGCAGGAGTAGTCACTTTGGCCTTGATTTAGCTTTTAAGCCCTTTCATTTTTATTAAAGTTTTTTAAAAGGGCAATTGTGAGCAAACATTAGTCGTTGTGTGAAATTTTCCTCTAAGCTTGGATTTTATGTCAGAACTTAGTTTTTTTAGTAGCTTATATTTGCATTAAAATATGTTTTGTTAGAAGTTTCCATGAATTGTCTGCATCTCTAAAACGTTTTTTTAACTTTTCCGTGTATATGCATTATAGTTTCCCTAGCTTTTTACATACCAATGCACACATTAGTACCGATATTTTAATCTGTGCTTCAGAGTTTGTGGGGAGAATAAAATGGTCACCTTTGGTAGGTCATAATGTTTCTCTCAAGTATCCAATTGAGTGGTCTAATATGTTGGAACATTCTTTTCAAGATCTACAACACTTAGTCCACGACTTTGCTCAAATTTGTCCATTAGTCTCCCAATAAAGTTAGTGTCATGAAATAGGGTTATATCATTCATATTTAGAAATAGATTAAACGTTATTAGATGCATTGTGGCCTTGATTTAGCTTTTAAGCCTTTTCATTTTTATTAAAGTTTTCAAAAGGGCAATTGTGAGCAAACATTAATCGTTTTGTGAAATTTTCCTCTAGGCTTTGAGTTTTTGTCAGAACTTTTGGGTGCAAAACCCTTAAAGGAGGTTTTTCTGGGTTTCCCTTGAAGAAAACCCAGGCTTCGACGATGATTAAAGTAATTTTCCTGACTTTTTTTTTTCCTGATAAGCAAGCGAGATAAAATATGATAAAAAAGTACAACCAGGAGGCAATAAGGATCACCATATAGTGAGCCCACAGCCTTGCAAAACTAACGAAAAAACAAACAGAAACTGCAACACAATTAAGCAAAAGAAGCCCCCCACCAGGCTGAGGCAGCAAGGGCCAACAAACCAAAACTCCTCAAAATCCCTCCTGGCTAGGCTCTAGTCTGTGATAAGCTGACGAGTATGAGACCAAACCCTCTCCTCAGACAAAACCAAGCCTTCGAAAGCCCTCCCATCCCTCTCCTTCCAAATTGAACAAGCTATAGCCCCAAGAAGGGCACAAATGATGTCCACCGGTGCCTCCAGCTACATAGAGACCTAGCAGGATAAGAAGCTTTAGAAGGTAGAGTGAAAGATCCAACACCCCCCCATTGTGCGAGGAAATAACTCCAGATGCTATGCATAAAATGACAATTTAAAAGTAGATGGTCTACTATTTCCTGTTTTATCCTCCTTGAGGCTCATAATGCAACGATTTGCTATTTTCCACTCTATTTTTCAAGTGGTCACATGTGAGGATTTTATCCTTGAAAGCTGTCTAGAGGAAGAAAATGACCTTGGATAAGAGGTCAAGATTCCACACCACCCGATGTGGGAAAGAAGGATGACACATGCATAGTAACAAAGTTCTCTGAATTTTTTAAAAAAGGTTTGAGTTATACACAACTTTTTCGTTTAATGAGTAAATCACGACTTTTGAAAAAATCACGTTTTTTTTCAAAACATTCGCAAATTTTGCGAATTAAACACGAATTATTATTCAGGAATTTTTGAAAAAGTTTTGTATAAATATCTAATATATGAAACATATTTGGTTATACTTTTCTAATTTGTAATTTTATTTCATATATTTTTTTACATATTTTGCTCGACATTTTCTGATTATCCGCATTTTTTTCTATTTTTTTCCAAAATGTTTCCTAGACGAATAATTCTTGAACTCCGACTTGGTGACTCTAGAGTCTAGACACAGAAGGGTTTGGGTTGAAAGATGGATCTCATTGAAAAAAGGCCTGACCTCATCCTAAATCAAACATGGACATCTCCAAGACTCTAACTAAGGGATTAGGAGAAGACGAGGAAAACCGACTTAAGAGATTGCTATTGTCTGCCAACTCCAGCTATTTACAATACGACGCAGTCTGGGAACCCACACTGGAGAATTATCAACTATCTCCAAGAATGATGGAACCAAAGCTTGTTTATTCTCCGCTATTGTGAGTACATTAAATTACTGAAGTCCTCCTTCAGTGTGGCATTACCATATTCCTTCAGTCTGTGACCATTCTTCTTGCTGTGTAGTAAAGAATATTTTCCCCTGTATTAAAGAATCCTTATGTCGACCTCCTAGTTTTGTGGTGGCTGTATGTCATGGTATTGATCTTTCATCTTCATATGTTTGTGGTAGTTTTTGACCAATAGACAGAACAAAAATAGCTTGAAAGTGATATTAGAGAAGGTTTTCAACTTTTTTCTTTTGTGTCAATATATATATATATATATATTCAGTAAACATATGTATTTGCTGTTGATTGGCATTTTTCTTAGATTCATATTGGGTTTGTAACATGTTACAAAATATATCACTAAAATACATGTTCTTGATGTAATTCATTTCTCATTATATGTGCATTTCGTGTCGCGCCCCAAAATCCCACCGAGGAGAATGTGGAACTCTGACACGTGACTTACCTATCTTACAGTCTTGTTCTAAACATATAAGGCATACTAAAAGATGAACCTGAAAATTTCTTCAATTAATATATCAATCAATTCTGGAATTTATAACTAAACTTGAATATAATAATCATCCGAATCATCCATCATGATTCCCAACTAATCAAATTAAACCTAACCTAATCCATCAAAATATGCTTACAATCCTTTAACTTTAAATAAACGCCTAGTAAATAAAATCAATAATAAGGCCATCGGTTAAGATCCCGCTCCTCTTCGGGATGATCACTTGTTGGTTCTTCTTCTATGTATTCCTCTTCAATCCAAGGCTCAATAGTGCAAATATCAAAACCTGGACCTGCCGACAATAACAATTCGGCTGAGCATTGAAAAGCTTCGCGGATATAATCTTCTAGCCAACAATATCATAAGCATTAATATAACATACATATCATGATTCAACATAACAACATGCATAAATCAATTAGAGTTCGGAAACAATCTTTTCTTTATAAGTCTTACCTGTGCTCACTTGTGCTTACTTTTCTGACCTTTCTCATGAATGATATCAATTTTCATGCATTTGTGCAATAACTTAAAATAACGCTTCATCATATATCTGAAGAGATGAACTATACTTACTTACTGAGTTACCCATCCTTAGCACATTATCCGGTGTGTGTGGCTTACCACATTACCCGGTGCGCTCGACTTACTTGTGATTCACACTAGGTACTCATGCCTTGAATATGAGATGATGGTACTCGGGCCGTGCAAAACTCAATCATGCAATCTTACTCATGTTTTCACTTACATTTCTGACTTACTTGTATCTCACTTGTGATTGTGATCTTTTCGTACTAATACATGTCATTATCTTGGTGAAAGTGAGTTTAAGCAAACAAAACCATAATCCAAAGCTCGTTTACCTGAACACGTATCAAAGCATATAAATCAAATATCATGCATCAATTATCAGTTCATCATGGATACAATTCTCAATGGTTGTAGTTTAAACATGCATATTTGTGATTCTTACAATAACGAGAATAGGAAACATCACCATACATCAATTTCGATAGCTTGCACAAATCTGGAAATCATACATCCAAGCCCACAATCATTCAAACAACTCCAGCATGTGTCCCTTCCTTCATAACCAATCATACATGCTTCAGACATATTCCCTTTCCCCTTGTTGAATCGTACTTACTAGGATTAAGATCAATATCTCTTAAAAATTATGAAAATCATACATAAATGGAATTCTTATGATGAAAACATGCATAATCGGATTCTTACCTCAAAACTTATCTATTTGATGTTACTTAGCATCAATGATCATGATAGAAATCAACTAGTAGAGTATATCTACTTGACTTGATCGCTTCCCTACGATCTCTCGCTTGCGAATAGGCTTGATCTTATCACAAAGACCTCTCCCTTCTTCTCTAGTAAAGTCTGTGCAAAATCCTAGGTTTTTCTCTCCTTAGCTCTCCTAAAACTCTTAGAATGTTTGGAACCTTAAAACCCCTGAAGTAAAGTCTTATTATAGTGTTTTGGAGTCCTAGTTGCCTTAAACTCTCCGAAATCCAGAAAATAGCAAATTTCTCGGCTAAAATTGGCTAGGCGGTCGACCGGTTTGGTGTGATGCTCCCTGCCCGATTTCACATACGTTTTCTTGCACAGTGGTTGACTGGTTTGGTCAGGCGGTCGACCGGTCTCCCCTGTTTTGGTTGGTTTTGTTAATTTTCTTCACCTAAACTCTTAACCAATGGTCACATAGCATAAATACATACTATAGAACATAAATGCTTTGTTTAAACACAAACTTATGGATTTTCATTCAATTTGCACAAGTTTCAAGACAACCGTGATTTGGGTCTCTACATTTCGTGTCACACTTCATGGAAGTCGACTATTTTATAGGGAACACTACACCTATATCGAAATCTAAAACCATGATGGTAGAACATGGAGAACCTATAGCTCATTAATATCTTTTTGTATTTATATGTATTTTTGATTCAAGAATTAACAAGCTTCACTTCTCATTCCATGAACAAATGTGATCATTGACTTGATCTGTTCAAAGTCTAGGACTGACCACAACCATGTCGTAAGGATTAGCCTAAGAGCCTATATGTGGATGGTCAAATGAAGGGGCTCTACTGGTCTATACCTTTTAAATCTTAGGGTACTTCAGTCAGTCACATCCTAAAACTTGCAGTTTTCAGTTAATTCTATCCAATTGATGCCTTGTGATTGTCCAAATGTAGTCTTTTGATCGAACTATTAGGATTGTTACGTGCGGTGCAGATTATAGGTTGTGGTGAACTAATTGTTACGTGACATGCAGATTTTAGGTTGTGGTGAACTAATTTGGATGGACGTGAATAATGTGTTGCGTAATCATAACTCTCTATAGCCTTAATTCAATTGTCAAACCAAAGGCCTTTAATAAGTACATGATTAATAAATAATAATCCCCAACTGTGAGATCCTTTGCATATCCATGGGGTGTCCTAGCATTCTGCGTTAATAAAGTCAGATTGACAGCCACGTGAACATGTGTGTCAACTTTCCATGATATGTCTGGAATCTGAACTGCACATGTAGCAGTATTGACTACGCTAACCTAACACACTAAACTGTCAAAGGGGAATATGGCCAAATAGTTTTGATTTAATAGCACTGATAAACATTGTTTTCTTCGAAAAGTAAAAATGTGCTCAAGCCATTGTTCTTATAGCTTTGTTGTGTTAGCCACAATGGCATTTCACCATACGTAATTCATCAAGTGGTTGAGTTTGTATGGGGGATAGGATGTCATATGGCACCATATTCATGCTGTTTCATGATGAGTTATGTAGTTCGCTTGGCATGGCCTTGGTTTAAATTATCATATTCATTAATCTACTGATTGAAATAATGACTTTGCTCAGGGCTGGATGAGCTGTCTTCTCTCGTATTCTTTGCATGTTTTACATGGCAATTGCGCATTATAATTTTGTCTTCCTTTCACTTTTTTTAAGTTGGATGAGTGCACTTTCTGACATGTTGAGCTGATTTGGTTTGTTCTATGTCCGGGTTGCCACCGGACTTTTCTTTCTGAAGCCATTTTCAAAATTTGTAAATTTCTGTGGATTACCCTGACTTTTGAGGCTCCCTTTTATTAAGGATGAGCTTCATCATTGCTGTTACTTATCAGGATTTATATTGTATTGCTTCTCTGTCTTTACTTCTACCTAGATGCCGATGCTATCGATTCTTGGTGATATCTTTTATGGCATCTTCTTCTTGAAATTCATATAGCATGAATTTTGTAGGTTTATTGGTTAAACTTTTTCTTACATGGTTTCAATTGTTATCCATTGATTATTCCCAGTGTTTAAGTATGACGAGTTATTATAAATGCTTCCTTTCTATGCTAATTCTGTTGTGGCTACGGGATCATGCACCAGAATATACACAAATTTTCCGTTTGTACTCCGCTTCTGGATAAACAAGCTACCTGCCAGCTCCTAAATGCTTCTGTATACAAGGTATGTTGTTTATACTAAATGTGGATGACCTTAGAAAAGCTACAGGATCCATCTTCCAATTTGACATATATGAATGTTACAATTGTAATTACTCTTAAGAAAGAAGTTGTCTTTTGTGTTCTATTTTTATATAGTTCAGTTTACTTTATTTGCCAAAGCATACATCTTATATGTATATATGATTCTAGAAACATTTACTTGACGAGTTTAGCCAAAACGATGTTGAAATTAATGAGTGGCAAGACTATGAATGTTGAGTCATTATTATGAGCATGGGAGGGAACCTTGGAGTAGTTCCTCAGGTGATAAAATAAAGAAGACTTGATTGATATGTTTTAGCAACGTGGCCATTGAATGATGGCATATAATAAAATAAAGGATGTTGACATCAGCCTAAGGTGGCCTCTTGTGGTTCACACAGCTTTGTAACTGCAGTTTGGATCGTATTCTTTGTTCTGAACAGTATTTGCAGTCCTATCAGTATGCATGGTCACTTGAGACAGTTTGAGTTATTTAGGAAGACCTCTTAGCTAGTGTCCTTTATTATTGGAAATAGAAGATTCTAGCTACTCTAGGATGGATATAAATCTCTACTGCTTTGATAGCAAATAATGATGAGAATGATTAGATGAAAACAAACAATTGAACAAATGGAAGGCTTAATTAGGACAAATAGTATCACAGATTTACAGTTACATTCAAAGCATCACAATTTTTTTTTAACTCTTAAGTTTATTTTTCATTTATTTTTTTGAGCCTCCCTATGGGAGAGGGAGTTAAGCAAGACCCCTATCCATTCATTAAAAATAATTTAAAACTTACCAAAAAGGGGGACATAACCCTAACCTCTTGACGATCAAAAAGACCACTACAAGCGATAAGATGCTAGACTTAAGTGGGAAAATAGAACCTCTGATATTCTGTGGAATATCATTCAATTTATCGAGGAGTCCATTTGATCTGCTGTCATTCTTGAAATGAATATTTGAAAGATGATGAAGCTCTATACATAGAGAGCGAATGGCTTTACCAATGTTCCAAATACTCCAGGGAAAACTGAATTTTCCTGGAATGAATTCAATTAGGATCATAGATTTAGCTTCAGCTTCAACTCCTGAACTTTGCGAACTTCTGCAAAGAAGAATGCCATCTAACAGGGCATGAGCTTTGGCCATTAAGCTGGTGGAAATAGAACTCGTCGAATGCTGCTAGCATGGTTTGAAAAATCGATATATTTTTGTAATGTTGCCTACGAAATGTTTCCGTTTGGAGACTAAGTGAGGTTTGTGGGATCTCTAAAATGAAATAGCAGCGCTACGATTGACTTCGGCAATGTCGACTGAAGTTTCTAACTTGTATATTTAAAGAACATATCGTTTTGGTCGAAGTTACCGAAACATTCTGACTTCCGAAACCTCTGAAATATTTATGACGTTTTGGCAAAACTATGTAAAGCTATAACTTCAGGAGCATATTGTTTCAGTCATGAATAAAACCGATACATGTTAGCCAAAGTTTACCAGGATGCATCAATCTTCTAACCAATCTGTAGGAAATGAGCTGATTTCTGAATTTAAAACCATGGTATCAAACGTTGTTGTCCGGTCAACATTTCCATACACGTTGACTAAAACATTGCATTCATATAACTAAGGAAATAACATGTAGGTATAAATGATGAAAATTTGCTGAAACGTTAGGAAATGTGACAGGAGATAATGTAATTTTTATGTCCTGGGTAGGTGATCGTGTTGGTAAGCATTGAATCTATCAAATCCTTTCTAGAGGCTTCTACATTTAAATTTGGGAGTTCCTCTTCAATCTCTTGCATTAGAACACCTTTTTTGCCATATTTTGAAGATTGAGGGGTTTTCTCCAGAACAAGGTAATCTTCTTTGAGTCCATTTTATTTATGTTATCTCTCTACAAATGCGTAGGTGATCATGTGTAGATGCGTCCAAATCATGCAATTTTTTTTTGTACATGATTTTAGAGACTGAAATTCGAATTGAAGAGGAAATTTGGAGATTTGAAAAAACTCAAATTTCCCCAAATTTTATCCTTAACATCCATGTTTCGAGTTTAATATATTATTTGTTATGAAGGATCATCCGATCTACAATCATACAGTAAAAATTTATGAAAATATTTTCTATGCACATTTTATATATTATAGTAAAATGTGAAATATTTTGTTAATAATCGTATGTTTATATATGACTTAGTTATATATTACTAAACTCGACCATGTATACAATTAGGTTAGATAAAGTAAAATAATTTATTTGATTTTTATAAAAAAAAATTTATAACATTATATTCATTTAATAATTAGAAAATTTAATACTCATCTATTATGAATTTGAATTGTTCAATAATAACTACTAATATATTTTACATTCTTTATTTATCATTAAAATAATAGCACTCTTTGAAATAAAAGAATTAAATAATTAGGGAAATTTTCTTATTGATTTATTATTATAATTGATTCAAAATACGTGAAATAGTTTCAGTCTTTCAGACATGCGAGACAACGTATGTTACTTGACATGATTCTCACATTTACTACTATATATGCTTGTGTTTCATTGGGTTGGAGCCTCAAAATTGTCAACATATTTCAAGTGCATGTGGACAAGAGTTTGAACTTTGAAGATTGAGTATGCTTAAATATAGCACAAGAAAGGATGGGAGAAAACTAGAGCAGAAGGAGAAAAGACATCTGTAAAAGCTTAGCATGCTTATATGGAGGACAAGGCTGGATTCCTAGTTAGTTGGGTCTTTGAGAAAAAATGTATATGGAATGAGAAGAAATTAAACCATCATCAATGCATATCGAATATTCTATGCATAATCTTGAGCAATGTAGTTGTCATAGTATGCTTAGTTTGAAGGTTGAACTGTTGGTTGATCTAATTTTACTTCTGAAAGAATAATTGTCTCATGTTTTAATGGGGGTAATTTTTGATTCTCTGTATCAGCTGTTTTGCTTTCATATGCTAATGGATTTGGGTACTGTCATCAGGTCGCCTTGTCAAAGGATCTTTGTCATTTGATCGTGTTGTGCTTTGGGGAACTGGTAGAAGACAGGGTTGAACTAAATGACAAACAAACGTCTAGACATTGTTTAGTTGGCTTCCATTGTTTACTTCTTGATACTTCTATATTTTGGAAGAGGTAACTCTAATGTTCAAAATTTTGGATTACTTTGGGATGTTTCTAATTTTTAATCTCTGAATTGCATAGTCCTAATTTTTTTTTGCGATTTCATGATTAATTCAGGTTTATCTTACTGAGATTCTTCATCCTTTTACCCACCTCTGTTCATCTATGCCTTTTTTTTTATAGCACAGATTTAACTGCCTAGCTTTAAATTTTTTGAATTTCTTCTTGGTATAAATAATTTTTAGGCACCTGTGTTTGATGAATTTGTTGTCTATATCATTAAAATTTGTCTCTGCTTTAAATGATACTGAAGTCTTAGCTTTTGTTGTTCGTAATATCATGCCTTTTCTTCTAACTTCACCTCTTTGTCACCTATTTAACTTTGTCTACTTCACTTGTAAGAATATGTATGACACCAATCTTACCCCTCGAAGTTATGTATCGATACGTTTTTGTAACTTATGTTTTTTTTTTCCCCCTAAAGTGCAAGAATTGGTATAGGATTATGGGATATCATTATTTAAAACATAGTGCATATTGATGCGATACACACAATATGCATCCTTTATTGATCTTAGTGTTCTCACGAAATGAAAATTTCCATCGTTCAAGTAGTGTATTCCCGTATGCCACATATTGATATTGATACGCTATGACATGTTTGGTACCCAACGAAGCGTATTGAATCGAGCCTTAGAATTTTATTTTCAGAGATTCAGAAGTTACTCTATCCATCTCCTTCAAAACCCTTTTTGTATCTTAAAACGACCAATCCTTTGCTATCTTTTACATAAAATAGAGTCAATCTCCATGGAGATCAAATAGAATTCGGGAAAGCCTATTTCATAAGATATGTCCTCAACTCTTTTTTGTTGTTGTCCTAAATATTGAAATGAGGTTATGAAATATCAAAATAGATTGTAAATATATAGATTTATGGTCAAATTAGTGTACCTACACCCTGAGCAAGTAAACATTAAATATTTTAATTTTTTGAAAAAAAATAAAATAAAAAACATCTTTATTATTTAACATTAATACAGTAGTTTAAGGGCGTTATAAAGTACATGATTAATTTATAGGTTTGTTTTATTGATGTACCATCTAGGTAACTCAATTACTACATCTTCTTATGTTTCTTAAAACTAAATGGTTTTGCTATGCTTCTAGTTGTTTACACTTGTATATTTCGGTCTAATCTTGATGCAGCTACAACAGATTTTTAATAGACCGAAGTAAAGCTTATTGATGCAGCACATTTTAGTAGACCCAAGATAAAGTTTATAAGAGTATATGGTAGGTAGGTCTATTATATATTTAATAGGACTCAATATAGAGTAGCCAAATAGTCCTTTGACTGGTTAATACTGTCTGTAGTTTCTAAGTGTGATGTAGTCATGTAACTTGTGCCCAGGCTGGTCAGTGGTCACTCCACAATTTCTAGTGGCTAAAGTCTGTTTTATTGCTGTAAGTTTCTGTAATCTCTCAACCTTTTTCCTTTCTCATTCTCCTTTTCAATTTCCATGCTTGGTACCATTCACCTTTTTGAAATTTGCATTAATTGGTACCAGAGCCGGGATTTCCCGCTGTAGTTTCTTGAATTCTACAATTCTATGGCTAGGAGAGGCAATGGAAATGGACTTCACATGGAACCTCCATGCTACCTGTGATGAAGAAATTGATGCCCTATGGAGGTAGATACAAAAATTAGTGCAGTGGATCAACTGCTACGAACTTTGGGAACATGATGCAGGCAGTCAAGCTTTTGAAGATATTGATTTCAGCCCTTTTCACAATCGTTCTTGTTCTTCACAAGAGTCGAACAAAGAGTACAACAATTTGAGGCCTATGGGGGTCGTTAATAGGCCCCGGGATGTTGATATGAAGGTAGACCAGGAAAACAACCCAATGAATTCATTGATTGGCTGAATACGATGGAAAGGATTTTCGATTACAAAGAAGAAAAAAATTACAAGAAATGCAAGATTGTTGCAATCAAATTAAAGAAGAACGCCTAAGCATGGTGGGAGCAATTACGTGCTATAAGAGAGAGAATGGGTAAGTCTAACTGAAAATTATATTCAGAAACTCTAACACAAACTTCATAATCTCCACCAAGGAAAAAGAAGGGCTGATGAGTATACTGAAGAATTCCATCAACTAGTGGCTCATAGTGATGTAATCGAGAGGGCAGAACTGTCCGTTGCACAATATATAGGACTGCGTAGTGATATTCAATATGTTCTTCAACCTTATTGGTCACTAGATGGTGCCTACAATCTTGCAATCAAGGCTGAGAAGCAACTTCAAAAACCTCCCTCCCAAAGGTAATCAAAAATGGACTGCAATTAAAATTTTCAAAACGTAGTGAAACTTCCAACCAAGGGAGTGGAAACAAGGGGAGAAATAACAAACCAACAACTGAACAAAGTAATAAGGGAAGGATTCCCCCCAATCAGCAAGGTGGGTAAGAAAGGGGTGTGGTCCTAGTCGTCTAGAAAACAGGAGCAACAACCTGATTAAGTGTTCTAAATGCATTGGCTCCGGACACAAGTGAGCTGAATGGGAAATCGAAAGTTTATTAATCTGTCTGATGAAGTGTCAACAGCTGATGAAAGGGGTGTGGTCCTAGTCGTCTAGAAATCTAAAGCTATTCATCCAAGAGCAATTTCATATTAGCCAAAGTTTCTCAGTGGGAGTTATGGATTCAAGGCATATCCTTATTAGATTTCAAGATGAATCTGATTTTCTTACAGTTTGGATGAAAGAATACTGCTATATTGCTGGAAAATTAATCCGATTCATTAAATGGTCGCCTCAATTTCGGTCTGGGCAAGAACCTTCTGTTGTGCCAGTGTGGATAAATTTGCCAGGGTTACCTCTAAATTTCTTCAACCCTAAAGATCTTTCATCTATACGGAACCTATTAGGAAGAGTTCTTCTTGTGGACAGACCTACTCGGAATATTACTAGACCTAGCCTGACTAGAATTTGCGTGGAGATTGATGCTAGCAAAGAAAAAATCCAGCGTTTTTGGTTAGGAATGGGTAATGCTAGTAGATGGCAAAGAGTTGTTTATGAAAAGGAAGTTTCTTTTTGCTCTAGATGCCAAAAGCTTGGACATGATGATGGTAATTGTAAACTTCTATATAAGAAGAATTTTGGCAAGGAAATATCAAAAGATTACTCTGAAAAAGCTGTGGATCCGAGGCTTATTGAAGCAGATAATAGCAAGCAATCAAAGAGAGATTCGGTTCCAACACATTTCTCGGTTGCGAAGGAGTTTGGTAAGAGTGCTGAATCTGATTTGACTAAGACTGTATCCAACTCAATGTTGATTAATGTAGATCCTTTGAATCAATCTAAAGAGAAGATAAACAGTGCTACAGCGGAAGGAAAGGAACATCCCATTGATGATGAAAATCATCACGAAGAGGAAATTCTTTTGAATACCAATGAATATATAGATCTTGAGATTAATGAACGAGCAACCTTGATTAATCTTCCAGCAGTGACTGAGATCATGGGTCATCAAGAGGTTCAGGGATTTTTGAATAAAGAACCAAAAATATGTGATCTTATGCAGAAAGAAGACTCGGGTCTGCCCTCAGTTGTAATCTCATCAGATTCTCACAATGACCAAGTCGATAACATTCAGCCACATTCTGCGTTTGGGTTGGGAAAGCAGTCTTCAGTTGATCAAGAAGGCTTTGAAGATATATTATCAGGCTCTATTCAAACTCCTCGGCTGCACTCTAACCTTGGAGTTTCTAAGGATTCTTGTACATCTCCAGCTGAAGCTATTTGTGATAGTTATAATCTATCAAAGCAGCATGTGTTAGAGGATTTTCAAGTTCCCTTAATCTCTAACTTGAGCGTTCTTTTAAAGCGAGCTTAGGTAAGCATTCCTAAGCCTAAGAGATCTACTTCTGATATATTATGGCTTTCCTCGGCTTCCTCCGAGTTTCATAATGATCTTTATGATGCTATTGCTGTCCCGAAAGAATCATTTATAGCCGAATCAAAAGCTTTTATTGAAGATATTTCTAAGTGGTATTCTCACAAAGAGTAGAAAGTTGATGGGGAAAAAAATTAAAAAACAAAAAAGAGATGTTCCCCCTTCAGCTATTATTACAATTTTAGAGCGGTTGCTCAAACTAGTATCGAAGAAAACCCCCTAGTTTCCTATGTCTACTTTTCTATCTTGGAATATTAGAGGGGGGGGGGGGGGGGGGGATTTAGCTTCTAAAGCCAGGATAAAGAAGTTGATTGAATTGTATAATATAGGTTTGCTTGCTATTATGGAACCTATGCAGTCTTCTGAAAAAATTCATCCCCTCAGTAAAATGATGGGTATGTTGGATTTTATTTTTCACCTGAAGATTTGGCTTTTTTGGAAAAGCTCGTTATTTGTATCTCTTATCGCATTGTTGGATCAAGCTATCATTGTGGATGTTGGGGGTTTAGGTCTGGATATTATTAGATGTGTGTTTGTTTATGCTAAATGTCGAAGGGAAGAAAGAAAACACTTATGGAACAACCTTACTCTTATTCTCTCTTCTTATGACGATCCTTTAATTATTGCTGGGGACTTTAATGCTATTGTATCGCCTGATGAGAAGATGGGGGGCAGAGATATCAACATTCGATCAATGGAAGACTTTCTCTCTTTTATTAATGATTTGGGTCTTATTGATGCGGGCTTCACTGGTAACAAATTCACTTGGTGCAATAATAAAAAAGGAACTAACAGAATTTATGCCAGACTTGATCGGATTCTTTTTAATGCTGCTTGGAGCCAAAAATTTCCAAATTCTCAGGTTTCGCATCTTTCTAGGCTTAACTCGAATCATGCTCCTCTGATTTTGAACTTCAAAGTGGCTGCTGCTCGTACTTCCTCTCCTTTTAGATTCCAGAAAATGTGGATATCTCATCCTGGGTTTAAAGGTTAGTTCAAAGCTCTTGGTCTTTGCTTGATTATGCTCCTCCTATTTTATCTTTCTTTGTTAAACTTAAGAGATTAAAATCTTCCCTTAAGACCTGGAATAAGGAGGTCTTTTGAAATATTTTTATTAAAATAAAAGATCTGGAAGATCAGATTTGTTGTGCGGAGATAAAATTGCAGGAAAATTGGGATAGGAGACAGGAGGAGACTCTTTTTTCCCTTAAGGATGAGCTTCAGCATGTCATTCTTCAAGAAGAGATTTTTTTGCATCAAAAATCTAGAATCAAATGGCTAAAGGAAGGAAATAACAATACAAAATTCTTTCATTCTGTTGTTAATCAAAGAAGAAAAAAGAATTGTATTCAGAAAATCAAGAATGATCAGGGTGATTGGTTGGAGTCTCCATCTGATATTGCCAATGAAGCTGTTACTTATTTTTAGAAGATTCTTTCGTCATCTTCTAGCTCTATTGATGATCATGTTTTAGATCTCATCCCTTCTTTGGTTTCTATGGAGGATAATATCTCTCTTATGGTTTTTCCCTCAATTGAAGAAGTCAAGCAGGTTGTTTTCAGTATGGATGCAGATAGTGCCCCGGGTCATGATGGTTTTGATGAGAATTTCTACCATACGTACTGGGATATCATAAAAGATGATTTATTTAAGGCTATTACAAGTTTCTTCTCTGAGCCTCATATCCCTAAATCAGTTAATGCAACTGCTATAGCCTTGATTGCTAAATGCGATGACCCTTCCTCTTTTGCTGATTATCGTCATATTAGCTTATGCAACTTTTTCTACAAGATCTTTTCCATGATTCTCTCTGACAGGCTTGGCAAAATTCTTCCAAAAATAATCTCAGAGGAGCGAAGTGCTTTCGTAAAAAGCCGAAACATTATTGAAAATATCACGATTGCTCAAGAAATGGTCAATGATATTGATAGGAAATCTTTTGGAGGTAATCTAATTATCAAGCTTGATATGGAAAAGGCTTATGACCGTATGGAGTGGCCTTTTATTTTTTGATGTTCTGAAGAGGTTTGGGTTCTGTGAGGATTTCATCAGTCTCATCCAGGGTTTTATCAAGAATCAAAGTTTCTGTATTATTATTAATGGGGCATTGCATGGTTTTTTTCAAAGTTCGAGAGGCTTAAGGCAGGGTGACCCTCTATCTCCTGCACTTTTCATAATAGCTGAAGAGGTTCTTAGCAGAGGATTAAAGGAAGTTTTAACTATCCAATCAGCTTCGTACAATGTTGGTAGGAATGGATTTCCGGTATCTCGTCTTCTATTTGCTGATGACACGCTCATTTTTTTCAATGGCAATTCTAAAACCATAAAGAAAGTGTTTTCCTTCATAAAGTTATATGAAGATTCTTCTGGTCAGAAGATAGATAAGAGACAAAGTTCTTTATATGGTTCTGATAAGCTTCCCATCTCTAGGAAACGAAATATTTCGACTTTCATTGGTTTTAACCAATGTTTTATAACGTGAAGGCGTGAAGCGAGGCGCTAGGACTTCAAGATGCATGAGGCGTAAGCCTTGAGGCGTGAGGCGTAAGCCTCACAAGAAAGCTTCATGTTCTCTTATTTTAACAAATAAATAAAATATAAGAAAAATTGCAAAAAAATTGAAAAAGTTAATGAAAAATTATAGTATATATAGAGAGAGAGTGAGAAATACATTTATATATATATATATATATATATATATATATATTTGTAATTGTGTACATTGTGTGTTTGTGTGGGGCGCATATGTACACATAGGAAATATTATATAAATTAGTTGAAACAATTTAAAAAAATGAAGTCTCAGTTGTGGCTAAAAACCTAATTTTAGTTAATGTATGACGTACGCTATAGATATAAAGCGAGCTTCAAGGCGTGAGGCGTGTGCCTTATGTGAGCTTCATGGGATTAAGCCTCATGGTTGAACCTCAAGGTGTTTTCCTTAAGCCTTGCCCCGAGGTGAGCCTCGAGGCGTAAGCCTCACACGCTTTTTAAAACATTGGTTTTAACTTCAAAAATTTCCCTTTCACCTATCTTGGGATTCCTTTAATTAAAGGTCGTCAGAAAAAGTCTTATTTTCTTCTTGTGATTGATAAAATTCAGAGACGTATTTCTGGGTGGGTTGGTAAGCTTCTCTCTGCTGGAGGGCGTTTGATTTTGATAAAGCATGTGCTATCTTCCATTCTTTCCTACATCTTAGCTGGAGTTCATGTTCCTATTGGGATTTGTATTTCTATTCATAAATCTTTGGCAAACTTCTTCTGGAATGATTCAGTTTATTCTAAAAGGCGTCATTGAGTCAGCTGGAAAAAGTGCACCGTGCCTTGCTTGGAGGGAGGTCTAAATATTAGAAAGATTGGCTAAATTTTCAATTGCTTTTAGAGTTAAACAAGCCTGGAAAATTTACTCTTCGGAAAGCCTTTGGACTCGTTTTTTTAAAGCTAGATACAATGTCGATCATGTGTGGAATGCTATCTCTAATAGGGTAAACTCTAAACTTTGGTCTGCTATTTGTGGAGTCTTCCAGCTTATGCTCCCTAACTCTGCAGCTCTTATTAGTAATGGTTCAAAAGTCAACTTCTGGTTTGATAGGTGGTTTGGAGATGAAGCTCTCATTTCTTTGGCTCTAGCTCCTCCTACAAATAGTCCAAATATTAGTTTTATCCTTAATGCAGATGGTGAATGGGATCTCTCTCAGGTGGGTCAATTTTTGCCTCATATTATTGAGAATATTAAAGATGTTGGTTATGCTACCTCTATGGAAGAAGATGCCTTTATTTGGAAAATTTCTCCATCTAGGATATTCTCTGTTAAGTCGGCCTGGAACTGTTTAAGGATTAAAAATCATAGCCAGCATTGGGCTTCTGCAGTTTGGAACTCTATCATTCCTTCAAAAGTTCAGATTTTTTGTTGGAAATTTTTTAACGATGCTATTTCAACTGATTCAGCTATCCAAAGGTTGGGTATTCCTTTGGTGAGTAAATGTTGTTGCTGCAAGCATGCTAGAATTGAAGATATTTCTCACTTACTTGTTCGAAGTGATATTGCTATGCCTTTATGGCGTTTTTTCTCGGCTTGTTACTTTATCCCTTTTCATTTCCAAGATAATATCAAATGCAGTCTTTGCAGATGGTATCGTGCGGCTTCTCATAGGAAAAATGATCTCTTTTTGGTGCCTGCTCTGATAGTTTGGGAGATTTGGATAGAGAGATGCTATAGAAAAAATAATGGTAAGTCCAGACCTATAAATTATTTACTGGATAGCATTAAAAGGAGGATTTCGGACATTGTCTCTTTTTACCCTTGAAAAAAGTTGGATTTGGCTCCTCTATTTGGTATTAATCAGACTATGCCCTCTTCCTCTCCATCTTTATACGTGAAGTGACTCTATCCTCCAAGGGGTAGAATGAAATTAAATGTAGATGGTGCTTCAAAGGGGAACCCTGGATGCTATGGTGGAGGTGGGATTATTAGAGATCATAATGGAGATTTTGTTGCTTGTTACTATTCTTACTATGGCATTGAAAGCAACAACACAGCTGAAGCTCGAGCTCTTCTGGATGGATTGATTTTATGCAAGAATCGGGGTCGGCCCAAGCCATTTGGAGGCCTAAAGAGAAAATTCTAAATGGGGCTTTCTTTTAATTTTTTAATATGATTAAAAAAAATTAACTATAAATGGGGCCTTTTTAATATTCTAAATGGGCCTTTTATTTTTTTTAATATTCTAAATGGGGCCTTTTTAATATTTTTTTTTTTAATGGGGCCTAAAGCAAAGGCTTTGATGGCCTAATGGATGGGCCGACCCTGGCAAGAATCTTGGTATTTGCAATCTTGACATTGAATCAGATTCAAAAATTTTGGTTGAGATTTGGAATGGTTTAATTTCTTTCTCTTCGAAGAATTGGTATTGGGATAAGAAGATAAAAAGCCCTTTTCGAGATAGCTTCTCTTTTAAGCATATTTATCGTGAAGCTAATTTTGTGGTTGATGGACTTGCTAATATTGGATGTGAACTGTTGTTGTCCAATTGTGTTCTTTCCTATAGGAATATTCCGGATAAGATAAAATCTTTGCTTTTATTGGATAAAAGAGGCATTGGAAGCTTTAGAAAGGTGAAGGATTAATGTACTTTGATGCTCTTTTGTATAGGGGTAAGCTTTTATGTCCCCCCCATCTTTTTTATTATGTAGGGGTCAGGTTTTATGTCCCCCCCCCCACCCCCCAACTTTTTTATTATTAATAAACTTGTAGGGGTCTGCCAAACCCCCACTCCTTCGGAGTGGCTTTTTAAAAAAAGAATAGAAAACCTCATTCGAAACACGAGAGGGGTTATATGAATGGATGGTTATGCTGTTCGGGCTTTATAAGGCTCCCAATATGTTTATGTGGTTAATGAATCAAGTGTTTCTACCCTTTATTGAAAAGTTTGTCATATATTTCGACGACATTTTGATATACAGCGCTAAGTAACCAAAGTGGGAGCGGGAGTGAGGGCGTCAAAATTCAATTTAGGATAGGGTTGAAAGCGCCTCCGGAGCACCGTTGTATATACATACATACATACATACATACATATATATATATATATGTATACTTAATGATTCTTGAAAATTACTTGTAGATGCAAATATATCATTTTCATTTTCTAAACTATAAGAAAAATTGATAAAGTCATTTGTTATTCAAATTTGTAGTCACAGTAAACAAGATGACTATTGATATATTAAATGGATCCTTCCAAATTCAATTACAAGATTACCAGTAATTAACAAACCTTACAAGAATCTTGTACCCTACAAAGGAAACTGACAAAATACACCCACTTAACATGGAAAATGGAACTTTACACAAAACCTGCACTCTCTATAAACCATAAACCACACTCTACAAAAGTTGAAACCTCGCTCCCGATGTGATTTCACTCTCAAACTGTGAGAGTGAGGTTTGAGAGCGGGAGCAAGTAGCAGAATGGGAGGTTTGGGTTACTAAGATACAACCCTAACCTCAAATTTCACATACAACATTTACAACAAGTTTTTGATGTGTTGAGAAGGAATAAGTTGTATGTAAATTTGAAGTTCTGTTTTGCAATGGATAATCTTCTATTTTTGGGTGTGTGGCTTCCTCATAAGGAATTAAAGTTGGTGACCGCAAGGTAAAAGCCATCTTAGATTGGCCAACACCTGTTAATTTGCATAACACTCGAAGTTTCCATGGGTTCACAACCTTTTATCATTGATTCATTAGAAATTTCATCTCCTTAGTTGCTCTTATTATAGACAACGTTTTAAAAGGCATGTGAGGCTTACGCCTCAAGGCTCGCATCGGGTGAGGCTCAAGGAAAACCCCTTGAGGCTTACGCCTCAAAGTGCGACTCACATGAGGTGAATGGCCCACGCCTTGTGGCTCGCTTTATGGCTAAGACATACTTGATTCTCCTCATGCATTAGCTAAAATCAAGTTCTAGCTACATAAGACTATAATGTTTTCCCCTCTTCAAGACTTTGCAACTGTCTGAGTGTCTGTTGGAATCCAAATCCTAATACAATGACTGAACATCATCTATTTTTCAAATAAGAATATGAACAAAAATGAAAATTTAGATTGCAACTTTTTTTTAACGGTAAAGATGATATGCATTAGAATTATCAAAAGACGAACAATACAGATAAAAAGGTTCACTAAGAATATGAACCAAAAGCAAAAACACTAGTCAAACAGTAACTAGGTGAATACTAACTAGAAACGTTAAAACCCATTGAGCCGCTCCTTAATATCTTTCCTGATAGCACACCAAGAGCAGAGGAGATGACGCACAAAAGAGAAAACTCGGTCCTCTTCTGCTTGCCTTTCTTTGACATGCTTTTCTTTTTATATGATGGTTGGAAAATTTATTTAGCATATATATATAGCAGTTTTTTTTTTAACATTTTACAATTTTTCTAATTTATATATATTTATTTACAAAATGAGGGAGCGACGCCTCAAGGCTTAAGGTTGTAACACACGCCTCTGGAGGTCTAAACGCCTTACCTAACGCCTTCACCTTTTATTCTTTTAAAACACTGATTACAGATTATTTGAAGAAAGGAAAGTTTCAATGGACAAATTAAGCAGATGATAGTTTTCAACTTGTTAAGACGAAAATATCAGAACTCTATTCCTTGCTCTACCAGATTTCAACAAGATATTTGATCTAGATTGTGATACATCACATGTTGGCATAGGTGCTGTGTTCAGTCAAGAAGAGCAACCAGTGGGATTTTTCAGCAAAACATTGAATGATACTAGGCGGCGATATTCTACTTATGATGTGGAATTCTATGCAATCATTCAGGCCTTGCGTCATTGGTGACACTACCTTGTTCAGAGAAAATTTATATTGTACTCAAATCATGAGGCACTGAAGCATTTAATGGGCAAAGCAAACTGAACCTCAGACAGGCACAATGGGTTTCATATGTGTAGGAGTTATCTTTTGTCATTAACTACAAGGCAGGTAATCACAATAAAGTTGCTGATGCATTAAGCCAAAGGTTAACTTATTGGGGATCGTGATAGCAAAGGTGATTAAATTTGATCTTATGAAGGACTTGTATGAAGAAGTTGCAGATTTACCTGGTATTTGGTTTAAGTGCAGCAATGTAGTTCATGGCAATTATCTTATAGAAGATGACTTTCTATTCAAGGAAAGTTGACTATGTTTTTCGGTTTGCTCCTAACAAAGAAGCATCATTACCGACTTGGTAGTCTTGGAGGTCATTTTGGGTGTGACAAGACTTTAACATTAGTTGAAGATAAATACTTTTGTTCAAAGTTATGAAGAGACGTGATAAGACATGATGAGCAATGCCGTGTTTGCCAAGTTTCAAAGTGGCATGGTCAAAATATCAGACTATATATTCCACTGGGGTATCTATGGCTCCATAGGTGGCTCCATAGGAAGATATTAGCATGGATTTTCTGTTGGGTCTTCCATGGACTCAACGAAGTATGAATTCTTTCTTTGTCGTGGTAGATTGTTTTTTGAAAATGACCTACTTTATTTCTTGTTGGAAGACACTTGATACTTCGCATATGGCAAACCTTCATTCCAAAGAGGTCGTGAGACTTAATGGTGTTCCAAAGACGATCACATCAGACCGAGATACCAAGTTTCTTAGTCAGTTTTGGAGGACCTTGTGGAAAAGATTGGCACTCAACTACAATATAGTAATGCCTACTATCCACAAACTGATTAGAGAACCTCTTTTCTCTAACGACCTTTTGAACCTCAACTCCACCACCAAGTTTCTTTACGTGATTAGTTTTTTTTTTTTTCTCTTATAGCCTCTTTTAATTGTATTGACTCAATTCAATTGGTCATTTTATTCCACATCGTTATAGTTTCTACTTTAGGTTCTATGTTGCTTCGTTTATCAATATATCTTTGAAGGAAATTACTTTTATCTCCCTGGTCGGCGTTTTAGTCGCTATTCGCTTTGGATGATGACATCGTCATTGGCGCGATGTTAAGGTCGCTGAAGTCTAAAAAGGCATGATGTCCCTATTGGGAGTAAAGATTTCATTACCGAAGTCTTTAGTTTTTGATAGTGGAGGTCTTGAATTCGCAATTACTTTTATCTCATTTTATATTCCACTACCTTATTCTTTGGCTCCGTTTGATTTTATCTCTTCCAACACTTAATGCAAAGCTCATGACTACTGCTGACCTCTGTTGCGTGACTACACTCTCTCCTGGGATAGCCTTACAATCTTTGCATGAGATGACGTATTAGTGTATTACTACTTTCTTTTCCTTTTTTTTATTCATCATTCTACTCCCCTTAAAAAGAACTCACCTCCGTGCATTGTGAATTTTGATACCACTTGATGTGAACTAAGGGTAGGAGCAATAACAAGGTAAGAACATAAGGAATAAACAACAATATGTTTGCTTAAAGATCACCAAGAACAATAACCCTAATCTCAATCTGGAAATCAGCCAAATACCTTCAAATCACTAGTGGAAAAAGATAAAGACAATTGAACTGAAGAACACTGAATCCTCGTGCACCAAATCTCAGCAACCAGGGAATTGGTATATTCTAGAGCTCCAAGGTTCAACATCCAAATTTTCCAATCTCTCAAACTTTAGCTGCTTTGAGGGAGTTTTGCTCTCAAAATAACCAAAATCCGTAGAATAATGTAACGCCCTAAAACCTACACACAATACATCTCATATTTGTGTAGATTCCAAGGCGTGAACCTGGAACAAATCCCGAGATAATGAAATTTAATCTAAATAAATTACCATTAACAGATGCATATCTCTAACATTAAGTTTAAACTAACAAGAGTAAATGAACGAAAAACTAAATTAATTTAAAATCTCACTGACATGACACTCTACCTCAACTGAAAAGTACTAATTAAAGTTCTGCAACGAAACCCAACAGCTAACTAAGTTCTTGACCATTTCACCTAGGTCCTTCAGGTACTTCCTAAAAATCAATAAATATAACAAGGGTGAGCTTTGGACTCAGCAAGAGAATACAACAACATGCAATAATCATGATAAATAAAATAATGAACAACAGATATGAATATGCATCATTTAATTTATCAGTTTACTCAGTTCTTCTGTCAATAAGGTTCACACGTAGTTCACCATACTGACAACAGTATCAATCTTGTATGGTCTTATACAGGGACCCTTAGGTTTACACATAGCTCACCTAAGGTAGTCACCCTGAGAGGCACACAACTTCTCAGTGGGATTACACAGAGCTCTCCCTCAGACTTTAGACCTATAGAGTCTCTTCTTCTCTAGTTGTCATCCCTTGGTCTTATTTCCTTTAATTCATTAATCACACTCTTTATTATGGTGTCCCATACCATCATAATAAAGAGGACATAATATAATGCAACGCTAAAATAATTACTATTACACCAGATAATAATTGAACAGATTTCTTTAAACATGTCTTTCTAAATAAAGAGGATATACAATTTATCTAATATGCTCACAGTACAACCCATTCCCAAATAGTTATTTTACAAGAAAAAAAATAAATAATTCATTTTATTTTATTTTATTCTCCTTCTTTTCTTTCGTTTTATTTTTCCATTCATTATCTAATTTATTTAATTCTTTTTTATTTTTTATTTTTATAATTTTTTTTATTAATTAATTTAATTAATTGTATAAAATACAGCTCTCAAAATAACCATCGCGAAACACCCAAAACGGCGTGCCACCGATCGATCGGCGGTCACCTGCGATTGATCGGTGACCACTGATCGATTGGCCCAAGGCCTCCGATTGATTGATGTCAGTCATTTGGTTGGGAAACGCTAGCACAAACCCGAGATCTCGATTTTTCAACTTTCTGAACCCTTGTTCTCAATTTTTTCAACCCTCGAAACCCGTATTAATTTACCCACCATTGTTTTTTCAATTTATAACTTTCATTCTAACATTATTTATGCATTATTCATCAATGTGCATAGATATCTATCCTAGATATCACACAAATATCAATAAATCTATATAAACCTAAGATAAAACTTAAAATGGAAAACCCTAACTCTAGGGGAGTATTCACTTGCTTCAAAGGTTCGAATCTCAGACTTTTAATACTCAAATCCTACCCGAACACGCTTGTCTCGAAGGATCAAACCACCACAAGGGAGAAAACTCAAATCTCCAAGCCTCGAATCTCGATCTAGGCGCTTGAAAGCTCTACTAAAGTGAAACCCTCTTTTCCTTTCTCTCCCAAGCCTGAATTGATGATGATGAAGCTGATACAATCGAAGAATTACGTTGAGCATTCTATGACAAACAGGCTGAAGTTTAGGAATTTCTTCATATTATGACTGTGTCACATCCTATGGGGGAGCAGCCTCGGCCGTATATCCTCTTAGGAATTGCCTTTTTTTTTACTTTCATTGATTGCTTTGACTCGTGCTCATTACTTTGTTGATCAAGAAAAAGGTACTTCATCTTTTATTAAGAAAGTAAACTTATAAGTCTCGAGAGCTGAAGAAAGTGGAGGTTTATGACATAAATGCAAAACTCATTCTTTTTGTTTTCTGAAAAAACCCATCCAGTATGGGAAGGGGTTAGGCAAGACCCCTATCAGTACCAATAGGGAAATGATAGTTGCAACCATCAGTATGATCAAAACCGGAAAAAGAGAGAAAACTTTCCATATAATCAAAACAAATAAGATCTGAAATCAATAATCCCCAGAAGTCCTTCACTTGGATGGGAAGGTGCAACCTCTCCAAGAATGTATAGTTATTCTGCCTCTCACATGCATTGTTGGCCAGTGCATCAGCAACCTTATTTCTTTCTTGATTAGTATGGCTGATCGAGCATGCAATGTCTCCGAATAATATCACGAAAGAGTCCCACCTGTACCTGACTATTCATGGAGGAACCTCTCACATGCGTCGTTGGCTAGTGCATTAGTGACCTTATTTCTGTCCTGATTAGTATGGCTGATCGAGCATGCAATGTCTCCAAATAATATCACGAAAGAGTCCCACTAGTACCTAACTATTCATGGAGGAGATAGGATCCCATTGATACAATCTACTATGATCTTCGAATCACTTTCAATGCTTACATCCTGAACATTAATATAATTGCTCAAACCTCTGATATCACATTTGAGGAAAACTTCATGAAAAGAAGAGAAAGCCAGAATCATATCATCCTTGTTATGGCCACATTTCCACTAATGCCCGTGTTATCTCTTGACGCCCATCAACGTTTACTTTAATCACGCCCAAGGTTGGACAAAGCCATTTCGTTAGTATTAATCTTCTCAGTTTAGCATGTGTTTGATTTATACCCACGTACTTAAGAACAACCGAATCTACAAAAGATGCTTCATCCTTAACCATTGGTAAATCAGATGAATCACACAACAGGTACACTTGCTACAACATGTACCCAAGTACTATGACAAACTGAGTTTCTACAACAGGTACACTTGCTAGGAAGAGGGATCCCCTATTTTCTTTATCTTCTTAACCGTTGCAACTTGCAATGCTTCTGTAAATCTTTATCCATACTAAACTCTGCATTTGGTTGGAATCCTTTCCTGCCATATGAATATAGCCCAAAGTTTTCTTTCACCTCCCTCTTCCATGTGCTTTTAATAGACAATTGGCCTATGCTCTCAGCTTTCCAGATAATGTGATCCGGCTTTGAAGATAATCAAATGCTACAGTTTTGAATTTGTTTTTTCAGATCACCTGAAGTAGCTAAGCATATGTCCTGAGAATCTTATTCACCATACTCATTTATGATTGCATGAAGCCTGGGAAGTCAGTTGGAGTATCATCTACTTGAGTTATTATTTATTAAAGGAGAATCTTTTATCTAATTGCTTAGCCAAAAATCTTTCTATCTTTCCTCCCCTACCAACCACTTACTCCCAAAATAACATTTTGAAGGCAAGCTTTTATGTCCTTCCAAAGCCTTGAAGAATTCATGTGATTAGAAGCATACCAGGGATTCTCCTTTGATATACTTACTATGTATAAAGGAACTCCAATGGCTATCATCTCTTAAGAGTTTCCTTGCCTGTTTCATTCTAAAAGTGGATGCAATTTCAAAGAATTAATGAATCATAAAACCTACTTCATAGGTTTGCAAATTCTTAAAAGGCCAATCCAATTGTGACTTTTTTGATCTCTGCCTCCAGCCCACCAATAATCCAAGATGATGCTCTTGAGATTATCCTCAATTTTGTTTTTTTTTGGCATAGGAGTTCCAGCTGGATATTTGTTGGAATGGCACTATTCAAGTTTTCCATCTCTCTAGTTTGATCCTCATTTTTTCGATCAAAGGATTAAAGTGATCAGCTTTCCGTCGACCCTCAGCTATTGGGATCCCAAGGTATTCATATGAATACTCCTTATTTGGCATATTTAAAGTATTTTTGATCACAGTTATCTACTTTTGGTATCTTCTTGGAACAATAGAAAGAACTTTTGTCCTTCTTTATCAATTTACCAGAGGTTTTTCTTGTATCTATCCAAGAATCAAGTAAATTATTGATAAAGCTCCTCTTACCATTAAGAAACAAAAGTGTGTCATCTGCCAACAACAGATGTCTAATCGGCTTTGAAGAGCGATCTTAGTGATAATAACCAAATTGGGCTCTATTAGCACTTCTCCCGCTAATGTAATGTCCGAGATAGAGGACCGCCTTCGCATAGTTCCCTTGAATTCTAGAAATAACCTCATAGAGTCCCATTCAGTATTGTTTGAAAATTTGTCAATAAATAGATTATTTGACCAAATTTTCGCTAATTTGCCGGTCAGCGAAGTCTTGATCTAGTCTTTAAATTATTTTACTAAATTCTTCAAAAACTCAACAATAATTTGTCATAATCTGAAATATTTTGCCAAATATCGTAGTACTCGCAAGAAATTAAATTTTTTTTAGTGAAGATCAACGCGGGGAATCTGTCGTGAACTTTTTTGGGGTGAACTTTTAAAGTTAACCTTTTTTTAAAAAAATTTTAGGCTTTACTTAAGTTCATTAGTATGTTTAATGAATAGTTACCAAAGTGAGAAGCGAAAACGAGAAGAGACGCGAAAGCGAGAAACGAGGTTCAGAAAATCCTTAGGAAATGGGAAAAGCGAGAAAGGAGATATATGTGCCTCATTCCCATTATAGTAGGATGACCAATCATACCTTTGATTTTATCTTACATGAGATATTTGTAGAGAATTAGGTGCCTTAGGTTTCAATCCAACGATACTTGTTCGGGATCTACACCATAAGCTTTAGACTTGGGTCTATCCAATCACTTCCTACATAGCCCCCTTCATCACTAAATGAGGCATGATAGAATCATGGAAGCGAGTCTAGGAAATGAGCTTCTAGGGAAGCGAGCTTCTCACCTTGTACATAGCTTTCCAGCAACTATGGTTTAATGTTCTCGGGCAATCTATCAATTAGCTGGAAAAAAAATGAATTTTCTACCCTTACACCTTTATTTTTAATTTTATTTTTTGAATAAAAATAAAAACAAAAAATTGACCCACTCTATCCACCATTGGGGGTGCACGTGACAACAGACCATTGCCAGCTTTATCCACCATTTGGGAGTGCTGTTGAATGTTAGAGATGACAAGTATCAACATAATGTTTGAGAGTATTCGTCCATGTACATCTCTTTAGTTGGGCCTAGTATTTTGACTATCTGCAAAACCTGTCTATTGTTGTTAGGATGAGGAAGGATATGACTTCGAGCCTCCATGCAACTCCATATGCTATAGACAGAGCTTTTTATGTGGGTTATAGTCCTAACTCCTAACACCTATGTACTTGTAGTTTTGGGTGTTAACATCCATTTGAGTTTGTATTTCTTTATTTGAATATTGGGATGTATTAGACACATCTATGCACGTCATATTCATGAATGTAATACTTTACACATATGCATCTCTTATGTATTTTTATTGATTTATTTATCATTTTTTAATCCCAAGTGTGTATTTATGTTTGCTTTAGCATTACTTCACGAAGCCTCCCGGAATTTGATTGATTTATTTAACCCTTTTCGTAAAGTTTCGGCAAAAAATATCAAGTATTTCCTAATATTTTCTTAATTTTTGGAATTTTGCAAATTATCAACAAGTTCCAAACTTCAATGTGAAAAGTAGCAAAGTAGTTGGTTTATCTGACTTGGGATTCAAAATTATATTAGTAGAATCTAGAGCTCATGGAATCTTAACTTCCTTAATAATATATTCCATAATAAGCAGGTCAAACTTAATGATTTCCCAGCAGTGCCTAGGGTTGATAAAAGGACCCACATAATCCGTCAACCCCTAAGGCACTGTCAGTAGAGAGAGAAAATACTATGGCCTTGTTTGGACAAGACTTCTTTGAGAAGAAAAAGATTTCTTCAAGAGTTACTTTATTTCCTCCACTCATGGTAGTAGCAGGTGAGACTGTGACGCCCCGAACCCGCGCCTAGGGAATCAAGTTCCGAGACGCGTGTCCGTTCATCAAATCATGCAAGCGGAAGACTTTACCCGCGAAAATGCGGGAAATTTAAACATTTATCAAATGCTTCCAAAAAGCAAATAACACTTGTCATCACAATAATTATCATACAAACCATATACCTGTATTATTTACATCAAGTTTGTTTTACAAAAGTAGGCGTCTCTATCACGCCAGGTACAACTTGTACAAGCTTCCAAAATATCCAGATAGATTTTTCACTTACTGGTCAGCAGCTCCAAGATCTGCTAACACAAAAAGTCAGTGAGCAATGAAGCCCAATAAAACCACAATCCTTCTAAACTATTTTCCACATAATAACACTCATCAATAATGATATCATAAGCAGTTCAATTTGCATGTTACAGTAAAATAGAACAGTATATAATAAATTGTGACCCAAGGTCACTTAGGGTTACGTCACCCTAACCGAGGTTCCCGACCTCACATTACTTTCCAATTATGAGGTTCAGTTATGAATGTATTATATTACCAAATTATCATTTCGATCATCAATCATGTTTCATTTCGAGTCCTAAGACTATTAATTGGCCACAACCCACAAATGTTTAGCTTAAAGTCTCTAAATCATAACCATAATACATTGAATCATTTAGACTCACACACGCTGTTCCGGCTTTCACCTGAACATGACCAAACCTTGGGTATACCAACCCAACTCACTTGGAATCCGATGATTCCATACCGAACCATGAGTCCACCAACTCAAACAAATACATCAACCCTGAGTATACCAACTCAGACCACTTCGTATCCGAAGCTTACAAACACAACATGGACATTCACCCAATAAGGACATACTTTTCCATTCAATTGACTGGCCACATCTACCGTGTATTCGCCGCCATCGCCCTGGGTATCAGTCATGAAGGAGCCCCGGCCAACCTGCCTACCGTCATCTTCTGGCTAGTCTACGGAGGAATCCCGACATCTATACCAATGCAGACATCTCCTGACGTTCCACCAAGAAGGGACCCCGATAGACACGGTGCCGACATCTTCTGACCCACCCAGAGAGGAACCCCGGACTATACACTATCTGATGTTCAGCCACTTTAAACTCCCTAGGACTCCGACATCTCCTGACTATCAATCACGGAGGAACCACGGGCCATGCAGGACACCGCCACTCCTGACCTAGTCCAAGAGGCACCACGGACGACCTAGACAAACAGACCGACATCTCCCGACTATTAGTCACGGAGGAACCCCGGGCCTTACTGGACACCGTCTCTCCTGACCTAGTCAAAGAGGAACCACAGACTATACTTAATCCTGGTTAGATTTTCTAACCACGGGTTAACCCCAGTTAACCCAAGCCTCGCTTGATTAACTGAAATACTTGGGCCTTGCGCACGTGAACTAACTCCAGTAACACACCTTCCCATTAGGGAGTGTTTTCAAGCTAATGGATGTCTCCATAGCCTTACAAGACATGCAAAACAATTTTTCGTCACCCTAGAGTGGCGATACAATTTACCCGGGCCTCGATCTGTGCTCCCCGAGAGACCACATACAATCGCAACATCACATAGGGGTCTCCGCCCCTTTTTCATTCAAGTCAAAAGACATGCATATACATCACATGAAATAATATAGCAAAATAAGCGGAAAAATGAGAAGAAAAGATAGGGGTTTTACTGTTTCACGCGTTTCGAGGCCTCGTAGGCAAAAACGGATGTCACCAACGCGTTCCCAACGACGATCAACCACGGGGTAGAGCGCATGCAACTTTCTCTCTCCACTTTCTCTCTCTACCTTTTTCTCTCTCTCTACATGCAAAACGAGACGCCGGAGAGAAAATCAGACGCCGCCAACGCGTCGGGGACGTCGAAAAACCTCTAGGACCCACTTCTCTCTTCTTGCTCTCTCTTCTTTCTCTCTCCTCTTCTCTCTCTTCCTTTCTCTCTCCTCACTTTCTCTCTCTAAAATCTGTTGTGGCAGAAATCTCCCACTGTTGCAAAACCGTGAGATTAAAAGGGGCTGCCCCCTATTTATAATGCAAGGGTCATGTGTCATGCACATGACCACCATTAATGGTCCCCATTGACCAAGTCAACGGGTTGACCATTTGACTATTATTCCGTATTTTCTCGCATATACGGCCTCCGTAATCCTACTTAATGACATCCGATTTTGACGAAACTTTAGGTGACCGAACTTGGAGCAGTCCGACATCTACTGTAAAAATTTCGGGGAAAAATACTAAGTTTTGACAGCTGCACTTTAGTCCGGAAGAAAATTGCAAAACCCAGTAATTTTCTGATTTCGGACACAAAACACGCTGTCACTTCTTCGTTTGAGATAACTAACTACCGAGACGACAGACATTAGTCCCCACGGCCAACCGACACGCATTAGTGCCAACCGCACGGATTTCTATTAGGATCTCCAACAGATATTGGGTCCCACTTAATTTCTGGAAATATGTAATTTTCTCATTTTTCTCAATTTTATCACACATAATGGCCCCGCGGTCCCGTGAAATGGTACATGACGGAACTGATACGGTAGGGGTGTGTCCCGGCAGTCGACCGGCACACTGTGTGCGAATTTCGCTAAACGATACTGAGATTTCCTCGATGCACTTCAATCCCGAGCAAAGTTCACTTTTTATTAATTTAACAAATAATTAACTAATTAACCTCCATTAAGGACCCATAAACACATAATTTTATTATATTAAAATTCTGGGTCGTTACAGAGACCTTGCTTATTTTAGCTTTTAGACTAAATTTACAGATGTGTTAACTTGGGCTTTGTTAGGTTGCTATATTCAGTTCTAAAGCTTAGATTAGAGTAGGGCATAATCTAATTTAATTAGCTTTAGGTTAGTTTATAATTTGATTAAATCTATCTTAGGTTTTTTTATAGATTAGCTTAAGGTCAGATTTAGGTTAATCAATGTCTGATTTTAGGCGAGATTTAGATTATTGTTAGTTTTAATCAGTTTAGTTTGGAAGTAACTTTTAAGAAGTCTAGGAAAGCCATTCGGAGGAGAAAATAGCCTTTGGTTTGCACATGCAAAACGTAACTTTTGAAAAGTCAGAAGTCACTTTGTTTGGTTTGCACCTTCAAGAAGTAACTTCATTTTGACTTCTTGCAAATATCATTCATTCCATCGAAATTTCATTCGTTCCGTCGACTTCCCACAGAAGCAGACTTGACCATCCTTTTTGGGGAAGTCATTTAACTTCCATTGACTTTTGACTTTCTTAAGAAGCCAAAACAAAAGTGACAAACCAAACATCAAGTAACTGAATTTTGACTTCCTAGCACTAAAAGTCTGTAGAAGTCGCTGGGGAAGTCTATCCAAATGCCACCTAAGTATGTGACTTCACCCATGTCCAGAATCTTGCAAAGGAATTCATTCTTTTCGTCCGATATCATAGACGGTATGAAATCCAAAATGCCCACATCTGAAAAAGAAGATTCAGTGGATAAATATTCTTGAAATAATTGCATACTTCTCTATCAATGATTTTTGGATTTTCCCACTATTCATTATTCCCTTTATTGATTTGGGAAATCTGATTGTACTTAGTTCTGGCTTTAGTTGACATATGGAAGAATTTTGTATTGCAATTGCCCTCCTTTAACCATTTTATCCTGGAAATTTGATGCCATCATATGTCCTCCATTGAAAAGAATTTCTTCCACCGTCTTTCTCGATTCAATCAGAATATTTTTTTACCTCTTCAGACCAACCCAATACAAGATATGTCTGGCAAAATAAAACGCAGTCTTTGGCATATCTAATATTCTGAACAATGTTTTAAAACGCGAAGGCGTGAGGCGAGGCATTAGGACCTCAAGATGCATGAGGCGTAAGCCTCAAGGCGTGAGGCTTAAGCCTCACAAGAAAGCCTCATTCTCTCTCATTTTAACAAACAAATAAAATATGAGAGAAATTACAAAATATTTAAGAAGTTAATGAAAAGATTATAGTATATATATATATATATATATATATATATATATATATATATGTATTTGTATTCGCATACATGTGTGGGCGTGCGCACACACATAAAAAATACTATCAAAAGAAAAAATATAAGAAGGGCAAACAAATGCTAAAATTTAAATTTACTTTTTTGTTTATATACATATTTAAGATGAAGTTCAATCATCGATTCATGTGCTGGATTTAGAATTTCGGTAAAAAATTGCAAAGAAGTCATGAACTACATTGTAAACCAATGGTTCCAAATTTTTGCAATGTTCAGTAGGGAAATTAGTGTGAATTAGACTCAAAGGGTTTTAAAAGCCTAAATACGTTAAACATAATAAATTAAGTGATAGTTGAAACCAATATCATCATCATCATCATTTCCAATGTCTTATTTGAAACAAATAGTGTTATTTGTTATTAATTGAAATAAATAACAAATTTTTAAAAATTTGCTTAAGTTTCAGTTATGTGGCTAGAACCCTAGTTATTATGAGGCGTACGCTACAGACATAAAGACGTGTTCCTCATGTGAGCTTCACACTTTGATGCATGAGCCTTATGGGATTTAAGCCTCATGGTTAAGTCTAAAGGCTTTTTTCTTAAACCTCGCCCCGAGGCGAGTCTCAAGGCGTAAGCCTCACACCGTGTGGACATGTATTATAGACGTGCCATCAAGCCATATCGAAGGAGGGATTCTTCACGGCACGGCATGGACACGTTCCTAGCTGTGTCGTGCCGTGTCCAACTGTGCCGTGTTGTGTCTAAGTGTTGGCACTTCAAATTTTGCCAATTTCGCCGTGCCTAGGTAACACTGCAGTCACATGCTTTTTAAAACACTGATTCTGAAAACTATTTCAAAAGACATTCTTATTCTAATCCCGATCTTATACTCTTCATTAAAAAGAATTTCTTCAGCAGTTTTATTTTGAAAACTTTTAAAACTAGGTCTCAGTATCTTTTCTTGGAAAAAGAATCTCATCATCTGACTATTCTTTACAGTCTCTTGGAAGGATGGATGATGAACCTACATTCTTTGAAACCTGAACGGAAAAGGCTTTGAAATGGAATGATTAAAAAACAAAATAAGAATAGTGGAATGATCTGAAGATATTAAAGACAAGTTATCAATCTTCAGTAGAGGATATTTCAGATACCTTTTAGAATTAGGAACTCAACAAAATAAGAATAGGGTAATGATCTGAAGATATTATAGACAAGTTATCAATCTTCAGTGGAGGATATTTCAGATACCTTTTAGAATTAGGAACTCGGTCTAGTCTCACCTGTATGCAACTGGCCCCCTCCTGGTTATCACACCAGGTAAACTTGCTGCCACTGAATCTTGCTTCCATAACTCCAGTACTCCACATGCTCCCTTCATTTGTTAGAAGTCTAGAAGAGCATTAGTATCGTGAGCTCAACCTCCTTTTTGGTGAAATGAAAGTGAAATCCCTACAATTATGGAGGGACCTGGTTTGTTTGAGAAACATCTATCTATTCATCCCAAATAGTTTTCTTTCAACCCCATTACACTTACAATAGACAAAAGAAAGAAATAATGGACTTTTCTGGACAGCAAGACTCCGATGTTAATGCACTGATTAGTATGACTTGAAACATTTGAATATTCATATACCGGAATAACCAGATCTTACACTGCTTCTTGTTGAATGGCATTTATGAAGGTGATCTTCTATTGATTCTTTGTATTCTGCCCGATTAAATCATCTGTGAACTCTAGCAGTAACTTGTCCATATAGGCTGAAAGACTATTTTGCAGATCAGATAACCAATCCAATATGTGACAACTGCAATATCAATTTCTTAAGAGTACAATTGCTGTTTCTAGTTTTTATTATGTCTAAAGCTCTTCAAAATAAATTCAAATTTATCTCATTAAATGTACCTGTTGTATTCTGTTTTTTTCTTTGCAGTCTTTCCCCCAAATCTGATTGCCTCCGACGCAATCTGGATTTCTTAAGGATATTGTAAATATTGTGAACTGTTTGGTTACCATTCTCTTGATTCTCATTATTTATTTTACCCTTTAAGTTTGTCATATTCCTATTTTCTATTTTTTTAAAAAAATTTCTTTTGATTCTCCTAGTTATTTTGACAATGGTGGAAATTTCTCTGCTTCAATTTGCCTTCTGCTGTTTATTACCAGCTATTTCTTTTCTGTCTAGAAGAAGTTCCACTTAAAAGTTATGTAGGTTCTCTTCATCCATGTAGTGTTTGAGAATGTTACTGGATGTTTTTTCATCTTTTTCTTCAAATTAAAAATAATAAATAAACTCTAATCTTTGTTATCAAGTGGTTTAGCACAGGTCTATGATATAATACATACTTCAAACATTGATGCGTCTTCTGCCTTACTTTTTGTGCTTAATCAGAGAGATAATAGCTAAGCTTATAGGTTGTGCTAGTCATACCATGACCTTTGGGTAGGCTTTACTTTAAGTGATTACCAGTTCTCTTTGTTTTTCCATTTTAGGAAAAATGAGCTCCATCAGGTGGCCCAGCAAGCTTCAAACATCGAGGATTTAGTTGAGGTTATCCGGGCTTCACTATCAATTATGTGTAAGCAATGGTCTAATGCCATGCATACATTTCATGAGAAATTTGATTCTCTATCTCCTCTGATTATAGACCACGGTAACTACTGATACCTTAACTCATAATTCTATCTTGTAAAAGCCACCTAGTGGGGGAGGGGTTTTTGCAAGGATCCCTACCAATTTATTAGATAAAGAGAAAATTTACAAGCTAATTAGTGGGGTGGGGGATAGAAAACTTACCCCTAGGGAAAATCTAACGTCAAATGGTTTACAAGCATTTTAGAAATCTCAGATTATGTAATCCAACTTCATGTACAAGATCAGAGATATGCTTTGGTAAGTAGGCTGCATAAAAAACAGAGAGCTATCATGTGCGTCAATCCGAGGCTGGCAAGATAACCAAAACCTTGTTACTTTCTTTATTAAAATGAGAGAGAGAGAAAGTGTAGCAGTAGACAAAGTCCTTCGAAATAAGCAATAACAGGAAGAGAATCGTCCAAAAAGAGAATCAATTTTTATATTAGTCTTGCCAACAATCATCGTTATTAACATCATAAAATCAAATCACAGTTTAATGGTTACATTTTCTCCGTGTTATGTTCTTCTATTCATTACTTGCTTTAATTCGTATGCAGGACTAGATTCGTGTCCCCAAGAGGAGTTTATAAGTCTTTTAGGTGGTGCTCGGACAAGTCCACCAGTTCATCAGTTTCTAGTTCACTCACTTGGTGAAGTGGTATAATCAGCCTTCTTGTGGAATTTGGTAACTCATCTTTTGTATTTGATTCAGTGAATTTGTTACTATGAAGGGACTCAAGCGTGTAGCAAAGGCTGTTCAAAGTGCTGGAAAAGAACTTCATCTTATTATTCGTGATCATCTCCAGGTGTATACTTGTGTTTCCTTATGCAGTTAATATGATATTATTCGCTGTGACTTATGTTAGGGGAACATATGATAGAATTGAGTGGATCAGCTGGTACATCAACGACAAGAGTATATGACTAAATACTAATGGCTAAGATGCCCAGAAATGGACATGGGACATACACACATAAGGAAAGGAGATACGTCTCTTCATTTCCCCAAAATCCAGGATACAGATATTGATAGGAGTATCCAATTTGATATGTTTCTTTTTTCTGTTTTTGGAAGATAAGAATGACGTTTTGCAGGACCAGGAACAGGACCAGGCACCAATTTTTCCCTATAAGGATGCATTTGCGGGGAGTCAATAGGTTACAATGTTTTAAGTTTATAATATAGTATCAAACTTACAGCATGCCAAATTTAGTGAAGCTCTAAATGGTTGCAAAGTTTTAAAGTAGATTGTTTACGAGCAAATGTTTATGTACTTCTCTTGACCAAGGTTCGAAATTTCGATTTCGCATGTCATTTCGAGCCATGGAAAAAGGATATATCGAGGATATTTCGCAAGATATATCGATATCGAGGGAACGATATCGCATGTAGAGGAAAATTTTGAAAAAAATAGTGAAAAACATGGAATTTTTCAATGAAACTTAAGGAAATGTTAAAATAGATGTTAATACAGATCTGAGAATCAAAAAAATTACAAAAACAATAATGTATATAAGAGATGCAATGAGAAGGGAGCCAAAGACATGCGCTGATGCTGACGACAATGTATGATTCACTAATATTGATGTAACTTACATAAAAGGTTGCATTCATTTCTCAATCAAGCATAACAATTAACTCAAATACAATCAAATTCAATACTAAGAATAGTTAAATCATTACTAAGAATAGTTAAAATTAAAAATATTGTATTAAGATTTTATTGATTTTTTATTGTGTGTATGATAAAAAAACAATACTAAGAATAGTTAAATAATATTTAATTTATAAAATATAATTAGGTTAATACTTGCAACATAGGGGTAATATGGTCATTTATGCAATTTAAAAAAAAAATTTATAGTAATTAGTGTAATCTAAGGGAGGGTTTTGAAATATAGATAAGAATAAAATTAATTTATAAAGAGGTATTTAAAATTATTATTTTATAACATAAGTTCTATTTTGTAAATGCCCATTACTACTTAAGTATAAATAAGTAAACAACAGAAATAAATTTTTTTTTTAAAGAAAACAATAAAAAATATTTCGATTGAAATCTACGAAATTTCGTCAAAATATACGAAATTTTGTAAAAACCGTGTAAGAAAATGTAAAAAAAAAAATAGTAGAAAATATTTCGACCGAAATATACAAACTTTCGTCGAAATATACGAAATTTCGATCGAAATTTACGAAATTTTGTAAAAACTAAAATACATGGTCAAGATATTTCGAAACCCGTCGAGATCGAGATATCTCGTGCGAGATATCGAAATATCGTCGAAATTTCAAACCTTGCTTCTGACAAAAGAAGTAGGAAATTAGTTAAGAGTAAATATTAATGAGAAAAAGAAAGGTAGTTAGGAGGAAATAATTAACCTATAGTAGTAGAGGATAGAAAAAAATATACTTTTAAAGTAGTCATGCAGTATCTGTTACCGCCATCATTATCTTACCATGTTAATAAGCAAAGGTTGAGCATGTCGAAGTATCTGACAATCCTAGAAAAGAAGCCTGAAATCTTTATTATGATAACTGAAGAGTATTGGTTATGGAGGTATGGCCGTATGGGGAGGAACCAAACTGATTGTGGAGAAGTGTAATTGATAGCAAGTATGGAAACAAAAACGGATGGGAGAGAAATGAAGTGGGTGTACTATAGGACGGGGGGTGGTGAGGAATTTCAAATGTTCGGGAAGATTTCCTTAAATTGAGAATGGGCTTATCTATATATGTTTGTCTAACAAATTTTGAAAACCTGAAATGCGGATGAACTTTATGACCATACATGTATCGGTTGATCCAAAACGTGATCTAGTTTCAAATCTCAGTTGTGGCTTAGAAGTTGATGCTAAAACTACGAAATGTAAGGATTATTTTGGTGGATACTGGAACATTAAGAATACCAAGGTTCTAAATGTCGATATTGCTCGGCATGTCGAGCCGCAGAAAAAAAGATATATCGGAAGATATATTGTTTATCGGTGATTTTTGAAAAAATTGCAAAAAGATGGGGCAAAACATGAAATTTTGCAGTGAAACTTCAGGAAATATTAAAATAGATGTTAATACACCTTTTACAATAAAAATATTAAAAAAAAACAACAATGTAAATAAGAGATGCAATGAGAAGAGAGCAAACACGTGCACTGATGAGTTACGATAATGTATGATTGATTCATTTCTCAATCAATCATAAATTCATAATTTATAAGAAACATCATTCTCCACATACGTACAATAATGTGCCCAGCTCATCACATTATATTAAAATTTTAATATAAAGGCCTTATATTAAATTTTTAATACATTTTTTTTGGATTAGGTTTCTAATATAATTCAATATTTGTTTTTAACATATTGTTTCTGTCATATAATATACTTTTTTACATGACATATCATTTCTAGAAATTTGTTATATTGCAAATCTTTTTAAAAAAGTAAACCGTGAATAGCATTAGATGTGTAAATTCGTTCCAATGGCTTCCACTGTCTCGGTTAATAATATTTTATATTTTTTAACATATTAATAATTTGCTTGAAAAGTATCAAAACTTTTAATGTTATTAAATAATATATTTAAGTACATTAAGTAATTTTATATATTTTTTATTAGTTAAATAAGTTTTAATATTTGGTCGATGTTACTAAGTACATTATTTAGAATTTTAACTAATAATAATAGATTATTTAAATTCATAACTAAATAAAATATTCATTAATTTCATGTATAATCTTTAAAATAAAATGCCTTATATTAAAATTTTAATACTTTTTTTTTTGAATTTTGTGTATAGTATAAATCAATATTAATTTTTGTCATTAGGTGTAAAATATAATTTGGTGGATAATATAAATTAATATTAGGTCTTCTATTAAAATTTTAATAATTTTTTTTGAATTTTCATACTTTTTTTTTGACAATTAAAGAAAAATGTTTAATGATCTGGGAGTGACCCTAGCATACCCTTGTTAGGGTTACTAAAGTTAAAACATAAGATAAGAAGAATATGTTTAATGAAATAGGTGATGGATTAGGAGTGACCCTAGCATACCTTGTTAGGGTTAGTTAAGTTAAAGAGATGGAGTGACCTTAGAATTCCCTTGGGTTATTAAAGATAAGAGTAAGCCTGTGAGTCTTTATTCGATAAACAGAACACAGAAAAAAAAAAGCTCGGAGCTTGTTAAGGAAGAGAAGAGGGGAGGGGAGAGGCGATGACCTCGACGGCAACGACGGAAACTCATGAAGACGGTGATGGCGACGACAACGGCAACGACGATGGTGACTGGTGAGAGGTATGTACCCTCTTGCCTCCCTCTTCTTCTTTCTTCTTTCTTCTCTACTCTCAATCCTTTTCCCCCATTTTTTTTAAAAAAAATCAAAGCTTATGTCTGATTCTTTGTAATGGTATTCTTTGTTTTTTAAAAACTTTTTTTTAACGATGCATGCACATCTAGAAAAAAAATATACAGTTTGTTTTTCAGATTTGATCGATATCGGGAGATATCGCCGAAATATCTCTGATATCGGCGATATCTCCCAATATGATGTAAATTTTTTTAACCAGGGTATAGATGTGTCGGTGCTGAACGATATCGAAAAATATCGGCGATATATTGCCGATATTTTCGATATTTCGAACCTTGAAGAATCTTATATATTGTCGTAATGGGCTATCTAAATAAGCCCATTACAACTTTATTATTTAGTTACTATTTTATGTTTTATTGTCTATTGTCTTTCATATAACTAAGGACATTTATATCCTTTCATTCTATTAGTAATATAAAAGAATAAATAAAGGGAGACCTTAATTCCATACCCTATTCCCCTTTCTTCTTCCTCTTATACTCTATCTCTCTTTCATAAACCTTAGTTTACTATTCCTAATTTTTTATTTGGTATCAGAGCCAGGCGTGGTATCAGAGCCAGTATCACGTCGAGTATGGGCTCGAACGCAGTATAGGTTGTGGTTTTATGGTTGCAGTCTCGGAAAGGGCCTCAGAGTGAAAGCCGTCGTGGACATTGGCTGCGGAGTTCTTGGCCTTGTGTATATAAGCTCTTGGGCACCCTTCCCTTGTAAGTGGGTTTTCAAGGGTGAGTTCTACCCATGAGTTTGTATCATTTGGTATCAGAGCGGGAAGAAAAACTTGCGTTTTTTCTTTTTCTTTTTCTTTTTATGGCGTTTTCATGAATAGTGTTCATGAACAGTGTGCATGAACAATGCGGTGAACAGTGTCGTGAACAGTGCCGTGAATAGTGTTTTTTTGAAGAAAAAAATCTTAAAAGATCTGAATTTTTTGGGGGATTTGTGATAATCTTTCTTAACTTTTTTGACAAATTCTAGATGAAGATTTATTTAGTTATTTGATTTAAAAAAATCAGTTTGGATCAAACAATTTGAACAAATTATTAGGAATTGTATGTTTCTATTGGTTGATAAAAGTTGATGTGTTTTGGTGATTGGAACTTAATGGAACACAAATTGTGAAGTTTGGGCGATTTTTAGAGTCCCTACATTATTTTTCTCAAGTTCACATGCTGAATCTTTTATTTTTGCTGTGATTGGGCTATGTTATTTGATTGTATGAAGTTGAAAACCTTGGTGGAAGGTTGTGAAGTGTGTGGGCTGCTGATTTGTATAAATCAGAATTGATTTAAACCTCTAGTTGAAGCGTTATTGGTGTTTGATTGTATGAAGTTGAAAACCTTAGTGGAAGGTTGTGAAGTATGTGAATTCCTGATTTGTATAAATTAGAATTGATTTAGACCTCTGGTTGAGGCGTTGTTCGTGTTTGAGAGATCCGACTTATTGACTTGTTTGAGTTTTTAATCCCTAAGGAAGATGTACATTTGGGATTGGTGATATGGAGGAACATCCAAGGATGCAGATTAGTACGCATAGTGCCTCCTTAATTGATATTGTCTCTTTTGGGGAGTCCTTTGTTATACTACCCCATTTTCAACAGTCCTCTAAGGACACTTTTCAATTACCCAAATGAGAACTTGAGCTCTTCAGTCAGTTACTTTCACAGATAGAGTTATCTTTTGGATCCCACACTTTCGTTGCTCAAACAGGTACTCATGCATTTGCACATCAGGTATCTTCATTAACCTCTAATAGGTGAAATCACATGAGATGTGATTAATCAAATGGGTAGGGTGTGACGCCCCGAACCCGCGCCTAGGAAACAAGTTCCGAGACACGTGCTCATTCGTCATAACCACGCATGCGGAAGACTTTACCCGCGAAAATGCGGGAATTTTTCAATTTTTCTTATGAGCTTACATAAGCAATAACAACTGGTCATCACAATAACCCATCATAAGCAAATACGTTACCTCACTGGCTAGAATAGCCTTTACTTTTGGCGCCACAACTGTGCCGGAACACTCTCCAAACTCTATCAAGCTATCCGCTTCAAAATCTGAAAACATCAAATGAGAGGAGTGAGCCATAAAGCCCAGCAAAATCCACAATCCATCTAGGCTATTTTCCACCTAGTAATACACATCAGAATGATATAATAATATCGCTCAATTTCCATATTACAATAGTAAATAATATCATAAATCGTGACACGAGGTCACCCAGAGTTATTTCACTTTAGTCGAGGTTCTCAACCTCCAAATATTTTCCCTTGTCAAATTCATCCAATATCAACTATATTCACAACACAAGGTTACCGATTCCAGATAACCGCTCACTCTCTATTCTTGCGTCCACAGATTCGATCGACTAGGCTTTCGTCCGCATACAACTTCTATCCCTGAGTTCACAGACTCAGCTATCAATCAATCGGGCTCATGCCCATTCAAATCATACCTTAAGTCTTTAGACTCAATACAAGATCATACAACTATCTGACTCGGCCACAGTGAGAACCTTGTCCTCACGACATCTCTTTTGAATAGTACACCCATCACTTTCCCTGACCTAGTTAAAGAGGATCTATGAATATCAAATCCACCCACTTCCAACTATCAGTCACGGGGGACTAACATAACTCACCACTACAGACCCAGCCAAAGAGGATCTATGGATATCAAATCCACCCACTCCCGACTATCAATCACAGAGGATTACATAACTCACCACTCCAGACCTAGCCAAAGAGGATCTATGGATATCAAATCCACCCACTCCTGACTATCAGTCACAGAGGATTACATAACTCACCACTCCAGACCTAGCCAAAGAGGATCTATGGATATCAAATCCACCCACTCCTGACTATCAATCACAGAGGATTACATAACTCACCACTCCAGACCTAGCCAAAGAGGATCTATGGATATCAAATCCACCCACTCCTGACTATCAGTCACAGAGGATTACATAACTCACCACTCCAGACCTAGCCAAAGAGGATCTATGGATAACACTCCACCCACTCCCGACGATCAGTCACGTACCTCGCCAAAGAGGATCCATGGACATTATTCCACCCACTCCCGACGATCAGTCACGCACCTCGCCAAAGAGGATCTATGGATATTATTCCACCCACTCCCGACTATCAGTCATGGAGGACTATACGACATCACCACTCCTGACGTAGTCAAAGAGGATCTATGGATAATAATCCACCCACTCCCGACTATCAGTCACGGAGGATTACACTTTAACCCTGGTTAGGTTTTCTAACCACCGAGTAACCCCAGTTAATCCAAGCTTTGCTTGATTAACTGAAACAGTTGGGTCCCACGCCCGTGAACCAAATCCAGTAACACACCGTCCCGTTAGGGAACATTTTCAGGCTAATGGATGTGTTCATAGCCTTATACGACTTGCAAAATAACTTTTCGACACCCCAGGGTGACGATACAATTTACCCGGGACCTGATCTGGGCTCCCGAAGGTCCACAGAAAATCAAAACATCACATAGGGGTTTCTGACCCTTTTTCCATCCACGCCTTTTACACAGTGAGTCTAAATCCGGGGTTTTGAGACCCGAGACCGAGGGCTACACCCCTCTACTCATTTTTCACGCACAACCACCTTCCCATAACACTTCCACGGGGTCTCGTACCGTTTTCCATCAACGTACATACATTCCACATAAATAATATAGCAAATAATAGGAAAAATAGAAGAGATGGAAGAGGTTTTTTACCTCTTTCACGCACTTCGAGACGTCTATGGCCGAAACGGACACCGCCAACGCGCTCGGGAGGATGATCAACCCCAAGGTAGAACGCATGCAACTCTCTCTCCACTTTCTCTCTCTACCTTTTTCTCTCTCTCTCTCTACACGCCAAACGAGACGCCAGGAAAAGAAACGGGCGTCACCAGCGCGTCGGGAACGTCGAAAAACCCCAAGGTGATCTCCCTTTTCCTTTCTCTCTCTTCCTTTCTCTCTCCTCTTTCTCTCTCTTCCTTTCTCTCTCCTCACTTTCTCTCTCTAAACATGTATGTGGCTCTGTCTGCACAACCGTGAGAATGAAGGGGCTGGTCCTCTTTTTATAAGCCTTATAAGGGTTTAGATCATGTGCAAAAGCACATGACCATTTGGTGTGGCAAAAAGTGAGGTTGACCAAGTCAACCGGTTTGACCGGTTTGACTGGATTTTCACACTTTTCACGTATATATCATTTGAAATCCTACGATATAATACCCGATAATGACGAAACTTTAGGTGACCGAACTTGGGACAGTCCGACACCCGCTGTAAAATTTTGGGGAAGAAATACTGAGTTTTGATAGCTGCACTTTAGTCTGGAAGAAAACTGTAAAACCCACTAACTTCCTGATTTTGGACACAAAATACGCTGTCGCTTCTTCGTTTGAGATAACTAACTGCCGAGACGACAAACATTAGTCCCCACGGCCGACTGACACGCATTAGTGCCGACCGCACGGATTTCTATTAGGATCTCCAACAGATATTGGGTCCCACTTAATTTCTGGAAATATGGAAATTTCCCGTTTTTCTCAATTTTATCACACATAATGGCCCCGCGGTCCCGCGAAATGATACCTGACGGAACCGATACGGTAGGGGTGTGTCCCGGCGGTCGACCGGCACACTGTGTGCGATTTTTGCCAAAAGATACTGAGATTTCCTCGATGCACTTCAATCCCGAGCAAAATTCACTTTTTATTACTTTAGCAAATAATTAACTAATTACCTTCATTAAGGACCCATAAACACATAATTTTATTATATTAAAATTCCGGGTCATTACATAGGGACCCATATGGGAATTTTGATAGAGATCATAATTTGACCAACATTGAGTTTGGAACTCAAAAGGGGCGTGAGGTAGTGGGGCCCACCTAGGGTGGGACGCCCACTTCATTAGTTGCTAATTGGTTAGTTGCTAATTAATGACTTCTTAACTAAATAGGAATAAGATTAATTGCTAATTGGTTAGTTGCTAATTTTGATAAATCCTAATTAGATTAGGAATTGTCATTAAGGAATCGAAGAGGGAAATTCTAATTGGATTAGAATTGAGAAATAGAAGGTTGATGACCTATATATAGGGTGGGACGCCCACCCCTTAGGGTCCACCTACCCCACACGATTGTCTCTCTCTCTCCCCTAAAGCTCATGCCCAACACTCCCCCTCCTTCCCTTGGGTTGTGTGGTCACTACTCTCATATTCATCTCTTGGTTTTTGTTTTGATCTTGAATAATATCATAACCAATCTTTGAATAAGAGAGGATCTTGCATTCAAGAAAAGAATAAAAGATCATAGAGCTTGGATTGGAAGGGCCATTAGCTTCCATTGGAGAAAAGCTTTAAAGAAATAAAGAAGGTTCGTGTAAATCGCGAAGGAGACTTTTCACTTGTGAAGTTTTGCGGGTATCGTTCTATCCTTCAAATCGTACAGAAGACTTTTCTATTTCAAAGTCGCAAAAGTGATTGTTTTTTATCATTCATTGAATAAAATCAATTAGAACTATAGTCAGATCTTGGGATTCGATATATCCCTCCCAAGAACTGATTTTCTAAAATTAAAAAGAGGCATACTTTCAGTTTTAGAGGTGTGGAAACAGCATGGGCCATGCAGTTGTGATGTACTGATTCATTTGGCTGATTAAAATCTTTTTCAGTTTTATTTACTAGTATTTAAGTTTATTATATAAAGCCTATATACATTAAAATGATATAAGCAAGTAAGTAATATAGTTACAAAATTAAGTTTTTATTTAATAGAGGTTTTGGCAGGTGTCTGACAGATTTTTTGCATGGTATAATTTTCAGAAAATAGTGTCATTGTTACTTATTCTGTTATGTCAAATGATGTTGCTTTCTTTTGTTATGTCAAGTAATATAGTTACAAGGGGCACCAGCTGGGAAACTAAAAGTTTTTAATGATCCATTTTGTAGCCTGCTGCAGAAATTATTGGATTTAGAACCGGAGAACTAAGAGGCCTTTCTAGATGGCGTTCACGCTATCAGGGTATTGGGCTGGATGAAAAGCTTATCAATAATGCTACAGAAAAAGCTGGTATGTTGCTTATACAAGTTGAACGATTAATGAAAGTGCTGTCAACCGTGGTGTATCAGGTATGCTTGTATGATGTTCCTTTGTTGATGTAGAAATATTGCTGTTGGACGGTAGCTTGACCATATATTTTCATGCATTGGGTTTCTAATTCTTGTCACAATCAAACAATTCTCCTAGACATTGTACAGATGCCAATTAAAATGTTTCTCCCAAGTTTGTGATCATGCTTTTCTATATTTTCTATTAAGTTTTGTTTTTGATGCAAATCAATCAAAATCAACTCTAAAGTAGCAAAAGAAACATAAATGGGAGCAAATTGAGAGACGATCAAAACCTGAAAATCGGTTGCAGTACAAAACATCTGTATAACTCTGGGCAATGCATTTCTGTGTTTTTAATATTTTTTTATCGGGTTAGTTCCATATCAGAACCTAAGTTATCTTAAAATGTTGTTAGTTGCCTACTTTAAAATAATTTCTTTCACAGACCCACTATTTCAAGATTTGGACAAACAGAAACCTGCTGTCTAATCCTACTAACAGCCGTTTGTGATTTGATCCTTATTCCAAAAATACCCCTGGCTACCATAGACTAATGAGTATTGGTCCTAACATGTATACTTGTATCAAATATTGGTATACTGTCTTTACAGTTTAGCAAAAGCTCATTCAACAAATGAAAAGGGAGATTAGATTATAGTCAATTGCAATTGAACTCTCCCCAAGTTCAATCGCACCCACAGGTCAACACGTGTTCCTTTTAACCCTTGTTAACTGTAGTTAAGTTTCATTAATCCCTATAACAGGGAGATGGTTTGACACTTGTTGCCACCACCTTGCGTCTTTGGAAGACTGCCACTAGTGCTAGCATTTCTGTATATATATTATCTTATTATTTAAAAGAGGTGAATTTTGGAGGAGATTGGAACTAGCAAATTCCTTGAAAGAATGTATGATGACTTGATCAATGCCGTTTACCTTCAAAGCTTGGCTCATGCTTTGTTTTCCCCATGCTTTGTTTTCCTATAGCACAGCTAAGGAATAAAAAGCATCCTTGAGTGCTCATACCCACCCCACGAGTTGGGGTTTGATTTAGTTTGAATGACTGGAGCCATCATGATACATCTAGATAGGGAGTGGTTTCACTCTGGCTGGGCCAGAGTAAGATACTCTGGCTCAGCCTTTAACTCAAGCCTCTAATACCCTTTAACTATGGTTAAGAGTTTTAACCTCTGTAATTTTTTTTCTTAAAAACCAAAATTAGATTCTTTAACCCTAAGGTTTAGTGAATCTTAACTACATTTAAAGGGAGTTAATGCGACACATGGCGAGTTGGAGAGTGAAATCCTAATCCATCTAGAGATGAAGGCAATGGTGAAATCTGGCAGATGCCCTAGTATTATACTCCAGCATATCCTCTTTTGCCGACTCATGGAAAGGCTCTTAACTAAGGAGGTGGTAGCATGTATGCGCATGGGTATGTTGGGCAGTGCGCGCATACCTCCCCAACTTGTCACGTGTCCTCTTTGACACCCATTAACTGTGGTTAAGATTCACTCACCCTTAGGGTTAAATAATCTAACCTTGTTTTTTAGAAAAAATTAATCTTGGGTATGATTCACTCACTCATGTGGTTAATTTTTTTTTAATATCTTTTTTAAAAACCAATATTAGATTATTTAACCATAGGGGTGAGTGAAAATTAACCAGTTAATGGGTGTCAAAGAGGACACATGGCAATCCAATGATAGGAATCATAGTTCCAGGTGATCCGACTATTTTTCTTTCCAGCTTCAGATTCTCCACGTCTCAGTTAGGATTCCTGCATTGTTTTTTCTTTTTTAGTTTTTTGCTTTCAAAAACAAATATAACAAGCAAAGACGTTTTAGTGTAGCTCTTTTCCTACTGGTTGGCCTCACTTGGAAATGAGTAGAGTTTTTTTTTTTGGAATTTGAATCAAAGTCACTAATGGTTGTTAGGCAGATTAGGTGACAGGTTCCTATTTGTCCAAATCTTGAAATATTAGGTCTGGGAAAGGAAATCTTTTTAAAGATGGCACTTATATGTCTTAAGATAACTTAGGTTATGATATGAAATTAACCATTTTTGTACTATGAAACTAATGAAAGTTTTCTTTTGGAGGAAGATGGCCAAAATTCATTGAAATATTTCCCAAATTATAAATTCTAACTACATGGTGTTTTTGATTTGGCACCTAACGAGACCGACACTCTCGTTTCAGTTAACCAAAATTTATCTATTTTTAAAACCTTGTTCTTAGATGAGTTATAAATTACCAATAAAAAGAATCATGGTTCAGTTATTACTTAAGGAAGTAGGAGGGGGCGCTTAGTTTTGTAAATGGGAAGACTTATTGTCTTCAGAGGGGACTTCTTTATGGAATTTTACGTTGGGATTTAGCTGTTTGCTTTTCTAGATTTCTCAAGCCTAAAACCCTACACTTTACCTTGTTTGATTCTTCCCTTTTTGGGTGGGTAAGCTAGATAGGAACATTCAATCTCATGGTTGATGTTCGTTACGTCAACCAAATGAGCTAAGGGGCTTGAAGATGTAAAGAGGGATTGCAAAGATGTAAAGACAGAAGATTTTACTTGTAGTGGTAACTGACAGGAAATCATTCACAGGGGTTCGGGGTGAATTTTGCCTCCCTTCTAGGTATAATTTTTACTTCATTTGTGGGAACTTTCCTTCTGAAAGTGTACATATCTTTATACATTATCGGTGTCTGACAAAAGATATACATCTGGATACTGTACCTTTGTGAGTGGCAACCTTGTCGCCTGGAGGAGTAAGAAGCAAGCTGTTGTTGCTAGGTCTAGTGCGGAAGCAGAGTTCAGGTCTCTATGACTCATGGGGTATGTGGGATTTTATGGCTGGAGATGTCAAGAGAGCCTTCTCTTTCCTTATAGGGACCTATGAGGTTGTAATTACATAACAGGACTAAGCACATTGAAGTCGACAGACTCATTATTAAAGAGAAACTAAGTTTGAGGACTATCTTTACTCCATTTGTGAAGACAAGGGGTCAACTTTTAGTGGTAACTGACAAGAAATCATTCACAGGGGTTTGGGGTGAATTTTGCCTCCCTTCTAGGTATAATTTTTGCTTCATTTGTGGGAACTTTCCTTCTGAAAGTGTACATATCTTTATACATGGTCGGTGTCTGACAAAAGATTTACATCTGGATACTGTTCCTTTGTGGGTGGCAACTTTGTCGTCTGGAGGAGTAAGAAGCAATCTGTTGTTGCTAGGTTTAGTGCGGAAGCAGAGTTCAGGTCTCTATGACCCATGGGGTATGTGGGCTTTTATGGCTGGAGATGTCAAGAGAGCCTTCTCTTTCCTTATAGGGACCTATGAGGTTGTAATTACATAACAGGACTAAGCACATTGAAGTCGACAGTCTCTTTATTAAAGAGAAACTAAGTTTGAGGATTATCTTTACTCCATTTGTGAAGACAAGGGGTCAACTTGTTGATATTTTAACCAGATTAGGAAACCCTCACTTTTATAACATTACAGCCAAACTAGGTATGTAAAATATATTCACACTGGCTTTAGGGGGAGTGTTGAGAATGTTAGTATAAAGTATTATTGTAAGGGATTTTTAGTCATATCTTTTGTTTTCCTTGTTTCTCTTCCCTCTTAGTAAGGGTATTTTTGTAATCTTCTTATATGTATATATTCAGTGGAGGAGACTTAGAGAAGCCCTCACTCTCTTCTGTCTATTTCTTCTCTTCTCCTTTTCTCTTTTCTTCCTTCCAAACCCTAGACTCTTTATTTCAACTATACCATCTATTCTAATAGTGGTCACGCTCTTTCATATATATCCTTAATGACATTATCTATTTTCTCAAAATTCTTTTCTTTCCTAACACCCACCGGATTTGTTCTCTAGGGACTTTATCAAAAGCATTTGATAAAGTCAATAAATATCATACAAAGACATTTCTTCTTTTTCTCTAAATTTCTCCATTAATTGTCTAAGCAAGAAGATAGCCTCAATGGTAGACCTCACTGGTTGAATCCAATTTTGTTTTGCTGAAACCTTAATTACTGTTTTTACCCTTAATTCCATCACTCATTCCCATAAATTCATAGAATGATTCATATGTCTAATCCCTTGATAATTGGTACAACTTTCGGCATCTCCTATACTCTTGTAGGTAGGTTCCATAATTCTTCTCCTCCACGCATCCGGCGTTGTTTTAGGTCTTCAAAATATTTTCAAACAACTTGATAAATCAAGAAAGACTAGTTTCTCCTATGCACTTACACATTTCAATTGGAATATCATATGGTCCTAGAGCCTTTCCTATCTTCATTGTAGTCAGAGGTTTTTTATTTTATTTTTTACTTTGGTTACCCTAATCATGAAGTTCGTATCTCCACCTAGCTTAAGGACTTGTATGCATGGTTTAAAATATCGGTATCGGTCGTCGTATCGATAAATCCAAAATATGATACGTATCGGCGTATCGGTTGGATACGACGGAAAAATTCACGATACGCTAAAAAAATCTTGGATACACAAGGAAAAACTTGGATACCTTGCTAAATGAAGGCCTCCAACAACATTTATAATCATACTTATGAGAGTTAACAAATTTATAAGCTTAAAAAGGCGTGCACAATGATAAATATGTTTGAAAATACAAATCATAGTTACTTAACCAAGTAATAAAAGCTCACTTGCATTCATAAATCAAAAATATGAAAATACATAGACCCTTGTATTCTCAAATCAAATTACATACATGATAGAAGCTCAATACCACATTGAGCTTCGTGCCGGCTCATATTCGATCATTGTGGGATTAGGAATTGAGTAGAGTGATACATTATAAGTGGTCCAGACATGTTGACACCACTGTGTCCAAGTCATCATCATGCGGTACATGCCTAAGTACATTTATACATATATCTGCCGCTGAGTTGTGATATGTTCATAACTTTCAGTCGAAGACTAGGACTAAGTATCATAACTAGTGGCTCTAAATAAGTAGGGTTGGGCTGGGGCATCATAACCTTATTTACATATTAATATTTAAAGTAAATTAAAGCAAAATCAAGTTAAAATTATTTACTTAAATAATATATTATTAAAATTAGTTGTGTGTATCGGGCCTGTATTGTGGATAATAGTGTAAATGGAAGGAGAAAAAAAATAATTAAAAAATCCCCGTATCAAGTGTATCGGGTTTGTATTGGCCTGATACAGTGAGATTTTTTTTCCAGCGTACCAGTGTATCGGGTAGCTCTAAATAGGATATGTATCGGCTCGTATTGGTCAATACGTATTGATATTTTAAACCATGCTTGTATGTAGTGTTCATTTAGCATATTTTGAGAATATCCTAGTCATCTCTCCTAAGTCTCTTCATCCTTCACCAAGACTCTTAAATCATTTTCTTAATTCAGTAACATGATCCAACCCTTTAGTTTTCCTCTCCCTAATTTGCAAGTTTTTGAACATTGTTCTCACCTTCTCTTATTGTATATATCTGCGTATGCTTAAGATTTGGTTTGACTTATTACTTTTTTTTTAACATTTATCTATTCTTCTAGGTTTTCCTCATTTCTAGTTCCTTGCCACATCATGTATTAGGACCTCTTTTCTAAATGGCCACCAGAACTTCAACGTTCCACCACCAAGCTACTTTATGCGTTGATTTTTTCTTGTAGATTTTCCTTAAAACTCTTTCCCAATCTTTTAGTACAGTTTGGCATTTAATGATTAATCTCACATCTTTGTAATTGCCGATTTTAAGTTCCATGATCCTTCCTTTATCAATTTCTCCCTTAAAGCAATCATTTCCCCCCTTTTAGATTCCACCACCTTATTCTTTGGCCAATCTATTTTCATTCCTTTTACTCCATTCTTGATGCTAAGATTCATGACCACCAACCCATATTGAATGGCTAGACTCTCTTCTAGGATAACCCACAATCTTTCACGTTGATTGCTCCTTCCTCCTAAATTGAAAACAATCAATCTGTCTCCAGTTTAATCCACTCTTGAGAGTAACCAAATGCTCATCTCTTTTCAATGTATGTACCTCCTAGGCTGCTATTGCAAGATCATATGCCATTGCAAACTCAATGGTCACATCTACGATCTCATACTGTCTCCATATCCCCGTCCATGCACCCTATCATATCATCTATTTTCTTTTCCTACATAACCATTTAAGCCCCATCCTATTAAAAGTCCACTCCTTCGGTGATCGCATGAATTAACCCATCCATCTCCCATATTTTTTCTTAATGCTTTTCCTAATCCTACTTGGGCTGCATAATAAACACTAACAGTGTTGATTATCTCCTCAATGCTATTATGATTAACAACCTTTTATTTACTCTCTTAACACATATAATATTATCTTTCATTTCTTCATCCCATTATTACTATTTCATTTCTATTATTTTACTCACTCAAATACCAAAGTTTGTACTATCACCAAAGTCCAAATCTTTTTCCCCATTCTACATTGTTCTATAGACACATTATACTACTTTTCTTTCTTTTCATTGCATCCATAAATGCTAGCCTTTTACCTGTCACGGCCTCACATTATACACTTGACGCCGTACATGCTACCTTAAATTTTTACCCCATCGTACATCATAAGTTTGTCAATGTTGAGGAAGTTATACAATATTCTAATGTTTCTGCATTTTTATTTTGAAGGTTTGAGCAAAGTGACTTTGTATAAATGATTTTTTATTTTCATTTTTCCATAAGCATTATTTCTAATCTCAAATGATGAGTGTTTATTTTCTTGTGCGTATTTTTTTCAATGTTTCTATAGGGTAGTTTCTTAGTTGCAAGTCATGAAGGGGTAAGAGGATGGAAAACAATTAAACCACTAAAAACACTTCAAGTCACATTTTAAAATGGCTCTGTTTTAATTTGGCTCATTAGACACAGGTATATGCCTTGGCTCCCTTTTTTTATTGGTTCACCTGGAGAAGTGCCAAGGAGCATATGTCTGGAATGTATTTGATTGACTCTGAAATGAAAGCAGTGACTGTTCTCTCTTAGAGTTCTAGGATTTTTGTGTCTGAGCTCAATGTTCTCTTTGTTGCAGTTTCAAAATTTCTTCGCCTGGCTTACAAAATGTATAAAGCTACTAATGTCAGAACCAAGTGATCAGCTTCCTCCATTTAATAGGTTTGGCTGTTTAATTTTCTTTTCATACTCTGTCTACTAGTTGGATTGTTGTACCTTATAGCATGTGTAATTAAACCTTTGGGGTTTTCCAGTGAACTTGTTATTATATTCTTGAAGTTTCTTTACGACCAAGATCCTGTCAGGCAGTTATTGGAACTCTCTGAAATAGATCACAGTATCGAAATTGATTTGTAAGTTTTTTTCTCAAAATTCTTTTATACAGCTATGAGAATCATGTGCCATATCAGTTGCAATTTTTCAAGGTTGCACTGTGAATTGTCTTTCTATTCCTTTATTTATCATGTAAGGTACTATTGCAAACTTAACCTGGTTTCCGTGTCACTTCTGTACATATTATGCTTTTGCAGTTTTCATACTAGAGAGCTGTCTCTGCAATCTTAAGATAAGCACTTCGTCCTAAGAGGCTTTCGACTGTGGCTTATCTGCATGAAACTTCCAAAACTGCAACCCCACCCAGGTTGAAGGAAGTGAAAATTGTGTTTAATGGATCAAAACTGACAAAAACGGCAATAATGGAAGCATTTCCACTTCTTCTCTAACATTTCTGTTGGAATACTAACAAAGCTGCAAAATCTGCCGTTCCCATCTCTAGTCTTGCTTTCCTATTTTGTCGATGAGAACATAATTGTTTTGAGTTAGATCCTCCTCTAGATTGTTACCACAAATATTTAACTCTTAAACCTTAGAGAACCTTAAAATCTCTAACCCTTCGGTAGTAAAGATCATTTTCGTTCTGTTCCCCTCCTTTGTGCTTGTTTGTGGGTGATTCTGTTCTTTTATCACTTTTCTCATTTTTATTTTTTTCATATCTTTTGATGTGTAAGCTAGACTCAAACATGCAACCCTTGGTTGCATTGCAGTATGTTAACCAATTGAGCTACGGGCTGAAGCACCTGTTTTCATTTTCCTCCCTTCAGTGAGTAATTGCTGTTGACAAATGGTTGTTTTAATTGTAACATCATGAACTGATCATCTGTGAGGTTTCTATGCTCTTTTAATTTGTAATTAACTGCCACATCATTGTTGTAGTGCTTGAAAGCGTAATACCTAATTGGTCCAACGAGATTTGCTACGGCTAAACTAACACAGTTATCTAATTCTTGAACATTTTCAACGCTATTGTTGATTACTAAAACAATGAGATTTGCAGAGATACAATGCAAAGGGTTAGAGAACTAGTTCAGTTTGGGGGATTTTCTGACACTGAGTTCTTGCGAAGAACATTAGCTAAAGAATTTGAACAGCTGGAGTCTAGGTAAATCTTTCTTTCCTTTTCTTTTCTTCCTTTTGTGCTTGTTTTCTATAAGTTGTCAAGACTTAGTTATGTGATAGTGTTGGTAAAAATTGGAGTTAAAGCTTTCTTATGTGGGAGGCTTTGCCTTGCCTTGGTGAGGTTGCGTGCCTATGTTCTTAAGCATGCATTTGACATTCATAAAGCAGCAAAGAAGTACAGAAGAAACTAAGATTTGACAGGTACAATATCTTTCACAGGAGGAAGATAACCTGAAAGCTCTGATTATTACAAACATTGTGGTTGATTATTTGACATAGTCATTGGTTTCAAAATCTTAGAAAATCTGATCTTTGGATGTTGAAGCACAATGAAGGAGTTAATGATATCCAAATCATCTCTCTTTTACCAAGTATAATATCATTCATTAAGATGCTTTGACTTTTAGGGTAGCCAGGAAATGTATATATTTAGTACTTGAATTGAGACTAAAGCATATTAGTGTTACTAAATTCTTGGAATTCGATCAGCTTACTTGAAGTAACTTCGCTTATGGTCATTTTCTTTGAATATATTCTATTCATTTATGCACGGTTGCATTTCAATTCTACAATTTCAGTTTCAAGGAGGCTTTCCTAATGCCCTTTACTACAATTTCTAAAAAGATACTTTGTGAAGACTTGCTGCCACTGTTTCCTATTCCATCTTGGCCAATATCTGCTTCCTTGAAAGTTCCCACATCGATATCATACTTCAAGGTACTTATTATCCTTCATGCATTGCTTTCCTTTTCCAACTCATTTGTTGTGCCAAAATCTTAGTTAGCATTTCTAATGAATGATTCCGTCTAATTGATGATGTTGGAATAATATATATATATATATATATAGATATTTTCTATATTTTTACATTCTAATTGTTTATTTTATTTTTCTTTAATATTGCTCATTTTGATCAGTTCTTTATTTAAAGGAGAGTTTGTGGCCTACTATTGCAACTATGTTCAAAAGGTATATTATGTATGATTTAGAGGTATTGACAATAATGACTTCTATGCCTCACATAATCCCATGTAAATAATGATAGGTATATAATGAAATAAAGTTCTCAAAGTTTTTTGTTATGTAGGTAATATTGTTTTTGAGCAGTAAAAGATGAATGCATATATAAGAAGTGAAAACAGCACAAAAAGTTCACTAATAACTGATTAGTGAACAAAGAGAAAATACAAGACAATAACAATAACAACACAATGAAAAACTAACAGCCTAGCTGAAAAGTGGGGAAAAATCATGCTCTAAATAGTCTCTCCTAATCGAACACCATCCAATTTGATATGTTGCGCTCAAAAGGATGAGAAATCTAGATGAACAATTGGTGACAAAATTAGGGATATTTTAACGAACTTTCTTCACTCTTAGATTAGATTTGAGGGATTTATATTCTTATGAATAAATGTTATAAAAGCATTGTTACAAGAATTTTAATTTATTGAATAAAGATTTGTCTTTAGGTTTTTGAGTTTTTTGAGAACTTTCGGGTTTGGATTGGAACCATATATGTATGAGGTTTTTCATAGTTTTCATCTGATCAATGTGTGCTTCGATGATGATTGAAACATCCTTATCATCTTCTTGCAACATAGCAAGGTTGAATATCCAGTTATCCCAGTTTGGTATGAGTAGGATTGAGACGGAGAAGCACGCATTAATCCGAAAACAAATCATGGAAGCTGATTTCAGAACTACATGCACAATCTTTTTTTTTTTTGGATCGGTAAAGAAGACTTTATTAATAAGGAAAAAGGGAAATACAAGGAAGAACAAAGCGGGCGCAACCAAGGAAAAGTTTACACGTGTGTAAACTCGACCAAGGGAAGCCCGAGCACCCAACCCACCTACATCAACCTAACATCTCCCTCTTGGCTTCCACATCGAAATTTAATCCCTCCCACTCCAATACCACCATACGGATCCGCTGACAGAGACGTGACACAGAAGAGGATGAATCCTCAAAGACCCGATTATTCCTCTCCTTCCAAATCATCCATGAAATCTCCCCCGAGAGCACTGCCCAAATCGCTCCCCTAGCTCCATCACCTGACATCTTCGGCCAACAGGATAAGAAGTTAAGAAATGATGAGGGAAAGACCCAGTGTACCCCCATGCGGGAAAGAAAAAAACCCCATATCCCGAACATAATAGGACAGTGCATCAAAAGATGATCGACAGACTCTTCTGCTTGGAAGCACAAAAAGCATCGATTAGCCATTCGCCATCCTCTACTCCGTAAATGATCACATGTTAGAATTTTATCCAGTGTTGCATTCCATAAGAAGAAAGATACCTTGGAGGGAATACCGGGATTCCACACAACCCTGTGAGGAAACCGCCTAGAGGGAACCAAATACAAAGACTGATAAAGGGATCTAACTGAAAACTGACCAAGGTTGCCTCACGACCAAATCCTGATGTCCCTATGATTTGCACAAGGGGAGACCGATGCAACCCTCTCCAAAAGACGGGTCATATCCTCTATTTCCCAATCATTCAAATCCCGACGCAAACTTGGGCACCCCACAACTCTGTCCCCTAACCTCTCTAAAGACTCTCCAACCAATGCCTTCTTATCGGACGATAACATGAACAGATTACCAAAATCGTCCTTTAACCGAGTGTGCCCACACCACACATCTAACCAAAACCTAACCTCATACCCTCTTCCAACTTTAAAACGCAAGTACGGAACCACTAAGTTGGCATTGGCCATGATGCCCTTCCAGAGACCTTAACCATGGGAGCCTTTCACCTCTCTCGGTGTCCAAGCACGAAGATTCCCCATATTTGGCTATGATCATTGCACGCCATAAGCTCTTTCTTTCCTCCCCGAGTCTCCAAACTCATTTTCCTAACAATGTCTTATTGACTTGCACTAAGGATTTGAGATTCAAGCTCTCGCTCTTTTTGGATCTGCAACATTTACTCCACGCCACTAGATGATACTTAAATTTGTCCCCATGACCTTTCCACAGGAATTCTCACTGGATCCTTTCAATATGATCAGCCACTGAGTGCGGGATTGTCAGAGTCGACATAAAATAAGTAGACAAACTACTTAAAGTGCTACGGATAAGGGTCAGTTTCCCTCCCTTTGATAGGCAAGAAGATTTCCACCCATCTAAACGGTTGGCAACTCGATCTAAGACAGGGGCCCACACCTCAGTGTCTTTGTACTTCGCACCCAATGGGGCTCCTAAATACACAGATGGAAGAGAACCCACTGAACAACCCAGGCAAATAGCTAGCCTATCTAAATCGGCTACCACCCCTATGCTCACAATCTCAGACTTGCCTAAATTTACTCGCAGCCTAGACACCGCTTCGAAACATCTAAGAATACATCGGAGGTTGAGAAGATCTCTACTCTGGGCCCGACAGAAAATTAAAGTATCATCGGCAAACTGAAGGTAGGAAATACGTAGCCCATTGGAGCCAATCGGAAAGTCCTCAAACAATCTCCCCTCCGCTTTAGATAGCATCCTACTCAACGCCTCTGAGACCAACACACAGAGGAATGGAGAAAGGGGGTCTCCCTGCCTTAGCCCCCTAGAGCTTGGAAAATAGCCCACTGGACTACCGTTTAACAGAATAGAGAATGACACGGATGACAAACACACCCACATCCACTCTCTCCACTTAGACCCAAAACCCATCCGCCCTAGCACATAATTAAGAAAATCCCAATTTACATGATCATACCCTTTTCTATATCCATCTTGCAAAGGAGTCCCAGGATTTTAGATTTGGTCCGGGCATCAATACATTCATTTGCTATCAAAATTCCATCAGTTATTTGTCGACCTCCTACAAACGCACCTTGATTTGGAGAAATGATGGATGTCATGACCATCTTAACGCGATTGGCCAAAACATTGGATAAAATTTTGTACACACTGCTAACCAAACTAATGAGACGAAAATCTCTGAGGTCCACTACACCATCCTTCTTTGGGATCAATACAAGGAAAGTGTTATTAATCACTTTGTCAAAACAGCCCTGATCAAATAACTCCCTCATCACCTCCATAAAATCCCCCCCTACTATCTCCCTACAAGACTTATAGAATTCGGCTGTGAATCCGTTCGGACCAGGCGCCTTATCCCCTACTAAACTCCCCAGCGCTCGAAGCACCTCCTCTACCTCGAAAGGGGCTTCTAGAGTCTCCCTTTGGGTTGGTGACAGAGTATTAAAAGGTAAATAATCGTAGTTCTTTCCCCCTTCCCTTACTAGCTTCTCTTTTTTGATGATGAGAGAGTTAGAACTTGTTGAAATTCATGCTAACTATATGCAGTTATATGACGTTTTTGTTTAGTAAACACTAAAAGTTTATGGGTATCAGTCGTGTCCGTGTCCATACATTCCGACATGGGATACACTTGTTGTCTTAAAGAATCTACGCAATATAGGGAATGAAAATTATTTTTCTGAAGCGCTGGGAAAATTAACAAAGTTGGATGAGGTTATGGTAGGTAATAAAATTCAAGATAATAACTTTTTATTTGATATTCCAATTGGATAGTTAATTGAGATGAAATAGTGAGCTTTGAGAGGTCATAATTTTCTACTCATTATCCGATTGAGAAGCCGTTAGATGCATTGGAAATATATATCCAAGATGTACAATAGCTATCTCATGACTTATGTCGAGATTCCAACACTTTAGGCATCAAAACAGAATTAAGTCTGGTTGTACAATTATGACAAAAGTTTTTCATATCAGCCTTTAAAAAAACATAAATTATACTTGAGTTATATTAGACGGGCAGTTGAGATTAGTTTCTTAGCTCTTAGGTTAGGTTTTAGGGTTTTGTTTTCTTATAGTAGGTGTTATGAAAACATTTTTATAAGAGTTTTGATTTATTGAATGAGGATTTGACTTTAGGCTTTTGAGATCCTTTGGGAGCTTTCGGGTTTCATGGATTACCAACTTCTAGGAGAATTTTCTTTTGTTTTCCTTCGAGAAACTTAAGCTTCGACGGCGATCGAAGTATTTCTCTTAGCATCTTCATGTTGCATAGCAAGGATTGAATATCCTGTTGCATCTACTTGTAATGTATGAAACTGCAACACACAAACCTGTTCCTGTACCAAGCTTACATTCAATCAGGTCATTTCGATTAGAGCTTGCCAATGAACTTAGCTTAAGGTTTTTGTTAGACACTAATATGATGCCATAACAAACATTTGTTGCTTTAAGGCTAACATGTTTCTCACTAGGGTGTTTCAAATCATAATTACCAAAGCGAGAGCGAATATGAGAAGCGAGAAGCAGGAAGCGAGGCTCAAAAATCCTTAAGAAGTGGGAAGCGAGAAATGAGATATATTCTCATTCCCATTAAATTAAGATGACCAGCCAAGCCTTTGATTTTATCTTACATGAGATATTTTTGGAGAACTTGGTGCCTTAGGTTTCAATCTGACGATACTTGCTCAGGATCTATGCCCTAGGCTTTAGACTCGGGTCTATCCTATCACTTCCTACATACATAGCCTTCTTTATCACTAAATGAGACATGATGAAAGCGAGCTTCCTGAGAAGCAAGTCTGGGAAACGAGCTTCCCACCTTGTACATAGCTTCTCTTCAACTATGTTTCAAATGCTATGATACTTGTCACTGTTAAGGTGGGGTGTTTCTTTTTTTCATTTTTTAGGTGTATTGGAAGGATTTTTATTAGTGCAGCTCATTACTCACACACCTTAAAACTTTATTTAACTTTAGTGCCATATGATTACATGATAGATTATGCCTATGTGCTGCTTCTGACCTAATTATATTCTGATAGTTTCATTTTCACTGTAGGATGCTTCCCCTGATGCTTCAACTTGTCAAACATTTCAACACGGACTTGTGGATTACATTTCTTTCAGAATACCTGATGAGTCTTTCTCAGATATGCCAAATAGTATAGGCATAGCAAGGGGCTTTATGCATGACTTAAGTAGTGTAAAGAAGGGATATACTTCTTTGGAAGCTGTACTGTTACGTGTTCCTGATGGATACCACTGTGTTGATCTGTCTCTATATAAAGTAAAGATCACAAATCCCATCTGCATTCCTTTTATTTTCTGTGGTTAGCATCTTTCATAGCGCATCGCCTCATCTGCATTGAAACAGGAAAGCCAGATTGTTTTATTACTAAATGAAACAACTTCCACTTCAGAAAGCCCTGGAAATGCTCAGATGATGATTGTGCAAGCAAGTGACCTTCCGTTTGCCTCCATTTTAAGATCAGCTAATCCAAATCTTTGGAAGATGCATGGACTAAAGGTACTTCTTAGTGGTGCTATTTGTCTCCATCCATGTTTTTAAGCGTTATTGAATTGCCTTCTTTTAAGAAGACAATTAGTTTCATTTGTTCTTAAAACTCTAACATCATTCCAAATTGTTTGTAGTTCAGGAGTCAATGCCATGCCTCTGAATTTCTTCTCTCTGTGTATTTCATGTTAATGCCTTAATTGCAGGGTGCTCCTTCTATAGGTGCCGCACCTATTTCAAAATCCCGCTTTTGCTCCTAAGAAGTTGGAACATCCCACCGTAACTACAAGTCATAATTTTTCTAATTCATATGCCAAGTCACAAACTTTGTATTCTTTACGAATTCTTTTGCATTTCTAGGTATTGATTATCACAAAATATTTAAGTTTGTATCATTACATTAATTAGAAACTGTAACTTTGAAAATATATGCGAACGGATTTACAGATTTATATTGATATACTTCAAACATTCATTTAATAAAATACAGATGCTAACTATCTGCTCCCACTACCTGTCCTTTTGAGAATCAACCCTTGCCTCTTTGCTCTTGGCTTCTGCACTTACATTTCGTCTCCCACTTTGTGCAACCATTGTGTTATGTCCAAGATATATTATTAATCTGTAAAACTGAAATTCTTTCAGGTTAAAATACTTTCCTTGTTGCTCTTTTGCTGTTTCTTGCAGTTCTTAAAATTTCTAGGAAATAAAATGGTTATTGCTTACAAAACCATGTTTCTTCTAGGACTCTGTTGTCCACTTGCAAATGGAGAATGAAAAGGTCCGATGTATTCCTCATTCTGTAACTGCTCCCTTAGCTGTTAGTGGTAAGTGGTTTGCTTCATATGTTATTCATATATTTTGCTTTATGATTGAAATACATATAATCATAGCTGCTTTTTTTTTTTGGGGGGGGGGAGTAAAAAGTTTCTTATTTATTTATTTATGGGAAATCATTGTTCAGACCCAGCACATTAGACCAATAGGCGAAACACGTGAAATCTTGAATATTAAAACTAGCCTAGGAAAAAGACAGTGGTTTTCACTTTTCAGAAAAAAATAAAATAAAAATCCGCCGGCCTTAATATTCATTTATTTCACGGATCATTCATCTACTGGTCCGATGTGTTACTCTGGTGTGATCAATATTAGGTATTTCTGATTTTGTCCATATTGATGAGGAAAATCGCAACTCTTTTAGGCTCCGTTCTTTTTGTGGAACTTTTAAAGTCTAGAACTTCCATTGTTTCATGCCTAATTTTACTTAATGTCTAGAACAATATAATTCCATAGAGTGCAAAAGTTCTACTAATATGGATCCATTAAGTTCCACCAAAAAAATTGGATTTTTAAAGCTCCATAGATTTGGAACTTCTAATTAATTTGAACTCCATAAATCTGAGATACCATCTTGTAAAAGGGTTAGAAACCTTCTCTCCTGGTTAGAAACCTTCTCCCCTCTCATCCCAGACTCTTGCCTCTTGTTCCAAAATATTAATGTTCCGGACTTTTAAATGTTCCACCAAAAGAATGGAGCCTTAATGATTCATTTAATTACTCGTCTTTGAACATTAAAGCAATCAGTGGCTCTTCAATAGTCATTTCAGCACTCCATTAGTCTCAGAAAACATAATGATAGCTGCAATGAAAGTACTTGTGTTCTGATTCGTTGTACGTGAGGAAAATATTATGTACATCCTAATTTGTAGCCAGGTGAGAAGAATATTGACATTCTTAAATCATCGTCACCATTATCATCATGGAGAGTATCATATAGGTTCAACCATTAACAATTATTTTAGTGCAAAATCTGGAACTAATTAAGATTTTAATTTAACTTATTGTCACAGCTTCAAGAGGGGTGGCTTGTGTCTTTGCTGCACGAAAGCGTGCCTTGGTCTACATCCTGGAGGAAGATGAAGATGAAGTTTCAGATGTGGAATGATTCCCATAAGATTCCTGTAAATGGTGGCGTTTCATGGGGTAGTAGCCCAAACCTCCCAGCCTGCTACTTCCCGCTCTCAAACCTCGCTCTCACCTTGGGAGTGTGGTTTCAACTTTTGTAGAGCGCGGTTTATGGTTTCTGGAGATCACATGCCCAAAGAGCATGGTTTTTGGGTCAAGTTTCATAATTATCCCCATTTTTCATGTTAAGTGGGGTGTATTGTCATTTTTCATCGTAGGGCACAAGATTCTTGTAAGGTTTGTTAATTATTGGTGCTCTTGTAATTGAATTTGGAATGATACATTTAATATATCAATAGTCATCTTGTTTGCAGTGACTACGGATTTGAATGATGAATGGTTTTATCAATTCTTTCTTATAGTTAGCCCACAGGGGAAAAAATACACACATTACTGACTTCCCAGTGTTTTTGAACTAATAAGAAGAATCGAATGGGAAGTGGACTGACATATAAATGCTTTGGGTGAATGAGAGTGAGCCGCTCTCGCATGCACGATACTATCGTGGATTAGAACTAGTCACTTCACTTGGACCAGGATCCATTCTCGAGAGGGTGAGAGTGTTGTAATCTCCAATAAAATGGGACTTTATCATCCTTATTGTTGAGCATAGGGACATGGTGAGAGTCCTTCTATGTTCTCTATTATGTTCCCTGTTGTTCATTATTTAGCCCCAACGTCATCAGTAGTCTATACAAATATTATTTTCTCTGTTGTTCTAAAGCAATGCTTTTCTATTTGGTGAGTCTATTGCTTTGTGGTTGATCAATCTTTATTTGTGAAGTTAAGAATTGCGGTGCCCATAGTATTGTTGCTTGATGATCGGTTGGGTTTTAGGGGACTAGAAATCCTCAAATGGTTCTCACTTTGACCACAACCGCAACTTGTTTGGATCCAATGAGAAGAAAAATGTGATCATGTTGGAAGGCAATGACAATACTGCTGCTTTTGGAGTTCCCTATTGGGTACATCAATTTTCTATTTTCTGCATTTTCATGTATATCTTTGTTGTTTCGAAGAAGTCTTAGGTACAGGTTTCTCTCCGGTCTCCTCTCATCAATTAGTAGAATCTCATACATCGTAATCCAGTTTCATCTTCTTCATTACAGCTCTAATATTGTTTTGTCATGTCATCTCGTTGGAATTTTCCAATGCAGAAGAATTACACTTCTGGATATGGTAACACATTTGTTGTCTCTATGGTTTACCATTTTACCGTCACACTCACAATTTGCGTCTTGCCGATGGCTTATGCAAATAAATCAGGAATGCAAATGCCTGCAATCGCTTTTCAGGTAATGGTCGACATTGCCACTTGCGCAAATTACCCATCTTAGGCGTCAGTTCTTCATGATTTCGAACTGTGTATTTTTGTAAAGGGAAATGCTTTTGAGACCGTAGAAGGGCTGAGACCACCGAGACCTCGCGCCCATGCACGGAATTTCAGGTGGAGCCCACCATGTGAAGATGGGCCCCACCTGAAATCTCGTGCATGGGCGCAAGGTCTCGGTGGTCTCAGCCCTTTTGCGGTCTCAGTGGCAAAGTCCTTTTGTAACAGCAGATTTTCATCACATGGTTGGATTTCGTGACTTACTTGCATTACATAGCCACGAGCAAAAACTTTCATGATACCGTGGAAAGGTACAATCCTTGATTTTGCAGTTATGAATGGTAAGTCTCGGAGAGATACTCATTTTTAGGAGGCCATGTAATTTGAGGAGACATTGTAGATGTTATAGAATTCTTAAAGCAAAGAGGGGTTGACGTGGGTAGTGATTGATGTGTGATTCAACTCTTAACTTAGGAATTACAAAATTTACTAATTCTTTTCTAATATTAAAGTTAAATTTATTTAAGAAAATTTGATTATTAAAATATATTAATATATCATAAAATTATATAATATAAAGAGAGTAAGTTCGAATTAAAATATATTAAAATTAGATTTTTTGTATAGAAAGAAAAATGTTTTTCACTAATAATGAAAATTTTATGGATAAAGCTTCCAAGACCCCCTTAGGGCCGAGACCATGCTCTAAGAGCATGAGATTTCAGGTGGGGCCTACCATGTGAAATGGGCCTCACCTGAAATCCAATGCTCTTAGAGCATGGTCTCGGCCCGAATGGGGTCTCGGTAGCAAAGTCCACAATTTTTTAACTTTGACCTGAACGGATGAGCCATGTGACATCATGTAAATATTAACCCTAAGGGTTAATTTTTATTAACAAGAGTTGAATATATATATATATACTAGTAAAGGTGCACGTGCGTTGCACGTACAATTTTTTCATTATTATTAGAAAACATAAATTTTAAAGATTTTTTTTAAAATTTAATTTTTAATTTATTTTTATTAAGCATTATTCTCTTTTATTAATTAATTTTACAATTTATTAGTATATTTTAAGGAAGCTGATTATTTACGAGTTACACTTATAAATGTATAAACAAGGACTCTATTTAATAGAGCCTTATTGATAGTGAGTACTTCTAATAATCACTTTAAAAGAGTTCCATATAAAAAGAGCGGCTAATAACTTCTTTCTAAGTATAAGGAGACTAAATTATTTATGAGTCTCACTTATAAAGATATTTAAAAAACAAAAACATTTTTTAATAGAATCATAGATGATGAGTACTTATAATCAATTTTAAAAAGTTGTCCGAACTTTCAATTAAGATCCTCTCTTACGTATCTTTGGAAGAATCTATTGTTGCGTCATCCTTAGTGGAAACACGGAAAAGGGAGCTATTTTTCTTTCACATATGGAAGCCAAAAAAAAAAAAAACTACCAAAGAACCAACAGAGAGCTAACCAACCCTAAGAGTCTCATCAATACCTTGTCAGCAATGTTGTCCATAATGAACTGTGTATGATAGAGTGGTCCATAATTCTTCCCTGCAAAATTGATTGAATCACTAAGCACTCATGCTTTTTGTAGACCTAGTTTAGAAATTAAATCTACCAACCCCCTATACAAGGGATATAATATAAATAAGACGAATAAAGAATTGTCAAGATGCATGAATTACCATCACAAAATCAACATCTAATCAAGATGCATGAATTATCATCACAAAATCAACATCTAGGGATTGAGAGAGAGCATGGAAAGCTTTGGTGCACAATAAGGTGAATATTGATGCAAATAGGCCAGCCCTTTGAAATAAGATTCTGGATACTTCCTATATATCTCCATCAATTTGTATAGCAGATTGACCATTCTAACAAGATACAGTGGAGTGGAAATGGAAATACATGATATTTATAAACTTTGCATCATGAACTCCATATTTTGATATTTGCGCCTCTCCACCAAATGGTAAGAACCAGAGGGTCTGCACCATTGTTACTAAAGGTCTATACCATTAGCTTCACCGTTAGCATTAGCTTCTATAGAGATCTATTACGTACTACTAACCATTAGCTTGTTATTAATGGTCTCCCAATTAATAATTGAAGATTTCACACCAATAGTGTATAGACCATTAGCTTCTATAGAAATCTAGTAGTAATGGTCTATACCATGAGCTAGGTAACAACTAAATGTTGGATTTAATGTATAGATTTACTGTATGTTATAATAAGCATATGCAAATTACAGAATGTTAAAGATAATTACATTACACAATCAAAGATTGTAGAACAGAAATTTAAAGGGCAGTGCACTTTACTGACTGAGGCTTGGATTGGATTTAATGTCCTTAAGACAATATTACCCCGCACAGGTGGTCACGGCCTACAGCAACTTGTCTCCCAAGATACAACAGTCTCACCCCTGGGTACTACCACTAGAAACCCGAGGGCACAGCGAACCTTGGATGTTTAGTACTCTCTCTTGACTGAAATAAATGCAGAAGAAGATTGAAGATCAGAGAGTAGAAGTTCTGGAAAAATTCGTACTTCAAAAAATGCAACAAAAGACCTTAAATATTTGAAAATGAGACTATCCAGAAAGGTCATGTCTATTGGGGTTTCAGTTTAAATCTAACAGACATGACTGTTGGATAATAAACTGCTAGGTCCTTTTAACTTGAATGGGCTTTGGCCCAGCCCAGCAAAAAATAAATATAGGGGCCAGGCTTTAAGGCTCACAAGAACCAAACCAAGCCAAGCCAAACCAGCTGGGCCGGACTCGGACACGGGCGCGTGTGAGAGGTTGGTTCCACCTTGGAGCATGGGCTCACTCCTTCGCAAAATTTGGGTGCCCCAAGGGCCCACCCTTAACTCCAAGGTAATGATATATAAACCACACTATGGTTTCAATAGTTTTCCGATGCGGGACTATTTTCTCTACCATTCTTCAACTTACAACACATGTTCAAATGGTCTACTTTGAGATGAATTTCTCGTTCATCACTTCACTGTTTTGGACAAGTAAATATAACATGTTAATCTCCTCATGGAGGAGAACACAGATCCACTTGGACCCACCTCAAAATCCTTGTGGGTCCCACTTATATTTTGGGTCAAAGTTTATAAAAACTGCTTTCCCAAAAACACCCAAAATTTTCCAAAACAGATTTTTCCCAACACTAACAATGGTGGAATATTTTACACTCTCACTGTCCACGACGACGATTATAAGTTGCTATCATTCTAGGGAAGAGGTAGGTTATCCTCTACATTGTTGGGTGTATACTCATTATGCATTTCAACAACGGAACGTAGCAATGGCATGAGATAGCAACATTCAACTTTCTTGGAAGGAAGACAAATTAACATCAAAATAGACATGATACACCAAGTAATAAAGTAGTATAGCAAAGGAGATATAGATTAAGAATAAGAATAGAGCAAGCCCAAGCAAATCCAAAAGTCGTGAAACAATAAGATACATAATAAACAAAGGACCGGTCTGGTCCAACTTACAAGCGCATGTTTATCTCTAATAGGCATATTGGTTCTATAGTTATTCTCATGGAATATCCAGTTTGTTCAAGTGATTCAGCAATTCATCATTTTCGTGAGCATGGCTACATATACCGTGAAGAATGGAAAAGAATCCTAATTTGTTTTTATAAGGATTCTTTCTAGCTAATAGAGTCCTATTACAAGAATAGTTATTAGATATCACTTAATCACTTAGAAGATAATTTTATTAGCGGGTCTCTCATCCTATTAAAAATACTCATGACATATTTTTGATAACCTTAAGATGCTTATTAGAGTTATCCAAATACTCATATTGATAAATTTGGACACTGGAGTTCTACAAAAATATGTTGAGAGTTCACCGTGCAGTAAGATGTTTACCTGGGTTCACAAAGCCCCTTTATCATCAAACTCCTCAAACAGTACTGAAGGGAGGGATCCTTTTCATACATAATAATTATCATTTGTTGTAACTACATTTTATAAAATAACTCTACCTCTTTTCTAAGTATACCTCTATCTGATTTTTTTAACAATATACGTGAGGGAGAGAAAAAAGGAGAATTAGGAGGAGTTCTATTGAGTTATAAACTAACTCTACTTCTTTTCTAAGTATATCTCTATCTGCTTTTTTAAACAATATTCGTGAGGTTTTAATTTTAAAACTCTTTATACTTCTTTTAACCTAAGTTAATAGAATTATTAAATTAAATTAAAGGGTATTTTTGTCAACATAAAATTTAGGTTACTCCTTGTACTTTTATTAGTAGAATTATATATATATATATATATATATATATATATATATATATATATATATATATATATATATATAATTTTGACGTGAATGGATGAGACATGTGGCATATCATGTACGGCAACAACTACCTTAGGTAGATGCCCGAGTTTTACACTCGGGCACCACTCTTTGCATGACTCGTGGGAAGGCATTTAAGGAAGGAGGTAATAGCATGCATTGCATGTTCCGTTAGGTGGTGTACGCACCTCCCAAGCTCACCACATGTCCTCTTTGACACCCATTAACTATGGTTAAGATTCACTAATCCTTAGGATTAAATAATCTAACCTTAAAAAAATTAACCTTAATTATGATTCTCTCTCTCTCTATATATACTAGCGGGTGGCACGTGCGATGCACGTGAGAGTGAGGAGAAGGAGTTAACCACAGTTAATAGGAGTTAAGAGGGACACATGTTAACCCGCACGTGCGATTGAACTCTCCCCAAGTTCAATCGCGATTGGCTGTGATTCTATTCTTTAAATAGATAGATGAGTAAGGGGTAGTTTGAGAATTAAAGTAAAACATTAAATTAAAGTTTTGTTTTATATAAGAGTAGTTTAGGAATTTTGAAAAATCAGGCTACTCCTGCCTCTCGCATTATAATAGTATAGATAAAATAATATGTATTTAATTCGGGCAGGGCTAGAAAATCAAAAGATCAACTCAAAATTTAAATTGGCCTACATTATATATAAGAAATTCATAACAAATAAGAGAGAAGACAAAAAAATCTTCTTATCAACAACTCAAACAATAGGAAACGGACTCTCAATCATCTCTTCTTCATCAAATGCCCAATATAGCTGTCACGCCCCAAAATACCCCCTAGGAGTTTAGGGATATTTTAGATGTGACACTTCGTACCTGCCAAACCATCCTGTAATGCACAAGATAAACACAGTACTAAACAATGATAATCAGAGCGCGGAAGCTAAACATAATTTTCGGAAGCGAAAACTAAATTTTTCTTTTCTTTATAATGATCCAAAATGTAGTATTTCAAGTTAACATAAATACAAAACACGTCTAAGTCTAAGGTGGACAGGCCCACCTATCAAAATATCAAAATACATAAGACCCAACACTATCTCGCTCAATAGTCACCCCCGTGGGGCCAATGGTCTAAGTCTCTCGCCTCCGCCTGAGGCTCGACTACTAGATCCTCATACGGTTCTTCCTTCCCGTAGTCCTCCTCTATCCAAGGACCCTGATCACAGATGTCAAGAGGGGCTCGTGCACCTGCCGACATGAAAGTACGGCTGAGCATGGAATACTCAGCGAGTACAAGCTACTAGCTAGTCATAACAATAATAACACACGTAATAGTAATACCATATAAAGCAGTAATAGAAGTATCACAAACTAAACAGTGTTTGGCATGGTACAATACAATCATCTAGAAGTGCGTGCATGAATGCAAAACACCGATAAAACCCATGCTTGAAAACCCACGTCATGTCTCGGTATGCCTCGTAGAAATCATGTATGCGTGCATGCATGAATGCATGATCATCATCTTGTAAATTTCCATCTTGTAACTTGTGAGCCAGAGGCTAGCACCCGAATGTCCCTGGGCTGCCAACCTCCTTGATATGCAATGCACTTGTGAGCCAGAGGTTAGTACCCGAATGTCCCTGGGCTACCAACCTCCTTGATACGCAATGTCTGGTTTTCTTGTGAGCCAGAGGCTAGTACCCGAATGTCCCTGGGCTACCAACCTCTTTGACAATAGGTGATTTTTATTACTTGTTTAGTTTTCTTGTGAGCCAGAGGTTAGCACCCGAATCTCCCTAGGCTACCAACCTCCTCGACAATAGGTGATTTAGGGGTTATCTTGTGAGCCAGAGGCTAGTACCCGAATTCTCCCTGGGCTACCAACCTCCTTGACATGCAATATTTTCTTGTTGTTTATTATATGCACATGCTCTTGAAATCTCGGTTCATGCTATCATGCGTGCTCATGTGCGTGCCAATAATAACAATCGTGGGAATGCGCTTAACAAAAGAGATATGGCATTACAATTCAATTCATAATATTAGCATAGGTAACTTAAGTAATTCACATGACATTGGATCAATTCATCATCTATAAGAACACATGCATAAAACCTATTTCCATTCTCTTCATCTAAGTCGTTTATTCATAGTTTAGGCATTTTGTCAAACACAACACATGCAATGTTTCTTAATAATTCATCTTGTTCTTTTTAGCGCATATTTTCCATCCAAATATCAAGGTAAGTTCATTATTGGTAAAATACTCATCCACCATTTCCATCACACAACATACATCTCGGCATCCAATCGCTACATCCAACATTCCATCCACACATCCACACCTTTTCCATTATCTTGTTTATATTTAATGGGGGATAACACATTTCATAAGGAGGAAAACATAATATAAAGAATCACATTTTTATATAGAAAACCTAGATTTTTGCTAGGGTAAGTTAGTAGGGTGTACTAACCTTATATCAAGGCTTGATCTTGGTAGGAATCTTGATTGAAGCTCCAAAAAGGGTAGGGAACAACCCTTGCTTGAGGAAGACTTGAGTTGGGGAAGAAACCCCTTTCAAAAAAACGTGTGTGGGTGCTGCCCTAGCTTGGAGGAGGAGTCCCACTAGAGCTCGAGCCTTGAAATTGAAGCCAAACGATCTTGGGAATGCTCTAGGGTCTCAACCCCTTTGATTTCTTCTCCAAGAACAACCTAGGTTTAGGAAACCCTTTTCTCTTCTCTCCTATCTCTCAAATACTCTAAGGATGGTAAATGGAGCCCTAAAGGCTCGGGCAAGCCCTTATGGGTAAGGGTTTAACTCCCGAAAGACGAAAATGCCCTTACAAAAATTTCTGCAAAACACGGGGACCGAGCGATTGGTGGTTATGACTGATCGATCGGTTGCCTACCGAGCGATCGATGTTATTGACCGATCGACCGGTCAAAAACTCACTCTCTGGAAAATTTCCCCACACAAATTTTTCAACTAGTCGATAGCCTCCGATCGATCGGTTTTGGACCGATCGATCGCTCCGTGGACCGAGCGATCGGTGCTCTGCTGGTCCCGACTGTTTTGGCCATATCTTTTGACTCGTTCGTCCGATTTCGACGATTCAACTTGCGTTGGATTCGTCTCTCGAAAACGCACATTTCTGATGTTTCAGAATTTCCAATTTCTCCCCTATTTATTAATTAGACTACGCGGAAGGCCATTCAACTACGAAATACTTATTCATTTAAAGATGGAAAAGTCTGGGGTACTACATTCTCCCCCCCTTACAAAAATTTCGTCCCCGAAATTTGGACGATACATACATGCACAAAATCACAACAAAATTACAAGCCATATGCACAAGTCTATTCAAACAACTCGGGATACTTTGCTTTGACTTCGGCTTCACGCTCCCACGTGGCTTCTTCTCGTGCATGATGTTGCCATTGCACGAGGACTAGCGGAATAGTCTTGTTGCGAAGTACTTGGTCTCATCGATCCAAAATATGAACCGGCTTCTCAACCAAAGTGAGGTCCTCTCGAATCTCAACCGGATCAAGCTCGATGACGTGAGAAGGATCTGGAATGTACTTCCGAAGCATGGAGATATGAAACACATCGTGGACCGCCGCCATGTGAGCGGGCAAAGCAACACGGTAAGCAACTTCACCGACTCGAGTAATGATCTCGAACGGACCCACATATCTCGGGCTAAGCTTGCCTCTCTTCCCGAATCGCATAACACCCTTGGTTGGTGAAATCCTTACAAATACAAAATTACCGACTCGGAATTCAAGATCCCTCATTCGATTGTCGGCATAGCTTTTCTGCCTATCTTGGGCGGTCTTTAACCTCTCCCGGATAAGCTTGACCCTATCCGCGGTTCGTTCAATCAACTCGGAGCCCAAAATCTTTCTTTCTCCAACTTCATCCCAATACAAAGGGGATCTATAACTTCTTCCGTATAAGGCTTCAAAAGGTGCCATTTGTATGCTTGCTTGATAACTGTTATTGTAGGCGAATTCCACCAAAGGTAGGTGATCCTCCCAACTTCCTTTAAAATCCAACATACAAGCTCGGAGCATGTCTTCTATCACTTGATTCACCCTCTCTGTTTTCCCATCAGTCTGTGGGTGGAAAGCCGTGCTAAAGTCTAGTCGGGAACCCATAGCATCCTGAAAGCTTTTCCAAAACCTGGAAGTGAATCGAGGGTCTCTATCCGACACAATGCTCACTGGCACCCCATGCAACCTTACTATCTCTTTGATGTATAGTTCCGCTAACTGATTGGAGTTGAATGTAGTCCGGTACGGTAAGAAATGAGCGGACTTCGTGAGTCTATCAACAACTACCCATATAGCATCAGTCTTCCTAACCGTCTTCGGCAACCCCACGATGAAGTCCATAGAGATATGTTCCCATTTCCACTCGGGAATAGGGAGAGACTGCAAAAGACCCACCAGTCTCAAATGCTCCGCTTTCACCTCTTGGCACACCAAACACCGTGCCACATACTCCGTAACCTCCCTCTTCATGTTTCGCCACCAAAAGTGACTCTTGAGGTTCCGGTACATCTTCGTACCCCCAGGATGCACTGTGTACTTTGAATGGTGAGCTTCATCCATGATCTCTCTCCGAAGGTCTGCATTGGCTGGGACACAAAGTCTTCCCTTGAATGTAATAGCACCCCGGCTAGTGAGAGAGAAGTCCGTGCTACCCTTGGCAACTTCCTTGTCCCGAAAAGCCAACAAGTCAGCATCCGTGGCTTGATACTCTTGGATCAAATCTATAAGGTACGGCCGAACCGTAACATTTGCCAAAACGGGACTGAGGACGAAGTCATTCACACTGATGTCCAAATTTGCCAAATCTTCTAACAATCTCCATTCTCGCACTAACATGTGAGCCAACAACCCCGGTGGTTTCCTACTCAAGGCGTCAGCTACCACGTTTGCTTTTCCCGGGTGATATTGGATAGTGCACTCATAGTCTTTTAAGAACTCAATCCAACGTCATTGTCGTAAGTTTAACTCTTTTTGGGAAAAGAGATACTTGAGGCTCTTATGGTCCGTGTATACATAGAACTCCACCCCGTACAGATAATGTCGCCAAATTTTGAGTGCAAACACGACTGCCGCAAGCTCCAAGTCGTGAGTGGGGTAGTTCTTTTCATGCTCTTTCAACTGCCTTGATGCATAGGCAATGACTTTCTTGTGTTGCATTAGGACACACCCGAGTCCAACATGCGAGGCATCACTATACACCTCATAACCAAAAGGTCCTGAAGGCACAGTAAGGACGGGGGCCGTAGTAAGCCGCTTCTTCAGTTCCATGAAACTGATTTCGCACTTCTCACTCCATACAAACTTAGCATTCTTCCTCGTCAGGTAAGTGAGGGGTGCGGGCAAACAGGAGAATCCCTCCACAAATCTCCAATAATAGCCTGCCAATCCGAGGAAACTACGCATCTCTGTGACGCTCTTGGGCCTCTCCCAACTCATGACTACCTCAACCTTGGCTGGATCTACAGAAATGCCCTCGGCCGACACTACGTGTCCAAGAAATGAGACTTTCTCTAACCAGAATTCGCACTTACTCAATTTGGCATATAGCCTATGTTCTCTTAACATCTCCAGAACAAGGCGGAGGTCTCTTGTGTGATCTTCCCGTGTTTGAGAATACATTAAGATGTCATCAATGAACACAATCACACATCGATCCAAATACGATCGGAACACCCGGTTCATCAAATCCATGAATGCCGCTGGTGCATTCGTCAGCCCAAAAGGCATGACAAGGAACTCGTAATGCCCATACCGAGTCCTGAAAGCCGTCTTCTGAACATCTTCCGCCTTGATCCTTAATTGATGATACCCCGATCTAAGATCAATTTTGGAGAAGAATCTCGCTCCCTTCAGTTGGTCAAACAAGTCATCTATCCTTGGCAATGGATAACGATTCTTGATAGTTACCTTGTTCAACTGACGGTAGTCTATACACATCCTCATAGACCCGTCCTTCTTCTTCACAAAGAGAACCGGAGCTCCCCACGGTGAGACACTTGGTTGGATGAAACCAAGTTGTTGTAACTCCTCAATCTGTTTCTTCAATTCTTCCAGTTCTATAGGGGCCATTCTATACGGTGCCCTTGAAATCGGAGCGGTGCCCGGAGTAAGCTCTATAGCGAACTCAATCTCCCGATTCGGAGGTAACCCGGGAAGTTCCTCCGGAAACACGTCCAAGAAATCACTCACGACCGGAATGGCCGAGGAGTTTTGTGCTTCTAGGTTTGCTATACTCAAGGCTGCGAGGCGAGCAATGTCTCTCTCTCTTAATCCTCGGAAGTGAAAAGGCTTACCCCCTTCGGGCTTGAAATTCACCATCTTTTCAAAACACGCAACATGCCCGTGATGGTTTGGCAACCAATCCATCCCTAAGATGACATCAAAATCCAAGTCTTGAAAATCTAGGACGATGAGATCGGCTAACAGTTCATTCTCCCCCACTTGAACCACACTATCCCTGAATATCTTGTCCGTATCAACTGACTTGCCGAGTGGAGTTGCAATGGTCAACTCCTGTTTTAACGGAGTAGCTTCAGTCAAAAATCCCTTCGCGAAACTAGGTGACACAAAGGAGTGAGTGGATCCTGTGTCGATCAACACTCGGGCGAGACACTCGTTCACTAATAAAGCGCCTGTGCGATTAAGTAGCTACTATTAGTAGATTTCAAACAACAACAAGCATCATACATAGGTAACCCTTAGTATAAATAATCACATAATAAACCATAGAAATTTTACACAACTTAGACTCTAGAATTTTTGCGTACCTTGCACGACATCATCGGATGCACGTGCGTCTCTCTCGGATAAGGCAAAGACTCGGCCTTGTGTGGCTGGGCGAGGAGGCCGGGTAGACTGTGAGGCCCTCGAAGCCTGGGAAGAGCTAGGCTGAGATGTCTGCCTAATCGGGGGCCTGCTCCCCGAAGACTGAGCTGGCAATTGACGTCGGGGACAGTCCCTAACCATGTGGCCATGGTCACCACAATGGAAGCAACTTCCTGTAATCCTCCGACATTCTCCCGCTGGATGCCTCCTTCCACAAAGAGTGCAGACATCGTGTGAATAGGGGGGAAGGAGCATATCCCGTAGCCTGAGTAACTGCGGGGCGAGGAGCATATGAGGTAGCCGGGCGAAAAGCCGGTGGAGCAAAAGAGCGAGGGGCCTGTGGTGCCGAATACATCCTCTGTGACTGAGCTGGCCTTGCGGACGGATACAAGCTAGTCCTTGCTCTTTTCTTCCCTGAACTACTTGGCTGTCCTTTCTCCATTCTTCTTCTCTTAAAGAACTCTTCGGAGTTCGACTCGGCCAACAATGCCTTGTCCACAACTTCTGAATATGTCTTATGTCGAAACATTGAGACACGATCCTTGAGGTAGGCCTTCAACCCCCTCTCGAATTTCCGGGCCTTCATAGCCTCGGTAGCTATCATGTGTGGAGCAAATCGAGATAGCTCTGAAAATTTGGCTTCATAAGCCGCTACGGACATATTACCTTGCTCCAAGGTAATAAATTCCACTTCCATCTTCTCTCTCATTCCGACCGGAAAGTATTTCTTGTTGAAAGCTTCCAAGAATTCCTCACAAGTCCAATCTTGACCTTGCCGGGTCAACTCTCGGGTCCGAAGTGCGGATTTCCACCAATGGTCGGCCTCGCCTTCAAGCATAAAGGCGGCCCAAGTGACCCTTTCCACTTCCGTAGGTGCCAATACCGAGAATATCTTCTCGAGTTGCCGAATCCAACCCTCGGCGACAAGTGGATCAATGCTTCCACAAAAAGTTGGAGGCCTCATTCTCCGAAAAGCTTCTATCTCGGCTTGAGCTCGGTTAGGAGGAGCCGGTATAAGTGCCGCATTAGGCGGAGTGGCCGGTTGCCTTGCCGCCAACATAGCCAAAGTCTCGGCTATGGATGCGAATGCTTAGGCAAAGTCGGGTTGATCATCACCCGATGGAGCATCACCTCCATTACCCCTCGTGTTGTACTCGCGACCCCGGGTACTGCGTCTCATGATTTCTCCTGAGAACGACAATACAACATGAGTCTAACTTGGATACGCATTTAGTACAAATTTCGCAATTCACTCAATACATATTCATCAAGCATATTTAATAAGTACAACACAAATAATGTACACATGGTATATAACACAATAGCATAACATACAATCCGTGTTCCTAGCGTAGGACTCTATGTTCGGTTGAAGTTCAACCCAATTTGACTAAGACTAACTTGTTAGTCTATACTTGGAATACAACTCTCTAAGGTGATTCTAATACCTTGTTCAATCATCCAAGTGACCCTAGGGACTCTAATGCCTAGAGCTCTGATACCACCTCTGTCACGCCCCAAAATACCCCCTAGGAGTTTAGGGATATTTTAGATGTGACACTTCGTACCTGCCAAACCATCCTGTAATGCACAAGATAAACACAGTACTAAACAATGCTAATCAGAGCGCGGAAGCTAAACATAATTTTCGGAAGCGAAAACTAAATTTTTCTTTTCTTTATAATGATCCAAAATGTAGTATTTCAAGTTAACATAAATACAAAACACGTCTAAGTCTAAGGTGGACAGGCCCACCTATCAAAATATCAAAATACATAAGACCCAACACTATCTCGCTCAATAGTCACCCCCGTGGGGCCAATGGTCTAAGTCTCTCGCCTCCGCCTGAGGCTCGACTACTAGATCCTCATACGGTTCTTCCTCCCCGTAGTCCTCCTCTATCCAAGGACCCTGATCACAGATGTCAAGAGGGGCTCGTGCACCTGCCGACTTGAAAGTACGGCTGAGCATGGAATACTCAGCGAGTACAAGCTACTAGCTAGCCATAACAATAATAACACACGTAATAGTAATACCATATAAAGCAGTAATAGAAGTATCACAAACTAAACAGTGTTTGGCATGGTACAATACAATCATCTAGAAGTGCGTGCATGAATGCAAAACACCGATAAAACCCATGCTTGAAAACCCACGTCATGTCTCGGTATGCCTCGTAGAAATCATGTATGCGTGCATGCATGAATGCATGATCATCTGTCGCGCCCCAAAATCCCCCCTAACTTAATGTGAGACTTTGGCACGTGACTTAATCATTAATTCCATAACTTCTTATCATAAGCATTTAAGGCAATTCTAAAAACATGGACCTAAAATTTATTTTTATTTTTTTTTTCTTTAAATAAATGCAATCAAGTCCAATATCTGAAATAAATACTAAGACCTCTTAATCAATTTAAAATCAACCTCTATGAATCTCCAGTCATAAACTCAAACTAATTATAAATCCATAATTTGTCTATTACAATTCTAAAATTCAAAATCCAAATATACTAGTGATCTAGTGTCCTGTGTATGGCCAGCAATCCAAGTTCCATTCTCCATCAGGATAGTCACCTGCTGGCTCTTCCTGTTCTTCCTCGTATTCTTCCTCTTCCCAAGGTCCTGGGGCACAAATGTCAAATCTAGCACCTGCCGACAACAACAGTCATCGGCTGAGTAATAAGTTACCCAGCGTATATACAAAATCCTGCCTAACAATATACAAGATTTGATAACAATATATTTTAAGATTCAACATCACAAGTGAACTCACAATATTTCAAAGTGCGGAAGCATAATTAAATTTGATTCTTACACCTGATTACTCATGCTTATTTCTCTTGCCTATTTTTGTTCATGAATTTATTCAACAACATGCAATTGCAATAACTTAAAATAACTCTACCCCATATATCGGGTAGAGACTAACATATACCCTACTTTCCGAGGTACCACACAATATACACATTATCCGGTGTACACGGCTTGTCTACACATTATCCGGTGTATACGGCTTGTCTACACATTATCCGGTGTATACGGCTTGTCTACACATTCGCCGGTGCATACGGCTGGTTTTGCCTTGATCATAGGCCTGTGGGTACTCGGTCAGTGCAAAACTCAATCATGCATAATGCTTGTGTCCTTGTGTACTTGCATATTACTTGTCATCTTGTTTATTCTCATACTTGTTCATGTATAGATTTCGTGAATCCGTGTGAATGAAATAAAATACTTGTAAATCATGCATAGATTTAAACATGCAAGGGTTCTCCTAAGTGATCAATATAAAGCATAATTTGTCAAATAAAATAAGGGATAATATTATTTACCGCGTCTAAATTTTTAATAGGCATCTATAATCAAATAAGTCTCACAGGGCCTTAGTTTTCACAACACATAATGATCTCAAACAAACTTATAATAATTTCATCAATTCTGAACATCATCCACTTTCTCCATTCTCATCATTCATACACCACAAAATCAATCTCATTCCCCTTGTTGATATAGAATAAAAAAAATCATAAACAACATCTTTTTCAAATAATTATCACAAGGAAATCACCATCTAAAATGTTCTCTATTCATCATATATATATTATCCATCAGATAACCAAGATCTAAAATTTTCTAACATCGTCTATAGATTTTTCAAGGGAAAATCCTGATTTAGAACATTACAAAAATCATCATATATATTTTCCATAAAAAAAATCTGGGTATAAACATCGTAAAATCATCATATATAATTTTCCATTAGAAAATCTGAGTATAAACATCATAAAATCCTCATATATAATTTTCATCATAGTTTAAAACAATAAAAACATATTTACTATTGTCGTTCTTACTTTAGATCTATTTCTTCATCATATTTGTATCAATAATCCCTATATTGAGAGGAAGGAAGTCGTATTTACCTCTCACGATCGCTTCCCTACGATCAAACGTTTGCGAATGGGATGGATCTAAGCCTTTTTGTACTTTTTCCTTACAACACCTTTGATTTCTCCTCTTGGATCTCTCCAAAACCCTTTTCTCTCACTCTCTTTAATGAGAACTCATAGGTTTTTTTCTTCTATTTTTCTCTCTAATAAGTTTTAGAATGATGAAATACTTAAAATCCATGAGTTAGGGTCTTTATATAGGCAATACCAGAGTTAGAAAGTGATAAGAACTGCTAAAACACGATTCACGGTTACTGTTCACGCGGTACTGTTCACGCGGTTACTGTTCATCGTATTTACAGTTTTGCCACTGCACTTTGAATAATTCTATAGAGCTCAATTCTTATCGGATTAACCTGAAATTTGAACCATAGCTACTTTAGGTCATATAGAATCTACATTACAATTTTCATAAATTTTGGATTGCACAAAATGACCAAAATGCCCCTCTTATGATAAAGGAGATTTCGTCTATTTTTCACTTGATTAATTTATAAAACACCCTCATGCTACTTTAATTGTTCCAATTTTAAACTTATGTAATAAATTAATCATGACAACCAAGAATATTAAAATAATTGATACGAATACCAAGAAATTAAATTTCGGGTCTCTACATCATCTTGTAAATTTCCATCTTGTAACTTGTGAGCCAGAGGCTAGCACCCGAATCTCCCTGAGCTGCCAACCTCCTTGATATGCAATGCACTTGTGAGCCAGAGGTTAGTACCCGAATGTCCCTGGGCTACCAACCTCCTTGATACGCAATGTTTGGTTTTCTTGTGAGCCAGAGGCTAGTACCCGAATGTCCCTGGGCTACCAACCTCCTTGACAATAGGTGATTTTTATTACTTGTTTAGTTTTCTTGTGAGCCAGAGGTTAGCACCCGAATCTCCCTGGGCTACCAACCTCCTTGACAATAGGTGATTTAGGGGTTATCTTGTGAGCCAGAGGCTAGAACCCGAATTCTCCCTGGGCTACCAACCTCCTTGACATGCAATATTTTCTTGTTGTTTATTATATGCACATGCTCTTGAAATCTCGGTTCATGCTATCATGCGTGCTCATGTGCGTGTCAATAATAACAATCGTGGGAATACGCGTAACAAAAGAGATATGACATTACAATTCAATTCATAATATTAGCATAGGTAACTTAAGTAATTCACATGACATTGGATCAATTCATCGTCTATAAGAACACATGCATAAAACCTATTTCCATTTTCTTCATCTAAGTCGTTTATTCATAGTTTAGGCATTTTGTCAAACACAACACATGCAATGTTTCTTAATAATTCATCTTGTTCTTTTTAGCGCATATTTTCCATCCAAATATTAAGGTAAGTTCATTATTGGTAAAATACTCATCCACCATTTCCATCACACAACATACATCTCGGCATCCAATCGCCACATCCAACATTCCATCCACACATCCACACCTTTTCCATTATCTTGTTTATATTTAATGGGGGATAACACATTTCATAAGGAGAAAAAAATAATATAAAGAATCACATTTTTATATAGAAAACCTAGATTTTTGCTAGGGTAAGTTAGTAGGGTGTACTAACCTTAGATCAAGGCTTGATCTTGGTAGGAATCTTGATTGAAGCTCCAAAAAGGATAGGGAACAACCCTTGCTTGAGGAAGACTTGAGTTGGGGAAGAAACCCCTTTCAAAAAAACGTGTGTGGGTGCTGCCCTAGCTTGGAGGAGGAGTCCCACAAGAGCTCGAGCCTTGAAATTGAAGCCAAACGATCTTGGGAATGCTCTAGGGTCTCAACCCCTTTGATTTCTTCTCCAAGAACAACCTAGGTTTAGGAAACCCTTTTCTCTTCTCTCCTATCTCTCAAATACTCTAAGGATGGTAAATGGAGCCCTAAAGGCTCGGGCAAACCCTTATGGGTAAGGGTTTAACGCCCGAAAGACGAAAATACCCTTACAAAAATTTCTGCAAAACACGGGGACCGAGCGATTGGTGGTTATGACCGATCGATCGGTTGCCTACCGAGCGATCGATGTTATTGACCGATCGACCGGTCAAAAACTCACTCTCTGGAAAATTTCCCCACACAAATTTTTCAACTAGTCGATAGCCTCCGATCGATCGGTTTTGGACCGATCGATCGCTCCGTGGACCGAGCGATCGATGCTCTGCTGGTCCCGACTGTTTTGGCCATATCTTTTGACTCGTTCGTCTGATTTCGACGATTCAACTTGCGTTGGATTCGTCTCTCGAAAACGCACATTTCTGATGTTTCGGAATTTCCAATTTCTCCCCTATTTATTAATTAGACTACGCGGAAGGCCATTCAACTACGAAATACTTATTCATTTAAAGATGGAAAAGTCTGGGGTGCTACAATAGCTCATGCTAGAAGAAGAGAAACAAAAAGGAAGGATTGAGGAAGAGGACGAGATATATAGAGAGAAAAAGTGAGACCAGTAAGAAGGAAGGATTGAGGAAGAGGAAGACGAAGAGAGAGAGAGGAAGAGGAAGAAGAGAAGAGAGGTCTTATATTTGTTTACACTCCCCCAAACCCAAGCCCCATATTTAAGCAAACCCTAAAGTTAGGCTCACTTGGTACGTCTTTGAGGAAAAGGTCAAAATTGGATCTCTTTAAAATGGATGGATCAAAATTAATCTTATATAGGGATTTTGTTTCAATACCCATAAGGTATCTAAACATACATGTATGTATTGAAGTGTACTCATATATTGCACTCCTATTTGTGTGGTTTAAAGAACTTGCAATAAAAGTTTATAAGAAAATAAATGTTGAAAATAATGTGGTGGAAAGGCAATAATTCTTATAATCATCCTAAAAAGATTATTGGGATGAAGGAATCGAAGACTAGGGTGGTGTTGCACTTTAATTTATTTTAAAAAAACATATTAAATAATATTAATTCTAAAAGTTCAAATTTTTAAACAGAATTAAAAGGGACTAATGTAGTTTGTTGCGAAATTCTTGCAAGTAATATAGAATCCGGACTCTTAAATGACGAGTTCTTGCTAAATTCTCGCAAGTAGGATAGGATTGAAACTCTTTTAAATAACTAGTTGTTACTAAATGGGTGGTGTTACCCGCACCCCAATAATCGATGAATATACACCATAAGCAGAAAAAACACAATTTAGGGAATAATAAGACAATTATACCCTTTAGCCATCTTTTTCCTTATTGTTTTCCTATCCTGGCAAACCTCCTGTCTCATGATTTTATTGGCCAAACCCTGGCAACCTCCCGGTCTCCACACCCCAACCCATCTACTCCTAAATTCTATTTCCAATCCCAAAATCTCTCTCTCTCTACTAGTTGTCTACTAGTTGTGGTAATAGTAGGATCATGGTAGAGAAAAATAGAAGGTGAAGTGTTTCATAGAGAAGAGTACAAGAGGGTCCCAATATGGGGTTCAACAGAATACTTCAATTGGATGAATTGTTTCATAATCTTGCACAATAGAAAATAATTGAGAGCATCTAGTTTTGTAATTAAAGCTTCCATGGCAGTCACACTTCCAGTCTGCAACTGTAAACTTGAGTTCTATATCCACGCCTGAAACTCCAATTACTGTTGCCGTTGCTCATACAAAATTCTTTTGGTCTTGCACCTATCATTGGTAACTCCATTTTCAGTTCAGGACACATGAGTGGAGTTTTGTAATCAAAATTCTTCTCCTCTACACATTTACGCCTCCTTTATGCGTGAGGCTCTCTAGGCTCATGAAATGGAAGCTACCCAAAGAGAAAACGAGAAAGTGAGATTATGTATACTATATTCTTTCAAAAGTCTCTCTTAATTTCATGAGAAAACAAGATTATGTATACTATAATCATCTTAGGCGGTTTTCCAGATGATGAGAGGGGGTTGCCTAGTCGGTAGAAAATGAGAAAAAGGAAGAAGACAATACGAAGGGTATTATCGTCTTTTTATACAAAAATTCACTTATGGTGTATATTCATCAAAAGTTGGAGTGCGCGTAGCACCACCCTACTAAATTCATCTCGTGAAAGAAGCACTAAAAACTCAGCCTTTTCTATATCCCTCATGCTCTGAGATCTGCTTACACTTACAGTTGCAGTTACAGGTAGAGAGAGCGAGAAACGAAATAATTAGGTTTTTTCAGTGGTTCTCATCGTTCATCCGATATGGTAAAACTGCTCCGATCTTCCGATGGATCTCATTGGCGAAATGGCCAAACAGGTATTGGTTTACGAGGATTTTGTTGCGTTCAGCGGAGTATGTAGTTCATGGCGATCGCTCGCAGTGAAGGATTATTTTACTCCATCCCCTCAACTTCCATGGCTGATGCTTGCTGAGAAGGAAAACAGCGACACCCGCAATTTCTTCAGTCTCTCAGAGGGTGGTATGATCCAGGAGCGCCTGGCGGAACCAGGTCTTGGAGTTCTCAAGGATGGCTCATTACCATTGCTGATGATCTGAGTATGAACCTCTTAAATCCAGTCACTCGAGCTCAAATCCAACTCCCCCATATATGCACATTCAAAGACCTGTACAGAAACCCTAGAAGAAATAAGGAAGTATTCATCCACAGGGCCATCTTATCTTCCAGTCCTTCATGCACTTCAAATTACGTAGTCATGGTTATACATGGTAGTACAGGGAAATTAGCCTTTGCCAGACCCGGCGACAAGGACTGGACTCTTATTGACGCTTGGTTGTCCTGTTACTCTGACTTTGTATATTATAAGGGGCATTTTTATGCCGTAAACTGTAACGGGGTTGTTGTGGTTTTCGATATTGAAAGCCCCAATTCTACAGAGGCACGAATTGTTACAAGGCCGCCGGATGAACTGTTAGGTATAGTCACCACTACGCTGTACATAGTGGAATTATCAGGGGCATTGGTGGTAGTTTCACGGACATACCTGGAAGATGATGACGTGAAAGAAGATAGTGAAGAGGAAGAAGAAGGTGAAGAGGATGAAGATGGTGAAGTAGAGGAAGATAGTGAAGAAGGTGTAATGGAGGAAGATAGTGAAGTGGAAGAAGAAGAAGGTGTAATGGAAGATGATCTTCCACGCTTTCTTAATATTTCTTATCAAACAGCCGGATTTCAAGTTTTTGAATTGGATCTAACTAGTGGGAAGTGGGCGAAATTAAGTAACTTAGGGGACAAAGCCATGTTCTTGGGTCATAATTCTTCAATGTCGGTTGTGGCCTCTGACATCCCCGGATGCGAAGCTAATTGCATCTACTTTACAGATGATCGCTTTTCGTATTACTTCTGTCATAGTGATGGAGGGGGAAATGATATGGGCATATTTAATTTACAGGATGGAAGCATCAAACACCATTACATGGGTGATTCACGCAGTCGTCTAACAACACCTATGTGGGTTGTGCCGAGCTTGTGATCAACAGGTTTTATCCATTTTTTATTATTGTAATTAAGTTAGTCACATTGTTTTAGGCTCTTGTTTAAAAAATGTCATTGCTTTTGTGGATTTTTTTTTAGCTTTGAGAACTTGAGGATTGTTTGCTTTAGGAAGTGCTATCTGTTTTTATATGTTGTAGTTCAAAACTTTGTTGGTATGTAGTAAAGAATTGAAGAATGTTTATCCAAAATTGAAACAATTTGATCTTACTTTTTTGTATCCTTGGCAATCTATGAGGTCCAATCTGTTTGCAATGGGCTCTTCTCGTTGCCAGTTTTATCAAATATAGCCTCTTAAGTTGAGCAAGTTGTTGAGGTTGTATCAGAGTCGTCATAATCTTTTTTCTTGGAGCAGATGGACTGCTATGAGTTCCAGAGCAAGTTGAAAAATACAAGGGTGCGCTCCTTGGCTAAACTAATAGATATAGCCCTGTACAACACTTCTCGAACCGTTAATGGCTGTTACCGGCCAAGGAAAAAAGTCAGTATGGGAAAGAGTTTCGAAAGTTTTGCATGAGTCATTCTTCTCCCTAGACTGATTTTTTTTTCTGTAACATACATGGATGCTCACCTGTTGATTTTTTTCTTTCTATGCCTATAGGGTTTAATAATTGATTATGAAAAAGTGAGAGCAATTGCATTTGCATCTTATGTTAAGATGTTAAGAAGAATAAGAACCTTTTAGCCTGGAATTTACTGGGTGCTGGTTCCATTGACCTTTTACTTTATTCAAGCCGTAGAAATTTCAAAGCCAAAAGATTTATCATCCTTTTGTCTAGTGGGGCATGTGTGGATTCAAATTTGCAACCTTTCCCATTCTCTGTGATTGCAGATCTGGATCTAGAATTGACCCTCTCCTAGAACATTTCTTCTACATTTTCGGGTGCTTCTTCTCTTACAAAAGAGGAGGGGAGTGGAGCACCTGCCTTTCAGCCTGTAAATGAAACAAAGTATGATGGTTGTTATGCTGATGACTCTCAAACTGAAGACAGTGAGTTGTACTTGTCAGACTGCAGAATATTCCTTGTTGGTTTTCAGGCCTCTGAAATGCGTAAACTAGTCAATATGGTGCGTATAATGGGGGCTCTCAGTATATGTCATTCAGTGAAAAGTTGACACAGTCGCTGGTACACCTTCAGAGATGTAAGTTCACTTACAGCAAAAACATTTATTTGATTATTTTTCTTATGTTTCATGAACTGCTCAATATGAGAAAGTGTGTTGCAAAGATGTCTTCATAAAATCAGATGTGTTAGAAGCACATGGTGGCACACTTTTCAGCTTAAATTGTTGATAGACAAGGGTTCCCTATTGCGCAAAGTGAACTATCTTCATTAACTTGTTATGAGGCCTGGTTTGTTGGACCAACTCTCCAGGCTTCAATTGCTGCTCCTACGAAATTTCTTAGCAATTACTGTATTTGGTCATCAGTTTGAACTGTCTAAATGCTATACTAGACCTCTGATTGATTACTAACCAAACTCACGGTGTTTGTATTATACCCGCATCAGAGATTCAGTCCAAATCATCTAGAAATTTTGTTACATATGGGAGTGGAATTTGGGCTCTAGTGAATGAAATTAGTAGAGAGATAAAAAAGGCGGAGTCTCAGAGTGAATTTTTTACCCCCCTCCCCCAAACCACAAAAAAAAAGAAAAAAGGATTGAGTGCTTTTTTTTTGGCTCTAGAAGGGGAAGGAATTGTGGATTTGATAAAGAAATGAGCAGCAGTCTCAGAAAACAACGTCAAACTGAGTTTTATATATCATCAAACATTACATAATGACTGCAACGTATTGACATCCTTTTCTAACGTTATTTCTGTTACGTAATGCTGTTATATTTGGAATGACACGGGGCAATGGGTATATTGTTTTTCTAGGCTTCTTTCATCAACTAAAGTGGGTTACGGGCTGGTCTTATCGCCCCTATTTTGATTAATGTGGTCTATCTAAATGTTCTCATTTTCTGATGAATGGTCTCGATTGGTAATTTGTGGGCCAAAAACCCTCTTACATATATATATATATATTTTATTTACAAGTTTGTACTACATTCTAATTAGGGTTTCTAATCATGATCAATCACATTACTCTAAGACCTGTTGCATCCTTCTTTTCCCTAGTAGATCCAGCTGTGTAGTGACCGGAACAGGTGACTTGGCTCCCTGTACATGGTCTGATTTAAGATGGTGATGCCTGATGGTCGGGCTGTTATTTTACTTTGCATAGCTTGACAATTACTAGGATACTTCTTTAAATGTTTCTCAATATGCATAAACTCCACACTTCTTTCAACTTTAGTACTATGTTTTGTGTCATTATTTCCTTACAAGTTCATCTAATATGAAGATTGTCTTTTTTTTCCTGGTTAGTGAAACTTGCAAAAATTTTAAATGAAATGAGGATGGATCATATATAGATCATATTATGATGTTACTATCCGTTACATAGATCAAATTATAAGGGTATTGGTTATAGTCTATAAGTTGTGATGCATAGAAAAAAATGTAACAACATGTGACAAATTATGATATCAGTTACAACTTCGATTTATATGACATGTATTTTGGATCTATATGTTTGGTTGTAGACTTCGTTGATACAAGGTTTAGTAATTTTATCATGATCATTTGTAATTTTATCACGATCATTTGGTTGTAGACTTCGTTGATACAAGGGTTGTGGTCTCCTGCTAGATAGCATTTGTGACCTCAAGAGGAGGGAAATTTAGTAATTTTATCACGATCAGCCTGCTTAACAATTCAACAAACACCATTCAGTTTCAAGGCCATATCTCTTTTAAGAATTACTGCTTTATTAATCCTAAGCCACCATTCCTTTCAACATTTTCCTTCAAATGAAGTATGTTGGAGCACCAAGTATCATGAGTACGATTACGAAGAAAAATGACATTATCAAGGAAAATTTAGAAGGAAGTTTGGATCAAATTAACAGCATCAGAATAAAAATCATGAGATTATCTGACCTAGTCTTTAATAAATAGCTAAATGACTTATTGCAGCTCCAATACCTCTTAATCCATAAGAATATAACATGTTGCTACCATGGTGATGTTTTAGCCATTAGAAAGACAAATAGGTATCTTACTTTGTAAATATATGGAAAATAATTTTTTTTTAAATAGCTCTTATGGAGCAAGGGTATCAACAGAACAACAATAGATAAAAATAAAATTGTGTAATTATCCTCCAAAAGTTCTCAGACTGCTAGAAATTTTAAACATAACATAAATGGAGGAGCAAGAGTACTGCAAAAGAACCAAAATGTTGAAATATAATGCCATCACTCTACCAGCAATCCTAAAACATCAAGTTCTAGTCCAAATTACAGGAATTATTAACTTTTGGAACTGCTAAGGAACACAAACTAAGAACCCATCCTACCACTCGAATAAAGTTTTCATATATCCAAGTTATGTGGTCTTTATGTTAGGCTCTCAAATTTGCACCCATTAAAAGTATGAACTTAAAAATATGCATGACAAAAGATCTTAGAATTTAACCAATATGCATTAATATACAAAGCATTGGGAGTTGTGAAACAATCCGCACATTTTCTAATGTGTTAATGGTCTAGGATACCTGAAAGGGCAAAAGGTGAAAACAAAAAATATCACAATCTTGAGGGAAGTAGTCATTTAGGAATCTCAAGCCCTAACACACCTCCTCAAAATGAAGATAAAAAATTGTCGCTCAAAATGGAGATTTACAGAGATGCCGGAGTGGAGCTTGCGCCGGAGAGCCGACAGGGTTTCCTATACGCCGGAGAGTCATGAACATTTGGGTTTTTAGTGAAAGGGTATAATGGTCTTTTCTCATTAACTGTGGAGGGTATTGACTATTGAGGACTTTTCATTTTTAATATTTTCATTTTTCGTTATATGCCCTTAGATATTCTTTAATTTTAGGGGTATAAGTGGGTTTTCAAAATTTACAGTTATACCATCCACAAGGATATTTTAGACTTTTCACGAATTTTTTAAATTACGTAATTGCCATCCGAACCTTGCAGGGTAAATTCTTTGGGTTTACGTCCGTTTTGGTCAATTTTTTCCAGTCCAAGCATTCTGCAATAATTGATCCAAAATTGACCTTATGATTAAAATTTCTTAATCCTAAGACTATATTTTTTAGAAAAAACCAATGTTAGATTGTTGAACCCTAAGAGTTAGAGAATCTTAACTACGGTTAACAGGGATTTAAAAAAACACGGGTCGACTTGTGGGCTCATGATTGGCTGTGATTCGAACTCCTTTCGTACCCGTTTACATAGGCTAAGGTTAAATTTAACTTTAGGATTAAGAAATTTTAACACTAAGCTGGTTAAATTTTTTTAAAAGAGAATTTCTAAAAAAAAATAAGGTTAGATTGTTAAATCTTAAGGGTTAGTAAATCTTAACCATAATTAATAGGGGCTAAAAAGGATACGTGTTGACTTATGAGCGCAATTGTACTCAAAGAGTTAATCATGATTGGCTGTGATTCCATCTCCAAAAGAAATGTGAACAGGAGATGAAAGAATTTTTATTTATTTTGATTTACAATCATTAGGGGTATTTTGTAATTTAATAAAAAACAAGGTGTAAGCACATAAGTTTACCGCCTTTCCTCCCCTCTCAACTCTAAGTGTCAAGATAAGGTCTGAGAGTAAAGGAATAACGTTAAATTCATTCTAAGAGTCGCCACCTACTTAGGAGAAGTAGGATCCCGAGATTATCCAAAATAAGGGACCTACGGTCCAGAGTAGTCTAGGTAAGAGATCCATTTAAGTCCTGGGAAGGGATTAGGCATCCCAGGACCCTCATCCAATGATGGTTACCTACTCATTAGGTCTAAACCAAACATTTAAAATCACTTAAAATTTCTTAAACAATTATTAATCTTGCTAATCAAACACAATCAATCATAAATGGGGTATAAAATTTTTTATCCTAGGTTGAGGTCGAACCCTGGTTCTGACTGCCTGCTTATCCGGTTAGTCGGAATCAGACCTTAATAGTAGTCTAGGTTGGTGACTATTTTTATACTCGTTTAGGAGTGTGTGGTCACTTCCAACTCGTGCTTGAGTGGGGGAAAGCAGAATTGAGATTTATGAATCTCATTCCGGGAGTTCGGTTACGCAGCTAGGTGCTCATGGGGGAGCATTAGGAGGCGTTCATTTATTAGGGTAGATTTCTTCTTTTTCATTTTAGATTTTTTGAATGTTTTTATTATTTTTTATTTTTCAATTTTTTTGTATTTTTTAATTTTGGCAAGTTTAACTAGTCAAGAGCGGGGTGGGACAACCGGCCTTAAACCAAAAAAGGATATGGTTTAAATACGGACCCTACTCTAGGTCCCAAGGGGGATAGACCAATGCCTTTAATTTATTTTATTTTTTATATTTTTTGATTTTTTTGTAAGACTAACTAACGGGGTAGGCCAATTGTTTAGGGTAGAAAATCTACCTATGTGCCTAATGTAGGCAAAAATGAAAAAAAAACTACGGCCTAATGCTATGACACACACACATGGATAATTTACAAAAAATTATAAATCACAACAAATAATTAATTAGGGCTGAATGACCCAGGGCCACAGAGAAACTATTGGGTTAAGGCCCATTGACCAAAAATGGTCAATTGACTTTGTCTCAATCATAGTTCGAAAACTCAGCGAGTCACCCGAGTAACTTGGCCGAGTTACTCGACTCGGCTGAATTTCGAGTCGAGTCGCCTCAAAACTCGAAGGAGACACTATTTACCGAGTTACTCAGGTGACTCGATCGAGTCTAGCCGAGTTTTTCGACTCTCCATACTAGGTCGAGTCATAGAAGGGTATTTTTATCATTTTTTAAAACCTAAACTAAAATGTCACACTATTTTTGCATCATATTTTTTAGGGTCTACAAAAACAACTTACTATGGGTTTTGTTAAACCTAATTTTGTTGTTTGAAGCTGTAAAACCAACGTACTTTGAGTTCTTTTAACCCAAAATTTTTAAGTTATTACATATATATTCCGAGTTGGACCGAGTCGATTTTTTTTCGAGTTTTCCGACTTACTCGACCCGGCTAACTTTCGGGTCGAGTCGAGTTTTCGGGTTTTTGAACTATGGTCTCAATAGTATTGAAGTCAAATATGGTAAGCCCAACAAGATCCACAGGATTCAAACGAGATCCCTAACTTCCCCCTTTCTTATCATTCAAAACAACAAAGGGGAAGGGGCTCTAGACCATTATATCCTAGTTTTGAACAAAATGAAATTCTAGATTTCAAATTTTGACCAAAATAAGGCCATACAGATCTAGGTGTGCTCTAACAAATAGAATCATACAATAATCCAATACAAACATAAGCTAGATAAGAATTTAAATAAAGGAGAAGAGTGATGCAAACCTGTGCTTGTAGGGAAAAGGGTTAGTGGTGAAGATGATGTTACTCTGGCTGGGGTAGGAGGAAGAAGAAACTCTCACTCAATTTTCACCCACTTAATCCCCAGAACAAGGGATCAAATAAAATGAAATAAACAAAAATAGCACTAAAACAACAAGTCCGCATGCGATGATGTAGAGACCCAAAATTTAGTTTCTTGACATTTGTGCCGTTTATATGAATTTCTTAAAATATGTGCCTGATTTTAAATGCATGTGTTCCTAAAAGATGAATTAAAGGGATGCCTTAACATACCCTCAAGTTCAAAAAGCCATAGTTTTGTCGCCGCAAATCGTAATCGAGTGATTCTTAAATTTTTGGAAATGTATTGGAACCCTCTTCAAGGTTCATGTTTACCATTTTTCCAGATTCTTAGTCGGAGTTAGGTTAATAGTTGGATTTCTGAAACCAGTGCTGCTGAAATCCATTTGCAGACCAGTCAGCTTTAGGGGTAAATTAGTTCATGAATAAAGAAGAATTAGAAATTTTGCAAAACATGAAAATTATTCCCCTTCAAATGAGGAGTCCAACGCAAGTTGAATCATCCAATTTTGATAACTGAGTCAAAAGTTACGACCAAAATACTAAAGAAGGGTTTCAAAAAAAAAAAAGGGAGAGCGACCGATCGCCTACCACTGGCGATCGATCGCCCAGAACGGGATTTTTTCCGAGAAAATATGATTTTTGAACTTTTTTACCTTCCCTAGGGTTCCCAACATTATAAATACTTCTTATACTCGTGAATTAAGTTTTCTAAGGCCTTCTAAACCTAAAAGAGAGTGAGAGAAAAGGGTTTTGGAGAGATCTAAGAGAAGAGATGAAAGGTGTTGCAAGGAAAAAGGACAAAAAGGCTTAGATCCATCCCATTCACAAGCGCTTGATCATAGGGAAGCGATCATGCGAGGTAAATATGACTTCCTATCAATATAGGGATTTTTGATATAAATATGATGAAAGTGATAGATCTGAAGCAAGAACGACAAGAGTAAACATGTTTGTGATGTTTTAATCTATTATGGAAAATAAATATGATGATCTTATGATGTTTATACAAGGATTTTCTTATATAGAATATATGTGAAGATTTTGTGATGTTTTAAATCATGTTTTTCTCTTGGAAAATTTATATTTGATGTTAGAGAGTTTTAAATCATGATTTTTCCTATAGAAAGTATATATGATGTATAGAATGTGATCTAAGTGTTGTTTCCTTGTGAAAATTATTATGTGAGAGATATTCTTCATGATTTTAATTTTATATCAACAAGGGGAAAGGGAATGACTGTGTAGTGTATGGATGATGAAGAATGGAGGAAGGGGATGATGGTTGTAATTGATGAAACTAATATGAGCTTGCTTTGAGATTATGATGTGTTATAAAAATTAGGATTATGTGAGATTTATTTGATCATAATTATGTATTGAAAATTTAGACACGATAAATAAAATTGTCCCTTATTTTATCATCAAAAACTCGATAAATCTATGCTTTATATTGATCAGTTATGAGAACTCCTACACGGTTGATGCTTGCTGAGAAGGAAAACAGCGACACCCGCAATTTCTTCAGTCTCTCAAAGGGTGGTATGATCCAGGAGCGCCTGCTACCCGAGGCTCGTGGAACCAGGTGCTGGAGTTCTCATGGATGGCTCATCACCATTGCTGATGATCTCAGCATGTTCCTCTTAAATCCAGTCACTCGAGCTCAAATCCAACTTCCCCATCAACGCACATTCAAAGACAACTCCTACCGAAACCCTAGAAATGCAAAGGAAGTATTCATCCACAGGGCCATCTTATCTTCGAGTCCTTCATGGTCTTCCAATTATGTAGTCATGGTTATACATGGTTGTAGAGGGAAATTAGCCTTTGCCAGACCCGGCGATCAGGCCTAGACAATTATAGATGCCTGGTGGTGGTGGTCCTCTTACTCTAACTTTGTATATTATAAAGACCATTTTTATGTCGTAAATTGTAACGGAGGTGTTGTGGTTTTCGATATTGAAAGCCCCAATTCTACAGAGGCGCGAATCGTTACAAAGCCCCCGGATGAACTGTTAGGTATAGTCTACAGTATGCTGTATATAGTGGAATTATCAGGGGCATTGGTGGTAGTTTCACGGACATACGTGGAAGATGATCCGAAAGGCGATAGTGAAGAGGGTGAAGAGGAAGAAGCAAGTGAAGAGGATGAAGATAGTGAAGTAGAAGAAGATAGTGAAGAAGAAGGTGAAGTGGAAGAAGATAGTGAAGAAGAAGGTGAAGTGGAAGAAGAAGAAGGTGTAATGGAAGATGATCTTCCACGCTTTCTTAATATTTCTTATCAAACAGCCGGATTTCAAGTTTTTGAATTGGATCTAACTAGTGGGAAGTGGGCGAAATTAAGTAACTTAGGGGACAAAGCCATGTTCTTGGGTCATAATTCTTCAATGTCGGTTGTGGCCTCTGACATCCCCGGATGTGAAGCTAATTGCATCTACTTTACAGATGACAACTTTTCGTATTACTTCAGTCATAGTGATGGAGGGGGAAAGGATATGGGCATATTTAACTTACAGGATGGAAGCATCAAACAACATTACATGGGTGATTCACGCAGTCGTCTAACGACACCTATGTGGGTTGTGCCGAGCTTGTGATCGACAGGTTTCATCCATTTTTTTTATAATTATAATTAAGTTAGTCACATTGTTTTAGGCTCTTATTTAAAAAAATGTCATTGCTTTTGTGGGTTTTTTTTTTTTGCTTTGAGAACTTGTGGATTGTGTATGCTATAGGAAGTGCTATCTGTTTTTTATATGTTCTAGTTCAAAACTCTGTTGGTCACTATTTATATGCAGTAAACAATTGAAGAATATTTTTCCAAATTGAAACAATTTGTTCTTACTTTTTTGTATCATTGGCAATCTATGAGGTCCAATCTGTTTGCAATGGGCTCTTCTCGTTGCCAGTTTTATCAAATATAGCCTCTTAAGTTGAGCAAGTTGCTGAGCTTGTATCAGAGTCATCATAATTTTTTTTCTTGGAGCAGATGGACCGCTATGAGTTCCAGAGCAATCTGAAAAATACAAGGGTGCACTCCTTGGCTAAACTAATAGATATGGCCCTGCACAACACTTCTCGAACCGTTAATGGCTGTTTCCAGCCAAGGAAAAAAGTCAGTTTGGGAAAGAGTTTCAAAATTTTGCAAGAGTTATTCTTCTACCTTGACTGAATTTTTTTTTTTGGCTGTAACGTACATGGATGCTCACCTGTTGATTTTTTTCTTTCTATGCCTATAGGGTTTAATAATTGTTTACGAAAAAGTCAGAGCAATTGCATTTGCATTTGCATCTTATGCGAAGATGTTAAGAAGAATAAGAACCTTTTACCCTGGAATTTACTGGGTGCTGGTTCCATTGACCTTTTACTTTATTCAAGCCAGTTGAAATTTCAAAGCCAAAAGATTTATCATCTTTTTGTCTAGTAGGGCATGCGTGGATTCAAATTTGCAACCTTTCCCATTCTCTATGATTGTGGATCTGGATCTAGAATTGACCCTCTCCCAGAACATTTCCTCTACCTTTTCAGGTGGTGCTTCTCTTACGAAAGAGGAGGGGAGTGGAGCACCTGCCTTGCAGCCTGTAAATGAAACAAAGTATGATGGTTGTTATGCTGATGACTCTCGAACTGAAGACAGTGATTTGTACTTGTCAGACTGCAGAATATTTCTTGTTGGTTTTCAGGCCTCTGAAATGCGTAAACTAGTCAATATGGTGCGTATAATGGGGGCTCTCGGTGTATGTCATTTAGTGAAAAGTTGACACAGTCGCTGGTACACCTTCAGAGATGTAAGTTCACTTACAGCAAAAGCATTTATTTGAACATTTTTCTTATGTTCCATGAACTGCTCATTTTAAGAATGTGCGTTGCAAAGATGTTTTCATAAAATCAGATGTTTTAGAAGCATATGGTGGCACACTTATCAGCTTAAATTGTTGATAGACAAGGGTTCCCTATTGTGCAAAGTGAAACTATCTTCATTAACTTGTTATGAGGCCTGGTTTGTGGACCAGCTCTCCAGGCTTCAATTGCTGCTCATATGAAATTTCTTAGCAATTACTGTATTTGGTCATCAGTTTGAACTGTCTAAATGCTATACTAGACCTCTGATTGATCACTAACCAAACTCACGGTGTTTGTATTATACCTGCATCAGAGATTCAGTCCAAATCATCTTGAAATTTTGTTACATATTAGAGTGGAATTTGGGCTCTAGTGAATGAAATTAGTAGAGAGATTAAAAAAAAGCCGGAGTCTCAGAGTGAATTTTTTACCTCCCAAATCACAAAAAAAAGGATTGAGTGCTTTTTTTTTGGGCTCTTGAAGGGGAAGGAATTGCGGAATTTGATAAAGAAATGAGTAGCAGTCTCAGAAAACAACGTCAAACCTAGTTTTATATAGCATCAAACATTAAATAATGACTGCAACGTATTGACATCCATTTCTAATGTTATTTCTGTTACGTAATGCCATGATAGATGTTATGCAAAAAAACAAAATTTTTATATTGCATTGTGTTTTTGCACGGGTAGCATCGAAACTGTTTCATAATGGCCGTTATGTAATGGTTTTGGCAAGTTTTATTACTAGTTTAAATGCTAGGCCACCAATTGGATTTTCCATAAACTAAACTCCAGTCCCAACTATCGAAATAAGTTTCGTCATTTGCACCACATGACAACTTGCAAACAGTCCAATTTAGTCGCTGAAAATCACATTATTAATAAAATGGCTATGGTTGCTGATAATCATAGATTTTCCTTTTTGGCCAATCCAAAAGCTGGTTCAGATTGATAACCATGTGCCCCACGAGTCCGGAGCCTGTCCATTCACGATTGAAAAAGTTCAATCGCACTCACAAGCCCCTATAACCCTTAGGGTCAATTTGTTTTGAATATTTATTCTACAAACCAAGATGAAAAATATTAACCTTAAGGATTAGGGAATCTTAACCATAGTTAGAGCATAGTAACAAAATTCTCCGAAATTTTTAAAATTTCATGAATTATTCGCAAATTTTAGATGTCGAATTATTCTCCAAATTATTCGCGAATTTTAAGTTTGCCGAATTATTCTCAAATTTTGTGAATTATTCCCGAATATCCCGAATTATTCCTGAATTTCGCAATAATCCGTTTAGTTTGACAAAAAAACTGCTTATTTTGTTTGTTATCTAATCAAATTGTTGGTTAATTATTATTATTTTCCCGCATTGTTCCCGAATGTTTCTGAATTTGACCATTGCCAAATTATTCCCGAACCCCGACTTTGTCACTATGAGTTAAAGGGAGTTAAAAGGAACACATGTTGACTTTGTGGGTGTGATTGAACTCAGGAAAGTTCAATCGTGATTAGATATGATCCCAACCTGTGCCCCACTTGCTAGAAAATCCTTGTATGAGCAAGAAACGGAGTCTAAATTGTCAATCTAGAAAAACTTTTGCCTTTTGTTATATATGAAAGTTAGCATATCACCTTCAGATTAGTATTTAAATTTGTTTTGAGCTATTGTTTATATGTTATAATAATTAATATCTATATGTCACAACTCACAAGCACACACACATTGCTATGCAAATGCATTTGTAACACATAAGTTGGTTACCAAAATCAAGTAAATGAGTTTTATCCATAATAAATAGCCAAAAGTTCAATTTCAAAATGTCGAATATAACTTGCAAAGAAAAGTATATACAATGTAGACCAAGAAGAAAGCTATAAAAGTTGGAATTTAAATGTTCAATATATAAAAAGCTAAGCTATAAATGTCAAATATAACTTTCCTTTCTCATCTTCGCATTCCTTGGACCTTTCCTAGATCCTTGCGGTGCTTCTTATCCTGTTGACTTTCAGTTCCTGTTCTGGATCCAGTGGGAGTAGTTTGGGCCTTCCTTCCAAGGGCAGTAGCATGGGTCTTGTGGCAGGAGAGGAATAGGAGGGTTTTTGAGGACACATCTTTGACTATATACACGGTATTCAGTACTGTGTTAGATTTCTTATATCAGCCTGAGGGTCTGTTCGGGTAGGGGGTGGAGACTCTTGGGGGATCATTTTTGTCTCATAGTCCCTTTTTTTATGCTGTTTTCATGCTTTCCCTTTTGTCTGATCTCGTGTTCACTATTGGTGAGCCTCGTGGTGTAATGTGTAAGGCTCTCTCTCTCTTTATTTTATACATATTTCTTGCTTACTGATCAAAAAAATAATTACCCGACTTATAGCTTTTGACAAATGATAACATTTTCTTTGACAAATAATAACATTATATTTTGAAATAATGAACATTCTTTTAATAATTTAAGATACTTACTTGTACAGGTACGTTTGAGTTCATATCCAAAACTGGACTTGTATTTGTGCATAAGCATATCTAACACACAAGTTGGTTAACAAAATTAAGTAGATGAGTTATATCCTTGATAACATAGTAAAAAGAGATACAAACGAAAGTTATAAAAAAATTATCTACACAGGAGATACAAACGAAAGTTACAAAAAAGTTGAAAATTTTAAATAAACTTATTCTTCCAGTACGTAACAACCTGAGTTATACGTTTTGAGAATATTTTAAATCCTTGATTTTTTGTCTTTTTACTTGTCTTAATGTTTGTCAAATAAGAACTTTGTATATCTGAAAAATTAACATTCTTTTAGTATAGGCATTTTGAAATTCATATCTGAAACCTATTATATTTGTGCAACATTGATATGTATCACCATCCAGTAAGCATTACTTGATATAGGTAGGCTAGATATATATTTTTTGATCAGCACTATGGTAGTATGGTTGTTTCTCACAGTGCTTAAGTAATTCCCCAGCGAAAAGGAGGTAAGGCGCCATGCAGCTTTGGGTGTCATATATGTGGTTAGAACTGTCTGGCTGGAAGATTGTGATCGTGAAAAGAAAGAAATTCATCTGTCCCAGAGGCACATTGCTTATGATTTACGTCTCCCAAAAGGTGTGCAAACTATTTCTACAAACAATGTTTGTTGGTTCTTCATTTGTTTTCTTGCGTTGATCCTCATGCGCGAAGCATATTTGTTGCGTGATTATAATAATTTGATGCAGTTGAGTTGGAAGTTGTTATCAATAAGCCTATGAGCCTTGATGCTTGGCATTATTTTTTTTTGGTTTGCAAACTGTGTGTCCTGATAGCGTAAATTTGGTATGCTCCAACATGCAGAAATAGTTGGAAATCCTGGTATAAAGCAAGGGAAAGCTCCTCATGCCTAATCCAGCATGCCAACTGGCCAGGCACTGGGAAGTATGAACTTTGAAGCCGGGATGTCATTGGAGAAATACAGAAGCAAAACTTGAAACAAACTCAAAGGGATGCAGCTCTGCGGAAGCAGCTACAAAATCTGTCCAGCAAAGCCTGTTTGCTGTAAATGATAAATACAAGGGTCCACAGAAATTACAACATGATTGTGGTACTGAGAGTGTTCAGGATAGAAGATCATCAAATATATTCAATGAGTCGCTATTTCTCTTTTCAAGCACTTTTCGAGAAGATCAGGTAAATTTCTTATTCTTTTTTCTGACCATAAGTTATTTTCTGACCATAAGTTACCACAAATAGGATTGTTTGCTGCAGAATTTCCGTGAATTAGCTAGATGAGCATCTAGCGTTATAGAATTTGCTTGAAATTTGAACTTTATTTTGCATTATTAAACTACTGTGAGCCACAACAATTGTTATATTATTCTCTGGTGACTAGACCACAACAATTTGCTTGACATGGGGTCATCTTGATGTCAGCTTGACCTGGAGTCACCAGATATATTCTCTGGTGACTAGACCACGTCACCACTTTGATCTTCTGTCATGTTATTCTGGACATTCATCGTCTTTTTACCCCTCCCCTTTCAACCCCATTTTCTTAATATTTTAGCTTGAAGCTTTTCTAATCTCGACTCATTTTCTTTCGTTTTTTTAAAACCAATTTGGTTTTGATTGATTTATTTATTTTTCTGTCAGAGAGCTGAAGTTGTTGAATGGATTAACTAAGGGGGTGGCAAAATAGTGGATGATCAGGTTAAGCAGAACATGCACTTCACCATCGAGTGTCATGGTCAAATGCAGAAGCCTGCTGATGTCACGACCCAAAATACCTCGTAGGAGTTGGGGATACTTTAGGCACATGACCGCCGTGTCACACCATCCGGTTATGACACATAAGGCAAACATATCAGCCTGTAAGAGCATACAAGGCAAACTAAAAGTGGAACTGAAAATTTCTTTATACATAAACCTGCAATTTGTATTCTAAGTCTAAACCAACAGTTTATACAAAATGTAAAGTCTAAAGTGGACATTCCCTACTTTCAAAATACACAACCCTCTTCCTCACATCCCTCAATAATAGTCTAGATAGGGCCTCCTATCTAGAGCTCCATCATCTTGGTGATGATCCATGGCAGGCTCCGGCTCGTAGTACTCCTTCTCTATCCAGGGCTCAGGAGCGTGTGCATCCACAGTACCTACCGAAGTCAACAATTCAGCTGAGTGTGGAATACTCAGTGTATACAAACTACTAAATAGCATTACTATAATTATCAACGATAGCCTGGGCATTTATCACAGTAAAACAGACAAGAGCGAAGCGTAACAAGCATATGACTTAGAGCAGTTCATAAAACATATATCATGTGAGCATTTCTTTACTAGGTACATATCATTGATCATTTCACTAACCATATTCTTTAAACCATAACAATTCCAATACTTAGAGTGATCCATAAGACTGATAACAAAGCGACACTTTACAAGCTAGGAGATAGGCTCCCTTGAGTTCAAAACGAAAACGATACTTTACAAGCAAGGCGGTCCCTTAAGAACACCCTTGAGTTCAAAACAAGGCGATACTTTACAAGCAAGGAGGTAAACTCCCTTGAGTACGAAAATCAAAGCGATACTTTACAAGCCAGGAGGTAAACTCCCTTGAGTCAAAATCAAAGCGATACTTTACAAGCTAGGAGGTAAACTCCCTTGAGTACGAAAATCAAAGCGATACTTTACAAGCCAAGAGGTAAACTCCCTTGAGTACGAAAATCAAGCGATACTTTACAAGCCCGGAGGTAAACTCCTTTGAGTCGAAATCAAAGCGATACTTTACAAGCCAGGAGGTAAACTCCCTTGAGTACGAAAATCAAAGCGATACTTTACAAGCCAGGAGGTAAACTCCCATGAGTCGAAATCAAAGCGATACTTTACAAGCCAGGCCTAAGCCCTTGAATCCCGAAAATCATTCTTTGAGCGAATCCACTTTTGAGAAAAACCTCTTTTAGCAAAACCATACTTGGAAAACTTAACTTAGAACAAAAACCCTTTTGAGCCACAATCTTAACTTATGAACTTGATAGAACACTTTTCTTGTGAGAAATCATCTAATCATGCGATATTTGTGAACATAGAGTGCATATAGTACGTGTGAGCATAATGTGGATTTAGGAACCTTGTAGACATAACATCATATTCATAGAACTCAATACTAGTGATAACTTACATCTCATAGCAACTTAGGAGTATATTTAACATAAGATCCCTTAGATGCATTTAACCAAACACATGGAGTGCATAATAATACTAGTTTACATCTAAGTATAAAATCAACATCCATCAACCCAAGAACATACTTTAATCATGGTTTTTCTTAAGAGGAAGAGTACATGGTAAGTAGTAGAGTGTATCTATAATTTATCTTATCAAAATCATGCTTTGAATCTTGCTTATAGTATAGGAATTACAAATATGACCAAAACATCCTAACTTCCATCAAAACCCTTTGTTTAAACCATAGAAAACAAAGTACCCATCAATGAATTATAGCAAGGCAAGTTAGTAGAGTGTTCTACCTTGGTGAAATCAATGAATTTGATTCCAAAGACTTTTAACAAGTGAGAACCTTGAGTTCTTTGTTGAAAAACACCAAAGAAGGGAAGATTTGATCTTCTTCTTCAAGCTTGTGCAAACCCTAGCATTCCTCCTCCTTCTCCTCTCAAATCTCTCTAAAAATTATGCTCTAAGGGTTTCTAAACCCTAAGGCATGAGCTGGGCTTTTTATAGGCAAAGGGGTGGTGGTTAAAGACTGAAAAACCCTTAATGAAGAAAATCAGCGCAGGACCGATAGATGACCGATCTACCGGTAGTGGACCGAGCTCTCGGTATTGACTGGTGCTTCAGAATGCACTTCAGTATTTTGGCCATAACTTTTGACTCGGTGCTCCGATTTTGACGATTCAACTTGCGTTGGATTCGTCTTTGAAAGGGGAACAACTTTCATGTTTTGCACGAATCCCAATTCTGAGATTTGAGTGGTCCAAATGGGCCCACAAGTGAACTGGTCCAACATGACTGCTGAACTGACAGCCGACCACCATTCGGAAATCCCACATTTGACTTAACCTCTAATCATAATCTGGAAAAGCGATAAACATGAAGTTTAAAGAGGGGTTCAATACCTTTCCAATGGTTCAATAATCACTGGATTTCGATGAGATACGACGAAAATATAGATCCCACAAGTTGAGGTTATGGTAAGACATCCACCCTCTTGACACTTAGAACCTTTCCCCTTTTTATTTTAACACCCATAACATCAAGGATGGTTCTTTAGTACCCTCACACACCATAAAACCTATACTAATTGACTTAATAAACTCCTCACCTAATTCGCAAGCATATAGAGAACTTTGAGCCTCACAAGCACTATTCACATCACTATTCACCGCACTATTTACTTATGACCCTTTAAGCACTTAGGGTATTTTATACCCTTGACTTTTACCCACTTAGTGTCTACTCATACTCTCTTTATTCATAGCACAGTGAATCGAAATTCCGGGGCACTACAGCTGATGTTATCAAGCAACTATTGTATGATTTGTATCCAGTCACTGGATTAGGGTCTTGTTTAGAGGTATACATGACTCTCTCATGAATGCATTTAATTTTATTCCCCTTCTACATCTACTATTATGTTTTTTCTCTTATCGTTCAGCTTAATCTGTTTTTTTCACAAAACTTTTGATGCCCCTTTATTATAGGAAGCTTTAAGTGGATGTTATGATTAAATTGAGATTTCAGTTGCCAAAAGTTGATCTTATAACTTATAAGTGTTTTTTTTGGAACTGCATTTTTTCTAGTTCAAAATATGTATTGGTGCAAGCTGAAGCTCTAAAGGGTGAGGGGAGGCCAAAAGTGATGTGGGTAGAGATAGTGAAGAGAACTAGAAAAAAATGGTATTGATAACACACAATTGATCCAAGTTGTAGCCTTTAATAGTGCGTTTGGGCGGAACAAGATTTGGGTTGCTGACCCCAAGTATTTTGAGATACGTCATTGATGATGATGATGACGATTTCTAGTAATTAGACGACTCTTTGAGAAGATATGTAATCATTTGCTCATTATTTTATGTCCTTGAAGGACATAATCCTTTTTAGGGGAGTCAGGGGCAAGGGAGGCACATGCCCCCCTCAAGAAAAGTTTTTTTTTAAAATACATATATCTAGGGCATTTTTTAAAATACATATATCTAGGGCATAGGATAGGTCATGGGGGTAGGTGCTTCCCTCAACTTTTGAAAAAAAAAATAGTTATTAAAAATAAGGCATAGCCATCAAGCATGGGGGTAGTTGCCTCCTTGAACTTGTTAAAAAAAATATCTTTTATACTATATTGTTTATTTATTTAATAGGGCATAGTCATGGGACAAGGGGCTGCTGCCACTTGAACTTTTGAAAAGAAAATTATACTATATCAATTGAGTATTTAATAGGGCATAGCCATTGGGCAAAGAGGCCCTAAACTTTTGAAAACAAAATATATTTTCTATAATCCAGACTATGTTATTTTAACTGTTATAAAAAATATTATGTTATTTAATTATTTTACCGGGCATAACAATAGGACAAGGCGACAATTGCCCCCGTAAACAATAAGAAACAATACCCATTGGATATGTTTAAAACATATGGATGAAATGGCCCACGGACTTAGTTCTCAAATTCCCCCCCATCCCCCAAAAACCAAAATATTTTGTACCCGCCTAATCATTCTCCACAAATTCATCAACAATTACTAACATTTTCAACCGACCATTGCGTGCCCCTATAATAAAATCCTTGCCTAGCCCTGATTCCTTGTGTTGCTTTTAAATTTTTCTTACTTTTCCTTTTTCATTGATGGATAACGAGAATCGAGTTAAGAAGGGAGAATGTAGAACAAAAAGTGAACATGAGAAGTGTTCCCTAAAGGTGCATTTGGGTTTGTGGATTAGTGGACAGAATTTTAATTCCGTCCCTGAATTCCAATTATATATTTTTTTTGATCGGTAATCAAGATAATATATAAAAAGAAAAGAGAGGAATACAACCAAAACAAGCAAACTATAGGTTAACCAACAGTAAACTTGGAGAGAACCAAAAAAGTAGAAGACAATACAGCAGAAATGAAAAGCAACTGCAACAAAACGGAGCTAGAGGAAAAGTTTTCCCCAAGGGTTTGAACCGTCTCCCCCACCCGAGCCCCATGTTGAAACAAGAAATTTCACTCATGACTGGCTCCTGACGATGGACGAGGATGACTCCACGAACACCCTCCTATTCCACTCCTTCCACAGAGTCCAGGCAATCGCCCCCGGAAGGAGAGGCCAAATTGACCTTACTAGAGAAGGGAACGACCCTGAAATCCAACAGTATAAGAAGCTCCGGAAGGATCGGGGGAAGATTCAGGGGATGCAAAGTTGAGAAAGGAAGAAGGAACACAGCTCTCTCGCAACCTAACAATGCAGCAATAGGTGATCCACAGTATCCTGTGCTCGAAGACACATAAAACAGTGGAATTCCTTAGGGATATGTTTTAGTTTGAAGGAGGAGGAAGAAAAAGAAGAAGAGAAAGAGGAAAAGAGTAGAGAACTTATGTCTCTCTCTATCATATTCTAATAGGTACGTTTATAAGTAGGGTTTCCCCTAATTACAAGTATGCCCCTAATTACAAGAATGCTTAATATTCTACAAAAACATCTATTAGCCAGATATCGACCTTTACTCATTGTGATTGCAAGTTAAAATTTTATCAAGAACCGTAGTCCACAAGAAAAAAGAAACTTTAGAGGGAACCGGCAGGATCCACCCAGCTTGATGAGGAAAATATCCGCGCTCGCTACGGACATTTTGAGTTTCTAGTCATGCCTTTTGGTTTGACAAATTCTCCCGCAGCTTTTATGGATTTAATGAATCGGGTGTTCAAGCAATACTTGCACCAGTTTGTAGTAGTGTTCGTGGATGATATCTTCATCTACTTGAAGACTCGGGAGAAGCATGAGCAACATTTGAGGATTGCACTACAGACTTTAAGAGATCACCAATTGTATGCAAAGAGGAGTAAGTGTGATTTTTGGCTTACGAAAGTGCAATTTCTAGGACATGTAATTTCGGAGGATGGTATCTCAGTGGACCCAACGAAGATTGTGAGACTGTTCTGAACTGGGATAGATCGAAGAATGTGTTTGAGATCCAAAGTTTTCTAGGACTGGCAGGATATTACCAAAGGTTTGTGGAAAGTTTTTCTTGTCTAGCAGCTCCCATGGCTCACCTAACCAAGAAGGGAGTGAAGTTTGAGTGGAACGAGGAATGTGAGCAGGCCTTCGAGGAGTTAAAACAGAGGCTTAATTCCGCTCCAGTTCTCATCATATCGGCTAGTGGAGAAGGATAGTGATGCATCTTTAAGAGGTCTTGGGTGTGTACTAATGCAGCAAGGTAAAGTAGTGGCCTATGCTTCTCGACAATTAAAGAATCATGAACAAAATTATCCCACTCATGATTTAGAATTGGTGGCGATTGTGTTTGCCTTGAAGATCTGACGACATTACCTTTATGGTGAAAGGTTTGAAGTATATTCTGACCACAAGAGTTTAAAGTATATATTCACTCAGAAAGAGTTGAACTTAAGGCTGAGAAGGTGGATGGAGTTCCTAAAGGACTATGACTTCACTTTACATTACCATACGGGGAAGGCAAATGTGGTGGCAGATGCTTTGAGTAGAAATTCTCAAGGACTAATGGCTAGACTAGCTTTGTAGAAACGAAAAATGTTGGAAACGACCGAGGACTTTGATCTATATATGGGGAGGCATAATACTGGGGCCTATGTGTTTAACTTGACAGCTCAATCGACTCTAGTCCAGAGAGTGATTGAGGCACAACAGAAGAACCCGGAGTTGGAGTATGGACGGATAGAGATTGAATCAAGAAGTACATCTAAGGATTATGTAGTGCATTCAGACGACAGTTTGCAATTTTTAGGAAGACTATGGGTACCGAATGATTCTCCGTTGAGAGAAGATATCCTTAGTGAGGCTCACCGTTCGAAGTACACCATCCACCCAGGAGGTACTAAGATGTACAGAGATCTAAATCGTCAATTTTGGTGGAAGGGAATGAAAAAGGATATTACAGAGTACATGGCCAGATGTCTTACATGCCAGCAAGTGAAGGCAGAGCATCAGAGGCTTGCAGGAATGTTGCAATCATTGCCTTTTCAGAATGGAAGTGGGAGCACATCACCATGGATTTTGTATCTGGGTTACCGAGGACTCAGAAGGGTGAGAACGCAGTTTGGGTAATAGTAGATAGATTGATCAAGTCGGCTCATTTCCTGGTGAAGAAGACCACTGATTCTTTGAACGCTTTAAGTAAACTGTATATTCGAGAGATCGTAAAATTGCACGACGTTCCGTTATCAATCGTATTCGACATAGATTCACGCTTTACTTCACAATTCTGGTAGAGCTTACAGAAAGCCTTGGAAACACAACTTAGCTTCAGTACTACATTCCATCCTCAGACGGATGGGCAGTCTGAGAGAGTTATTCAGATCTTGGAGGACATGTTGAGAGCTTGTGTTTTGGATTTCAAGGGTAGCTAGGTTAAAAACTTACCGTTGCAGAGTTTGCCTACAACAACAATTTTCAAGCAAGTATTGGAATGACACAATAAGAAGCACTATATGGGAGACCTTGCAAATCTCTTATCTGTTGGGCAGAAGTTGGAGAGCGTGCATTACTCGGACCAAAGTTGATTCAGGAGACCACTGAAAAGATTTTCTGATTCGAGACCGTCTAATCACTGCACAAAGTTGTCAGAAGAGCTACGCTGATCGACGAAGAAGACCTTTGGAATTCCAAGTTGGTGACCATATGTTCTTATGAGTGACCCCACGTAAAGGTGTGTTTCGGTTTGGTTAAAAGGGGAAGCTATCTCCGAGCTTCATTGGACCTTTCGAGATCCTCCAGAGAGTAGGAGTTGTGGCTTATAAGTTAGCTCTATTGCCACAATTTTCAGGAGTACATGATGTGTTTCACGTGACCATGTTGTGCAAGTATGTACCAGATCCAAAACACATCGTTGAATGGCAGGAAGTGGAGTTGTGGGAAGATGCAACATATGAGGTGAGACCAATCCAGATCATAGACACCAAGGAACAAGTGATGTGCACCAAGACCATTCCTATGGTTAAGGTGTTGTGGCAACTGGCAACGACATGATGTGACTGAGGCAACTTGGGAGTTTGAGTTTGAGATTCGCGACAAGTATGAAGCAAAAGAGAGTTATGGGCCTAAAGTTGAAAAGCCATGGGCTAAAAGCCCACCCTTTGTTTTAAAATTTGAATTTAGGAGATAGAGACTGTTTTAGATTAGGGCCCATTTGGTTCGGATTATTGCAATCATAAGTGCTGATGCTGATAAGCGCTGATGTCGGTAAGCTCTGATGCTGATAAGTGTTGATAATTGTAATCCTGTTTGGCTGACACTCTGTTGATAAATGATTATCTAGTCATTTAAAAAAAAAATGGTATTTTAGTCATTTTTAGAAAAAGAAAAAAATATTAAAAAAAATTTTCTTTTAAGTTTAATGAATCTTGTTGGCCTTACTGACTACAAATTTGAGTGTTTATAATAATTTTCACATAATATTAAAGGTCATAAGTGGTTACGCTCCACAATAATCACCTTCTGATGAGATTATGAAATCACCGGTTATTTCCATAATCGGTTATTACATAAGCGCTTATGACGAGTCAAACCAAACGCTATTATGAGACATAATCGGGACATAAGCGATTATGTACCAAATAAGCGCTTATAATAATCCGAACCAAACGAGCCCCAAGTTAGTTTGAATTAGGTTGTTTAAATTAATTAGGTCTCTTTTGGAGACTTCAAATCACAAGGACAAACGTAGGGAGAGAGAGAAAGAAAACGTGGGGGGGGGGAGAAGAATAGAACGTGGAGGTAGAGAGAAAGGAAGAACAAAAAAAAAAAAAAAAAGGTAAGGTTTTCTTTCAGCCTTTCTTCTTCTTCATTTTTTACTAAAATTCACAAAACATCATAATAGGGTTGATTTGGATAGTATATCGACCTTAGGGATCCTTCCCTTAGATCCAAATCGCTCCCAAAAAGCTTTGAGGAAGCTTTGAGGAAGATCTCCAAGCTCTCCTAGCAATCTCCTCCAAGCAATTTCTCCCTCAAAATCCTAGGTTTCCTGTTTCCCTTTGCCAAATTAGGACAGAAATGGTTTAGAACCCTAGAAATCTCGAAATAGAACCCCTATTTATAGGCCCAAGGGTTAAAAACCCAAAAAAACGCACTTTTTAACAAAAACTGGATGCGCGTGCGATCGATCGCACCTTTGGTGCGATCTTGCACTTAGACCCGAAAGGAAATCAAAAAAACTCTCCTGAATGCGATCAATCACAGAAATTTGCGATAGATCACACTATTTTGCGATCGATCGCACATGATTTGCGATAGATCGCAGCCCACCTCTAATTCTGATTGATTTTTACCTCACTTTGATATTTTGACCATAACTTTTGACTCGCTTATCGGATTTTGACGATTCAATTGCGTTGGTCTCATCTTTGAAAGAAGAACAATTTTGTCTCTAATAGACAAATCCTAATTTTGAGTTTTTAAAGGTCTAAATGGGTTCTAAAGATGGCTGGTCTGGAATTTCATCAAGCAAAATATTGAAAAACCCACTTTTGACTTAGCTTAAACTCAAAATCTGGAAAAACATTAAACATGAACCTCGAAGAGGGTTCCAATACCTTTTTAATGATTCAAGAATCACTCGATTTCGATAAGTGGTGACAAAACTAGAGCTTCCTAAAGTTTGAGGGTATGTTAAGGCATCCCTCCCTTTACAACTTTGGTTAAGCCATGATCACCCCACACTATTTTGAAAATAAATACATTAGCATTAAAACATCACAAGAACTTTATACGCCTAATACTTGCATAAAAAAGCATGGAAAATATTCGGGTCTGTACAAGTGCGGGTACTTTTCGCGGACGTCGGCTTCTCTCTCCCAAGTAGCCTCTTCTCTAGAGTGATGCTCCCATTGTAAGAGTACAAGAGGAATGACCTTAGAACGCAAGACTTGCTCCTTCCGGTCTAAGTTTTGAGCCGGTTGCTCCACTAGAGTCAAATCTTCCCGAATTGCTAACGGTTCCAAATAAATGACATGTGAAGGATCCGAAATATACTTCCTCAACATAGAGATGTGAAAGACATTATGCACATCTGCCATGTGAGGTGGCAAGATAACCCGATAAGCAACTTCTCCGACCCGCGTGATGATCTCAAAATGACCCACATATCTCGGATTGAGCTTGCCCCGCTTGCTGAATCTCATCACCCCCTTTGTAGGTGAGATCTTGACAAATACAAAATCTCCAACTTGGAACTCAAGATCTCTCCTGCGAGTATCAACATAGCTCTTCTGCCTACTCTGAGCTTATTTCAGCCTCTCCCTGATCAACTGAACTCTATCCACAGTCTAACCAACAAGCTCGAGACCTAGAAGCTTCCTCTCACCAACTTCATCCCAACACAATGGTGAACGACAACTCCTCTCATAGAGTGTCTTAAATAGAGCCATTTGAATGCTGGTTTGATAGCTATTGTTGTAAGCAAATTTAACCAACGGCAGGTGATCATCCCAACTTCCCTGGAAGTCTAACATGCAAGCCCGTAGCATGTCCTCTATGATCTGATTCACCCTCTCAATTTGCCCATCTGTCTGCGAATGAAATATTGTACTGAAATCTAAACAGAAACCCATGGCCTACTAAAAACTCTTCCAGAATCTGGAAGTAAATCTCGGGTCTCGATCAGAAACAATACTAACTGGCATTCCATGCAAACGTGCTATCTCCTTGATAATAGAGGTTAGCCAATTGGTTAGAATTGAACGTGGTCCGATAGGGAAGAAAATGAGCCAACTTAGTCAACCTGTCAACCACAACCCAAATGGCATCAAAGTTCTTCGTTGTCCTTAGCAAACCAACAACAAAATCCATGGAAATATTTTCCCACTTCCACTCGGGAATAGGAATTGACTGAAGGAGTCCTGTCGGTCTCTTGTGTTAGGCTTTAACTTGCTGACACACCAAACACTTGGATACATAGGTAGTCACATCATTTTTCATACATTTCCACCAGAAATACTTCTTGAGGTTCTGGTACATCTTAGTACCTCCCGAGTAGACAATATACTTGGACTTGTGTGCTTCATCCAGAATCTCCTTTCTTAAATCTTCATTATCCGGAACACAAAGCCTATCATTGAAAGAGATTCCGTTATCTTTCTAAGAGAAATCCTCAAACCCGCTGTTAAGCGACTTGTTCATGACAGCGTACAGTTCTCCATCGTTCCACTGCAGGTCTTTAATCCTGTCCAATAAGGTTGGCCTAACCATAATGTCAGCCAACAAAGCTCCAGACGTTCCAACACTGAAACCCGCATCAAGGCCAGAAACCTCTTCAAGTAGCTTCCATTCTTGGACCATCAAGTGTGCCAAGAATCCAGTCGGTTGCCTACTTAACGCATCTGTCATCACATTTGCTTTTCCCGGGTGGTACTGGATAGAGCAATCATAATCTTTGAAGAATTTCACTCAACGGCGTTGCTTCAAATTCAACTCTTTCTGCGAGAGCAAATACTTTAGACTCTTATGATCGGTGAATACTTCAAACTGCGCACCGTACAAGTAATGTCTCCAGATCTTGAGAGCAAAGACTAATGCTGCAAATTCCAAATCATGGGTAGGATAGTTCTTCTTGTGGTCTTTCAACGGCTAAGAAGTATATGCAATAACTTTTCCGTGCTGCATGAGAGCACAACTTAACCCAATAAGTGAGGCGTCACTGTACACCACAAAACCTTCACTACCGGATGGAACAGTCAAGATTGGAGCGGTGGTGAGACGCTTTTTCACCTCAAAGAAACTCTTCTCACATTTCTCATTCTACTCGAACTTGGCGTTTTTTCGAGTTAGGTGAGTGAGTGGAGCTGCCAAACTGGAAAATCCTTTTACAAATCTCCGATAATATCCAGCTAGGCCCAAGAAGCTTCAAATCCTTGTAACACTCTTTGGCCTTCCCCATCCTTTCACTACTTCTATTTTAGCAGGATCAACTGAAATCCCCTCTTCAAACACCACATGGCCTAGAAATGCTACATTTTCTAGCCAAAACTCGCACTTGCTAAGCTTAGCGTATAGCTTATGCTCACGGAGTGTCTTCAGTGTGCCCGGAGATGCATCTCATGGTCCTTCTGTGTCCTCGAGTACACCAAAATATCATCCACAAACACGATCACAAATCGGTCAAGAGTTGACTTGAAGATTCTGTTTATGAGATCCATGAATGCTGCCAGAGCATTTGTCAAACCAAACGGCATGACTAGGAATTCAAAATGCCCATATCTGGTCTTGAATGCAGACTTAGGCACATCTTCCGCCTTTGTCTTCAGCTGATGGTAGCTCGACCTTAAATCGATCTTGGAGAAATACTTCCCCCCTTGCAACTGATCAAACAAGTCATCGATCCTTGGTAAAGGATATTTGTTCTTGATAGTGACCTCGTTCAATTGCCGATAGTCGATGCACATTTTCATCGAACCATCTTTCTTCTTCACAAATAACACCGGAGCTCCCCAAGGTAAGCAATTCATCAATCTGCTCCTTTAGCTCTTTCAACTCTGCTGGAGCCATCCTATATGGCGCTTTAGAGATAGGTGCCGTACTTGGGGCTAATTCAATTGCAAACTCTATTTCTCTATCCGGCGGCAAACCCAGCAAGTCTTTGGGAAAGACATCCATGAATTCCTCTACAACAAGGATACTTGAGGAATCTGCTGCTTCCGAGATAGTAAGATTTAATGCCTCAAATCGAGCTAAGTCTTTCTTCTTTAACCCTTGGAAATGAAAGGGGGCTCACTGATTGGTCTAAAGTTGACCACCTTCCCAAAATAGTCGACATGTCCATGATATTTGGAAAGTCAATCCATGCCTAATATGACGTCGAAGTCTTAGAATTTAAGGACAATCAAATCAGCTGGCATTTCTCTCTGACCCACTCGAATATCACAAGCTCGATAGACCTTATCGGTGATGACTGAACTACCAACAGGAGTGGCGATGACAGTTCACGATCTAACAAACTTAGCTCCATCGGAAACTCTCGTACAAAACTAGGTGTGACGAAGGACTGAGTAGACCCAATATCGATCAATACATGAGCGAGAAAATCATTTATCAACAATGAGCCTGAATTAATAGACAAAGCTAATTTTGTCAAATCATGAATACATATATACATCATACATCAAGCATATTCATGCATAATATTTAACATCACATACATAGTATCAGAACATTTTAATTAACTAAAATTACAAATACACGTACCTTGCACAACGTCGTCGGACGCCTGTGCATCCTGCTCCGATGTGACAAACACCCGACCCTGAGTTGGCTGACGGGCTACTGTGGTCTCGGGCCCTGGGATGGCCTCTGTTGCATTGGCTGCCTCATCGGTGGCCTGCCTCCCTGTGGCTGAGTCGGCTGAAGCCCCTGCTAAATGTGGAGTGGGCAATCTCGGATCCAATGTGAAACATCTCCACAATGGAAATAACCTCCAGTAACTGCCCAACACTCTCCTCTATGCCTCTTCCCACACTGTCTGCATATATCATACAACTAAGTCCCAGCAGTAGGCGGGGCAACATGAGTAGGCCTCTGATATGGGGTAGGCTTAGCAATCAGTATAGGACCTGATGTCCTTGGCCTCTTGTCCTGCAGTCTGTCTATCTGCCTGCATTCCTTTCTTCCTCAAAAACTCCGCTGATCTCCTCTCGGTGATCAAAAATCTCTCACTAACTTCCCAGCAAGTCTCAAGACGTAGGATCTCAACCCTGTCTCTGATGTCTGAGCCCCTCTCAAATCTCCTCGCCTTCATGCTCTCTGTGGTGATCAAATAAGGCGCGAACCTAGACAGCTCAGCGAACTTGGCCTCATACTTGGCCACTGACATGCTCCCCTGCTGTAGAGTGGAAAACTCAATCTCTTTCAACTCTCTCACTGAAGTCGAGAAGTATTGCTCATAAAAGATATCGAGGAACTCTCCCCATGTCCATGGCTGTCTTGCTCTCTCTTCATTTTTCTTCCTGGCTGTGGACCTCTACCAATGCTCCGCCTCTCCTTCCATGACAAAGGAGGCCCACTTCACTCTCTGATCCTCAGTAGGCTCGAGCACTTAGAATATCTTCTCTAACTGCATGATCCACCGCTCAACTACCATAGGATCAGTACTCCCACAAAAAGCTGGAGGACCCATCCTCCTGAATGCTTCCACTCTGTGATGTCGGGGTGGGTGGACCTCAACTAGCCTCTCTTGCTTGGCTTGCCCAGTTGCTAGCAAGGCAATCTACTGCGCCATGATCTCGGCCTGCCGCTCCATGGCTGCCGTAATAGCCTCCATAGCTCGACTCTCATTGAGCTGACGGGCACTCTTTGGGGTATCTCCATCAGTCACACTGCCTCCTCCATTCCTATTATTCCTCGTACCTCTCCTCATGACTTGTAAATCATGAAGTCAATCATAAACCACACATCTCTTAAAAATCATTCAAAAGATATTGATAGCTTTCAACTTAAACTTAAGACTAGTCTAAGTCCTAGACTTGATGTTGCTTTCCTAAGTTAGACAAATCCCCTGATCCTATACTTAATACTTTAGCCCTAAGGACTCTAATGTCTTGTGCTCTGATACCACTTCTGTAACGTCCCCAAATCCTACCTTGACCAAAATAGGACCTTGGGTCGCCACATTTTTTAAACTTGTTTAAAATCTCATGACATCTAAGGCATACTACACGAGTCTCCAAAAATGAGAGTAATAAAATTTCGATATATAAACTCAAACCATCTTGCTCAAGTCTATGGCCAACATATACAACCCACTGTAAACAAAAAAGTCTGATACACAACTGTAAAGAAGTCTAATAAGCAACATCTTATAAGAGTCTATTACAAATCTCTTAACTAAAACAAAACATAAACTAATAGGGGTAACCATCAAAACCCCTAGCTCCCTCCTCGGAAGGCTCACCTTCTCCTTCTTCTTCGACGTAAGCCTCCTCAATCCATGGCTCCGTCTTGTGCTCCTGCTCAAAACCTGCCAAGACAAAAGTCTGGCTGAATACAAAAGTACTCGATGTATATAAAATCCAACTAACATCATAGTATACCTGCACTTAGTAAGAACCATATCCAATAACATAATCAGAGTGCGGAAGAGTTCATATACATCATATCATCACCTTGACTCGTGTACTTGTGGAAACCTTAGACTTAGGAGACGACCTACTTGTGAGACGTTTATGCTTATGAGACCACGTGCTTGTGAGATGTTTATGCTTATGCACTTATTCAGATCCCTCATTGGGCTTATTCAAAATAACAGGCGTATGCAATGCTTATGCTTATGAGTCTTAAGCAGCTTATTCAGAACATGCACTTATTCAGATCCCTCATTGGGCTTATTCAGAACATCAGGCGTATGCAATGCCTATGCTTGTGGTCCACATGTGTGACTTATGAGACTCTTATCTTAACATACACGTGCGTTTGTGCATGAGTGTCACAATTAACATTCGAGTTGGTAATCGTTTAGATTCCGATCTCCCACCATGGAAACTCCACTATGCTGTCCCATTCCATATATCTAGAGAATTCCCGGCTTGAAAGATTTTCCTCTAAATTCTTACCCTCCCGAATATCAATTACCATGCAAATAATTAAACATAACTTAACAAACATTCACATATAAATACCCTATCATGATTCTTAGCATAATTCATCATTAATTTCTAACAATTCCATAGTACCATATTAGTATTTAACCTCTCAAGCATTTCGACAAACACCTTAGGTGCGTAGTTTATGAATACATTGTCATTTCCTATTTCCAACATTTCACCACACTATAATCCATCCATGTAACCCAAATACAATCCACATCCATGCATTCATCCCATTCTCCATAGTATTTCCCATCCTTCATACATTTCATCCATATTATTAAACCTCATTTCCATCCATAATAGCTTAATTCATACAAAATTAGGGAAAAACATATCTAATTTCTATTTCTAACATTTTTATTATACTAACATTCACAAAACATCATAATAGGGTTTATTTGGATAGTATATCGACCTTAGGGATCCTTCACTCGGATCCAAATCGCTCCTAAGAAGTTTTGAGGAAGATCTCCAAGCTCTCCTTGCAATCTCTTTCTTCTTAAAGCAATTTCTCCCTCAAAACCCTAGGTTTCCTCTTTTCCTTTGCCAAATTAGGTTAGAAATGGTTTAGAACCCTAAAAATCTCGAAATAGAACCCCTATTTATAGTCCCAATGGTTAAAAACCCAAAAAAACGCACTTTTAACAAAAACTGGGTGCACGTGCGATCGATCAAAGGTGCGATCTATCGCACTTAGACCCGAAAGGAAATCAAAAAAACTCGCCTGAATGTGATCGATTGCAGAAATTTGAGATAGATCGCACATGATTTGCGATAGATCACAACCCACCTCTGATTCCGACTAATTTTTACCTTGTTTTGGTATTTTGACCATAACTTTTGACTCGCTTATCGGATTTTGACGATTCAAATTGTGTTGGACTCGTCTTTGAAAGAGGAACAATTTTGTCTCTAATAAACAAATCCTAATTTTGAGTTTTTAAAGGTCTAAATGAGCTCTAAAGATGACTGGTCTGTAATTTCATCAGACAACATTGGAAAACCCACTTTTGACTTAGCTTAGACTCAAAATCTGGAAAAACATTAAACATGAACCTTGAAGAGGGTTCCAATACCTTTCTAATGGTTTAAGAATCACTCGATTCCGATAATCTGTGACAAAACTAGAGCTTCCTAAAGTTTGAGGGTATGTTAAGGCATCCCTCCTTTTACAACTTTGGTTAAGCCTTGGTCACCCCACACTAATTAGATATAAATACATCAACATTAAAACATCACAAGGACTATTATACCCCTAATACTTGCATAAAAAAACATGAAAAAGATTCGGGTCTCTACAAATCTCAAAGGGGATTAATTTACAAGAGGTTTTTGTGGCCCAAATTTCGTCTGTTGACACCCCTATTCCTCTCTTTCTATGTCTCTCTCTCTCCCTCTCCTTCTCTTCCAATTATAGGGATGGATAATTCTTTCTATTCTTTTTCTAATTTTTTTTTGTTGAGAACAAATGGATTGTGGTTCTTTCCCCCTTCCCTTACTAGCTTCTCTTTTTTGATGATGAGAGAGTTAGAACTTGTTGAAATTCATGCTAACTATATGCAGTTCTATGACATTTTTGTATAGTAAACACTAAAAGTTAATGGGTATCAATTGTGTCCGTGTCCATACATTTCGACATGGGATATACCTTTTGTCTTAAAGAATCTACGCAATATAGGGAATGAAAATTATTTTTCTCAAGCGTTTTGGATGAGGTTATGGTAGGTACTAAAATTCAAGATAATAAATTTTTATTCGATATTCCAATTGGATAGTTAATTGAGATGAAGTAGTGAGCTTTGAGAGGTCATAACTTTCTACTCAATATCCGATAGAAGACGTTAGATGCATTGGAAAGATATATCCAAGATGTACAATAGCTATCTCATGACTTATGTCGAGATTCCAACATTTTAGGCATCAAAACAGAATTAAGTCTGGTTGTACAATTATGAAAAAAGTTTTTCATATCAGCCTTTAAAAAAACATAAATTATACTTGAGTTATATTAGATGGGCTGTTGAGATTAGTTTCTTAGCTCTTAGGTTAGGTTTTAGGGTTTCGTTTTCTTATAGTAGGTGTTATGAAAACATTTTTATAATAGTTTCATGGATTACCAACTTCTAGGAGGATTTTCTTTTGTTTTCCTCCAAGAAACTTAAGCTTAGACGGTGATCAAAGTATTTCTCTTAGCATCTTCATGTTGCATAGCAAGGATTGAATATCCTGCTGCATCTACTCGTAATGTATGAAATTGCAACACAAACTTGTTCCTGTACCAAGCTTACATTCAACCAAGTCATTTTGATTAGAGCTTTCTAATGAACATAGCTTAAGGTTTTTGTTAGACACTAATATGATGCCATAACAAACATTTGTTGCTTTAAGGTTAACATGTTTCTCACTTGGGTGTTTCAAATCATAATTACTAAAGCGAGAAGCGAAAGTGAGAAGCAAGAAGCGGGAAGTGAGGCTCAAAAATCCTTCAGAAGTGAGAAGCGAGAAATGAGATATATGTTCCTCATTTCCATTAAATTATGATGACCAGCCAAGCCTTTGATTTTATCTTACATGAGATATTTTTGGAGAACTTGGTGCCTTAGGTTTCAATCCAACGATACTTGCTCAGGATCTATGCCCTAGGCTTTAGACTCGGGTCTATCCAATCACTTCCTACATACATAGCCTTCTTTATCACTAAATGAGACATGATGAAAGCGAGCTTCGTGAGAAGCAAGTCTGGGAAACAAGCTTCCCACCTTGTACATAGCTTCTCTTCAACTATGTTTCAAATGCTATGATGCTTGTCACTGTTAAGACTGTTAAGGTGGGTTGTTTCTCTTTTTCATTTTTTTGGCGTATTGGAATGATTTTTACTAGTTTAGCTCGTTACTCACACACCTTAACTTTATTTAACTTTAGTGCCATATGACTACATGATAGATTATGCCTATGATATTCTGATAGTTTCATGTTCACTGTAGGGTGCTTCCCCTGATGCTTCAACTTGTCAAACATTTCAACATGGACTTGTGGATTACATTTCTTTCAGAATACCCGATGAGTCTTTCTCAGATATGCCGAAAAGTATAGGCATAGCAAGGGGCTTTATGCATGACTTAAGTAGTGTAAAGAAGGGATATACTTCTTTGGAAGCTGTACTGTTACATGTTCCTGTTGGATACCACTGTGTCGATCTGTCTCTATTTAAAGTAAAGATCATAAATCCAATCTGCATTCCTTTTATTTTCTGTGGTTGGCATCTTTCATAGCGCATCACCTCATCTGCATTGAAACAGGAAACCCAGATTGTTTTATTACTAAACGAAACAACTTCCACTTCAGAAAGTCCTGGAAATGCTCAGATGATGATTGTGCAAGCAAGTGACCTTCCATTTGCCTCTGTTTTAAGATCAGCTAATCCAAATACTTGGAAGATGCATGGACTAAAGGTACTTCTTAGTGACGCTATATGTGTCCATCCATGTTTTTAGGCGTTATTGAATTGCCTTATTTTAAGAAGACACAATTAGTTTCATTTGTTCTTTAAACTCTAACATCATTTCAAATTGTTTGTAGTTCAGGAGTCAATGCCATGCCTCTGAATTTCTTCTGTGTGTATTTCATGTTAATGCCTTAATTGCAGGGTGCTCCTTCTATAGGTGCCGCACCTACTTCAAAATCCCGCTTTTGCTCTTAAGAATTTGGAACATCCTACCTTAACTACCAGTCGTAATTTTTTCTAATTCATATGTGAAGTCACAAACTTTGTATTCTTTACGAATTCTTTTGCATTTCTAGGTTTTGATTATCACAAAATATTTAAGTTTGTATCATTACATTAATTAGAAAGTTTAACTTTGAAAATATATGCGAACGGATATACATATTTATATTGATATACTTCAAACATTCATTTAATAAAATACAGATGCTAACTATCTGCTCCCACTACCTGTCCTTTTGAGAACCAACCCTTGTCTCTTTGCTCTTGGCTTCTGCACTTACATTTCGTCTCCCACTTTGTGCAACCATTGTGTAATCTCTAAGATATATTATTAATCTGTAAAACTGAAATTCTTTCAGGTTAAAAAACTTTCCTTGTTGCTATTTTGCTGTTTCTTGCAGTTCTTAAAGTTTCTAGGAAATAAAATGGTTATGGCTTATAAAACCAGGTTTCTTCTAGGACTCTGTTGTCCACTTGCAAATGGAGAATGAAAAGGTCCGATGTATTCCTCACTCTGTAACTGCTCCCTTAGCTGTTAGTGGTAAGTGGTTTGCTTCATATGTTATATTTGTTATTCATATATTTGGCTTTATGATTGAAATACATATATATCATAGCTGTTTTTTTTTTTTGGGGGGGGTAAAAAGTTTCTTATTTATTTATGGGAAATCATTGTTCAGACCCAGCACATTAGATCAATAGGCGAGACACGTGAAATCTTGAATACTAAAACTAGCCTAGGAAACATACAGTGGTTTTCACTTTTGAGAAAAAATAAAATAAAAATCAGCCGGCCTTAATATTCATTTATTTCACGTATCATTCATCTACTGGTCCGATGTGTTACTTTGGTGTGATCAATATTAGGTATTTCTGATTTTGTCCATATTGATGAGGAAAATCCCAACTCTTTTAATGATTCATTTAATTACTCGTCTTTGAACGTTAAAGCAATCGGTGGCTCTTCAATAGTCATTTCAGCACTCCATTAGTCTCAGAAAACATAATGATAGCTGCAATGAAAGTACTTGTGTTCTGATTTGTTGTAAGTGACGAGAATATTAAGTACATCCTAACTTACTTGTAGCCAGGTGAGAAGAATATTCACATTCTTAAATCATCGTCACCGTTATCATCATGAAGAGTATCATATAGGTTCAACCATTAACAATTATTTTAGTGCAAAATCTGGAACTAAGTAACATTTTAATTTAACTTCTTGTCACAGCTTCAAGAGGGGTGGCCTGTGTCTTTGCTGCACGAAAGCATGCCTTGGTCTACATCCTGGAGGAAGATGAAGTTGAAGTTTCAGATGTGGAATGATTCCCATAAGATTCCTTTAAACGGTGGCGTTTCATGGGATAGTAACCCAAACCTCCCAGCCTGCTACTCGCTCTCGCTCTCAAACCTCGTTCTCACATTGGGAGTGTGGTTTCAACTTTTGTAAAACACGATTTATGGTTTCTGGAGATCACATGCCCAAAGAGCGTGGTTTTTGGGTCAAGTTTCATATTAATCACCATTTTTCATGTAAGTGGGGTGTATTGTCATTTTTCATCGTAGGGCACAAGATTCTTATAAGGTTTGTTAATTATTGGTGCTCTTGTAATTGAATTTGAAATGATACATTTAATATATCAATAGTCATCTTGTTTGTTGTGACTACGAATTTGAATGATGAATAGTCTTATCAATTCTTTCTTACTTTCTTATAGTTAGCCCACGGGGGAAAAAATATACACACATTACTGTCTTCCCATTGTTATTGAACTAATAAGAAAGATGAATCGAATGGGAAGTGGACTGACATATAAATGCTTTGGGTGAATGGGAGTGTGCCGCTCTCGCTCCCGCGATACTGTCGTGGATTAGAACTAGTATGATGTAAATTAGTTTGAATTGTTTTTCTTTCAAAATTTAGATGATCTATGATATTAATACTGATCAATGGAAGAACAACCAATACAGCTTGATTAAATGACGAACCATTAATTGTGATATAGGCTTCTTCTTCTTCTTCTTTTTTTTTTTTTTTTTTTTTTTTTGGATATAGGCTTCTTCTTCACCCATTATCATTAATTTATTTATGACCATCTAAGAGCATCTGATTGCTAGTATATCATACCCACAGGCCAACACATATCTGTTACCCCTTATTAACCGTGGTTAAGATTCTTTAATTCTTGGGGTTCAACAATATGATCTTGATTTTTTGAAACAAATATTTAAAAAATACTAACCCAAAGGGTTTAAATTTTTATTTTTTTTAACAATAGTTAAATATTTTTTGTAAAGTCCATGTTTTAGTGTGACTTATTACGTTGTCAAAACAGTGAGTCTAGTATCTTGTGTCATTATTTACAAGCGTCCAGACAAGTGAAGATGAAGATCGAAGAAGATCAGTTGAAGACATTCCGATGATATGCTACCTTAAGTGGAAATTGACTTATAATAATTATATGAACCTTAAGTGACTAGTTATGTAACCTTGAGAGGTGTTAGAGGATCAAAGAAACTAAGGTTTGGTGTAAGGAGTGTAATTCATTGATCGTAGCTCAGATTTTGGTTCATAATATATCAAATTTATCGGAACGAAAAGATCTACAACTTTCGTGAATAAAGTTTTTCCAAATTCTGAGTTTTGGGACCACCGTTCGAACGATCAAGGAACCGTTCGAACGGTTCCTGAACGGTTTCAATAAATCTGCACCCGTAGCCTCAACTGTTCGAACGGTGCCATAACCCTTCGAACGGTCAGCAAGTAAACAATGTTTTTCTCATATTAGAAGTCCGTTTTTTACCATATTTAAGTTGGGTTTGGTTCCCCATTCGAACCTAAGAAGATTAGAGAGTTTAGAGAGAGTTATTAGGGTTTCTCATACCCATTCTCCTCTCCTCTTCCTATAGATTGCAAGTCATTGATTGATTCATTCTTACTTGCTTGGGTAATCCTATTGTTTGAAATCTAATTAGGGTGTATTATTAATCAACCATGAACCCGTTCTTGTTAAGAACAATTGGCCGGTATGATCCGGAGCCTTTGCGAAGGAGATTGATCCGGGGAGGATCGTGGTTGTTGTGGAGATCTAGTAGGAGCATAAGCTATTGCGATATATTGCATGACTTGCGGGTTTATGATTGCTTATCGAGGCGTGAATGACTGAGTACTGGGGATCGTTGTATCGAGTCCGGTTGAGTACGGTTCGAGTCTTGTAAGTATTTGTTTGCTCTTATTTTTAGTGATATCTCTTTGCTAGACTAGGTCCCGTGGTTTTTCCCAGAAGAGTTTCCACGTAAAAATCATTTGTGTTGTGGTTTGATTGTCTTCTATATTTCCGTAATTTTATTTATTATCCCTTAATTAATAATTTGATTGCATAATCTTAAAAATTGTAGATAGACTTGTAAGGAGACCTAACCACCCCCTTAGGTTTATGAGTTTTCAACTCAAACATTAGATTTGAGGTTCACTGAATTTTTCATTTTTTAACTTTGAAGTGAACGGATGAGCCATGTGACATCATGTAAATATTAACCCTAAGGGTTAATTTTTATTAACTAGAGTTAAATATTTTTTTTTTAAAATTTTGACGTGAATGAATGAGCCATCTGACATATCATGTACGACAACAATTACCTCTGGAAGATGCCTGAGATTTACACTCGGGCACCACTCTTTGCATGACGGTGGGAAGGCATTCAAGGAAGGAGGTGATAGAATGCATTGCATGTTCTGTTAGGTGGTGTACGGACCTCCCAAGCTCGCCACATATCCTCTTTGACACCCATTAACTATGGTTAAGATTCCCTAATCCTTAGGGTTAAATAATCTAACCTTAGTTTTTTTAAATAAAATTTTTTTAATTAACCTTGCTTATGATTCACTCACTCATGTGGTTACTCTCTCTCTCTCTCTCTCTCTCGATGTATATATATATAATATGTATTTAGTACGGGCTGGGCTAGAGAAGCAAAAGATCAACTCAAAATTTACTTCGGCCTACATTCTAGTCCAAACTCAGTCTGCCCATAGTAAGGAAGGCTCAGCCCACCCAAACTTTGGGCCTAATAATCGTCCTCGGCCCATTATATATATACTAAATGCTTAATAAATAAGAGAGAAGAAAAAAAAAGGGGTGCTACAAGCACACCAACATTTGCTGAGTGCACACCAAATTCAAATGTATACCATTAACTTCTAGTTACACACCAAAATAAAAAGCAATGGACAGCAATACCACTTCTTCTTCCTTTTGGTATCATCAAACATCTTCTTGGCAACTTTGGGTAATGATTTGGATTAGGCTATTGTGGTTATGGTGGCTGGGCTAGAAGAATATGGCTGGCCATTGTGACTTCTGCCAGGTTGCCAACAACGGAAACGATGCCCTGGATGATCAGGCCAGCTGCTATCTGTGCACGAGTGGCATGTTTACCGAACTAGGATCGGTCCACTTCTGCTTTGGGATGTTGTTAGAGGCCTATGCAGGCTCGCAGGGTGCATGTTGAAGTTGAGTGTTTGGCAAACAGTTAATAAAGTGGACATGTCAAAGAAGAGAGTATGACGCCTTTTTCAGAGACGGTATTCCTAAAATATTATTAAGGACGAACTTACCATAACTGACTTATTTCTATTATCACCTTCTCTCTCCTCTCTTGGGTTTCTTCTCCAACAGCTTTTCTTCCCATCCAAAACATTTATTTTCCGGTAAACAATTGAACAAAAATCAAACAAAGCACTGTTTTCTTTTTTGGTTCAAGGCGAGAGGAATAAGAAGAGGTATTAATGTTATTTTCTTTCTTTTGTTGGGTAGTTATAATTTAATGATTAGGCACACCCCAGTTTTTTTTTTTTTTTTTTTTATGAGTACACCCCATTAGTAAAAATTACTTGCTATACACCATTAAAACCATAAAATTACTTGCACACACCAAAACTTAAAAAAATAGCTAGAAAATTTATAATTACACCCCAGGGTACAGGCGTATCTGTTTGGATGTGTTTTTTGAATAACCAAAAAAAAAACCATGTAATCCAAGATATACCTAGTTGGGTGTGTTTACCTTCCTCAAGCATCAAGCAAATTGAGGCTGCTTGCGTAAGCACTGAGCACTCAAGAACTCTCAAAAAAACCAAGCAACCAAGATGTATCCTTGAATGAGAGAGATGATGATGTTCAGGTCTTTCACAGATAATCAAAAGCCCACAAAAAAATTTCAGATCTTAGATTGCTACAACATGCCCACAACCAAAACCATATATCAGTTTCTCTTCAAAGAAACCATCTGAATCCGACAACTATACCTGCTGTATCCGGTAGCGGAGGAAGAAGGGCAGAGTGAAAGAAGTAAACAAAGTGCAGAGAGGAAGAAGAAAATGGCGCCAAAAAAAAAAAGTGGGGTGCGGCTATAAAGTTTAGGGAAACTGATTGGGAGAAAAAAAAAACAAGGAAATAATGGGTGTAGTCATTAAAAAAAAAAAAAAAAAAAAAATGGGGTGCGCCTAACACCACCCTATAAATTTTATAATTGATATATAATCAGCAAATGTTGGTGTGCTCTTAGCAGCACCCAAAAAAAACCTCTTCTCAACGACTCAAACAATAGGAAACGGACTCTCAACCATCTCTTCTTCATCAAATGCCCAATAGCTCATGCTAGAAGAAGGAGAGAAACAAACAGGAAGGATTGAGTAAGAGGACGGGATATTTAAGCAAACCCCAAAGCTAGGCTCACTTGGTACTTTTTGAGGAAAAGGTCAAAATTGGTTCTCTTTAAAATGGATGGATCAAAATTAATCTTATATAGTATGTAAATTTCTTTTATTTAATTATATGGGTTGTAAATACCTCATTTTTGCATCCCAAAACTTAGAGGAGCCGAGGGATCCCAAAAATCCCAATTCTTTTTTAAAAAATGGCCAACATACCATATTTTTAATGATGAAAATATCAGTTTTCAAAATGATAAAAATATCCTTAATTTTTTTTTTTGGAAATACCTATTTGAAAAATAATCAAAACACCTTTTTAAGTATCTAAATGCCCTAACCTTTTAGCCCAAACAACCTCTCCAAGATTCATGGCCATGACCTATCTACTAACATGGAGTTTTTCCCAGATTGCCCATTTAGTATGGGGTTCTTCCCCAAATAACCAAGTTTTGAAAACCCTTCTCTAAATGCCCTTATCATCTATTTTTCATAATTCAGTATTTATGAAAAGTCTTAAATACCCCTCCACTGATTTTGAAAGAAAAAGAAGAAGAGGGATTTAGGTTTGTGGATGAGAGATCTTCGTTCCCACCCCATTTCCGGCGAGAGTTCTTCATTCCAAGAAGAAGATAAGTACATAGATAAGATGAATGAAGCTCACCCACTCCCCTCATCTTCCAAATAACCGTCTATTACCATATATACTGATTTTGAAAGAAGAATAATAAAAAAGAAGAAGAAAAGATGAAAAATTCGAAAAAATCTGAGTTTCCCGAAGTTTTTTGCACGCAGGGTCGATACAATGCATCAACCTTGTGCATTTTATGCATCGACCCTGTGCAAAATGCATCGACCGCGTACAAAATGCACTAGGTCGATACAATGCATCGACCTCGTGTATTTTATGCATCGACCCTGTGCAAAATTCATTGACCGCGTATAAATGCACTAGGTTGATGCAATGCATCGACCTCGTGCATTTTATGCATCGGCCCCGTGCAAAATGCATCGATCGCGTACAAAATGCACTAGGTTGATGCAATGCATCAACCTCGTGCATTTTATGCATCGACCCCGTGCAAAATGCATCGACCGTGTACAAAATGCTCTAGGTCAATACAATGCATCGACCTCGTGTATTTTATGCATCGACCATGTGCAAAATTCATCGACCGCGTACAAAATGCACTAGGTTGATGCAATGCATCGACCTTGTGTATTTTATGCATCGACCCTGTGCAAAATTCATCAACCGCGTACAAAATGCACTAGGTTGATGCAATGCATCGACCTCGTGCATTTATGCATCGACCCCATGCAAAATGCACTAGGTTGATACAATGCATCGACCTTGTGCATTTTATGCATCGACCTCCTACAAAATGCACTAGGTTGATACGGTTGATACAATGCATCGAGCTCGTGCATTTTATGCATCGACCTCTTGCAAAATGCATCGACCGCGTACAAAATGCACTAGGTTGATACAATGCATTGATTTTGTGTATTTTATGCATCGACCCAGTGCAAAATGCATCGACCGCGTACAAAATGTACTAGGTTGATGCAATTCATCGACCTCGTGCATTTTATGCATCGACCCCGTGTAAAATGCACTAGGTTGATACAATGCATCGACCTCGTGCATTTTATGCATCGACTCTGTGCAAAATGCATCGACCGTTGTCTTCAAGCTTGGAAACATGACTGTAAGTCATAGAAAATGGAAAAAAAACACATGTAAACACATATATAACATGAAATTTAAGGTTTTGAACTGTAAATACAATAATTATAAACATTTTTCCATGAATTAATCATACATGCAATGATTTTTTTGAATTCATTTTTTTTTAAACACATGAAACCCGAAAATGAGGGTTGTTCTTCGGTTAATGACGTTTTTTCACGAAAAGAACATGAAAAGAACGCTCTTGGAACAAAGATCTCTCGCCGGAAATGTGGTGGGAACAAAGTTCTCTCGTCGGAAATAGGGTGGGAACGAAGAACTCGTCGGAAATGAGGTAGGGATACCCAAAGTTTTTTCTTTAAATGATTTGGATATAATGGGAAAAGTTCGCATGTGCGAATAGATGCACATGTGTGTGGGGGCATTTAGAGAAGGGTTTTAAAAACCTGGTTATTTGGGAAAGAACCCCATACTAAAGGGGCAATCTGGGAAAAACCCCTACTAACATCCTATAATCTAAAGAACCAAACCCCTAATCCATGGCCCATAGTCTAGAACACATCTACTAAGAACCCATAATTTCATGAATCAAATCCACACCCATATCCTCCAACCCAAGTCCCTTTCCCTATTTATGCTAGAGATTCTTTTTTTTTTGATAATCTCTAGACTCTTTTAAGTTCTTACGAAAAGGAGGACAGAAGGTTAACATGTGTCCTTGGTTTGGTAATTTGAGGAAAATGTCAGCGCTCTTACGCAGACTTAGCCCACCTCGAGAATCGAGACGCCTTGTGATAGTCTTCCAAAGAAGTCAAATTAGGCACTTAAGTATCTATATTATAGCTAACTCACTGTAGGTCCTTGACCTAAAGACAAGGTTATCAATGGCTTTAAATAATGATATGATCGATGAGTGGATATATCAGAGCGGGTTGATCCTGACCTTTCTTGATTTTTTTTTCTTTTAATCTTATTTTTTGGGCGGGAGACATGATTGAAGTTCCTTCATTATCTTTCTTGTTTTCCTACCATCAAAGCCACCATAGCTATTAGCATGATTGGTCAAATTTTTTTTAAAAAAATCTTCTTTGATGGCTACTGAGATAAGTGTATCTCCTTTATTTTATTGAAGACCTCTCTAATGTGAGTTTTTCTTCACATTGCAAATCATTTTTCGGGTGCTTTGGGGAGACGATCATGATAGCTTGATCTAGTGGGCTACCGGCTCTGACAAACTCATAAATATGAGTGGGATGTGATAGAGATAGACTTTACAGACTGGCGGTGACTACCAAGCACGGTTAGACAATTAGATGTTTTAGCTCTTTATGCACAAAGGGAGTACTCAAGTTGCGGCAAACCCATGAAGATTTTCAATCCACATGTGTTTGAAGGGGAATATTAGAGAATATCTTATTGTAATAAAGTGAATAAATACATTGTATCATTATCAGTGTATCTCTTCACAATTAGATAGTATCAATTTGAATTTAGGATTTGAATAGGTATGATTAGATTAAGATTATCTTTGAGAGATCTTTCTAAAATTAGGAGTTTTGGAATATTATTTAAACCCTCTTAGGGTTCTTGTAAATCATCCAAGATTATTCTCAATAAAGTCCATTTTCTACATGGTATCAGAGCAGGTAATCCACCGCCTATTTTGATTTTTTTTTGTTTGAATCCGCTTTTCTGGGGGGTGGTGCCGCCACCGCTCGCCAAGTGTGAAACCTTTGATTTTTTAAGTTTTTGCTCTAAATAAAAGTCCTACTATCATCCTCTATACTTTTACCAGCCCCAGGATCATACTCATGGATCTATTTTTTTTCTTTTTATTTATTGAAAACCTCTTTAACGAGAGTTTTTCTTTAAATCATGGGTCATACTTCATGTGCTTTGGGAAAAGATCATGATAGCCTGATCTAGTGGGCCATCAGCTCTGACAGACTCAAAATAAGCAGATGCGGCAGAGATGGATTTCACAGACTCGTGGTGACATCAAATACAGTTTGATGTTTTAACTATTCGTCAACAAATTATCAAAGAAGATCAAAAATTTCTCCAATAAAATAAGAATAAAATCAATAAATGTCATAATTAATCATGTGACCAAATCTCATAAATAAACTGATGGGGTTATCAATGAACCTAATATAAATCCTAATAATTGAAACATAAGCAATATCAAAATTTAAGTAGTTATTACATCCCTTAAAACTGAAATAAACACTAAAATGTCTGAAGTCAATAATATGGGTAGTAATCTGGGTTGATATCACCCTCCGGGTAGTCACCTTCTCTTTCCTCCTAGTATTCTTCTTCTACCCACTACTTGTAAGCACCGTTATCAAATTTAGCACCTAAACCTGCTGACATCCAAGGTACAACTGAATATTGAAACACTCAGTGTTGTACAATTAAAATCTACTAACAACAGATAATATCATGTAATAATTAAAGTAACCATAATCATGTTTTTCAATACATATAATCAGAATGTGGAAAACTTAGAACAAATATAAGATCATTAATATGAATTTCAGTTTAATAACAATACATGCATTTAAAATATCAGATAAGCATTCATGCAGACTTATGATACTTATGCAACATTGAGACTAGTGCAGTCTTTACCATGCATTATAGTTCTTGCAAGTTCTTAACCACCACATGTCGAACATGATCGTTATCATAACACCACATACCAAAGTATGATCATTAATATAGCACCACATGCCGTAGCATGATCGTTATCATATCACCACATGCCGTAGCATGATCGTCACCAAAACACCACATGCCGATATGATCGTTCTTCTAGTTGTACCTTAGAGTTTTTTCTTTGATTTTTAGACTTTTCATGCTTATGAGACTTTTAACAATGACCCATGTTAGTGAGACTTGTGCAAGTGGTGTAATCCACTTTCATTAGGGTTAACCCTTAGACTACAATTCTCATCATTGAAACCCTATCAAAACGTCTCCTTCCATTAAGACATAGGATCTAGGTTAAGGTAACCTAATCATTCATCATTCTGAAATTAAATCACAATATATGCATACATAATACCACATGCAATTCATAAAAACAATAATTAACATTCACAGGGTAATATTTAACATTCACGTGCTAATATTTAACGTTCAAATGCTAATATTTAATGTTCACGGGCTAATATTTAACACTCACGGTCTAATAATAATTTAATAACTCATTGCAAATCATGTAAATCAATACTCAATAATTCATTAAATCATAAAAACTAACATTCTTAATTCTCCTTTATTTAAATAATATTTGGAACTTCTCAACATCATGCCAATTCAACATTAAATTCATTCTCATTCATGCAAAATCAAAGCTCTCTCAACTCTCTCAATAAAAACCTAATAAATTTTGGGCAATAATAGGTTAAATAGGGAAGCCAAAAATCGACTTTGGGGTTTCTCAGATTACTATTCATGCACTATTCATAATCTCTGCGTATTTACGAATTTGCCTCTGAACTATGAAAAAATCTAGAGAGGTCAATTCTTATCAGATTAAATTCAAATTTAAACCGTAGCTACTTTAGGACATCTAGAATCTATCCTAAAATTTCAACAATTTTAGATGATGACCCTACGTTGATAGAGATGTGATTTCGACTATTTTTCACTTGTTTAATTTATAAAGCACGTCGAGGAACCTTTGGAGGAACCTCCAGTAGAGGGTTACCATTAGGTGGTTGTAGATTCTGAGTGAATAGCTGTGAGTGAGATGAGAGATATACATTCATGTATTTTGGCGGGTCTGTCCGCACTTTCTTTTGGTTACTTTTGTATAAACTTGGATTTGCGTATGTATATACATAGAGGTTAGGTAGACTTCCGCTGTGCTTTATGGTTATGTTTCCGCTATAATGTCCTCTATTGTATATGCTCTGTGGGTTTTGCAGGTTAGTTGTCAAGCAAGTCATGATTAGTCGTCCAAAGTTCACTCTAACTCCTAGGGTGGGTTTCGGGTCGCGACATCCCTGGGCTACCAACCTCCTTGACATATCATTCTCTTGTGAGCCTTTCTTGTGAGCCAAAGGCTAGCACCCTTCACTTGGGCTACCAACCTCCTTGACATGTACTTGTTTCATTTACTTGTGAGCCAGAGGCTAGTACCCTTCACCTAGGCTACCAACCTCCTTGACATGTACTTGTTTCATTCACTTGTGAGCCAGAGGCTAGTACCCTTCACCTAGGCTACCAACCTCTTTGACATGTCATTTTCTTGTGCTTAGAAAACTTGGTCCATGCATGAAGCGTGCTTGGTGTAGCAATTGTGGCAGTTCATAATAACATGAGCAATTTAAAGGATAACATGTAGCAATTCAATTATTATTATAATCACTTGAGAATTTAACAATTGTATAGAGCATTTGATTTAAAATCCCTTTCATGTTCTTGCTTGTTCCTCATATACATTAACTTTTGAAAAACCCAATTCATGCATGCGTGCGTGCTCCTGTGCATAGTAAGTCGTGAAAAGCATGGTAGCATGATGACTCAAAGGATTTCATGTAGCATTTTAACATTTCTAGGCACATGAGAAATTGAGGAGAATCATAAGGCATCACATCATAATTACTAGAATTTGGGAAAAGTCTCTATCTCATGCTTCATAGTTTTTGGTTCAACATTTCACACATGCCTTACATTAACCACCTTGCATGCAACATTTCATTAAGCTTTAAACTCATAATTTCTTAGTCTTAGAATTTCAAGTCCATTCATGCATTTTATCAAACACTTCACATGCAACATTGGTGTAGTCCTTATTTTTACATTTTCCTTAACATGCATTTCATCAACATCTTAGTGTGTGCATTATTCATACATTGCCCATCCACCATTTTCCATCCCACACATTCATCACAACCATAGGGCATCCAATCGCCTCAACCCCCATCTATCCATACATCCACCACCATTATTATTTATCTTGTTTATATTTTAGGGAAAATACCATATTTCAAGAAAAAGGGAGATAAAAGATCAAAATCAACATTTTTAAGAGAGAAAACTAGGTTATTGCTAAGATAGTTAGTAGGGTGTACTAACCTTGAAGATCAAACCTTGATCTTCAAGAAAATCCTTGGATTGGGTCCCAAGCTTGAGGAAGAACATCAACTTGAAAGGTGGAGAAACCCTTGCTTGATGGAGGAGGGTCCAAACTGAAGATCCCCACTTGTGGTTGCTTGGGAAGTGAGAATTCAAGCTCCTCTTGATCTTCTCACGAAATCCTCTTTGTGGTCGTTTCCTCGTGGCTTAGTTCGTGAGGAAAGCCTTGGTGTGCACGATTCTTGCTCCCCTTTTTAGTCTTGAGAAGATTGGAGATTGGATTTGGGGGTTTCCTTGATCTTGAGAGAACTCCCCTTTTGGAAACCTAAGTTTTCCCATTTTTCTCTCAAAAAGTCCTTCTCTAGGTGTTAGAAACCATGGTCCCCCGAAAATGGGGTATATATAGGTGTTTGGGTTGAGAAAAACCCTAAAAAAAAAATTTCTGGGCAATCTTGCTCAAGCGGGCTTCAATCTCGCTCGAGCGGGTTGCTCCCGGTACTAAAAAAACTCGGTTTTGGTCAATCTCGCTCGAGCGGGTTTGGATCTCGCTCGAGCGAGTTTTTCTGCAAAAATGCACTTCGGTAAATTGGCCATAACTTTTGACTCAGTGTTCCAATTTTGATGATTCAACTTGCGTTGGATTCTTCTTTCGAAGGGGAACAACTTTCATGTTTATACAACTCCTAATTTTGAGGTTTTCATGGTCTAAATGGGTCCACAAGTGAACTGGTCCAAGACTAACTTCTGAATTTGCAGCAGACCCATCTTCAGTAAATCCACCTTTCACCTAGCTTCGACTCAAAATTGGGAAAAGTGATAAACATGAATATTGAAGAGGGTTTTGATACCTTTCTAATAGCTCATGAATCACTCAATTCCAATAAGCAATGACAACACTAGAGGGCCCACAAGTTGAGGGTTGTTAAGACCTCACTCATCCTTTAACACTTAGAACCCTTCCTTTTTTTTATATTTTTGACACCATAAACACCAAGGCAGGTTCTTTAGTACCCTTACACACCATAAATCCTATAATAAACTCCTCACATCCTTCACACGCACCTAGGGAACCTTGAACCTCACAAGTACTGTTTATAGCACTTTTCACAGCACTATTCACTCACAACCCTTTAAGTACTTAGGGTATTTATATACCCTTGCTTTTAACTACTTAGAATATATTTATACTCCCTTTTTGAGACTCAATACACGCACATAAAACCTTCACTTGGCTCACCATACTACCAAGAATAAAACGAAAGGCTTTAAGCCTTTATAAACACCATACAAGGGCACTATTCACAAACATTGTTCATAGTACAGTGAACATAAATTCTGGGGTTCTACACTTGCGTTGTTATGTGCACCAAAGTGTGACATGTGGATCATGTGCTTAGAAGAGAGAACTGTTTCGTTGTCTGTTGCACAACGTTTCCGATGTGTGCTTCATAAACGTACTCGTAGTCTTGTGAACAATATGTCCGTTGTCTGATACACAACGTACTCGTTGTACTCTCGACAACGTCTCCGTTGTCTTACACAGCGAATACATTTTCTTTCGATAACTAGGCTGTTCCCGCATTTTAAGGCATACACAACGGACTCGAGCTAACGACAAAACCGACTCGCGGGAGGAAGTGATCAGGAGGCGATCGTTTTACTCTGACAAATAGGTGAAAAGCACTGTCATGGCATTTAATGCTGGTCACTTCTGTGTGCTGTCAGAAACAAACCGACTGAACTCATGGTAGGTACCCACGTGAGATATGTTAGGTGGCAGATCTGTCTGACATATTTGGTAATGAGTGTTGGACACATGGTATGGGTATCTGTGGCCATCCATGGGCATTCTGAGTTAAACCTATAAATACCTCCGAGAAATTCAGTACAAGAGGACTGAGAATTTTCTACTCTTTTCTCTCACGGGTCAGTTTTTATTGACCAATTTATTATAAATAAAAAGAAAAAAACAGGTGCAGATTCTCTCTTTGCGTTAAGGATGAAGCCAGCGGAGTCCTTGAGAGATTTTATTTCGCACTTCACTGATAAAGTCCACAGCATCGACAAGGTTGATGAGGGAAGCTGCATAGCTGCTTTCAAGAATGTTATCCCTAAACATTCCGAACTCTACAAGTGTAACGCCCCAAAATACCCCCTAGGAGTTAAGGGATACTTTAGGTGTGACTGTACGTACCTGCCAAACCATCCTGTAATGAACAAGATAATTACAGTACCAAACAATGATAATCAGAGCACGGAAGCTAAACATAAATTGCGGAAGCGTAAACTAACTTTTTCTTTTCTTCTAAGATTTCCAACATAGTATTCCAAGTTAACATATATACCAACATGTCTAAGTCTAAGGTGGACAGACCCACCTATCAAAATGTCAAAATACATAAAAGACCCTCTCATACTCTCCCCTCAACAGTAGTCGAGGTATGGCCACACATCAAGGTCTCGGTCCGCCTGAGACTGCAGTGGGATAGACGGCTCTCTCTCCTCGATATACTCTTCCTCAACCCGAGGCTCTGGGTCGAGGGCTCCCTCAGTACCTACCGACATGAAAGTACGGCTGAGCATGGAATACTCAGTGAGTACAAGTTACTAGCTATCCATAACAATAATAAACATGCAAGGAGTAGTACCATACCAATCATCAATTCCAGGCAATAGTAAACCCATAGAATTTAAATAATATTGAACATGGAGCAATATTATCATCCTGATGCGCATGAATGCAAAAACGCCGATAAAACTCATGCTTGAAAACCCGTTTCCATATCTCGATATGCCTTATGAAAATCATGTATGCGTGCATGCATGAATGCCTTGTCATCATCTTGTAAACTTGCATCTTGTAACTTGTGAGTTAGAGGCTAGCACCCGAATCTCCCTGGGCTGCCAACCTCCTTGATATATATATGGTTTTCTTGTGAGCCAGAGGCTAGTACCCGAATGTCCCTGGTCTACCAACCTCCTTGACAATAGGTGATTTTTATTACTTGTTTAGTTTTCTTGTGAGCCAGAGGCTAGTACCCGAATTTTTTTCCTGGGCTACCAACCTCCTTGACAATAGGTGTTTTAGGGGTTTTCTTGTGAGCCAGAGGCTAGTACCCGAATGTCCCTGGGCTACCAACCTCCTTGACATGCAATATTTTCTTGTTGGTTATTATATGCACATGCTCTTGAAATCTCGGTTCATGCTATCATGCGTGCTCGTGTACGTGTCAATCATGACAACCATAGAATAAGGATAATAAGAGAGGTATGACATCACCATTCAATTCACAATATATGCATATGAGAATTTGAGTAATCAACATGGTATTTAAATCCATTCATCATTCATGAGAATACATGTATAAGGCCTATTTCCCTTTTTCTTCCTTCAAATCATTATTTCATAGTTTAGGCATTTTGTCAAACACATCACATGCAAAGTTCCTCCATAGTTCATCTTCTTATTTTTAATGCATATTTTCCATCCAATAATCAAAGTGAGTTCATTATTGGTAAAATGCTCATCCTCCATTTTTCCATTACACATACCACACATCATACATTCGGCATCCCATCACCTCAATCAATCTCCCATCCACACATCCATATCCTTTTTCCTTTTCTTGTTTCTATTATTAGAATGATACATTTTACAAGGAAAGAAACCTACTAACATGAATCACATTTCACATAAAAAGCCTAGATTATCGCTAGGGAAAGTTAGTAGGGTGTACTAACCTTAGATCAAGGCTTGATCTTGGTAGGAACCTTGATTGAAGCTCCAAAAAGGGTAGGGAACAACCCTTGCTTGAGGAAGACTTGAGTTGGGGAAGAAACCCCTTTCAAAAAACGTGCGTGGGTGCTGCCCTAGCTTGGAGGAGGAGTCCCACAAGAGCTTGAGCCTTGAAATCGAAGCCAAACGAGCTGGGGGATCTAGGGTTCTTAAACCCCCTTTGATTCCTCCTCAAAAACGAAACCCTAGGTTAGAGTCTCCTTCTCCTCTCTCCCTAACTCTCAAAATCCTCTAAGTATGTGAATGAAGCCCTAAAGGCTCGGGCAAGCCTTAAGAAGAAAGGGTTTAACGCCCAAAAGATGAAAATGCCCTTACAAAATTTTCTGCAAAACACGGGGACCGAGCGATCGGTGGTTATGACTGATCGATCGATTGCCTACCGAGCGATGGTACTCTGACCGAGCGACCGGTCAAAAAACTACTCTCTGGAAAATTTCCCCATACAAAATCTTTGACCGTGCGATAGCTACCGATCGATCGGTTTTGGACCGATCGATCGCTGACTGGACCGAGTGATCGGTGCTCTGTAGGTCTGGACTGTTTTGACCATATCTTTTGACTCGCTCGTCGGATTTCGACGATTCAACTTGCGTTGGATTCGTCTTTCGAAAACGAACATTTCTAACGTTTTGAAATTTCCGATTTCTCCCTTATTTATTAATTAGACTACGAGGAAGACCAATTAGGCACGAAAGTGCTATTCATTAAATATAGAAAAGTTCGGGATGCTACAACAAGTCTCTGGCTCTCAACTATCCCGTCAAGATGAACGAGATGATAGTTCGTGCGACCAAGTTTGGGAGATATGAAGATGATGTCTCCATTGTGCCAAAGCCAAGGACGAGAGGGGTGGATGTCATAGAAAGGGCAGGTCGGTCATCTTCATCGAAGAGGAATGAGAAAAGACGAAGGTACGAGTCTTCATCGTCTGAGGACTCGCCACCCAGAGAAAGAAAGGAGAAGGTAGTGTACGTGAATTAGCGAGATCAGTCGGTTCGACGCCCGTATGAAGGAAATTCCAACCAGCAGCAACAGTTGAGTAGGACGGAGAGACGTCCAGACCCGAATCACCAGCAGCAGCGAGAGAGGCAAACTTATCAACCTCGCCAGGAGCAACCTCAGGCACAGTGGGGGAGAGGTGTTCAGGTGAATGAGAAACGTCCTTTTGCATCTCGAGCTGACCGCATCAATTTCACGGTCAGCCCAGCAACAACCATGAAGTCAATGGAGGACCAAGCATACTTCGAGTGGCCTACCAGAGTTGTGCAAGATGTCACATTGGGACCACGGGCACATGAGTATTGTCATTATCATAAGTGCCGTGGTCATCTTATAAACCGATGTCGCATTTTGAGAGAATATTTGGAAAGGCTGGTCCAAGAGGGGTATTTGGGAGAATATCTGGATTCCAGTAATGGTGACGTAGTGCGTACCAGGTAGTCATTGCCTCAGTCTCCAATAGAAGAGCGTTCAAATAATCCCAGCACCAGTGGAGGAGGTTGAGGAGGAGCACCGATGGGGACTATCAACGTCATCTATCGTGTACGAACACCGGAGGAAGATGTGGAGAGAGACTTCAGAGCGACAACAAGGAGGATGTCTCATAAAGTTGAGGTGTGCCAAGTGCTGACTTTGGCGAGATGCGTTGAGTGGGCACTTACCTTCACCAATCATAATATGGCAACGGTAATCCAGCCTCATTATGATGCTCTTGTTCTCACCATGAGAATAGGAGATTACGATATCAAGAGAGTGCTTGTGGATTTGAGGAGTGGGACAGATATCTTGTATCTTTATGCTTTTACACAGATGAAGTTAGATCCATCCCTTCTCATTTCTGCTCAGACCCCGCTGTTCGGGTTTGATGGCAGTTCAATGAAACCAGTAGGAGATGTCGTCTTGCCAGTTGTGGCTGGGCCCGTTGTCTTACAAACGAGATTCTCCGTTTTGGACGCTCCATATCCTTACAACGCGATTTTGGGTCGATGGTAGACCCACGAGATGAAAGTTTTTCCCTCTTATTTTTATCAAGTATTGAAGTATCCTACGCAGGACAGGCCCAAAGAGATCAGAGGAGATCAGTTGGCATCGCAAAAGTGCGATTTCCCTCCTCCATTCATTGTGTCTAAATAGCAGTTACAGATCGGGTCCGTTGTGGAAGAGAGCTTGGAACTCACGTCGTACAGACCTTCCGTTGAGCCCACGAAAGTTGTCAATCTGGGAACGGAGGAAGAGCCGAAAGTGTTGCAGATCGGGACCAGTTTAACAACAGAAGAGGAGGTCGAGTTGTTGGATTTTCTGAAAAGAAATCTTGATGTTTTCGCCTGGTCGCACAAAGATATGACAGGAATCAACCCCAATATCATCTGTCACCATCTCAATGTTGATCCTGCTGCCCCTCCAGTGAAGCAGAAGCCCAGAAGACTTGCCCCAGCTTATCATGATGCTTTAAATGAGGAGATAGATAGGCTTATTCAGTATAAGTTTATTAAGGAGGTGTAGTATCCTAACTGGATAGCGAACGTAGTGGTTGTACCCAAGAAGAGCGAAAAAGTAAGAGTTTGTATTGACTTCACCGGTGTCTATAAAGCTTGTCCCAAAGACTTTTTCCCTATGCCAAGAATTGAGTGGCAAATCAATGCCACTGCTGGCCATGAAATGTTATCATTTATGGATGATTACTCAGGCTATAATCAAATCCTTTTGGCAGAGGAAGATCAAGAGAAGACCACCTTCATTACGGAGCGTGGCTTGTTCTGTTATCGCGTTATGCCTTTTGGTCTGAAGAATGCTGGCGCCACATATCAACGTCTGATGAACCTCACGTTTGAGCCAGTGCTCGGCAAAATGGTGGAAGTATATATTGATGACATCGCAGTGAAGAGTCGATTACGGAATACCCTCGTAGCGGATCTTACCGAGCCTTTCTCTATTCTATGAACTTTCAATCTGAAGTTAAACCCAGAGAAATGCACCTTTGGGGTCACTTCTGGCAAATTCTTGGGTTATCTCGTGAGTCAACGAGGTATTGAAGCTAATCCAGCTCAAATCCGTGCCCTACTGGACATGCCGGAACCAAAGACAAAGAAGGAGATCCAGAAGCTAACAGGGTGTATTGCTGCACTCAATCGGTTCATTTCCAAATCATCTGATCATTGTAAACCCCTCTTCGAGTTGCTGAGGAAGGATTCAGTTTTCAAATGGATATCAGAGTGTTCCCAAGCTTTTGCTGCTTTGAAAGAATATCTGGGTTCGGCTCCCATTCTCTCCGTTCCCGAGCCTGGTGAAGTTTTATATCTCTATCTCTCTGTTTCAGAGCAAGCCATTGGTTCTGTCCTGGTCAGGATGTGTGATGGCGTTGAGAAGCCTATTTATTTTATCAGCAAGACTTTTCTCAAGGCAGAGCACAATTACAGCAAGCTCGAGAAGGTATGCCTGGCTCTTGTCTTTTCTGCTGAAAAGCTTCGTCCTTATTTTCATGCTGATACTATCATTGTCATCACAACGTATCCCTTGAAAGTTGTATTGGGACGACCTGAGTTGGCGGGAAGGATGCCAAAGTGGGCCGTGGCACTCAATGAGTTTGATATTTAGTATCGGGCAAGAATTTCAGAGAAGGGGCCAGCAATGGCCAGTTTCTTTCTGATTTTCCTGTAGGGATTCTTGAACGCAGGTGTTATGTGTTAAAATATCTTCATATGTTCTTTGTCTTATTAACATATGAATACTTACGTAAGCTTTCATTGTGTGCATATATGATATGAGATCTTGAAACTCCGTGTAGACTATATACATAGAAGAGAAAGATGAATAAAAAGAGAAGACAGTGGAAGAAGATTCATTCTATAAATGCCCATTGCTGGATACATGCGTTTACACAAAAGAACCCCACTATAGGGGAGAGAGAGAGAATTGCAGAAGGTATCTGAAAACAATAAAAAGAAAAGAGTATCACGGCAGACATTCTTCAGTAGCAGCGGCGGAAGAGTGCACAACGGGAGAAGGAGCAGCAGGAGCAGGCACGTCGGGGACAGTTGGCTAGGACAACGGTTCAGCAGCAGAAAGAGACGCAGGACCTTCGAAGGGGTGAGGCTTCTCAACGCCTTCGACCTCGGGCTCGTTTTCGAGCTCGAGTACATCTTCGCTCTGGAGCTCGGAGAAGGTGGTCACATCCTTCTCGTTGTCTTCCTTAAGACGACCTTGTTGGCAAAGCATGTTTATAAACTCCTTCTCAGTCTCCGCCCTGTCCTCCTCCAGGAGCCTGTCTAGTTGCAGTTGATAATGACTTTAGAGTTTGGCAGTGACAGCCTTCTCAACAGTCTCCTCCGCTGCCTTGGCCTCTGCGAGCTCCTCCACCAGAGCTGCTCTTGCTATCTCTATTTCTTCGAGCTGCCTTCACAGTGTCTGGGATATGAGCTCCAACTCACTGATCCGGAGAACGGCATTCTTGACTTGCTGCTTAGCCTTCTCTTCTCCCACCTTCGCTGCTCGAGCTTCTTCTTCAGCCTTTTCTTGCCCTTTGAAGGCAGCGATAAACTTCTCCTCCACCTGTTCTACCTCAGCTCGGCCTTGTGACAGGTCAAACTCGATCTTCAACCTGTCCTCTGCAAGAGTCGTTTCCAATGTCTCGGCCCTTCCTTGCCAGTAGTTGATTGAATCTCTGAGATGATTGTAGCGGTAGTTGCTACGTTCATTTAGCTCAGTGACCAAAATGTTCAGCTGTAAAAGAGAACATGAGTATATCACTATGTATTGTATAAAGAGCAACAGGCATGATATATGAGGGAGAAAATCGTACCGAAGCAAAGGACTGGCATGCAGCGTAGTTCACCTCGGGCAGAGACATCTTGGCAATATCTTCGATGTCCTTTGGGAGCCTCAAGGCATAGGTCAACGCACTAGCAGTAGATCCCGATGTCATCACGGAAGCCTTGATGGTGGGCCTTCCATATGGAGAGAAGTTGGGAGACCAGTCCAGATCATTTGATGGTTTGCAAATAGTAGTTTGCGGAGTTGGGGCAGCAGTCTCCGTTGTTGCAACAATGGCAGCGCCGGGATCGGCAGGAGCAGCTTCAGTTGGAGTAGCAGCAAGGCTTGTGCTGACTACCTGGGACTCCGTTGTGATGTTGGAGTCCCTGAACATTAGAAGGGAGAGAGGAGTTGCAACTATCTTGCCTTTCTCAAGGCGCTTTTTTTCGTTCTTTTTCTTTCTGGCCTCAAACTCAACCTGGGTAGGATTTTTTTCCTGTTTCGGCTTGGAGGACATAACTCCCGTTGTGGGATGCGTCTTCTTTGATGGAGGTGGAAGTGGTGGCAGTACCGTTGTAAGACGAGAAGTCCTTGGCTTTCTGAAAAACGGTGGAGGGTCTGTACCGACCATTTCTTCTTCTTCTTCTTCTAAGACAGGAACGACAGAAGGAAGAGAAGGGGAGGGACCTGGTTGCTCTTGTGTTGCTAAAGGAGGAGTTGGAGTTGGCACACTATCGAAGCCCCAAGTGTCAGCTTGACGAGGTTTCCTCCTAATGTATTCACCGCCACGCGCTTTCTTAATATTTGTGAGTACGGTTTCTTCCTCTGGTGTGAGCTTTTTGAAAGGAAGTTTCTTTCCTTCAACTGCAAGAAACATTAAAAGAAAGTGTTAGACAACGGGAAATGACGAGTAGAAAGAAGAAATATCAGACAACGGACACCGGATTACAGAGACTGGTCATCTAATGGACAACGGACAATGGACAATGAAACTCGATTACCTGGTTTTGTTTGGAAGACATTGGGTACAGTAGAGATCTCTGACTTCCAGCCCCCAGAGACAACGAAAGGAGTCGCCTTCCACCCTCTTTCTTTGTCAGGTATACCAGTGACAAGGTCGGGGTACCGAGGTTTCTTATTCCAAGAGAAATAGTTGTAGAGACCATCATCAGTGCCTCGACATTTGACGGCATGACAGAAGTGGAAGAGATGTCTGGCTTCTATAGGGTATCCGTCCTCGATGAATTTGAGCATCATGGATATATACTTATAGAAACTAGGGTGCATTTGACCTGGGGCGAGTTTTAGGGCCGAGAGAACCTCATCAAGGACATGGTGGAGAGGAAAGCGAAGTCTGGCCTCAAGCTGAGCAAGGTAAACGACCGTACAGGTATCGGAACGTTTATCGATATGAGCATCATCCCTTTTGAAGTGGAGATGGACATAAGGAGGGAAATTGAAGCGTTTCCTAAAGTGGTTCAAGTATTCTAATTGATGTTGGCGAAGGGCAGAAGATTTTTCGATGTAGGCACCATATGGTGCACTACCAGTACAGCTTGCTTCATTATCACTCTGGGCCCTAATTGCTTCTACCCTAATGGGTTCTAGAGGATTTTCGGCATACATGGTGCCAGAAACAAAGAGCAAGAAGAAGAAGAGAGAATACCACAAAGGAGAAAGGATGGAGAGGAACAAGCGAACCAGAGGAGAAAAAGAACGAAGAAAACAGTGAAAAACAAAGGGAGGGATGGAAAAACGTACCACAGTAAGGAAGAGGAAGAGGAAAGCTTGCAGATGGAGAACTTTGCTTCAGGTGCGAATTCGGCAGAGTAACAGTGCTTCGAAGAACAAAATGGCCAAACAAGGCAGTCCCTTCGCTTTTTATAAGCATTTTGGGAACAGAGGAGAAGACGGGAATACCCCCTGCCAGAACTGTGCACATATGCAAAAGGCAAGGTTATGATGGTCATTTGTGTTATATAAACTGTGTATGTCAGAATATATGTCCTGCAGGACCAAGGTACCCTTCGTCTAAAAGAAACGAAACAGTAAGGACAAGGAAAAAATTGTCTTTTTAGACAAAGAGGATAACCGCCGGAGACATAAGGCGTTTTGAATTCCGAAAAAAGGTATGAAGACAGCCTACCATGCATTAATGAGGCGTGACGGTTCGCACGAGTATACCAGCTGGAGCTAACGTTTGGTTTCCTCGGCGTTTGGTTCACACAGAGTCAGGTATGCTTTGTTGCATTTATGATACTTCAAACTATGTTCCAAGCATCCTAAAGGGGCAAATTGTAAGGGATAAAATTCTTAAAAATGATTAAGTGTTGAAGAACGAGCTAGCTTGCGTTGTTATGTGCACCAAAGTGTGACACGTGGATCACGTGCTTAGAAGAGAGAACTGTTCCATTGTCTATTGCACAACGTTTCCGGTGTGTGCTTCATAAACGTACTCGTAGTCTTGTGAACAATATGTCTGTTGTGCTTGTGACAACGTTCCGTTGTCTGATACACAACGTACCCGTTGTACTCTCGACAACTTTTTTGTTGTCTTACACAGCGAATACGTTATCTTATAGTAACTAGGCCGTTCCCGCATTTTAAGGCATACACAACGGACTCGAGCTAACGACGAGACCGACTCGCAAGAGGAAGTGATCAGGAGGCGATCGTTGTACTCTGACAAATAGGTGAAAAGTACTGTCATGGCATTTAATGCTGGTCACTTCTGCGTGCTGTCTGAAACAAACCGACTGAACTCACAGTAGGCGCCCACATGAGATACGTTAGGTGGCAGATCTGTCTGATATATTTGGTAATGAGTGCTAGACACATGGTTTAGGCATCTGTGGCCATCCATGGGCATTTTGAGTTAAACCTATAAATACCTCCGAGAAATTCAGTACAAGAGGATCGAGAATTTTCTTCTCTTTTCTCTCACTTGCTTTTGTGCTTGTTACTATTCATCATCTTCTACCTCTACTTACTTTGGCATCGGAGTACAGGGTAGGGTATCACACCCTTCAACTCCTACCTTCTATCAGTAAACCAGAGTTCGAGTAGTAGTTGCTGACGCATGTCCTTCCTGGAATATTCTCCTTCAATGTCCAGTATGTGTTTTAGGCTCCTATGGTCAATCTAAGTATTTCAGCATTCAACTTACCATTATTTGATGACTTCTTACATAAGTCCTAGACACTCTCATAAGAAATAAAAAATACATTCATGTGCTTATTGAGAGCTGATCTTTGACTTGATATTGGATCTTATGATTTGGCTTTATCTTTAAGAGATCCTTTTCTTTGTTTGAGATCCGACTTGGACTATGGATATAATCACGAATCATCATTCTTACTTGAGTCCAATAGCTTGAGTTGATCAATCTCTTTTGATATTCCTTGAATGGTTTCCATACTTTTTGCCTTGAGTGAAGTGTTAATGTTCTTATAATCTGAATGATTTAAACACTTAATAGAATCATTAGTATCATAGATTTCATTTCATTATTATGTTATTATCAAAATTATTAGGGGTGCCTAAGGTTGTAACCTTGAGGCTAACAGGTGCAATAGCTTGGTATTGGCCTCTAAGCCTTTAAGAGTATTCAACACTTTCTCCTCGAAAGATGGGCTCCATTGAGAAGGAGGAGAGTGTTGATTTTGTAGTTATTGGGGAGGATGATAATTGAGCTGATTTGAAAAGGCCGGTGATTCGGCCCTAGAGGTTGGGAGAATGAATTCCCTTGATAGTTATTCCCTTGAGCTTGGGGCTGCATGAGAAATTAGGATGGTTTTTTCACCCCGGGTTATAAGTATTAGAATAAGGATCATTACCCGGGCGGATATAGGCAACATTGACATGCTCTTGGACAAAGTCTGGGAATTAGGCAACAAAGGGACACTCATGCACATAATGTGCAGCGCTAGAACATATAGGACACACCTCCCTCTGATTAGGAGTTGGTTGAGGGGGTGTGTAAGAAGATGGCCCTGCAGCCATGAGTTGGTCCAATTTTTTAGACAACTCATCCACTTTAGATGAGACATTTATAAAAGTGCCCACTTCATAAAGGCCTCTCTTAGGATTGATGGTAGAAGGTTGTCTCTTAGAACGACAGTTCGAGGCATGATAAATAAATTTTTCACTCAGATTTTGAAATAACTTTCATGTTTGAGCCTCATTTTTCATCATAAATGTCTCACCACAAGAGACATCAACCAGTTGACGGTTGTATTGAGGCAGTCCATCATAGAAATATTGGACTAGTTGTCACTTTGGAATTTAGTACTGGGGACACTTACGGAGAAGATCCTTAAATTTTTCCCAAGTTTCATGAAATTGCTCCCCATCGATTGGAGCAAAGCTCGTGATGGTTCGCCTTATCAAATTTGTTTTTCCTATGGGAAAGAACTTCGTGAGGAATTTTTGTTTCAGTTGAGCCCATGAGATAATAGAATTCGCCTCCAAAGAATTAAGTCAATATTTGACTTTGTCTTTTAAAGAGAATGGAATGAGGCGTAGTCTTAGGGCATCATCTGAGAAACCTTGCACCTTGAAGGTAGTGCAGATTTCATGGAATTCATCAACATGTTTATAAGGGTCTTTATTGTTAAGTCCATGATAAGATGGTATCATCTGAATGATACTGGACTTGATTTCATAATGTGTTGTCGTAGTTTATGGTAGCTGGATGCATGAAGGCGATAAATATGTAGAAGGAGTAAAATACTCCTTCAAGGATTTGATTGAGTCATGTTCTTCCGCCATTACAAGGAAAGGGATAGCTTCTAGGTTCTCTCAGAGTATAGAAGAAGCCTTAGCTTCTGAATTGGAATTAAATAAGGCAAAAGCCTTGAGGAACCTAGCAGAATGCTCTAACTCTGAACCAAGGGGAAATAGATCAGGATTGCCGGACCTCCTACCGTGCATACACCGTAGAGAAATACTTTATGTCTAACAGACACCCATTTGTAATAAATATCTACTTAAACAAGTAAATACTTACAAAACTCTCCTACTTTCCAGAATTTGAGCAAGCTTTTGTAGATTTGCAGTTTGAGCAATTTGGTACCTGGAAAACAAAAGTATTCAAAATTAAATAAATAAAAATAAAAAAATATTTTTGGATTTGATTAATTTAAATTTAATCTTTCAAATTAAAAAAACTAGACAATTCCAGCAATCCCCGACAACGGCACCAAAAATTGGTCGTTACGCAATTTAATTATACCTTATAGTAATAATTTCTTAGAATAGTTACCATAAACCAGTTCAAAATAGAATACGACTCCCTATACGGCCTAATGCCTTGCTACCTTGATACCATATTGTTGCGGTATCAAACTTATAATCAAATTCATCTGAGTTCTAAGTTCAACTCAAAGAACGAACTTCTGCCCCTATGGTTCTAATGCCTAGGCTCTGATACCAACTCCGTCGCAACCCAAAATACCCCCCAGAATGTATGAGATTCTTTTGGCCCATGACCTAAATCAATCATACCATCCTGTGAAATACACAAGCCATACAATAGTGGAAGCTGAAATTTTTTAAAACATAACTTGAATATATACAAGTCTGGACCAACAAAGTTTAAAACAAAAGTATAAAGTGCAAAGTGGACTTTCCCCACTTTCAAAATACAACATCACTTCCTCACCCTCGCTCAATAGTAGTCTAGATAGGGCCACCTATCTAGAACTCTATCATCTAGCAGATGATCCATGACGGGTTCTGGCTCGTAGTACTTGGTGCAGGAGTTGGATTGCAAATGTCGAATGGACCTGCTGAAGATAATAGTTCGGCTGAGTTTGGAATACTCAGCGTATACAAACAACTAGATAATATGTCATAACATCACATGCTTCACATAGGCAATTCATAGGATACACATGAACTGAAACACATAAGGAAACTTCTTCCAAATACCCATGTGCAATACTGGCAAAACATTCACACATCTTTAGAAAATATTTTTTTTTTCTTTTCTTTTATCTCTTTTACTTTACACAGGGAACATTCACTTGCTTTACACATGGCTTTTATGGGAGTGTACACATGACTTTGACGAATGCTCTACCTAGAGTGGTAGAAGTCCATTAGCATTCACATACACATGAAGCATGCCTAATGATCTGTAGAACCCCAAAACTTTTTGTATATGCCTTGGTATGTGTGTCAAGGCATGGGGCTATGTAATCTCCAATTCCATGAAATGAGAATTTGGAACATTTGAGAATTTTTCTTTGGTGTTATAAAATAATTAATGATGTTCTATAGCCTTGAAAGGGTCCAACTCATGTTTGGGAGAGGTAATAAGTGAAGTAGGATGTGTCCAAGTAGTAGGAATGGGTGAAAAATGTACTTAGTGTCAAAACCTGCAGAGAACCGATCGCTCGGTCCATGTAGCGATCGATCGGTCCATAACCGATTGATCAGAAGCTATCGAATGGTGTACTTTTTTGTATGGGGAAAAATTCCAGAGAGCTTGTTTTTGACCGGTCGATCGGTTAAAACACCGGACGCTCGGTAGACGATCGATCACTCGGTATTAGTCACTAATCGATCGGTCTATCGCGTTTTACAGAATTTCATTAAGGGCCTTTTCGTCTTTGGGGCTTTACACCCTTACCTCTTAAGGATTGCCGGAGCCATTAGGGTCTCATTCACCACACTTAGGCATTTTGAGAGAAAGGGAGAGAGGAGTAAAGGAGATTCTAACCTAGGGCATCCTCTTGAGCAAATTAAGGGTTTTGAAAACCCAAAAATCGTTCCAAAGGCTTGGATTCTTCAATCCAAGGTTCAAGCTCGTGGGGAGCACGTTCTCCAAGCTAGGGCAGTGAATCCATGCACGTGTTGGAGGGTTTTCCTCGCTTCTTCAAGTTCGGTACCATATGCTATCCTCCTAGTCCACATTCTTCTTTCTTTTCTTCCTTTTTATGATCTTTCTCTACTATCTAAACATATAAATGCAATGGGATGAATGAATGGAGGATTATGAGCGATGGATGCCATGTGGATGTGTTGTGATGAATGAAATGAGGAAGGGTATTGCACTAATAATGAATACACATGTATGTTGTGAATATAAACCCACCTAGAAAAACATGGTGTAGACTTTAACGAATAATGTACACACCACATATTTGATGAAATGTTAAGGTGAAGAAAATGAGTTGTAAATCAAGAAATGCATGTTTAAAAGCGTAAGAAATTGCTAGGGTTTATGATAGTGTGATTAATTGCTTTCTTTAAATGGCATGAATATTTACTAGTTTAATATTTTGATATTCTATGTATTGTTGAAATCCCAAATGTCATATTTAATTCCAAATGAAAGCATGAACATGATTCCACAAGCACGACCTTCATAACATGGTTTACCGGCATTTTAAAGAATAAGGTTTAGAGGTGGGACATATCTTACAATATGTTTTGCCTCGCTTTTGACAAGAGGACAAGAACAAGCATTGCATAGGAGGGAGTTTACCCTTCCCTCCCTTCCAAGAGGGGTCTCCCCTCACTCACAAGTGCATATCATCGAAAGAAGGGGTCTCCCTTCCCTCTCAAGCGCATGTCATTGAAAGAAGGGTCTCCCTCCCCTCCCAAGTGTATCTCACAAGCGCATCTCACAAGTTACATGAGCATGTTTAAATTCCAAGCTAGCTCGCATGACATGACACACTCGACAAGATCAAGCAAAACGAACATGACAAGTTTTTCAAGCACGAAAGGATATTCAAGTCAAGTCAAGTGCACGATGATTTCAAGAGTTTTATTGGCTTTTATGTGATGCAAGCATGAATATAAACTGTTTTACTTTCCGGTTATTATATGAATTGCTTCCAGCTTATATATACCATTATTGTTATGCTGTGGATGTTAGTTAGCATTTGGTACACACTGAGTATTCCATGCTCAGGTCTTAGACTCTATTGTTGAGACACTCGCCATACTGGTGGCTCGGCAAACTATACCATCATCAGTGACGCCTACTCCACTGCCTGCAGCTCCAATACATTATACCGTTGGAGTTGAGGCATTCATGAGACTTAGGCCTCCATCATTTCATGGGAGTGTGGACCCTCTTGCTGCAAAGGCATGGATTCTCCAGTTGGAGAAGATATTTACGGTCCTCTCTCTGACAGAGGAAGAGAAAGTAGCATGGGCCGTTTTCATGCTAGAGGGTGAGGCACACCATTGGTGGTTGTCCTCCTTGAAGGCACAAAATTTGACCATGCATAGTCAACCCTGGACTTGGGAAGAGTTCAAGGATACTTTTTATAAGAAATACTTTCTGGTTGGAGCACGAGAAAGGAAAAAGAAAGAATTCATCAACCTTGAGCAAGGATCGATGTTTGTGGCCGCTGATGAGGCCAAGTTCTCGAAGCTATCACATTTCGCGAAATATATGATCGCCACCGAGGCAAAGAAGGCGAGAAGATTTAAGCAAGGGCTCAAGGATGTCATCATGGAGAAAGTCTCGGCTTTCAAGCATGCTACCTACCCTGAGGTAGTAGATAAGGCCATGTTGATCGAGGCCAATTCTGAAGCTGTGTCCAAGAAGAGAGACTTGGCGAGAGGCCAACCTAGCAGTTCAGAACCTCCAGAGAGGCGGGCTCGGACCGACCCATATCAGAACACATGGCCAGCACCACCTCAGTATGCATGGCCAGCACCAACATAGAGGCCATCTTATGCGCCTCCAGTTCCACGGCCGTACATGCCTCAAGCACAGCGACCTCAGGCTCTTCTAGCTCCACGTCCAGTTGCACCCCAGGTGGTGAGGTATGCTCCACCTCAGGCCCCTCCGACCTATACACACGAGGTCTGCACTTCATGTAGCCGAAGGCATCCGGCAGGAGATTGTCGAAGAGCATCGGGTGGATGTTTTCACTGTGGTCGCCAGGGCCATGTGATCAAGGATTGTCCTAGTCGGTATTTGCCAGGCCAGTCTCAAGGGATTAGGCCTCCAGCACGCCCAGCAAAATCATACCAGGCATCCTCTCAGCCTACCAGGTCTACACCTCCACCTCGCAAGGCGAACCAGGGGCAAGTATTTGCCTTGACAGAGGGTGACACACTTGCATCTGATGATGTAGTGCAAGGTATGCTTTTAAAAGTTATCTAATTGTCCACGATTGTCATGTAATGCCTTATTTCTTGTGTACGTACATGGCATGTTATATATCTATATACCTATACTTATGATGTTGATGCATGAATTGACTTGGCTAGCTAAAATTTCAAGAACCTTGCTAGTCAATGAATGTTTGGCTAGAGTGTTGATTGACACCGGGTCTACCCACTCATTTGTCTCGCCGAGTTTTTCCCAAGGCTTTTCTATGGAGTCTAATCAATTGGGACAGGAGTTATTCATTTCGACTCCTCTCGGCAAAACAATAGTAGCAGATAGCATTTTCAAAAACAGTACAGTTCAATTTGGAAGCCATGAATTAGCAGTCGATCTCATTGTCCTTGGATTCCAAGACTTCGACGTTATCTTGGGGATGGATTGGTTAGCAGCGCATCATGGGCATGTGGCTTGTTTTGAGAAGATGGTACTCTTTCGGCCAGTGGAAGGCAAGCCATTTCATTTTCGGGGGTTGAGAAGTAGAGATATTGCCCATTTTGCGGCATTGAGCCTAGCGAACCTCAAGGAAAAGGACTCTTCGACTATTCGTCATGAGTGAATTCTTGGATGTATTTCTAGAGGAGTTGCCAGGGTTACCTCCAGACAGGGAGATTGAGTTTGTGATCAAGCTTGCACCAGGCACAGCTCCTATCTTTCGGGCTCCGTATCGAATGGCCCCAATTGAACTCAAGGAATTGAAGACTCAGTTGGAGGAATTGCAAGGCCTTGGTTTCATTCGACCAAGTGTAGCACCCCGGACTTTTTCATCCTTAATGAATAGCACCTTCATAGCTAATTGGTCGTTTTCATAGTTTTCGTAGTCTAATTAATAAATAAAGGAGAAATCGGAAATTTCGAAACGTCAGAAATGTTCGTTTTCGAAAGACGGATCCAACGCAAGTTGAATCGTCGAAATCCGACGAGCGAGTAAAAAGATATGGTCAAAACAGTCCAGACATAACAGAGCACCGATCGCTCGGTCATTACCAGCGATCGATCGGTCCACTACCGATCGCTCAATGGCTGTCGCACGGTTAACTTTTTTGTATGAGGAAAAATTCCAGAGAGTGTGTTTTTGACCGATCTCTCGGTCATAACACCGATCGACCGGTAAGCCACCGATCGCTCGGTCCATACCACCGATCGATCGGTCATACGCAATTTTTCTTCATTAAGGGTGTTTAAGACTTTAAACACAACCCCTTGCCTATAAATAGGCTGAGTTCGTGCCTTAGGGTTTCAGAAACCCTCTGTGCCCTATCTTAGGAGATTTTGAGAGAGAGAAGAAGGAGAGGAACTACTTGTTGATCAAGCTTGTGGAAGATCAAGGTTCTTCCACTTCCCTTGGTGATTTCCAACCAAGAACTCACTGTTCTTGCTTGTTCCAGCCATTGGGAGTCAAATCCATTGATTTCTCTAAGGTAGATACACTCTACTACAATCTTGCAATCCTACTAGTTACTAAGTATGATTCGTCTTATCTATGCCCTATCTATGTGTATTGATTTTATGTATGAAAAAGGTGTGATTATATACTTGGATGAAGGTTACTATTATGATGCACTCTAAGTGTTTGATGAAATACCTCTAAGGGATTCTATGTTTAAATACGATGATTTCTCTTATTAAGTGCATATGCTCGCATGTCTCGCATGAACCGATGGTTTCCATGGATTTCTCAAAGTACAAATAAAGGTTTTTCACGAAAAGACGAATAATGAATGATTCTAAGTAACTCTATGATTTCTCTAAGATCGTTTCACAAGCTCTAAGGATCATACCATGCTCACAAGGAAACTCTATAATAATGCTCTAAGATCGTCTCACAAGCTCCACGGATCACAATGAAATGCTCTAAGATCTCTAAGGTTATGCTCTATGGAAATGCTCTACGGTATTGCTCTATGCTCTATGTCTCTACGGATCATAATGACTCTAAGTAACTCCATGAACTCACAAGAACTCATAAGGCTATGATTATCGATTGACTCACACGGTTACAGTTTTGGTTTCGAATATTATCTCACATATGCTTTCACGGTTTCCATGCTTTAAGGATTGTTCGGATTTCATTCTCCATGTCTCGTATGCTCCATGCCCAACTGCTTTATTGTTATTAGTTTGTATACACTGAGTATTCCATGCTCAGTCGATATTGTTATGATCGGCAGGTGCTCGGGTTCCATTCGATTTGTGTGGCGACGAACCTTGGGTCGAGGAAGAGTACCGTGACCCGGAGCCTTCCATGGATCACTATCATGACGATGGTGCTCTAGATAGGAGTCGTGACTTCGATTTCTGTTGATCGACCGACTTAGAACTTGTGTCTTTTGTTATGTGAGTGTGGGGTTTGTCCACTCCACTTTTGGGTTTCTCACACATGTATACTTGTTGGTTCTTACTTGAGCCAAGCTATAGGAGTATTCATTTTGCTTCCGCTATGTTTAGTATTTTATTTTCCGCTGTGCATTGTATTTCGTTTCCGCTATGTATATGCAGGTACTCTGACAGGTTTCTACGTGTGCCTTATGTATCATACTGGAGGTATGATACGGCGGTCACGAGTCAAAGTATCCTTAACTCCTAGGGGGTATTTTGGGTCGCGACACCAAGTGTCTCACCGTGGGGTGCCCCGGTTTTATTTGTTAGAAGAAGGATGGCTCGATGCGGATGTGCATCGATTACCGGCAGTTGAACAAGGTCACTATAAAGAATAGGTATCCATTACCTAGGATTGATGACCTATTCGATCAGTTAAAGGGAGCGAGATTTTTCTCTAAGATTGATCTTCAGTCGGGTTACCACTAGTTGAAGACCAAGGCTGAAGATATTCCAAAAACTATGTTTCGGACTCGGTACAGATACTATGAGTTCTTGGTGATGCCTTTGGTCTCACGAATACGCGGACAACCTTTATGGATTTAATGAACCGGGTGTTCCGACCATACCTGGATCGATGCATGATAGTGTTCGTAGATGACATCCTGATATATTCCCAGACAGGGGAAGATCACGTGCGAGACCTTCGCCTTGCTTTGGAGATGTTGAGGGAGCACAAGTTGTATGCCAAATTAAGCAAGTGTGAGTTTTGGTTGGAGGAGGTGGCATTCCTAGGCCACGTTGTCTCCGCAGAAGGCATCTCGGTAGATCCAAAGAAGATAGAGGCAGTCATGAATTGGGCAAGGCCCAAGAGCGTCACAGAGATCCGTAGTTTCCTTGGGTTTGCAGGCTATTATAGGAAATTCATAGAGGGTTTCTCCAGCCTTGCAGCACCGCTCACTTACCAGACAAGAAAGAACGCCAAGTATATATGGAACGATAAGTGCGAGATCAGTTTCACGGAACTGAAGAAGTGGCTTACCACGGCTCTCGTCCTTACAGTGCCATCCAGACGTGGTGGTTATGAGGTGTACAGTGATGCCTCGCACGTTGGGCTTGGGTGCATGCTCATGCAGCACAAGAAGGTCATTGCCTATGCATCAAGGCAATTGAAGGAGCATGAAAAGAATTACCCCACACACGACTTGGAACCGTTGGAAATCCGAGAGGATCTCACTTTGGTTGAGAAGCCGGTCCACATATTGGATCCTAGAGATCAAGTTCTTCATAACAACACTATCCTGTTAGTTCTCATGCAATGACAACATCATGCTCGAGAAGAGGCTACATGGGAGCACGAGGCCGAAGTCAAAGCGAAGTACCCAGAATTGTTTGAATGAGTTTTGTAATGTGACTTGTAATTTTGTTGTGGTTTTGTAATGCAAGTAGCGTCCAAATTTCGAGGACGAAATTTTTATAAGGGGGGAGGATGTAGAACCCCGAAACTTTTTGTATATGCCTTGGTATGTGTGTCAAGGCATGGTGCTATGTAATCTCCAATTCCATTAAATGAGAATTTAGAACATTTGAGAATTTTGCTTTAGTGTTATAAAATAATTAATGATGTTCTATAGCCTTGAAAGGGTCCTAGTCATGTTTGGGAGAGGTAATAAGGGAAGTAGGATGAGTCCACGTAGTAGGAATGGGTGAAAAATGGACTTAGTGTCAAAACCTGTAGAGAACCGATCGCTCGGTCCATGTAGCGATCGATCGGTTCATAACCGATCGATCAGAAGCTATCTACTGGTGCACTTTTTGTATAGGGAAAAATTCCAGAGAGCTTGTTTTTCACCGGTCGATCGGTCAAAACACCGGTCGCTCGGTAGGCGACCGATCGCTCGGTATTAGTCACTGATCGATCGGTCTATCGTGTTTTACAGAATTTCATTAAGGGTCTTTTCGTCTTTGGGGCTTTACACCCTTACCTCTTAAGGCTTGCCCGAGCCATTAGGGTCTCATTCACCACACTTAGGCATTTTGAGAGAAAGGGAGAAAGGAGTAAAGGGGATTCTAACCTAGGGCATCCTCTTGAGCAAATCAAGGGTTTTGGAAACCCGAAGATCGTTCCAAAGGCTTGGATTCTTCAATCCAAGGTTCAAGCTCGTGGGGAGCACGTTCTCCAAGCTAGGGCAGCGAATCCATGCACGTGTTGGAGGGTTTTCCTCGCTTCTTCAAGGTCGGTACCATATGCTACCCTCCTAGTCCACATTCTTCTTTCTTTTCTTCCTTTCTATGATCTTTCTCTACTATCTAAACATATAAATGCGATGGGAAAAATGAATAGAGGATTATGGGCGATGGATGCCGTGTGGATGTGTTGTGATGAATGAAATGGGGAAGGGTATTGTACTAATAATGAATACACATGTATGTTGTGAACATAAACCCACCTAGAAAAACATGGTGTAGACTTTAACGAATAATGTACACACCACATGTTTGATGAAATGTTAAGGTGAAGAAAATGAGTTGTAAATCAAGAAATGCATATTTAAAACCGTAAGAAATTGCTAGGGTTTATGATAGTGTGATTAATTTCTTTCTTTAAATGGCATGAATATTTACTTGTTTAATATTTTGATATTCTATGTATTGTTGAAATCCCAAATGTCGTATTTAATTCCAAATGAAAGCAAGAACACGATTCCATGAGCACGGCATGCATAACATGGTTTATCGGCGTTTTCAAGAATAAGGTTTAGAGGTGGGACATATCTTACGATATGTTTTGCCTCGCTTTTGACAAGAGGACAAGAACAAGCATTGCATAGGAGGAAGTTTACCCTTCCCTCCCTTACAAGAGGGGTCTCCCCTCACTCACAAGTGCATATCATAGAAAGAAGGGTCTCCCTTCCCTCTCAAGCGCATGTCATTGAAAAAAGGGTCTCCCTTCCTTCCCAAGTGTATCTCACAAGTGCATCTCACAAGTTACATGAGCATGTTTAAATTCCAAGCTAGCACGCATGACATGACATGCTCGACAAGATCAAGCAAAACGGACATGACAAATTTTTTAAGCACGAAAGGATATTTAAGTGAAGTCAAGTGCATGATGATTTCAAGAGTTTTATCGGCTTTTATGTGATGCAAGCATGAATATAAACTATTTTACTTTCCGGCTATTATATGAATTGCTTCCTACTTATATTTACCATTATTGTTATGTTGTGGTTGTTGGTTAGCATTTGGTGCACGCTGAGTATTCCATGCTCAGTCATACGTTTATGTCAGCAGGTACTCAGGTGATATCTGTGCTCCTAGCCCATGGGTGGAAGAGGAGTATGTCGAGGAACCTATGGAGGAACCTCCCGTAGAGGGCTACTACTAGGTGGTAGATTCTAGGTGATTGTGGGCGAACGTGAGAGAGTGTATCTTTGTGTTTTGACGGGCCTCTCCACACTTTCTTTTGTTTTCCCTTTTTGTATAAACTTGGATCATATGTATATATATATATATCTTAGAGGTTTGGTTAGTCTTCCGCTGTGCCATGTTAGTTATGTTTCCGCTATTATTGTCCTCTATTGTATATGCTCCAGGTATTTTGTAGGTTGGGTTGTCAAGCAGGTCATGTAAGTCATGATAAGTCGTCCAAGATTCACTCTAACTCTTAGGGTGGGTTTTGGGTCGCAACATGATCTACCTAGAGTGATAGAAGTCCATTAGCATCTTCATCCACCTCCCCGTGGATATCTTTGCACATAGTTTACCTGAAACGAATGCCTAATGCTCTACCTAGAGTGGTAGAAGTACCATTTGCATCTTCATCCACCTCCCCGTGGATATCTTTGCACATAGTTTACCTGAAACAAATGCCTAATGCTCTACCTAGAGTGGTAGAAGTACCATTTGCATTCTTCCATTACACATAGCTTCACTTGAGATCGTATGCTCAATGCTCTACCAAGAGTGGTAGAAATCCATTTGCATTCTCCCAATACACTAATCTTGTTTAACCTCATTCCACTTTACTTTTTTTCGATACACATACACATGGGAAATCCGATCATGCAATACACGTGCACATAAACAATTGTGAGTGAACATTGTTAGCAATAGAAACACATAAACACATGGCATATACTTTCTATTTCACTTAACCCATCACACACACATAGCACATGCTAACGCACTTGATTTCATCACATAAACACTAGTAGGAGTCCCTACTAGGTCACTTTGAAGCACAAAGGCTTCTATCATGGTTTTTACAAAAAGAGGATTATGAATAAAAGCTAGGTGTGGCCCAAAAAACCTACCGTGGTCTTGTTTTGGGCCACATTTTGCTCAGTTGGTCGACCGGTCAGAGGGGTCGGTCGACCGACCTCTGTGATTTTTGCCATTTTCCACTGTTATTCCCCTTTTTTCCACATATTGATACTTAGAGTGCTTCCACTCTTGTTCTAACACCCTTAGGACCATTCTCACATACCCATAACACTTTCATTTTGTATTAAACCCCCCATTTCATTCATCAAACATCAAAATACAAGGAGGAAGGCCTTTTGGCCATTACAACACTATTCACTAGACTATTCACCACACAGTAAATTCAAGATCTGGGATTCTACATAAAATTTGGGTGGCGCTATATTTGATGATTGCAACCCATTATTAAAAATTACTTACTACACACCTGTAAACTCTTAAAATTTCTCATACACACCAAAAATAAAAAATTAGCTTATAAACTTTATAACTACATACCAACCCAACATAAAAGACAATGAAGGTTTAATTTTGCTAATCGGTTGAGAACTGGTGAATGTTGTATGCCCTCACAATTTTTTTTTTGGCTTACATATCTTCATTTAAACATTCAAAAGTACTGCAAACTGATCTGCCAACTAGGTTCATCGGATCAAACAGATTTCCACAAGAGGGAACACGCCAATGTGAAATCTAGTAGAGACATTAAGATGCACATAACAATAATCCATTAGCAGAAAGGCTTCCCAACTATGGATTTTACTTCTATGTCATATTCCTAATGCTTTACAAGTGTTAAAAATAGGATCACTTCTACAATTCTTCTTTGAGAGGAAACATATGTTAAAAGTTGTTTCAGGCAAACCCTTTTCCGTGCGTGTCACGACCCAAAACCCACCCTAGGAGTTAGAGTGAATCTTGGACGACTCAATCATGACTTACATGACTTGCTTGACAAACCAACCTGCAAAAACCCACAGAGCATATACAATAGAGGACATTATAGCGGAAACATAACTAAAAAAACACAGCGGAAGTCTAACAAACCTCTAAGTATATACATATGGTCCAAGTTTATACAAAAAGTAACCAGAAGAAAGTGCGGACAGACCCGCCAAGATACATGGATATAATCTCTCATCTCACCCACAGCTAATCCACTCAGAATCTACAACCACCTAATGGTAACCCTCTACTAGAGGTTCCTCAAAAGGCTCCTCGACGTACTCCTCCTCCACCCATGGACTCGGAGCACAGATATCAAATGGAGCAGCTGCTCCGCCGTCACCTGCCGACATAAGAAGTACGGCTGAGCATGGAATACTCAGCGGGTACTAAGCACTAACCAATAGTCATAGCATACAGATAGCATACATAAAGGAGGAAGCAAGTTGCATATATAGAACATGAACAATTTATATCATACAAGGAAGCAAAACAATTTATAATCATGCTTGTATTTCGTAGAAAGCCGATGAAACCTCTTGAAAACATCGTGCACTTGACTTGACTTGAAAATACCATTTCCGTGCTTGAAACTTGTTATGTTGTCTTATCTTGTCATATCATGCGTGTCATGTCATGTCATGCGTGTCATGCGAGTATCATGCTTGCTTGTTCATAATTTAAACATGTTCACATGCCTAGTTGTCGTTCATAGTCCGTCACAACTAGTACCCTATATGCAGATGGGTATGCCTAGTTGCCGTTCATAGCCCGTCGCAACTAGCATCCATGCAGAATGTGAATGCCTAGTTGCCGTTCATAGCCCGTCGCAACTAGCATCCATGCGGAATGTGAATGCCTAGTTGCCGTTCATAGCCCGTCGCAACTAGCATCCATGCGGAATGTGAATGCCTAGTTGCCGTTCATAGCCCGTCGCAACTAGCATCCATGCGTGTTTTGTGATGCTATGCTATGCGTGTCATGCCATGCTATGCTATGCGTGTCATGCCATGCTATGCTATGCGTGTCATGCGATGCTATGCATGTCATGCGAGGGGATGGGAGACCTTTCCCTATGAAATGCATGATTGTCTTGCCCTTGTCAAAAGCGAAGTGAAACATATCTTAGGATATGCCTCACCTCTACGCCCCATACTTAAAACATCGGTAAATCACGTCATTTCATGCATGCTCGTGAGATCGCGTGCATACTTGCATTTGGAATTAAATATAGCAATTTGGGGTAATTCACAAAGCATAGCATATAGCAATTTAAGTGAGTAATAATCTACGCATTTTAAGAAATGTAGGAAACACACTATCATGAACCCTAACAATTTAAAGAGCAATCAAGCGTAGGTTCCCTTAATTTATCATTTATTTTGTTCACCTTGGCATTTCATCAAACATGGAGTGTATTCATTATCCACTTAAACCTAGATCATGCTTTTCTAGGTGGGTTATGCTCACATCACACTTGTATGTTCATTATTAGTACAATGCCCTTTCCCATTCGTTCATCACATCATCCACACGGCATCCATTCGCCAACATCCATCTCCATTCACCATTCATACCACCAATCTCATAACACATATATAAGTGAAGGAAAACAAGAAGAAATAAAGGAAAAGAGAAGCTATAACTAGGAGGGTAGTAAGAAGTACCGACTTTGATCAAGTGAGGAAGAAATCCCCCTTTCCAAAACGACCGTGAGTTGCTGCCCTAGCTTGAGGAGAGTGCCCCACACGAGCTTGAGCCGAGACTTGGAGAAAATAGACTTGAGGATGATCTAGGGTCTCAAACCCCTTTGATCTCTCTTCAAAATGGAAACCCTAGGTTTAGGAAAACCTTCTCCTTTCTCTCTATCTCTCAAAAGACTCTAAAGGTTGAGAATGAGCCCTAAAGGCTCGGGCAATCCTATATAAGAAAGGGTATAACACCCGAATGCCGAAAATGCCCTTAGTGAAAATTCTCTAAAACGCGCGGACCGAGCGATCGGTGGTTATGACCGATCGATCGGTTGCCTACCGAGCGATCGGTGTTTATGACCGATCGACCGGTCAAAAACTCACTCTCTGGAAAATTTCCCCATACAAAATTTCTGACCGCGCGATAGCTACCGATCGATCGGTTATGGACCGATCGATCGCTGACTGGACCGAGCGATCGGTTCTCTGTATGTCTGGACTGTTTTGACCATATCTTTTGACTCACTCGTTGGATTTCGACGATTCAACTTGCGTTGGGTTCGTCTTTCGAAAACGCACATTTCTGACGTTTCGGAATCTTTGATTTCTCCCTTATTTATTAATTAGACTACAAAAATGGTCAATTAGCTACGAAGGTGCTATTCATTAAGGATGAAAAAGTCCGGGGTGCTACAGTGCGAATCTTTAATCAAAGATATTAAAGCTAAAATTTCAAAGACCTTTGGTAATTTTAAAGAGCTGGGGGTTTCACACATGATGAGGATGGCGGAAGGGGAAAGAAGCCACCTGAAAATGTCGAAAGAAGCCGAAAAATAGAGGAAGAAAGAGATGAGTGGGGTGCGGCTATTAATATGGTGAAAATTGAAAATTAGAAAATTAATTATTAATGGGGTGTAGTCATAAAAAATTGGGGTGCGCCTAACACCACCCTATTTTCTGGGCTTGTGAATATTGATCTCCCTTTTTTGAGCTCATTTTGGGATACTTGGAAGAAAGGGGAAAAATCACTAATTAGATATCAGCTTATCAAGGTTACGAACAATGGATAGCATCAGCCTTCCCCCAAGTTCAATCATACAATCATGGCCCACAAAGTATAGCATCCAAAAAATTCAAATGTCAAATTTACAATTTTCCCATCCAAGCCACCACAAATTAAAGCTCTATCCCTAGCTCCAAAACCCAAAGCCAACAAAATAGAAAAACCCCTAACAACATATTAAAGAACAAATAACTAAAGCAAAAAATGAGATTAAAAGCATTATAACCAAAATTAGAAGGAACTCTAAACAGCCTTACCTCTATGACTTTGAAAACACTATTGATGTTCGCCAAAGTACTTGTAGTGCCAAGCAATCCTTAACCCCTTCGAAATCCAACACCTAAAGGAAATCAAACCAACCAAACTCCATGGTCAATGAAGACGTGAAACTATAGAGAAACAAAGCTGAAGGGGAATATTCAAGGAAGGACACGCGTCAGCAACTGCTACTCGAACTCTGGTTTACTGGTAGAAGGTAGGAGTTGAAGGGTGTGATACCCTGCCCTGTACTCCGATGCCAAAGTAAGTAGAGGTAGAAGATGATGAATAGTAACAAGCACAAAAGCAAGTGAGAGAAAAGAGCAGAAAATTCTCGGTCCTCTTGTACTGAATTTCTCGGAGGTATTTATAGGTTTAACTCAAAATGCCCATGGATGGCCGCCAATGCCCATACCATGTGTCCAACACTCATTACCAAATATGTCAGATAGATCTGCCACCTAACGTATCTCATGTGGGCGCCTACTATGAGTTCAGTCGGTTTATTTCTGACAGCACGCAGAAATGACCAGTATTAAATGCCATGGCAGTGTTTTTCACCTATTTGTCAGAGTAAAATGATCGCCTCCTGATCACTTCCTCCTGCAAGTCGGTCTCGTCGTTAGCTCGAGTCCGTTGTGTATGCCTTAAAATGCGGGAACGGCCTAGTTATCGGAAGATAACATATTCGCTGTGTAAGACAACGGAAACGTTGTCGATAGTACAACGGGTACGTTGTGTATCAAACAACGGAACGTTGTCACGAGCACAACGGACATATTGTTCACAAGACTACGAGTACGTTTATGAAGTACCCACCAGAAACGTTGTGCAACAGACAACAAAACAGTTCTCTCTTCTAAGCACGTGATCCACATGTCACACTTTGGTGCACCTAACAACGCAAGCTAGCTCGTTCTTCAACACTTAATCATTTTTACGAATTTTATCCCTTACAATTTGTCCCTTTAGGATGCTTGGAACATAGTTCGAAGTATCATAAACGCAACAAAGCATACCTGACTCTGTGTGAACCAAATGCCGAGGAAACCAAACGTTAGCTCCAACTGGCATACTCGTGCGAACCGTCACACCTCATTAATGCATGGCAGGCTGTCATCATACCTTTTTTCGGAATTCAAAACGCTTTATCTCTCCGACGGTTATCCTCTTTGCTAAAAAGACAATTTTGTCCATGTCCTTACTGTTTCGTTTCTTTGAGACGAAGGGTACCTTGGTCCTGCAGGACATATATTCTGACATACACAGTTTATATAACACAAATGACCATCCTAACCTTGCCTTTTGCATATGTGCACAGTTCTGGCAGGGGGTATTCCTGTCTTCTCCTCTGTTCCCAAAATGCTTATAAAAAGCGAAGGGACTGCCTTGTTTGGCCATGTTGTTCTTCGAAGCACTGTTACTCTGCCGAATTCGCGCCTGAAGCAAAGTTCTCCATCTGCAAGCTTTCCTCGTCCTCTTCCTTACTGTGGTACATTTTTCCATCCCTCCCTTTGTTTTTCACTATTTTCTTCATTCTTTTTCTCCTCTGGTTCGCTTGTTCCTCTCCATCCTTTCTCCTTTGCGGTATTCTCTCTTCTTCTTCTTGCTCTTTGTTTCTGGCACCATGTATGCCGAAAATCCTCTAGAACCCATTAGGGTAGAAGCAATTAGGGCCCAGAGTGATAATGAAGCAAGCTGTACTGGTAGTGCACCATATGGTGCCTACATCGAAAAATCTTCTGCCCTTCGCCAACATCAATTAGAATACTTGAACCACTTCAGGAAATGCTTCGATTTACCTCCTTATGTCCATCTCCACTTCAAAAGGGATGATGCTCATATCGATAAACGTTCTGATACCTGTACGGTCGTTTACCTTGCTCAGCTTGAGGCCGGACTTCGCTTTCCTCTCCACCATGTCCTTGATGAGGTTCTCTCGGCCCTAAAACTCGCCCTGGGTCAAATGCACCCTAGTTTCTATAAGTATATATCCATGATGCTCAAATTCATCGAGGACGGATACCCTATAGAAGCCAGACATCTCTTCCACTTTTGTCATGCCGTCAAATGTCGAGGCACTGATGATGGTCTCTACAACTATTTCTCTTAGAATAAGAAACCTCGGTACCCCGACCTTGTCACTGGTATACCTGACAAAGAAAGAGGGTGGAAGGCGACTCCTTTCGTTCTCTCTGGGGGCTGGAAGTCAGAGATCTCTACTGTACCCAACGTCTTCCAAACAAAACCAGGTAATCGAGTTTCGTTGTCCGTTGTTCGTTGTCCATTAGATGACCTGTCTTCGTAGTCCGGTTTCCGACTATCTGATATTTCTTCTTTCTACTCTTCATTTCCCGTTGTCTAACACTTTCTTTTAATGTTTCTTGCAGTTGAAATAAAGAAACTTCATTTCAAAAAGCTCACACCGGAGGAAGAAAGCGTACTCACAAATATTAAGAGAGCGCGTGGCGGTGAATACATTAGGTGAAAACCTCGTGAAGCTGACACTTGGGGCTTCGATAATGTGCCAACTCCAACTCCTCCTTCGGCAATGCAAGAGCAACCAGGTCCCTCCCCTTCTCTTCCTTCTGCCATTCCTGTCTTAGAAGAAGAAGAAGAAATGGCCGATACAGACCCTCCACCGCTTTTCAGAAAGCCAAGGACTTCTCGTCCTACAACGGCACAGCTACCACTTCCACCTCCATCGAAGAAGACGCATCCCACAACGGGAGCTACGTCCTCTGAGCCGAAACGGAAAAAGCTTCCTACCCAAGCCGAGTTTGAGGCCAGAAAGAAAAAGAAAGAAGAAAAGCGCCTTAAGAAAGGCAAGATAGTTGTAACTCCTCTTTCCCTTTCAATGTTCAGGGACTCCAACATCACAACGGAGTCCCAGGTAGTCAACACAAGTCCTGCTGCTACTCCAACTGAAGCTGCTCCTGCCAATCCCGGTGCTGCTATTGTTGCAACAACGGAGACTGCTGCCCCAACTCCGCGAACTACTATTGGCGAACCATCAAACGATCTGGACCGGTCTCCTAACTTCTCTCTATATGGAAGGCCCACCATTAAGGCTTCCGCAATGACATCGGGATCTACTGCTCGTGCGCTGACCCATGCCATGAGGCTCCCGAAGGACATCGAAGATATTGCCAAGATATCTCTGCCCGAAGTGAACTACGCTGCATGCCAGTCCCTTGCTTCGGTATGACTTTCTCCCTTATATTTCATGCATGTTGTTCTTTATACAATACATAGTGATAAACTCATGTTCTCTTTTACAGCTGAACGTTCTGGTCACTGAGCTGAATGAATGTAGCAACTACCGCTACAATCATCTCAGAGATTCAATCAACTACTAGCAAGGAAGGGCCGAGACATTGGAAACGACTCTTGCAGAGGACAGGCTGAAGATCGAGTTTGACCTGTCACAAGCCCGAGCTGAGGTAGAACGGGTGGAGGAGAAGTTTATCGCTGCCTTCAAAGGGCAAGAAAAGGCTGAAGAAGAAGCTCGAGCAGTGAAGGTGGGAGAAGAGAAGGCTAAGAAGCAAGTCAAGAATGCCATTCTCCGGATCAGTGAGTTAGAGCTCATATCCCAAACACTCTGAAGGCAGCTCGAAGAAACAGAGACAGCAAGAGCAGCTCTGGTGGAGGAGCTTGCAGAGGCCAAGGCAGCGAAGGAGACTGTTGAGAAGGCTGTCACTGCCAAACTCTAAAGTCATTATCAACTGCAACTACACAGGCTCCTGGAGGAGGATAGGGCGGAGACTGAGAAGGAGTTTCTGAACATGCTTCGTCAACAAGGTCGTCTTAAGGAAGACAACGAGAAGGACGTGACCACCTTCACCGAGCTCCAGACCCAAGATGTACTCGAGCTCGACAACGAGCCCGAGGTCGAAGGCATCGAGAAGCCTCACCCCTTCGAAGGTCCTGCGTCTCTTTCTGCTGCTGAACCGTTGTCCGAGCCAAACCATTCCCTTGAGGATAATAAGGTGATGAAAAAATGTGCTTGATCTTCAGCTCGCTACAAAATTCTACAATGATACACCCCGAGAACTGTTTCCCATTGTCAGTGATAATAGATTGCAGTATGTCAAACCTGCAGTTGATATGCTCCCAAATAAACTTCTTCACTTCTTGTTCTCTGATACGAGCAAGGGGAATAGCCTCAATCCAATGAGAGAAGTAATCAGTCGCTATGAGGAGAAAGACGAGATTCCCTGGAGCCTTAGGAAAAGGTCCCACAATATCAAGTCCCCACCGTACAAATGGCCAAGGCTGAGATACAGTATTAAGCTCTTGAGCTGGAGCATGGATTAAACGAGCATACCGTTGACACTAATTGGAGCTCTTAACATATTTCTGAGCATCAGCTTGCATCTCAGGCTAGAAGTAACCTTGCCCCAGAGGTCGGTGAGCTATCATTCTTCCTCCAGAATGTATACCACAAATGCCTTCATGAGGCTCAGCAAGAATCCTCTCGAAATCCACAGGGTGAACACACTTCAGCAAAGGTCCCCCGAAAGACTTCTTATATAACTCCCCTTGCACCAAGACATAACGTGGTGCCTTGAACTGGATACGCCTTGCCTCCTTCACATTGATAGGAAGAACTCTATCTTTCAAGTTCGCTGTTAATCCTGTCATCCAACTTGGAACAACATTAATAAAACATACCTCCCGTTGTAGCTGAAACTCTATCGTGGGATACTCCCTGTTCGTCAGAATGTAACATGGAAGCAAGGTAAGCCAAAGCATCGGCATGCCTGTTATCATATCGTCGGACATGCTTGATTTCGACAACGCTAAATGTGTCACACTGAGAATGAATCAGAGTAGCATATTGTCTCATTCGATCATCCTTATATTTGTAGACACCATTTACTTGATTCACCACAAGCTGTAAATCACAGAATACCCTCAACTTCTCAATCTTCAACTCATGTGCGTTTTGTAACCCAAGCAGCAATACTTAGTACTCTGCTTCATGTTGGAGGCAGTAAATCCAAGACGTGAAATCTTTTGTACTTTTATATTCTCCAGAGTAATGAGCACAGCACCAAGCCCTGAACCATTCGAATTAGAGGATCCATCGACGTATAGTACACAGTCAATCCACTTTGATGAGTTATCTCCATCGTCTGTAGTGTTCTCGTTGTCCACCTCATCTGGTAGTTCATGGAGATCCATCATTTTTTCATATTCGGGCTCTTCTACAGGAAAATTAGAAAGAAAACTGGCAATTGCTTGCCTCTTCTCTGAAATTCTTGCCCGATACTGAATATCGAACTCACTGAGTGCCACGGCCCACTTTGACATCCTTCCCGCCAACTCAGGTCGTCCCAATACAACTTTTAAGGGATACGTTATGATGACAATGATAGTATGAGCATGAAAATAAGGACGAAGCTTTTCAGCAGAAAAGACAAGAGCCAGGCATACCTTCTCGAGCTTGCTGTAATTGTGCTCTGCCTTGAAAAAAGTCTTGCTGATAAAATAAATAGGCTTCTCAACGCCATCACACATCCTGACCAGGACAGAACCAATGGCTTTTTCTGAAACGGAGAGAAAGAGATATAAAACATCACCAGGCTCGGGAACGGAGAGAATGGGAGCCGAACCCAGATATTCTTTCAAAGCAGCAAAAGCTTGGGAACACTCTGATGTCAATTTAAAAATTGAATCCTTCCTCAGCAACTCGAAGAGGGGTTTACAACGATCAGATGATTTGGAAATGAATCAATTGAGTGCAGCAATACGCCCTGTTAGCTTCAGGATCTCCTTCTTCGTCTTTGGTTCCGGCATGTCCAGTAGAGCACGGATTTGAGCTGGATTAGCTTCAATACCTCGTTGACTCACGAGATAACCCAAGAATTTGCCAGAAGTGACCCCAAAGGTGCATTTCTCTGGGTTTAACTTCAGATAAAAAGTTCGTAGAATAGAGAAAGGCTCGGTAAGATCCGCCATGAGGGCATTCCGCAATCGACTCTTCACTGCGATGTCATCAATATATACTTCCACCATTTTACCTAGCACTGGCTCAAACATGAGGTTCATCAGACGTTGATATGTGGCGCCAACATTCTTCAGACCAAAAGGCATAACTCGATAACAGAACAAGCCACGCTCTGTAATGAAGGTGGTCTTCTCTTGATCTTCCTCTTCCAAAAGGATTTGATTATAGCCTGAATAACCATCCATAAATGATAACGTTTCGTGGCCAGCAGTGGCATTGATTAGCCTCTCAATTCTTGGTATAGGGAAAAAGTCTTTGGGATAAGCTTTATTGACACCGGTGAAGTCAATACAAACTCTTACTTTTTCGCTCTTCTTGGGTACAGTCACTACGTTCGCTATCTAGTTAGGATACTACACCTCCCGAATAAACCCATACTGAATAAGCCTATCTATCTCCTCATTCACAGCATCATGATAAGCTGGGGCAAGTCTCCTGGGCTTCTGCTTCACTAGAGGGGCAGCAGGATCAACATTGAGATGGTGACAGATGATATTGGGGTTGATTCCTATCATATCTTTGTGCGACTAGGCGAAAACATCAAGATTTCTTTTAAGAAAATCCAACAACTCGACCTCCTCTTCTATTGTCAAACTGGTCCCGATCTGCAACACTTTCGGCTCTTCCTCCGTTCCCAGATTGACAGCTTTCATGGGCTCAACGGAAGGTCTGCACGACGTGAGTTCCGAACTCCCTTCCACAACGGACCCGATCTGTAACTGCCATTTAGACACAATGGATGGAGGAGGGAAATCACACTTTTACGATGCCAACTGATCTCCTTGGGTCCGTACTGCGTAGGATACTTCAATACTTGATAAAAAGAAGAGGGAACAGCCTTCATCTCGTGGGTCCACCATCGACCCAAAATTATGTTGTAAGGAGATGAAGCGTCCAGAACGGAGAATCTCGTTTGTAAGACAACAGGCCCAGCCACAACGGGCAAGACGACATCTCCTACTGGTTTCATTAAACGGACATCAAACCCGAACAGCGGGGTCTGAGCAGAAATGAGAACGGATGGATCTATCTTCATCTGTGTAAAAGCATGAAGATACAAGATATCTGCCCCACTCCCCGAATCTACAAGCACTCTCTTGATATTGTAATCTCCTATTCTCATGGTGAGAACAAGAGCATCATAATGAGGCTAGATTACGGTTGCTATATCATGATTGGTGAAGGTAAGTGCCCGCTCAACGCATCTCGCCGAAGTCAGCACTTGGCACACCTCAACTTTATGAGACATCCTCCTTGTTTTCGCTCTGAAGTCTCTCTCCACATCTTCCTCCAGTGTTCGTACACAACAGATAACGTTGATAGTCCCCATCGGTGCTCCTCCTCGACCTCCTCCACTGGTGCTGGGATTATTTGAATGCTCTTCTGTCCGAGACTGCGGTAATGACTCTCTGGTATGCACTACGTCACCATTACTCGAATCCAGATATTCTCCTAAATACCCCTCTTAGACCAGCCTTTCCAAATATTTTTTCAAAATGCTGCATCGGTTTGTAAGATGACCACAACACTTATGATAATGTCAATACTCATGTGCCCGTGGTCCCGATGTGACATCTTGCACAGCTCTGGTAGGCCACTCGAAGTATGCTTGGTCCTCCATTGACTTCATGATGGTTGTTGGGCTGATCGTGAAATTGATGCGGTCAGCTCGAGATGCAAAATGACGTCTCTCATTCACCTGACCACCTCTCCCCCGCTGTGCCTGAGGTTGCTCCTGGCGAGGTTGATAATTTTGTCTCTCTCGTTGTTGTTGGTGATTCGGGTCTGGAAGTCTCTCCATCCTACTCTGTTGTTGCTGCTAGTTGGAATTTCCTTCATACGGGCGCCAAACCGGCTGATCCCGCTGAGTCACGTACACTACCTTCTCCTTTCTTTCTCTGGGTGGCGAGTTCTTAGAGGATGAAGACTCGTACCTTCATCTTTTCTCCTTCCTCTTTGATGAAGATGACTGGCCTGCCCTTTCTATGACATCCACCCCTCTCATCCTTGGCTTTGGCACAATGGAGACATCATCTTCATATCTCCGAAACTTGGTCGTACAAACCATCATCTCGTCCATCTTGATGGGATAATTGAGAGCCAGAGACTTGTAGAGTTCGGAATGTTTAGGGATAGCATTCTTGAAAGCAGCTCTGCAGCTTCCCTCATCAACCTTGTCGATGCTGTGGACTTCATCAGTGAAGCGCGAAATAAAATCTCTCAAGGACTCCGCCAGTTTCATCCTTAACGCAAAGAGAGAATTTGCACCTGCTTTTTTCTTTTCATTGATAATAAATTGATCAATAAAAATTGACCTGAGCTCGGAAAAGCTACTAATACAGCCAGGGGGCAGATTGCGGAACCACCTTTACGCTGCTCCAGCCAGACTATTTGGGAAGGCCTTGCAATAAAGGTTGTCATCTGGATTTCGGACAGCCATCGCATGCTTCAAATCGAAAAAATGATCTTCTGGATCTGTTTTCCCCGTGTACATGGAGAAGTTCGGGGTCCTGAACCTGGACGGGGTATAAGACTGATTGATGGCATCTGTGAATGGAGAGTTCTCGACATTGTCCTTTGCCGATTGAGCAAAATGATCGGGAGCTCCTCCTTTCACGCTCTTGACACGAGCACTGATCATGGCCTCCACCTCTTTAGATGTTATCCAGGTCTTCTGAGTGGTAGCCTCCTCTGCAGCACCTCCTCTGGTTCCTTCTCAGGTTCTCTCTCCGCGTAACTCAGCACGATCAGAAGGATTCCTCTGATCAGCACGAACCGGGGTCCGGCCTGCGTCTCCCTCAGCAGGAAGAAGCACGAACCTGGTATCACGAGGCACTTGCACCAGTGGGGAAGAAGAGAAATCAAGCCGACGTCTCACTGAAGGCCGTTGTGATGGTCCATCGTCCACTTCAAGCCTACCATGCTCGAACACATCAAGCCTCTCCTGCAATGTTTGCTGTTGCCTGGTGATAAGGTCCAAGACTGATTGCTACCTCTGCAATATCAATAAAATACGGTCCGAGAAAGAAGAATCATCAGATGGACCTGCAACTGTCTCAGGTTGTCCAGATGATTGCCCAATTCCTGGAATAAAAGTTTGCATGACAGTAGGCGCGAATGGAGTGGTCTGAGAGGTTTGATTCTCATGCACGGGCATTGGGGTTTGATCTGCCATGATCACAAAGAGCTAAGGGAGGTTCATTTATAATTTCCCACAGACGACGCCAATTTTGAAGGGGAATATTCTAGGAAGGACACGCGTCCGCAACTGCTACCCGAACTCTGGTTTACTGGTAGAAGGTAGGAGTTGAAGGGTGTGATACCCTGCCCTGTACTCCGATGCCAAAGTAAGTAGAGGTAGAAGATGATGAATAGTAACAAGCACAAAAGCAAGTGAGAGAAAAGAGTAGAAAATTCTCGATCCTCTTGTACTGAATTTCTCGGAGGTATTTATAGGTTTAACTCAGAATGCCCATGGATGGCCACAGATGCCCATACCATGTGTCCAGCACTCATTACCAAATATGTCAAATAGATCTGCCACCTAACGTATCTCACGTGGGTGCCTACTATGAGTTCAGTCGGTTTGTTTCTGACAGCACGCAGAAGTGACCAGTATTAAATGCCATAACAATGTTTTTCACCTATTTGTCAGAGTAAAACGATCGCCTGCTGATCACTTCCTCCTACGAGTCGGTCTCGTCGTTAGCTCTAGTCTGTTGTGTATGACTTAAAATGCAGGAATGGCCTAGTTATCAGAAGATAACGTATTCGCTGTGTAAGACAACGAAAACGTTGTCGAGAGTACAACGGGTACGTTGTGTATCAGACAACGGAACATTGTCACGAGCACAACGGACATATTGTTCACAAGACTGCGAGTACGTTTATGAAGCACACATCGGAAACGTTGTGCAACAGACAATGAAACAGTTCTCTCTTCTAAGCACGTGATCCACATGTCACACTTTGGTGCACATAACAATGCAAGCTAGCTCATTCTTCAACACTTAATCATTTTTACGAATTTTATCCCTTACAGACATCATTCTAAGGCTCTAAGAATTCATAAAAATCATGCTAAAGGAAAGCCAAATGACCTAGGAATCCATTCCCATCATCAAGGTCTGAATCAAATAAGAAAAATAGAATTTGCTGTGATTTTGTCGACGAAATCACAGGGGTAATCTTACTTCAACGATGAAATGGTGACAGGAAAAATTCTTGAGCTTACTGTTTTTTGGATTCGGCAACGAAATGAACTGGGTGACCCAGTTTCGTCGATGAAATAGAGTATGATCCTAAAAAACGTTGTAACGGCTATTTTTCAACGGCCTTATATGCATTTAATGCTTCACCAACAGCTATATTGGATCAAGAGCTATAAAAGGAGTTCATTTATAAAAAAAAGAAAACACTTGATCATTGAAATAACTTCTATCATCTATTCATTTACTCACATTGATTTCATCATCGATCATACACTTAGAAATCCCCAAAATCTCATTTGAGATATTCAACTCCATTTATTGAGAGATTTAATTAGAGTATTTGTCAACTCTTATTCAGCTCATATCAGAAGCATTTATTTCAAGTTATTAATCTAAATACATCTTTGTAAAAGTGAAGTCAAGAATCGTTGGATTCTTGCAATTGAAGTTGTTGCTTCAAAGAAGTCAAGAGATGGTTGTGGTTTTGCAAGGAAAGGTTCCATCTCAACATGTGAAGAGAGATTGTAAAGGCTAGGACTCGCCTAGAAGAAGTCTAAGCAACTTGGAAATAAAATCTTGGGAATCCTTGAAGCTAGGAGCTGAAAGGCGGGGATGTAGACAAGTTGTCGAACCTCGTGAACAAAGACTGGGTGTTTGTTCTCTATAACTCTCTACTTTACTTTCTCTATTGCATATATTTTAGAACTGGTTAGTTGCTTTCCCATTATAAATTTAATTCCACATTCAAAGGGAAAAATTAGTTTTTAATTGCATAGACCCTACTCACCCCCCCCCCCCTCTAGGGTCAATATATGGGCAACAACACTCTCATTCTTAATCTATCCAAAGGCTTGAGTTCCAAATGGGACAACTAGCTAATGTTATATACAAGAGAGAGGAAAGGAATCTCCCAAGACAACCGATGAGCAACCCTAAGGGTGTAAATATGGTTGACGATGCTCAAAACGATGAAACTCATAGTGAGCACGTGCTAGCCATTACCACCCTTGGGAATGGGAAGGTAATTGACAATAAGGGTGAGGAAGAAGAGCTCATTGTGGACCCAACAATTTCCAAAGGAGAGGGAGTGAGTGTCCCTAGGAAGGACCAAGATCTTTCCCCATCTTTATCTAATTCCACTCTCATGGCATCCTATTTGCCCAAAGCTCCTTACCCTCAGTGCTTAAGAAATCCCTCTCCTTTTAGAAAAAAGGGAATCAAGGTTGAAAAGATGATGGAGGTCTTTAAACAAGTCAAAATCAACCTCCCACTCATAGATGTCATCAAGCAAATCCCTGCTTATGCCAAGTTCCTTAAGGACCTATGTACTCAAAAGTGTAAATCTCGGATTCATGTGTTCAAGAAAGTCCTTCTCACCGAACAAGTGAGCTCCATTATTCAAAACAACACTCATCCTAAATTCAAGGATCCTGGTGCTCCTACCATCTCATGTGTTATTGGAGACCACTCCATCGATCGAGCACTTCTAGGTTTAAGATCTAGTGTTAATTTACAACTCTTCTCGATCTATGAACAACTAGGCTTAGGGGAGCTTCTCCCCACATCCGTCACATTACAATTGACAGATGATCTACGAAAAAGCCTCGTGGGGTAGTTGAAGATGTTCTGATTAAAGTTAACATATTTTACTTTCCTGTTAACTTTGTTGTCCTTGACATAGAACCAGTGCATAATTAAAAAAGACAAATTCCAGTCATCCTCGGTCATCCCTTCCTGGCCACAACCAATGCTTGTATAAATTGTTGGACCGGGGTAATGAAGGTGCCATTTGGTAATATGAAAATTCGGTTGAACGTCTTCACCACCCTCAAACAACAACAGAAGGGAGATGATTGCTACATGGTTGATGTGATTGATGAAGTAGTTGAGAAAAATCCTCCTTATGATTTATTTGATAATCCCTTAGAGGCATCACTCACTCATCTCAAACCCTCGGACCCCAACATAGAAAATCCAAAAGAGTATAAAAATGATTTGCTTCCTTCCAACCATCTCAAAGACTTTCAATTATAGATACATAAAGTGAGAACCAAGCATACACCTGCGACCTTTCAAAGGTGTAGAAAATTCCTCTTCTTTGACCCAGATGGGCATGTGCTCAAGGCCAAGGCGTAGAAATTCCCGTTTGGACTTTAACACCGCATTTCATCCTTAGACCGATGGATAGACCGAGAGGGTGAACCAGATTATAGAGAACATGCTCTGAGATTGTATATTTGACTTTCGAGGCAGTTGGGAGGATCACTTGCCGTTAGTTGAGTTCGCCTACAACAACAGTTATCAGGCGACCATCCAGATGACACTTTTCAAGGCCTTGTACATGAGAAGTTGTCGATCTCTACTGGGATAAAGTGGGTGAGAGGAAAGTTTTGGGTCCTGAGTTGATCGAGCAAACCACGGATAGGGTCAAAATCATCGCCATCAGGGAGAGGTTGAAAAATGCCCAGAGCTGGCAAAAGAGTTATGCAGACACTCGTCGCAGGGACTTGGAATTCCAGGTTAGGGATCAAGGTTATCATGTGAAGATTTCTCCTAGCAGGGAAATCGTGAGGTTCAAAAAGAGGGGAAAGCTGAGCACGAGGTACATGGAGCCTTTCAAGGATATCATGCGGGTTGGTGAAGTCGCATACAGAGTGATCTTGCCTCCTCACATGACGGTAGTTCACAATATCTTTCACATTTCTATGCTTCAGAAATATGTGTCGGATCCCTCGCACGTCATTGATCTTGATCCTGTGGAAATCCATGAGGATCTCACTCTAGTGAAGCAACTGACTCAAATCTTAGATCGTAGAGATCAAGTCTTGCGTCCCAAGACTATTCCTTTAGTCCTCTTGAGATGCATAGCAGCATCATTCTGCCGAAGAGGCTACATGAGAGCGCGAGCCAGATATGCTGGAAAAGTACCCTCACTTGTTTGCGTAGCATTTCTTTTGTTGTGTTAATGTGTTTTGTATCGTCCTAATTTCGAGGACGAAATTTCTGTTAGGGGGATGATGTAGAGCCCCGAATCTCACGTGCACTATTCATGTGAATAGTGTCAGTGCACAAGTCTTGTAAGGCTAAGGTCTTTCATGTGACCTTGGTATTAGTTTAAATAATAATGGATGTTACAATTGTGTTTAGCGTGTTTATTGTATGTGTGGGATGTTCAAAGCAAGGGTAAAATACCCTAAGTGTTTTGGGATGCAAAGCAGGAGTATATAAAAATATTCCAAGTGTTAAGTATAAGAAACATGCCAAAATAGGCCAAAACAGTGCCAACAGGTCGATCGATTTCATATCCGGTCGACCGTACAAGGCCAGAATTTGTATTGGGTTTTATTTCAGAAGGTCATCCGAGAACCGGTCAACTGATTGACCTAAAGGCATCCGGTCGACCGAGCATACATTTGGTCGACTGAATGTGAGTTGTTTTGCCTTAACCGACCTTCCCAATATATTTGGGGGGGGGGGGTATTAAGGGTTTTAACCAACTCTTACCCCTATAATACCCCATTTTGTGGGGCTAAGGGTTACACAACCCTTAGAGTGTTTTGAGAGAAAAGAAAAGAGAGAAAAAAGAGGGAAAATAGAATGAGGAAGGTTTTGGCTTGTGCTTGGGTGTTGATCTGAAGTCCATCCTTGCCATCTGAAGTGTGTTATAAAGCACTCGATCGTATGGAAGCGATCTTGAAAATGTAGATACACTCTACTAGCTCTTCTTGTCAAAATCTCTATTGAAAATCATGATGGAAACCTTTGTGTTTCGATGTGATCTAGTAGGGAATCCTACTAGTGACTTGTGATAATTCTATACTTGAAATGAATGATGAAAAATGATGTTGATGAAACCATGTGTATTAACCTACGTGTATGCCATGTGATAGTTTTGAATGAAATTGAATAGCATGTGTCATGTGTTAAGTGTTTCTAATGTCTACCATGGTCACTCACAATTGCCTATGAACACGTGTATTGCATGATCGAGCTTTGGTATATGTGTATGTGTATCCGAAAATCAAAGTAAAAGATGATGAGCAGAGTATGTGGTTATTGGGAGGATGCAAATGAACTTTCACCAATCTAGGTAAAGCAGTGGGCATCTGATCTCGAGTAAACCTATGTGTATTGGAAGAATGCAAATGAACTCTTACCAACCTAGGTAGGGCATTGAGAATCTGATTCCAAGTAATGTTATGTGCAAAAATACCAACGGGGAGGTTGGTTAAGTATGCTAATGGACTCTTACCAATCTAGGTAAGGCATTAGACATGTTCCATGTGCATGTGAAATGCTAATGGAGTCTTACCAATCTAGGTAAGATTAGGCAAAGTCATGTGTACTCTCTCATAAAAGTCATGTGTAAAGCAAGTGAAATGTAACAAGTGCTAAAGTAAAAGATGTGAAAAGAAGAAATGAAGAATATGATTTTGAAAGATAATCGAAAAGAAGTGTGTGTTTTGTAAAGTAGCGCATATGTATTTGGAAAGGGATTTCCATATTGATTTAGTTTGCATGTGTGTTCTATGAACTGCCTATATTAAAGTATGCTATGTTATGACATTAGCTATGTATTCCATGCTCAGTCGAACAATTATCTTCGGTAGGTCTCGTTGACATATATGTTCCTAAGCCATGGGTTGAGGAGGGGTACTTAGAGGAGGAGCCTATTATGGACGACTCTCATGAGGAGAGAGCACAATATAGGTGGCCCTTTCTAGATTACTATTGAGGGTAGTGAGGGAGAGATTCATGTATTTTGATAAGTGGAAATGTCCACTTTACTTTATACTGTTTTGTTACATGTTATACGCACTTGGAATACAATACAGGTTATAGTATTTAGAAATTTCCGTTTCCGCTATTTGTATGCCTTGTGTATTCTCACAAGATGGTTTGATATGCTAATGTTACGAGCTAAAGTCTCCTAACTCCTAGGGGAGATTTTGGGTCGCGATAAGCAGTGCCACTTAGGCATCAACAATACACAAGATTCAATTTTGTTTCAATTAGTTTGTATAAATAGCCATGAAGAAAGGAGCATGGTCAAACAGTATCCCTATGCCATAAGTCACATACATTTTGTTTGATTATTTTTTGAGGAGTCATGCTAGTTTACTATAGATGGAAGGTCATTTAAGGTTTTTTTTTTTGTAAGAGTTCACTATAAAAACTAATTAAGAGAGGGAGAGAGCACTATATTTTTTTCTTTCATTCTTCTCTTTGAAACCAAATAATTCTACGGATCAACTACAGGAGTTGTGAGAGCACTAAGTGCTAACAACCACAACACTAGTGGTTGGAGTATGTGAAGAAGATTTGCATTGAAAGGGGAGAAGACACATATTTTAAGACATAAATATGTAAAGTATACTAACGGGCATTAAATACTAGGCCGAGCCTAACAAACTACACCACCAACCCTATCTATACTATATACTAAAGATATTAGGATGCCTATGTGGCATCCCTCTTTGATCTTCATTCTAAGATTTGTGATGCCACATCATCACTTGATGGGAGCTATAAATACCCTCTTTTAACTTTCCCTGTTTCTCTCTACCAAGTCCCAACCTATTCATAAATACCCTTTATTAACTCCCCATTTTCTCTCTCAATTCTTATATTCAAGTCCCAACCAATTCATAAACACCCTCTACTAAATGAGCCATAAAAAATCGTAGGGGAGTACCAAAACCTATATTAATGGTTTTACTAATAATTAAAAGTTATTTTAATTAGGTTCCTTTTTATTCTTATTTTTTCTCTTAATTTTTTTTGTGCACCCCGGGCATTGCACGGGTATCTGCTAGTATATATATATATGTGTTAGTTATAAAAGACAACTTTCATGTTCCTATTGTAATAAGATAGGTCATTCTAAGCATCATTGTAAAAGTTCTGTAACAGACACTTATTCCACTGTTAATGTTTTAACAACACAATCAAAAGACATCTTATCATTATTAGAACAAATTAATCCTGACACCAAAAGTTCCAATAACAAACAGTATATAAATAATGATTCTGATCAAGTAACATCCCAAGATTTACAATACGAGATTAATAATTTAAAAAGTCATATTCAACAAATCAAGAAAAATAAAGACAAATATCCAGCTATTAATCTAACTACAGAATCGTCTTTTATTACTTTCCAGAAATGGTATATCCATATTACTCTTACAATTCACAATTCTTTTGCTATTAATGTCACTGCTTTAGTCGACTCTGGAGCAGATTTGAATTGTTTACAAGAAGGTCTTGTACTTACTCAATATTTTGAAAAAACTAAAGAAGATCTAGTGCTAATGGAACTCATATGAATATTCATTATAAACTTTCTCAAGCCTCAATTTGTAATGAAGGAATTTGTATTAAACAACCTTTTATTTTAGTCCAAGATTTAAGACAAGAATTAATATTAGGTCTTCCATTTTTACATTCCATCCAACCAATTTACAAAATTGATACTACTGGTATATTCACTAGATTATTAGGAAATGACATAATATTTAGATTTATAACATATCCTGAAACCAAACAGATAAATTCTTTAGATAACAATCTTCAAAAGAAAATAATACATTTAGGATTTTTACAAGAAGAAAAGAATTTAAAAATATTGAGTCTCAACTTGCAAAATGTAAATCTCTACAACAAAAGATTATAAATTTTAAAAAAAAATTAGAAACAGAAGTTTGTTCAGATTTTCCTAATGCTTTCTGGCATAGAAATAAATATATAGTAAAATTACCTTATATTCCAGAATTTAATGAAAATAAAATACCCACAAAAGCAAGACCTATACAAATGAATCAAGAACTTTTAGAATATTGTAAAAAGGAAATTCAAGAACTACTTAATAAAAAATTAATTCGTAAAAGTCAGTCACCATGGAGTTGTTCAGCTTTTTATGTCCAGAAAAATGCAGAATTAGAACGAGGTACTCCTAGATTAGTTATTAATTATAAACCATTAAATGAGGCCCTCCAGTGGATTCGTTATCCACTCCCCAATAAGAAGGATTTATTACAAAGAATTTATAAAGCAAAAATCTTTTCCAAATTTGATATGAAATCAGGATTTTGACAAATTCAAATTTCTAAAGAAGATCGATATAAAACAGCATTTACGGTTCCTTTTGGCCATTATGAATGGAATGTTATGCCTTTTGGTTTAAAAAATGCACCATCAGAATTCCAGAATATTATGAATGAAATATTTACTCCATACACAGAATTTTCCATTGTTTATATAGATGATATATTAATATTTTCTAATTCAATAGAACAACATTGGAAACATTTAAATATATTCCTTCAGACTATAAAACATCATGGATTAGTATTATCTTCCTCTAAAATCCATTTATTCCAAACCAAAATAAGATTTTTAGGTCATAATATTTATCAAGGAACTATTATACCAATTGCTTGTTCAATTCAATTTGCAGATAAATTTCCAGATAAAATAAAAGATAAAAAACAATTACAAAGATTTTTAGGCAGTCTTAATTACGTTGCAGAATTCTATAAAGATCTTAGTCAAATTAGTGCCCCATTAAGACAAAGACTCAAGAAAGATCCTCCTGCTTGGTCTCCAGAACATACTCGTATAGTCCAATTAATTAAATCCAGAGTTAAAGATCTTCCATGTTTAGTTTTAGCTGATCCTAATGCTTTTAAGATAGTAGAAACTGATGCTTCAGAAATAGGATTTGGGGGAATTCTAAAACAAAAGGTTTTAGGATTAGAACATTTAGTTAGATATACATCTGGTACTTGGAATCAAGCACAACAAAACTATTCCACTATTAAAAAAGAGATTTTATCGATTTTTTTATGCATTTCGAAATTTCAAAGTGATTTACTTAATCAAGAATTTTTAGTTCGTGTTGATTGCCAAGCTGCTAAAAATGTTTTACAAAAAAATAGAAAAAATATAGCATCTAAACAAATTTTTGCTAGATGGCAAGCCATTTTATCTAGTTTTGATTTCAAGATTGAATATATTAAAGGAGAAGCTAACACCATTCCAGATTTTCTTACTCGTGAATTCCTACAGGGTAGTTATGGCTCCAAAGAAAGCTGCAAAGCAAAAAGCCATTCCCAGTAATCCAGAATCCTCAGTTGTTCCTTCTATTCAACCTATTTCCATTCAGCATACTACTGCCGATTCCTACTGTCAGCCTACTTCTTCAATTACTTCTTCTGATATTATTATCAAACCGTCTCCAAATCCATTTCAAGTTTTACAGCTTAATGAGTCCGAGTTTCCATCAATTCCAGCAAAGTCTTATGCAAATATTGCTTCATCCTCTAGTAACCAACCCATCGTTTCCTCTAATTTCCAAAAGAAAACTTCAATTCAAGTTCTTCCTGTTGAAAAAACTCCAGTTTTACCTCCTTCTCAATACATCCAGAAAACACGAGTGTTTCCTCTGTTTTCCTTAGAACAAAGAATTTTATAATGCTTCTCCAGTGCAGGTAGTCAAGACATGTTTTCCCCCTCATTGGCATTATATTGAATCTGGGTTCAACAAGTCTCAAAAGTATTATGAATATATTTGATATGATACAGGTTCCTGTAAATTTAAACATTATCCAGATAGCCAAGATTCCAGTATGATTTCCTATTCTACTTGTCAATTAATTCATGTTCTCACTCTTTCTGCTTGGGGACCTTCTCCATCTCTTTCCAAAAGATTTTCTACTATTCCCTCTCCTAATGAATTTCCTTCTTCGTTCAATTATTGGGATTACCAACGTGCTTGGTTTAATTGCTTTTATTTCAAAAATAAGAAACTCTAACATTCGTGGACATTTTATTTCAAACCAGGATTTAGCCCAGATGTTCCAAATTGGTTTTTAGATTGGTGGAATATGTTTGGCCCCATTCCAGATATTTTTCCTCAATCTGTTGCTGAAGGTTTTCATCTTTTTTCTCAAAGATTTTCTGTTCCCAACACATCTAAATTTCCAGTATTTTATTTCTTCGACGTCCTATTCTCCTTAGCTTGGATATCCCTTGGGATTATACTATTTTCCCTGGTCCTGTTTTTCCTACTTTAGGCAGAAGATTTTTTTGTTAAATGGTGGGATAAATGGGATATTGCTTCATCATCTCTACAAGCTATTTTACAATTTTTTAGTCGAAAACATTCTCCACGACCCATTGCAGCAAATAGAGCAAAATTAGCACTTCAGAAAAGCCAAAGTCAGACATCTCTTGCCTCTGCACAATCCAAGAAAGAATTACGCCAGAAACTTCAAGAACAGTTAGCCAATCTTTCAGATAGTGATAGTGATAATGGTTCCGTCAATTATGCTCAAGATAATGAAGATGATTGTTATGGAATAAATTTATCCCAGATTTGATTACTACAGCAATTTGTCAAAAGCTTACTGTTTACCTTTTGACTTCAAGATGTTACTTTTCAAGATTCGGTTCTACATTTCTACAGTATCAGACAAGTTACCAGAAGTTAAAGTATTTACCTTCCAGTTAAAGCCACCGAAAGGAATCTCCTTTCTCCAGCATCCAGTACACTCCAGATATCAAGACAGCAGCCTTCATTATTCGTTCAAGACTTCTACAGCAATCCAGTTTCAAGATTTCAGAGTTCAAGATTTACTTTTTCAAAAGTTGAAGACCTCTTTTCAAGATTCGTTCAAGATGTAATAATTAGTTTACTTTTATCGTTTTATTTAAGGCATGTGCCTTGTCCATTGTAGAGCATCAGCATCTTAGTTTGCTCACAGCTCAGTCTGTAACTCTCTCTTCTCTCCTCCTCTTTCTCTTCGTCCTTAGTCTTTAGTTCAGTCCTCAGTCCACTGTACCTCAGTCCTGAGTTCTCTTATCCAATTGTAAGTTTTTATTTAATAGTTTATGTTCACTGCACTCCAGTTTAACTGAGTAGACTCGTGTAAGCCTCGGGTATCCACACTGGATATTTAGAGCGGTCCGTCTACCATCTCAGTTTAAGGAACTCGTAGTTCACGTTTAATCGTACTGTATATGTTTTTAAGTTTTCAATAAATATATCATTGAAGTTTTGTTTTACTATGTGCAACTAAACACTTGATAGTTTAAATGTACTCTACGATGTAGCTCTTTCACTCATGCTGCTATGTTAGTGTATCTTTCATATTGATTTAGTTTAGATTCACTAGGCGGTAACCTATGTGCTTAGTTCATTGGTTGTGTCAGTCTTCGGACTGAATGGTATCAGAGCCCTGTAGAAGGGGTGTGTGGTGGTGGTGAGTCGGATCTCTGTAGCATTGACCGGAGTTGGTGGTTGTTAAGCGTAGGTAGGCGTGGTGCAGTGCAGCAGGTGTTGAGGTCGTGGTGTGAGCCGTTTAGCCGATGTAAGTCACTTTTTTGTCACGCTGAACTACAAAGCTGTCGTAAACTTAGTCCATCTAGAAATTCTTCAGTGTGCTACAGAGTAAGATGAATCATCGTCTCTTCCCTCGAAGCATGCCCTCTAGAGAAGTTGACTGTCAAGATGACACAATGAATAGCGAAGAACACATGTTTGTGAATAGTGAATCCGAGTTAAATAATTGGAATATACCTAAGGTAGCAGTAGAGGAAACCTACAGACTAGGTACATTTAAACTATTCTCCTCACATTCGATAAAAACAGTTGAGCGTACGTTACCTCTTAGAAATCATACATATAATACTTATAAATTATTAGATAAGAATACTATACATACTCTTAGTAAAAAAATATAACTTTATTCACTTTGACATGATCCAGGTGGCGGCCAAGCCACTTACCAGATTAGGGATTAATAGTTCCATTTCTGGGAATATCTTCTAGACCTAGAATATAAATAGCTACTTTCTGGATTTTCTGTTCTGGTTCTAGATTCTATTTCTGGAGAAATGTTTATTCCTATACTAGATTCTGGAGTTTCTTTATCTGGAGAAATATTTTGTAAAGCAGTAATTTGTACCTGTAAGGCTGTAAGCTGTGAAACTAATTCCTTCTTTTCTTGAACTAAAATATCTCTAAGCTCTTGAATTTCTGACTGCAGACTTGAAAGAGTTAATACTTTAGGGGCTTCTTGAACACTTAACCTTGTAAATATTTCTTCTAAATTAAAAGTGTTCTGGGGAGGAATCTGACTATTTTGAATGTTAGGCGATCTATGTTTATATTTATCTATGATCATATTCTTAATATCATTATCATGGACTTGTGCTAGAATATCTAAAAGAAAATCTGTTTCTTTTATTAAAGTCTGGATATAACTAGGAGACTTGGTACAAGAAGGACAAGAACAGTTCTTGACACATACTTGCTCAGAAGAAGACGAAGTATGATACTCTGAATCAAATGATTCCAAGTATTCTTCTATTTGATTTGGAGAATTTTTAACTAGTTCTGGATCTTGATCGTTGATCAAGAGAGTAGATAACACATTCTTGATTTGATCTGTAGCATCTAATGAATTGATCTTCTTTTGTAACCAACAGTTACTAGAGAAGTGTCCTACTTTTCCACACTTGAAACAAGTTGGAGGTTTGGAACTCTTAGAGGAATCTTTCTGGGATGATTTCCTAGATGGTTTCCTGCGAACTACTTTATCTTTGAAATTAATGGGTTTCTCTTTTTCTTTTTCTTTATCTTTATGGTAGGACCTAAGCCATAAGTATGGATTCTTTTTCTTTTGGACTATTGCTTTCTTTTTCCTAACAGATGGAGGAACAGGCAATTTGGGATAACCAAACTGGCTACAGAATGAACCGAACTCTTTGCGACACGTGTCACCTTCTTTCTTGATTTGTTGTTGCATTTTGAAGTTCCTGCAATAAGCAATTCCTTCATTCTGGATTAAAGCAATAATATCGCCATAAGTTAAAATATCATATGGAATGTTACCATTATGTTTTTCCCTAATTTTAGTCTTGATAATTTCTGAAAATATCCTAGGAAGACCTGAAATAAATCTTTCTTTCCAAAATGGCTGGTTGCAATCAGTTCTGATCATAACCTTGGATAAGAAAGTATCTTTATACCATCTAAAATCTGAAAGCTGTTTACAGGAAAGATTACTAAGTAAATCGGCTGACCTATCTTTAAACATGGAATGATCTCCTAACCAATGTTTATATATGGAGAATAGTAAATTAGCTACGGCATCTTGAATTTGGTTGCCATTGGCATCTAGGATATAAGTGCCATCAGCATTTTTCTTATATGCACTAAGAATGGTTCTTCTATTTTCAAAAGTAAGGCAGTTATCCCACCAACCTTTGAGCTGACGTGTAAACCCTGCGACTAATGACTGGGCTACAGTATGATCTGGAATACTAGTGACTTGATAAGCATTGCTAACCATAGTCATTTCTTGAAGTCTATTGAGAATCTGGTGTTCAGACATACCATCAATGTTTCATTCGTAAATGGTACCACTCTTGTATGAATTCTGGATATATGGATGTAATTCCTCAAATTGCATATCTAGGAAAGTGGGTCTGGAATAGTAATTTCTAGTATGGGAAGAGGAAGCCTGATCCCATTCTAATTTGTTTAGGCTAGAAAACCTATTAGCAGGTTCTAAAGGATGGAATACTTGTTCTATCCTATCTATTTCACTTTCATCTTCTGAATTATTTAATTCTAAAGGACAGGCAATTAAAGTATCGATTTTGGGAATTACTTCTAAGGGACAAGCTGAGAACATATCTTCAACCTGAGGAGTATCTGGAACTTCTTTACTAATGATAATACTAAAATCAGTTTCTAATTCTTTTAATCTATTATCTAATCTAGAGATAAGATTTGTCTTGGCTGATTCCTTGCAATGTTGCACAGGAATCTCAAATGGACTAAATAATGGAGTATCATCTTGTTTCGAAAAGGTAACTGGAATGTCATAAATCCTAGTAGAACTTTCTGGAGCTTGACTTATTACAGGTTCTGTAGCAACGATTTGTTCTACTCTAGTTAACTGTTCACCTATGGTTTTAAGATGGAAATTAGTAAAATTATTTTGTTCCATTAATCTTTTAATATCAGATGAATCTATGGGTTTGTTTTCATCATTGTCTTTCAAAGGACTACAAGATAAAAAAGTATTATTTTCTAAAGGAATTTTAATCTTGTTGAATGGAGGATGGATAGATTGTACTTTGGTTTCTTGTTCATTATCTAAAATCCAAGTAGATTTTCTAGTTGTCATAGCATTAATACTAATAAAAATCATTATCTATCTTTTTATCTGAAATATATTCAAAAGGTTTCTGGATTATCTTAATTTGTTCTATCTTTTCTTTACATAAATAACATTTACCATAAATTCCTAAAGAATAACATTTTTTGCAATTAGGATCATAAAATTCTACTGGATTAACTTTAGATTCTGTAGTTTGAAAGGGAAATGTATACATGTTAATATTTGCTAACTTACAATATTTTATTAACCATGGAAAGAAACTAATTTGCTTTCTTGACCTTTCAATATCTTTTAAATTTGTTTTAATGATTATGTCTCTACTACTTTGTAGAAAGAAATCTAAAAACCATAATCTTTGATTCTTGTTCTCTGGAGAATTTATTTCTTTTTCTAACATGGCATAGTCAATCTGGATTGGTTTAACTATTTCTATCATATTACACGTAGACACCCTAGGTGGATTCATATCTGAATATGTAGGAGATGGACAACTATTTGGAGTAATATCTGGACTACTCGTATGCTGGAAATTATCACTATGTTGCGTATAGTACGGTTCTGGAATAGGAGAATTACTTACTCATTCTAAATTAGTATGTAAAGGAACCTGTTCAGGTGTAGACCTGACTGGTTGTTCATGGACGTATTCAGGAATAGTATTAGAAGTTCCTATATTATGGATATACTCTGGAGGAGTATGATTAAGTGTATTAATTGGAGTATTGCGCGGAAGTCTAGAAGTATCTTCTAAATGTATTGTACTAGGAATACTGGAACAAGAAGATCTGTGAGGTATAATACTTGGAGAATAATGAGAATCTCTTGAAGGCATCCTAAAGGAAGGATTCCTAATTAACCTGGGAAACCTAAGCTCTATGTTACCTTGACCATGATCAATGATATGGTTAGGCTCCTGGACTGGCATAGGAGGAGGTACAGTCATATTGACCAACTTCCAACTCTCTGGAAACTCAATATCTTCCCAATTGATTATCCTAGGCTGGATCTCATTATCTGGATGACCATAAATGATCTCATTAAACTTGTTATTCTTATTAAAATGGTCAATTGCTTTAGGATTCAACGTGGTATTCATAACCTTGTAACTAATCCTATAGACTAGAACTAAGGGTCTAGATCCTAGTTTCATGTTTATACCTTGAGTATGGACATCTAAGGTTAATGAATCTATGATATGGGGATCACGTAAATCTAAAGAGAAATCTGGATAACAGTTAAAGTAAACTGGACCTTGGGCTGTACTAGTCTGGATTGCTCCTAACAGGCTATCTGAAAACTATAAAAACCTACAGTCTCTAAGGCATAGTAAAATGGAACTATTAATCCCTAATCTGGTAAGTGGCTTGGCCGCCACCTGGATCATGCCAAAGTGAATAAAGTTGTATTTTTTACTAAGAGTATGTATAGTATTCTTATCTAATAATTTATAAGTATTATATGTATGATTCCTAAGAGGTAACGTACGCTCAACTGTTTTTATCGAATGTGAGGAGAATAGTTTAAATGTACCTAGTCTGTAGATTTCCTCTACTGCTACCTTAGGTATATTCCAATTATTTAACTCAGATTCACTATTCACAAACATGTGTTCTTCGCTATTCATTGTGTCATCTTGACAGTCAACTTCTCTAAAGGACATGCTTCGAGGGAAGAGACGATGATTCATCTTACTCTGTAGCACACTGAAGAATTTCTAGATGGACTAAGTTTACGACAGCTTTGTAGTTCAGCGTGACAAAAAAGTGACTTACATCGGCTAATCGGCTCACACCACGGCCTCAACGCCTACTACACTGCACCACGCCTACCTACGCTTAACAACCACCAACTCCGGTCAATGCTACAGAGGTCCGACTCACCACCACCACACACCCCTTCTACAGGGCTCTGATACCATTCACTCCCAGGACTGACACAACCAATGAACTAAGCACACAGGTTACCGCCTAGTGAATCTAAACTAAATCAATATGAATCCACCTAGGGTGTCTACATGTAATATGATAGAAATAGTTAAACCAATCCAGATTGACTATGCCATGTTAGAAAAAGAAATAAATTCTCCAGAGAACAAGAATCAAAGATTATGGTTTTTAGATTTCTTTCTTCAAAGTAGTAGAGACATAATCATTAAGACATATTTAAAAGATATTGAAAGGTCAAGAAAGCAAATTAATTTCTTTCCATAGTTAATTAAATATTGTAAGTTAGCCAATATAAACATGTATACGTTTCCCTTTCAAACTACAGAATCTAAAGTTAATCCAGTAGAATTCTATGATCCTAATTGCAACAAATGTTATTCTTTAGGAATTTATGGTAAATGTTATTCATGTAAAGAAAAGATAGAACAAGTTAAGATAATCCAGAAACCTTTTGAATATATTTCAGATAAAAAGATAGATAATGATTATATATATATATATATATATATATATATATATGAATTACTCCCAAAGTGCACTCTCAAATAAACTCCCAAATCTTAACCGTTTAACTCTATTATCAAATAGTTAGTATTAGAGCTGGTGTGACATTAGAAAAGACAAAATAAGATAAGTCAAATCTTAGCCCTTATTAGTTAGTTATGAACAGTTACGATTAGAGAGTATATTTGGGAATAGCCATAGACCCACTCTCTCTCTCTCTATATATATTTGTTTCAATTTCATCCGGTTAGGCCCACAACTAGTTTTAGGTTAAGGAACGGGTGGAGATTTATAACATTCACACCTTTGGGACTTGATCAAGGACCATACGAGTGTGGCGTACATACACTACCACCCCTATATATATTGGGCTGAGCCTAACAGACTACACCACCCCTATATATATATATGAATTAGCCTAAGGGTACTCCTAAAGTGCACTCCCAAATATACTCCCAAATCCTAATCGTTTAACTCCATTATTAAACGGTTAGGATTAAAGCTGATGTGCATTAAAAAAGACACAATAAGTCAAGTCAAATCTTGGTCCCTAGTGGTTAGTTATGAACAGTTAGGATTTGGGAGTACCCATAGACCGACTCTCTCCCTCTCTTTATATTAGTTTCGATTTCATCCGATTAGGCTCCGCAACCCGGGTTAGTATATGTTCTAGGTTAAGGAACAGGTGGAGATTTTTAACACTCACACCTCTCGGGACTTGATCACGGACCATATGAGTGTGGCATATAGGGGTGTATCTCAATCGGGCTAGCTCGAAGTTCGGCTCGGCTCGGCTCAGCTCGATCAAGCTTGGCTTGAGCTCAAAAAATAGGTTCGATTGAGCCTAGCCGAGCTATATTTTGAGTTTGAAAATGTATTCAAGCCGAGCTTGAGCCAAGGCTTGTTTGATTCGGCTCGGCTCGAAGCTCGGCCCGATTGAGACTTGGTTTGGCCCAAACTCGGCTTGGCTTGAATATTATATAAAAAATAATATTATTTATATAAATAATATAATTATTATATATATTTATATATAATAAAAATATTATTATTTTTTATTTTAAAATAATTTTTAAATAATTCAATCCGAGCTCAAGCCTAGATGAGCAGATTCTATAGATGGAAAAATTTGAAACCAAGCCGAGCTCCAGCACAGAAGAAAAAATTTCAAATACACACAATACCAATGGGCCAAGCACATCTCATACACACTACACGCAGCAGCTATAAAGTATAAACTCTAAATTTGCCGCCTGTGCTGGTTGATGCTAAAAGGGTTTCAGTTCGCATTTCTCATATTCACATCGACCGTACAGAGCTCGAGAGCTATCGCCATGGAAACTGACGAGCCACAAGCAACGCTTCCCTTTCAGCTCCAGTTCGACAAACCAGTCGCTTCTCAGGTTTGTTCATCAGACTCTGCCATTAACGCTTCCAGTCAGTACTTCTCCCCCAACTTTTTCTTAAAATTTCTCCATCAACAGATCAAAATCGCAGAGTGGAACCCCGAGAAGGATTTATTGGCCATGGTTACAGAGGACTCGAAGATCCTGTTGCATCGTTTCAATTGGCAAAGGTTGTGGACTATCTCCCCAGGTGCTCCTCTCTCTGAACAATCTTCTAATTTCCTTCAAGGGTTTATGGTTCTGAGTCATTCTTGTTGGTATCTGAGCGCTTGATGGAATTTCTATGTTGCATTAGAAACTGGAGAAATAGATTTAGATTCCCACGAAGTTTGGGGTGTTTGGTATCATTCCCGCGGAACGAACGATTTCTTGTTCCGTTTCTATGAAGGCATTTGTTATGGCGCATTTCTTTCCCAATCGGAACAGTTTTTAAGGAACAAAAAAAAGCTGATCCTCCTTACGGAGCGAAATGATTTCTCTTGGGCCTGATAACTAAAAAAACCGAGCGTTAAAAGGAGAATCCTATTTGTGAGTTCTCCGTTTTTAGAATCTGTTTCTGATTTGGAACGATGCCGAACACCACCTATTTGCTTCTGTTACTCTATGAATTCTTACTATTATGAGAAATCTGTATGCTTTGAGTGTTCTTTCTTTTAATTGGTAGTTGTGACATACAATGGAAAATGTAGTGTAGTATGCAGTCAAAAGTTGTCCCCTTTTAAGGTTGGCCTGAATCCTTTTCCCATTTTTGATTGTTTTCTATGCTCTCTCTAGTTCATTAACATTCAGAATTTACAACTTACACTAGAATTTGGTACTGATTCAAAATCCATAGGCACGCTACTAATTGAATAGTATTTCTCATTGGACATGTGAAATGCATATTTGTTATGGATTTCAACCTTGCCCATTTGTTCATTTTTGTTGGTGTTGGATTTACTGCCGTTTTTTCAATTTTCTATAGGAAGAGGCATAACATCTCTATGTTGGCGCCCTGATGGTAAAGCAATAGCTGCAGGGCTTGAAGATGGCACCATTTCGCTTCATGATGTTGAAGTGAGTATCCCTGAGATATCACTATTAGTTAGCTTTAATAAGAACCAATAAATTTGTGATACTGGTTGTTGCTATATCACACGATAATTGGTTCACAATTAGATTTTTGTGTGTCCTATGAACTCTTGGGTTCCCCTCTTTGAACTCAGTGACATTTGATGATGATTCAGGTTACCTTTCTATTCAGTTTTTACATTTTGTATTGCTTCTAGATGGTCTGTACCATTGTTGTTTGTGCCGGCTTCCTATTCAGTTTGAACAAATTGAAGATGCCATTTTGCCAAGTTAGTGAATGCTGTGAGGTATTATCAACAGAGACCTAGATTCGAAACCCATCTAAACCTAATTACCCAAACATGCTTGCTTACAAAAAGAAAAAAAAAGTATTTAAACATCTTTGTTGAATATATTACAAGCTATAGGTAATGAAAAATTGGAGTTTGTAGTAAGAAGAAGACAGAAGAGAGTTTACATGGCAGTTGGCACCCACACATTTCATATTTTTTTTATTTCTTTAAGTTGGTGCACAATGCACATACTATAAAAGACAACTAAAGTAAGAAATAAACCTATTTGCAGTTGAATGATCTAGTATATCTAAAACCTAAATCCATAGGAGTCAAACAATATTCTCTCTAAAGTTAATGCATGCACATCGACTGAGCCTAGGTTTCAAAAAATCCCTTATTGGTGTCTTTGACTAGCAACATTATTATAGATGTCTGCTAGCTGATGCTCAGAACTGATGACTATACAAACTTCCCCTGCAGTCGCCTTCTCCCTGATAAAGTGACAATCGACATTGATAACTTGTCTCATGGTATTGGATTTGAAGGATCTGGTATTACTTGAAGAGGTTCCATAGGTATAATTACTTTGAAAGCAACTCCATAAGAAATATGGTATGAGCTCAAATGTCACATGGGCTATGGCCTTATACTTTGCCTCTAAACTGGAAATCGAGCTATTAGAGTGTTGGTCATTGATGTTGGGTGGTATTCAGTATTAGAATGTTGCTCTAAGCGTGCTATTGTAAACTTAAGGTAAGCTCAGTAACTTTAATGAGCTTTTGTAGCGAAATGGAATCACAATTCTCGCACTTACATGGCTGCTATGGCATAGAAAACCTCAGGTATCAATGGAGCATTGGAGATACTGAAGAATTATGGCTTAGGGCTTCCTTTTTGAATTTATATATTTTGTAGTGTGGTTAAATGCCCAAACTTACTACTTATGCCAAGTAGTCATGAAACCTAATTTAATGGGTATAATAAATCAAAGAGTTATTCTTCTTCCAACTATATTGGGTATCAATATCCATATATTCGGTTAGAGTGTTTGTGATAAAGACTTAAGGTGAAAAATAATATTTCATTGATTTAATTTTAGTATAAACCTGTATAGTCAAGCCAAAACATCTTATAGTTCAATTGCCCAATGGGCTGGTCAAGCTTGGCGGGACGTGCTGATTAACTGAAAATTCACACTTGTACTTGTCCCTGGGCTTGACATTCATTACAAATCTTGCCTGAAGAGGCCTTGAAGTTGTGGGCTTTTCTGGCTCTTTGCAACTGTAGAGATAAGAGAGAAAGATATAGATGTAGCTAGGAGAGTTTCTGGGGTTGTCCTCACCAAGACTTCTACTTATTCTCTTGGGCTAGTTCATTGAGCAGATACACATTAGTTATAAGAGAGACAAAAGACCAGAGTTTCTTGAATTGATGTATGAAATGATCAGTGTATACCACATCTATATACAATTGACATATAGTCCATAATAATATGGGTTATATATTTACCCTCCAAAACTGTCTCACTTATGCTTTTGAATTCACTGTGAATGTTTTTTTTTCTTTGGCGTATCTAGTCTAGGATATGAAATTTGAGTAGGATGAGCATTGTAAATTTACTTTTGCGATAATGCTAAAAATAACCCCTCTTACAATCCAATGGAATGCTTCTGTGTATTCCTCAATTTGTTTGGCTTTTTTTTATTAGTTTCCTTTTTGGTCAGGTAGTTTACACTTGCCATATATTATGAGTTTAAACCTTTTCATGGAAGAGTTGGAGTTCAAAGCCGCTATACATGCAAAACACACACACACACACCCATCTTTGGTATTGTATACAAATCTTTAGTTTTCTTCACCCAAAAAAACAAAAAAAATCTTTAGTTTTTCCCCTTCCTCTTTTTCCAGTATCTGTATATACTTTTGACTCTTCTCATTTTTTCTGGTTCAGAAAATGCAACACTTCCTACCTTTGTCCAATTCTGACATTTTTACCCATGCTCAAACTGAAATTTGAGTGGCTTATGGACAAAAATACATTTGTACACTAAAGGATAACTTTTATCCAGCAAGAAGATAGAAACAGAAAGACGTGACATTATCTTTCTAAAGAAACATGAAACTTAATAACCCCTAGTGATCTTTCTTCAGATTTCTCAATGTCCTTAGGGGAACTTATCAGAATGAAATCAAGTTAGGTACTCTCTGACATAGTTCACAAACTTAATAGTTCTTAATTTGAAGTTGCCACCGTGTGGACTTGAAGATGTACCATTTTAGCTATGTTTGGTCTATCATTTTATCGTGCTCTTTAAAATCCTTAACATCCTTTTTCATGCTTCATACATTCCCATCATTCTGTTCTAGGCTGTGTGAGTTCAGCGCATCACATGATTCCTTTTGTGATGACATGCTTAAATATTTCACTGTGATGTGGTGGTTACCTTTCTTGATTTTGCTTATCTTAAATATGACTTTGGACTTTTAGTTAAAATAATCAATTCTTTTTGGTGAAGCAGAATGGGAAGCTGTTGAGAAGCATAAAGTCCCATAGTAGAGCTGTTGTGTGTCTTAACTGGGAGGAGGGTGGACAAGCAATAGAGGTATTCATTTTTCTAGATATTTAATCATTTTTCTTTCACAGGCCATATGTGTCCCTGCTGAATGGAATAGAACATATTTATTTATTTGACTATTTAAGTACATGATATTTTGCGTGGCCATTCGGTTGGGATATTTCTTATTTCAACACTTATTTTTGGCTGGGTAACTATTAACTAAGTTAGGGTAAACCAACAGCCTAAGAGCATTCCTAGCAGCCTCACCAAATTTCACTCACCAAAATAGCCAAAACCCACAAAAAGTGGTTTTGGTGAGCCACTTTTTTAAAACACTCCCAACAGCCTCACCATTTTAACCAAAAAAAAAGAGGAGAGAGACAATATTTTATCATTTGTGTGGGAAAATGAAAAAGGAAGAGAGAGAAAAATATTATTTTATTGTTTGTGTGGGACCAAAAAAAGAAAGGGAGAGAGAGAAACCTTATTTTATTATTTGTGTGGGCCCAAGGGTGAGAAGATTTAACTTTGGTGAGTCTACAGTACTCACCAAACTTGGTGAGTACTGTAGACTCACCAAATGGATTTCTTCATTCTGTTGAGGCTGCTGGGAGTCATTTTAACACCTTTTTAGTCTTTTGGCTCACCAAAATAACCAAAAAGTTATTTTGGTGAGGCTGCTAGGAATGCTCTAATAGTTGGTGCAATACGTCAACCAATTGGGATAGTATTGCGTCTTCCAACACCCTTTTTAGGGAAGCACATAGGTTTGCCAAAGGGCAGGGCCAGGGCAGGGCCAGGGCAGGGCCAGGGCAGGGCCTAGGTCTTACCAGGCCCAGCCCTTACGTAGTCCTAGCTCTCGAAGAGCCTGAACTAGCTAGGCCCAAGCCCTACCCTCAAGGGCTAGGGTTGAGTCAGGGCCTAAAAGAAGAGTAAAACAAAATAAAAAATTCCATACACCACTACTGGATAGCAACCGTAAAACAACCTTCTTCCTTTATCCAATCTTATGATGGGTGATAAAACGCAAAGAGTAGCACGGCAGAATTATTATTATTTTACTCGTGGCGGAGTAGAATATTTCCTTAAGAAATGTGTTTACTATTTTTTTACAATGAAATTAAGACATGATAGTGAGATTCTCGGATTGCCACTTATCATGTGATGGACCTGTTAAGCTAGGCTCCACAATCCTTCCGGTAATTTATCAAAGCTTCCCACGACTACAATGAGCATCTTGGCTGACTGTGACCTCTCCAAATAATTTCAGCCATCTAGTTTCATCGTACTAATTTGCATACTAGGTTTTTTTTGGTGGGGGTGCCACAAAAGAAGTAAACATTGCGGCATTCATTCTTGTTGAAGTATCACCCGTATCACTCATTCCAGACATAATGTTGAGTAGAAAAGTATATGGGGCACAACTACTCATTCAACTTAAGTATCTAAAGGCATATAAGAGACTTGGGGCTTCTAACTACGAGAATAAATATCCACCACAAGCAAATGAAGTGGCTGATCCACACAAACCTGCCAACAACTTTTACTGATCTCTACAGATCAGTTACTCACCAAAAAACTAGGAATGCATAGTCCAATAGCATAAAAAATCCAGAAAAAGTGATACTTGTGCCCTAGAGAACTTATCATAATTTCTTCAATTCTTCACAGAATCTCTCAAAACTTGTTTACCATACTTGCTTCGTCAATGAAGTCTCTAAGGGCTACAACTATCTGATTGATAAAAACTGGATTTTTTTTCCAGAAAATCAATCGAGTAGCAGAAAATGCCCTTAAATAATATTTGAAAAGTCTTGAAAAATAAGCAAAAAATCAAGAATAGTGCCTTCTCTCAATCGGTAAAGTTTTAAAGAGATGAGAGGCTGTCCATATGGCTCCTGTTGTCAACCCTATTTATGTTGGTTCTTCTCTTCTCTGATCCTCTTTTTCTTCCTTTTTAAATATTCTCTTGTTCGGATGATTGTAGTGCTCTGATACTAATTATATTTCTAAGTAGTTAGACATGTACCCCTCTATTCTTTATTTAAAATGCATTCTGAATAGTGAATTACATAAATGCCCTTATTACAAAGGTTGAGTATAAAAGGGTCTATGGGCTTATATTATTAGGCCTATTACAACAAATATGGATGGAAAGACCCACTACAATTGCCTAGTTTCTCTAACACATTATTTTATATTATCAGAAAGAGAAGAAGATTGCAATCCTCTATTGCAGAGCATAAAATGCACATTGGATATCACCACCCATTTCGAAAAATACTTGCAATCTAAAGACTGGCCCCCAAATTTTCTTTTTAAAAAACCCTAATGCTAATAGAAGCGTAGACTATCTCTAGATCCAGTCCAAATTGTTCCATGGTGTAAAGATGATGAAATCCCTGCTATTTTTCTTCACAGTTGATATTTTTTTATTCACATCAAGCGATTGCCACACTTGATGCTTGTCCCGTAACTGAATTCTTCCACGATTTCAAATCACAATTTTTCAAAACCAATGGTTTTGAGGGAAAGTATCTTAACATACATATATATATATGATAGGTTTTATGTGCGACAGATATGGAGTGTTGCCTATGTGTATCGCGGTTCAATGTCACGTGGGAAGTATTTGGGAACACAAAAAACCACCTGACATGTGCATCGTCTATGCATGCACATGGCAAAAATAAGCCTATCAGAGATTTCTAGGTTGTACAGTTCCAGTCAACTTATTTTTTTAAATAATGGGCCATTATGAAGAGTAGCCCGATTGTATAGACATGTCGAGCAGGCTTATTTCTTGCCCAGTTATGCGCACGAGGGACCTGCAAATAGTTTTTCTTACGTGGGCTTTGGTGGCACCAAACTGCGTGATGCGTGGGCAACACCCCCTAATGTATCAAGCACATAAAACTTGTCCTATATATATTATAGAAGTTTATACTTTTTTATTTTATAACATATGATTATTTAAGTTCGTGTCGGGTTGGTACATGGCTTATTATGAAAAGTAGCCTAATTGGACAATCCAGACATTTTCGATTGAGCATATTTTTGCCTAGTTATGCGAATGAGGGACCTGCACGATGCACTTCAATTTTTTTTTTTGTTGGCCCAAACACTTGCCAAATTGTACCGAGCTGTGTGACGCATTGGCAACAATCCCTATGCTCAAGCACATAAATCCTATCCTCTCTCTTTATTTATGTTCCTTACAAATACATACACATGCATATATTAATTATATAATAAGGTTATTGAGATAGGGAGAAGAGAGGGAGCGTCTTTGGAAGAATGTGATTGTAGCCAAATTCGGTATAGGGTCGGTGTGGGATCCAATAGAGGTTAGGAGACTCAAGGGGATTGTTGGAAAGTAATTTTAAAGGTGAAAGAGGATTTTGGGAAACATAAAGCAGATTTAAGTTTAGGATAGGGGATTGAGTTAGGTTAGGAGGATGTGTGGTGCGGGCAGAATACCTTGAAAAGTGATTTGAAAACCTATACTTAGTTGTGGCAAATAAAGATGTATTGTGAGTTCCTGCTTTGAATTAGAGATAACATTTTAATTTGGACTCCTAGGACGAGGAGGGGGGTTGAATTATTTGGAGTTAGAGGATTTTTGGGCTCAAGGCATGTTCTAACTCGATTAGGCCTAATACTTTTGTTGGAGATGGTATTCAATGGTATAACAATGGCCGCTTCACTGTGAAGCCTTACTTTGTTATTTAAATGTTAGTTGGGCCCTTGTTTTCCTTTTGCAGTTGTATGGAATCCAAGTAATCCATCTATGGTTGCGTTTTTTGTAGTTTGTACTGCTACTCTGGATAAAATTCTTACCATGGCTACTGCTTCACTGTCCTTATGCTAGATGGTTTTAGAAATTAGTTCTAGCTCGTCCAGGGATGAAATGGGTGTTCCCGAGCAGCTTTAGGGACTTCATTCCCAATTGGTCTTTGTGGGGGGAAATGACTGCAGGCTTTGTGGAGACTAATCCGAATACAAATAGGGTGGAGATGGATATTAAGATAGGTGACTGAAAGATAACCCTAAGCGACTAGTGTTGGTATCTTGGCTTTATTATTCGTAATGATAAGGTGTGGAATTAAAGCTGGATGGGTAAATTGGAGAAGTGCTTCTACAGTGCTATGTGACCGACGCATTCCGATCAATCTATAAGGAGAGTTTTATAAGATGACGATAAGGCCAGCTATGCTTTATGGAACAAAATGTTGGGCTACGAAGAAGTAACATACTAATGAAATTAGTGTTGCTGAGATGGATGAGAGGAATGATAAGATCATAAATAAGTGCATTTGAGATAATCTGAAAGTGGCTCCAAGAAATGACAAAAAAGGATAGTTAATTGAGATGGGCTGGATATGTTCACAAAGACCACTTAATTATAGTAAGAAGAAGTGAATTGATGCATGTTGAAGGCTCTAAAAGAGTGAGAGGAGTGGGGATGACAAAAAATGACGTGGATGGAGTTTGTGAGAAAGATTTGATATCACAAAACTTAACTAAATTTATGGATTTTAATAGAACCAAATGGCGAAACAAGATTGTGTTGTCGATCCCAAATATTTAGGATAAGTCACTGATTATAATGATGATGATTGTTGTAAATATTGATTGACCGAATATTGTATAACCTCATTATAGGATCTTTCCTTATTCTTCTTGTATAAGATCTTTTCTTATTTTCCTGAAAGCTGTATTATAAATATGACCTTCTAGAGAGAAGAATAATAACTTTTCTTTCTCTGAAATACTCACCACATGGTATCAGAGCCTAACCCTTTTTTTCCTAGGGTTCTCTAGACCCTAGGTTCTTCTGTTTCAATAACTTTGGTACTTCTTCGTTCATCGCAAAAGGGTGTTGCTTCTTCAGCAACTTATTGGGTTTGTTTCGTTGATTCTCTAGCAAGGTCTGTTTGGTTCAGTACTTATTTGTTCTCCAGCAGAGGTTTGTTTCTTTGCTTCTCCAGCAAGGTCAGTTTGGTTCGGTTCTTCTCTGTTCTCCAGTAGAGATTGTTTCGTTGCTCCTCCAATAGAGATTATTTCGTTGCTCCTCCAACAAGGTCGGTTTGGGTTCGTTCCTTATTCTTCTTGTATACTCTCCAGCAGGGGTTAATTCTGGTGCTTCTCAAGGTTTTTTTAGAAATAAAGTTTTGTTATGGTACTTCTCAAGTTTTTTTTAGAAACAAAGTTATTACTCAATCTTTCAACTGTTCTGTGACCTTTTATCCTTCTTATTGTGAATTTCAGGATCTAAAGACGAAGAGGACGATTGGTGGGGGATATGAGAAGAATGGGCTCTACTACTTTCAGCTATCTGCCCCATCTGTTTCTTCTGCTCTTTATTCCGCCCCGTCTTCTTATTAGTGGCATTGTCGGCTTGGACACCCTTCTTCGGCAAATCTTCGGCACTTAGTTCCTTCTTTACCTGCTTTTTTTAATTTTACTTGTGAAACTTGTGAGCTTAGTAAGCACCCTAGAGTTTCTTTTCCTCTCCGTACTGATACACCATGTTTATAGCCTTTTGCTCTCTTTCATTCTGATATTTGGGGACCATCTTGGACCACTAGTTTATGTGGTGCTCGATATTTTGTTACTTTTATTGATGATTATTCTCGTTTGACTTGGGTGTATGTGATTAAGGATCGTTCTCAATTGTTTAATGCTTTTTAAACCTTTTATGCTGAAATTTCTAACTAATTCAATGCAAAATTGTTAGTCTTTCGCACTAACAATGCTCAAGAATATAAAGTTAGTTATTTTCAACAATTTCTCAAATCTAAAGGCATCATACATCAAACATCTTGTGTTACTACCCCACAACAGAATGAGATTGCCGAACGAAAGAATGGTCCCATTCTTGCTATAGCCCATGCCCTTATCATCCAGATGCATGTTCCAAAGATTTTTTGGGGGGATGCTGTTCTTACAGCTACTTATGTTTTGAATAGAATGTCCTCTCGGGTTCTACAGGGTAAATCTCCATTTCAAATAATGTTTCATGCTAAAAATCATTTTTCTCTTTCTCCAAAGATTTTTGGATGTGTTTCCTTTGTTCATAACTTGCAACCTGGTCGTGACAAATTTGATCCTCGTACTTAGAAATGCATCTTTCTTGGCTATTCATGCACACAAAAGGGGTATAGGTGCTATAGTCCTATCTTACGTAAGCATTTTATGAGTGCTGATGTGACCTTCTTTGAGACTGTTCCATATTACTCTTTTGAGGGTAATCGGCTAGAGCCTACAGGAACCTCTGGTTTTTGATCTTGTTCTGCCTACTTGTATTCCTGGTTATCCTCTTATTTCTTAGGTATATGTTCGTTGATCCCAGGTTGCAGCTCCAGCCACTCTTCCTCCTGATGCTTCTATATCGTCCACACTATCTCCCTCAGCGTCTGCAGATCCACCTCATCATTCTGCCTTGGATCTTGATCTGCCCATTATAGTTCGTAAGGGTACTCGTACTTGTACTACTCATCCTATTTCTAATTTTGTCTCTTATGATCATTTATCATCTTGCTTTCAAGCTTTTTCTATATCTCTGTCATCTCTTGTTGTTCCAAAGTCTTACAGGGAAGCTCTTTCATACCTTGACTGGCGGAATGCTATAGAAGAAGAGATGCGTGCCTTGACATTGAATCATACTTGGGATCTTGTTCCCAAGCATGTTGGCGCTCAGATTGTTGGGTGTCGTTGGGTCTTCACAGTCAAACAGAATCCTGATGGTACCATTGATCGATTGAAGGCTCGTCTTGTAGCCAAGGGATTTACTCAGACTTATGGCATTGATTACATCAAGACTTTCTCTCCAGTGACCAAGTTGAATTTTGTTCGTGTCATCATCTCTCTTGCTGCTAATCTGGATTGCCCTCTTCATCAATTCGATGTCAAAAATGCCTTTCTACATGGTGATCTTACTGAGACTGTGTATATGGTTCAACCAATTGGGTTTGAGTCAAAGGGGGAGTGTGTTTGTCATCTTCAAAAGTTTATCTATGGACTCAAACAGTCTCCCCGAGCTTGGTTTGGAAAATTTAGTAAGGCAGTGTCACTCTTGGCATGACTCGGAGTCACGTTGATCACTCAATGTTCTTTAAGAAGATGAAAAATGGTATTGTAATTCTAGTTGTCTATGTAGATGATATTATCATCACTGGCAGTGATAGGGAAGGTATCCAGACCTTAATTCGCCATCTTGGTTCCAGTTTTCTCACTAAAGATCTAGGTAAGCTTCGTTATTTCCTTGGTATTGAGGTAGCAAGATCTAAGGCAGGCATCAGTCTCTGAGGAAGTACACTCTTGATATATTGAAAGATACAAGTTATCTTGGCTCTAAACCTGTAGTTACTCCTATGAATACCAATCTAAAATTGATGTCAGATGAGGGTGACTTGATTGATGATCCAGAGATGTATCGGAGACTCGTGGGTAAACTCATTTACCTACTATTACTTGGCCTGAGATTTCATATGCAGTTAGTGTTGTGAGTCAATTTATGACCAATCCTAGAGTACCTCATATGGATGCAGTCATACGTATCTTGAAATATCTCAAGAATGCTCTAGGACGTAGCCTTCTTTATTGTTCATCTGGACATCTTCGACTTGAGGGATATACTGACGCTGATTGGGCAGATCACCTATAGTTCGCAAATCTACTACTGACTATTGTACCTTTATAAGAGGTAATCTCGTGACTTGGAAAAGCAAGAAGCAATTAGTTGTAGCTCGATCTAGTGCTGAGGCAGAATATCGAGCCATGACTCATACCACTTACAAGCTAACTTGGTTAAGAACCCTTCTACAAGAATTTGGGATCCCAGTACATGGACCGACACCTCTCTATTGTGACAATCAACCAGCTATTCATATTGCCAACAATCCAATCTTCCATGAAGGCACCAAGCATGTTGAAGTTGATTGTTATTTCGTTCGGTCTAAAGTAGAGTCCAAAGAAATTACTACTCCTTTTGTTCCTTCTGGTAGTCAACTTATAGATATTTTCATCAAAGCCCTACCACAGACTGCCATTGACTCAATTTGTAGCAAGCTGGGAGTTATAGATATATCATCTCCAGCTTGAGGGGGAGTGTTGTAAATATTGATTGACCAAATATTGTATAACCTCATTATAGGATCTTTCCTTATTCTTCTTGTATAGGATCTTTCCTTATTTTCCTGAAAGCTGTATTATAAATATGACCTCCTAGAGAGAAGAATAATAACTTTTCTTTCGTTGAAATACTCACCACAATGACAAACAAATATTGGAACTGTCGCGGCCCAAAATCCCACCAAGATCATTAGTGGAACTTTGGCCCGTGACGCTGCTTATCTTGAACTTATCTAAAAGCATATAAGGCATACTAAAACGAGAACTCAAAAATTCTTTAATTAATATATCATCAATTCAAAATCCATAACTAATAACTAAATCATCCATCATTATTCTCAACATCAATAATTTAAACCTTAACATTATCCGTAGTAAATCTAAAGTCATCCATAAAATCTTATTACCCTTTAAAATAGAATTTTGATAAACTAGGAGTTTAGTAATAAGGATATTTATCCAAATTTTCTCCTCTTCAAGGTAGTCACATTCTTTTTCCTTGATATATTCTCTCTCTTCCCAAGGCTCTGCTGCAACCTCGAAATCTAATCCTGCCATCACAAAACATATCGGCTGAGCACATGCAGTTCATTAGACATAAAATCATAGTTACCAATGTCATAAACATTAACATAACATACTTATCATTGCTTAACTGAACATTGCATACATACATAAATCAGAGTGCAGAACATGTGAGCATCTTATCTTATTGTGATCATTCTTTTCTTACTTGTGACCATTCTTATCTTATTTTCTTCGTAAACTTCATCAACTTACATGCATTGGTGCAATAACTTAAAATAACTCTTTACCATATACATGAAGAGGCTACGATATATTATTCTTACCGAGTAACCAAACAATGTACTCACCGGTGCACACATATTTCTTAGGATTCACTTACTTATGTACGCATACCCTTATGGTCCTAAACTGATTGTCGTGCTCCAAAATCCCACCTAGGACAAAGTGAGACCTTGGCACGTGACTTACTTATCATACCATCCTGTTATAAGCATAAAGACACACTAAAATATGAACCTGAAAATTTTTTCAATTAATATCAATCAATTCTAAAGATCCATAACTAAAACTGAAAAGTAATAATAATCCGAATCACCCATCATGATTCCCAACATCAAATTAACTCTAAAGTCATCTAATAAAATTTGAATTATAATTCCTCAAACATAAATTTAAAAAGTCAAATAAACTAGAATCAATAATAGGGTTATTTGTTTAGTTCCCTCTCCTCTTTAGGACGATCACTTTCAGGTTCCTCGACGTACTCTTCCTTAATCTAAGCCAAGTTCTTCCCCGCAAATATCGAAACTTGAACGGCTGAACCTGCTGATAATAACAGTTCGGTTGAGCAACAAATAGCTCAGCGTATATGGACATAGCTAACAATGTCATAAACATTAATATAAAACATATATCATGGTTTAATAGGATAGTCATGCATATATTAATTCGAACATACATGCATGATCAGAGTGCAAAAACATAATTGGTTTTTACTTGTGCTTACTTTTCTGACTTTTCTTATTTTTTTCCGTGAGTGACAATAACTTTCATACATCAACTTACATGCATTGTGTTATAACTTAAAATAACTCACACCATATATGGATAGAGATTAACTATACATTCCTTACTGAGTTACTGCTTACTTGGCACATACTCCGGTGCGCACGGGCTTATTTGATTCACTTACTTGGTCATCCACGCCTCTTGATCTTAGACTGTTGGTACTTGGGCAGTGTGAAACTCAAACATGCACTCATACTTATGCGATATTTACTTTTTGTCGTACTTGTGTTCGTACTTGTAGTAGTAATTTCATCATGCTTGTGCATACATCGTTATTGTGAGTGAATCGAGTGAACAAGTAATACACCCTGGGCTAAATTGTGCCCTAGATTATTAGTCAAGAGCTATCGGAAATCCATCATAACAGCCCCATTCTGTCATTATAAAAATCCTAAGCAACTGAGACCATAATCTACAACCAAGACCGTAATCCAAGGCATCCTTTAACCGAACATATATCACAACATGCAATGGTACATCATACGTCAAAATCATGGTATATCATTCTTATCGTGGTTGGTAATTTAAAACATGCGTATTCATAATTCTTCAAACATCAAGTCAAATAGGTCGTTCATTATACATTAGTTTTCAAGTGGTACATACATGAAAATAGTAACCCTAATTCCGTAATTGCACAAAATCCGGAAATCATACATCCAACATACAATCCTTCAATAATCTCCAACATACATCCCTTCTTCCATATTCAACCATACATAATCCAGCAATCAATCCCTTTTCCCTTGTTAATCACACGTACAAAATCAAATCATCATACATTAATAATCAAAATCAAAATCAAATCATCATACATTAATAATCAAGGTAAACTATCATATGAGAGATTCTTACGATGAAAACACACTTTAAACACTGTTCTTACTTCAAAATCATCTTACTTTTTCTTTATTAGCATTAATGATCATGTTATTGGTAGGAAGGAATCCATATTTACCTTGCTTGATCGTCTCCCTACGATCACAAGCTTGCGAACGGCATTCGATTTCGATCTCAAAGCTTTTCTTCTTCTCTGGTTAAAAGCTCTCTAAAAAACCCTAGGTTTTTTTCTCTCATCCTCTCTAAGAACTCTAAGAATGTTTAGAAACCCTAAACCCACGAGTTAAGGTCTATTTATAATGTTTAGAGTCCTAAAGAAATTACTAATTATCAGAATTTCGGATTTAAAAAGTATTTCTGGGCAAAACAGCAAGTGGGCGGTTGACCGGTGGTGATCGATCCACGCTTATGGGCTGTCGACTGGCCGATGTTGATCTCTCTGCCAGAAAAACCCATACGTTTTTTTCATGCTTGTTTGCACTAGGGGTCGACCGGTGGTCATAGGGGTCGACCAGTGGACTTGACTTTTGTCAGTTTTGGTAGTTTTTAATTCATTTAAACCCTTAGGCAAATGCCATAACATATTTATTATCATAGATAATCATAATGGAACATGGAAACAATATTTTGACATCAAACTCAATGTTATCATTTAATGTGCACGAATTACAAGGCATGCAAGATTTGGGTCTCTACACTGATGATACTCGTAGCTTGTGAAAACTCAAAACATATATTCATACATACATACAAACTTCTTGTCATCGTGATCTTATCATGCTTGTGTGCTTATCATACTCGTGAGTGAAGGTGAAAAATCCTCGGTTAAATTACACCTTAGATTACTAATCGAGTGCCATCGGAAATCCTTCTTAGCGTCCTATTGCACTATGATAAATGACTTAAGCAACGAGACCGTAATTCCAAGCTTTACCCAGAAATAAATCACAATATGCATAAATCATACAACATGACATCATTCTTATAATTCATAGGGTGAACATACCCATTCATGGTTCTTAAAAATAAATCATAACATCATAGATCATTCATCGTACATCAATTTTGCTTATACATACATAAATATAAGTAACCTAGATCCCTATTTGCATGGAAATTCCGTAATCTCGCATCAAAACTCCAGATCATTCAATCACAACTCGAAAATACATCTCTTCTTCCATATTCAATCTTACTTGTATTTAAAAATCACAATCTTAATCTTATTTTACATTAATGATCATGCTATTCTTAGCTAAAAATAGTATATCAACCTTTCTTGATCGCTTCCCTACGATCACAAGCTTGCGAATGGTCTTGATTTTGCTCTCTAAGGCCTTTCTTCTTTTCGAAGTCAAAGCCTATGCAAAACCCTAGGTTAAACTATCTCTGGATCTCTAGGGCTTTTAGAATGGTTAGGAAACCCTAAACCCATGAATTATTGACTCTTATATAAGGTTTGGAGTCACAAACCCTTTAAAATTATCGAAAAAACAGATTTTTGGAAAATTTCTCCACAAGCCGTTCAAATTGGTTAAGTGCTCATTTGAACGAGTTGAAGCCCGTTTGAACGGATGACCTCATTTGGCTATTGTTTTGTTTTGACTGGCTAGCCGTTCGAATGGATAGGAGCCGTTCGAACTGGTTCAGATGGATGGGGTTCCGTTCGAACGCCCTGCCCCATTTTCTCTTATTTTCATGTTTTTGTCCTTTGTTTCTCCATTCTAACCCTTAAACATGTAATATATCATTAACTTAACATTGAACACTCAAAATATGGTATTTAATGACACGCTTTCCAGTGGATTTTCACACAATGGCACATATTTTGATAAATAAAAGGTCAGGGTTCTACAAGAACGCTCTTAGTATTGGAAAGTTCAAGTTATTTAACAAAATATGGCTCAATTTATATTTTATACACAAAAGCAAAACTCGTAGTATTGAAAATTCCTTTAGGATGGAGGTCCTGCAATACAAAGACCAACATATGTTATTGCACATCCTATGTAATAATGTAAGGAGTTTTCTGAGCCTAAAAATATCTTATGATCCTTTCTTTCCAGAGTACCAAACCTCGCTCAAAAGGCAATTATTTTCAAAGAATGCCCCCCCTCCTGAAATGGCCTTTCGGCCATATGAAGAAAATATCATTGAATTCTTTCGGATGAGTCCACGGTACGCCGAATGGCAAAATAAAGAAATTCCATGTGGCCCAAGCAATTAGACTACAGAGGAGGACGTCATTTACATCCTCATTTGACTTGAACATATTGCACCTACTAGGATTCATCATCCTTCGAGACTTCGATTTATTAGGTGGTCAACTGTGAGGATCTTGTCTAGGAGTGCTTGACCAAATGAAATCTTTTATTTTTTTGGAACTTGAGCTCTCCAAATCTTATCAAACAAAGGATTACTGATAAGATCCTCATCTTCCTTTCCAAGAAGGTTTCTAAAGAAGGCTTTCACGAAAAAACAACCACCTTGTGGTCTCATTTCCAAATGCGCTTGATCCCCCCTGTTCAAATATACATCACTTGTTCTCAAGGTCGATAGGAGTAGTAGGCACACTCTTCAATTTCTCTATCCATGAGATTTCTCCTGAAGACAAGCTCGCAGATGATATCCCCATTTCTTCTTTTGAAGTAATCCTCTACCAGCATCTCCTTTGAGGGACTAATCTATATAGGTAGAAAACATGTCCTACAAACGACCTATTCCTCACCAATTTTCCTCCTAAAAATGAACACTCAGTCTTCTCTATGAACTGGTCGTACCACTCCCTTACACACCTGTACTCTACTTCTCCATTGGATGTGGTGAGAATCCTATCTGCTCTATAACTTCTGTAAAGAGCTCTTTTTTTTTAAAATATTGGTAAAGCTATAATTGTATTAAGAAAATTGGAGAGATACATGTTTAGGTTCATCAAATGGTGAGCACACTAGAAATACAATAGCCCACCTCGTACCGTACTAAAGAAACATATAAGCATGACCCCTTCTAGTATCAAAACAAGATGCCAGTCCCAGATCATCAAAATCCTACATGCAACAAGTTTCTTCTCTCTTTCGGATTGGATATATTGTTGAAAACCCTTCTATTCCTCTCCTCCCAAACACTGACCCTATAGAAGGGATAGAAACTTTGCCTCAAATCCATTAAACAAGAGCATAATGTGGCAACACGGCCAAAAAAACAGATGGCCTACTGATAAATAATAACATATGGCCAACTGATTCCTCCATAGACGTACACAAAAAAATCTTTTTGTAGAGATATTATAATCCTAATATATGTTATGATATCTTTATGCCTTTGATTATTTATTTACTTATTAATGGCTTGAATACATCTCATACACATGATGCTGTTTTTTGTTTGCTTGCCCACAATTTTGTTGTTTCTCAGGAAGCATTATCTTGATACTGTTTTCATACTTCTCAAAGCCTAGCTTTGTATCTTGATTTTTTTCTCGCAGGGTAACAAATTTTATTCTTTTTTTCTTAATTGGATCCAGGACGACAGTGGTAATGTCTTATCTTATGAAGACCGTACTTCCCGTTTCTTTCCTGCGGCTCCAAGAGTTCCTCGAATGCCTGGACTGGTATCTGGAGATACGGGTTTCATCGATGACAATGAAGATACATTCCGAGAACTGTCAAATTCTTCACATCAACGTTTTAACATCCTATGCAGTGGAGATGAAGATGGAATCATTTGCTTTAGTATATTTGGGATTTTCCCAATAGGAAAAATTGTAAGTTATCAGAATGGAACTTTTGAGATGTATATTATTTACAGATGGGGTTCATGTGTATGCACTTAAGTTATAATATTTTTCTAGTGATCTATCTCCGTCTCCATATATGTTGCTGAAATAATTTCTAAACTTTTTGGATCTTTTATTGTATTCTATCGTAGATAGAAAAGTAGAAAACAATGACCTTTACTTTGAACTTTTTAATATCACTTACTGTTGGTTATGCATTCTGGATATTGGGAGTCCATAGTACTTGATTTGCTGTTTTGTTATCTTGGCTTGCCCTTTTGAGTTTGTATACATGTTTGAAATTCTTTCAATTCTTCTTTTGTCAGATGATGGAAATTAGAATGGGTCTTAAATGGAAGAGATAAAAGAAAAGATGCAACAAAGTGAATAATTTCTTTTACAATTTGTTATGTAGATAAAAAGTTCTTTCCTTTGCACAAACTAATCACAATACTAAAATTGCGTTAGTGGAGGAAAACATGTATATTGACTTACCAAAAGATCAAAATAACCCTGTTGCAAGCATCAGAGGAAAAATTAGTATGTGGATAAAGATGAGCATACACTCCTGTCAAGCTGAAGAGTTGATATCAATTTTACCTAGCTTGATCTTCTCTTGTGGAAGGAAGATCAGGTTGGAAAATATATGAGTCACCATTTTTTAATTAGAATGGAGCTTCATGTAGGTCACTGACCTTACGGCTGGAAGGTTGTTTGAACTTTGAATTGAGATTTGCCTGCAACATTTGGTCAAAACCTTTACTTGACATTTGACCAGAGGGGGTTGCTGTTAAAAAGAATAGGGAAGAGAAAAAACTTCATGAGTAGACTACCTTAATGCTTAAATAATTCAGTTTTATCTTTAGTTACATCAATTGACATGAACGATGTGCCATTTGGCAATACTTTTCTGTAGCATTTTGAGTCTCTAATATTGTAGTCTTGCTAGGTCCTTAATGGTTTGTTGCTGAAAGCATCAAACTCCATGTCCATGTTCACATGTTGGAGGGGGTATTAAGCATCCATATGAATCTTTCCACCAAATATTCTTTTATGAAGTTTAAAAATAATAATAAAGTGCAAAGAGATGTGTATGAAATAAGAAAAGAGGAAAGACGCCTATCTTTGTTCTAGTTCTATCAAAGCAGAGAACTCTTTATTTCCTCTCGACCAAAACAGGGACCTGATTTCCTAGGATGACTAATAAAGAACTGAAAAGTATTCATATCTCCTTATTTGTACAACAAAAACCAAATAAACATGCACATCATGGGTCTATCAATAGGAGGCATCAAATCCAATTTGAATTCTTTTCCAACCAATGGAGAGTTTTGCAACCCAGTGACCCACAATAATGGTATTTTGGAAACCAGTGACCATAGTAAAAAATCAAGAGTTGACTACAGCCGCCAACATTCTAAACTTCGGTAATCTAGGAAGTGTAAACATTTCGTGGAAGTTAATGGAAGTCTATGAAAATCATATTGTAGAAAATTTGAAACTATGGTAATATTGTATAAGTTTTGAAACTATGGAAATATTATGGAAACCATCGAAATATGCATTAATATTTTATGAAATTACAAAATAAGTGCGTATACACACTTTTTTTTTTAATAAAAAAACCATTTGGAATGGGAAAATTGAGATAACTTACATTTTGGCGTACGTTATCACACATGTCTGAAGTTTTAAAAGTTAAAGTTACACACAATAAATGGTTTATAGTCATGGTCACAAGTGATGCATTCCCCAAAAAATGTATGGGCACATCATGTGAAATCCTAAGACTTGTATCGATAGATTTTTATGTGGCTTGAGATATAATTTTTAATTTAAGAATAGTTTTTGATTACGTAATTATGATTAAATGCTTAAAATATGCATGAAAGTTCCATGATTTGTTTATTTAATTTTATTTTTTCAGTAGTTTTAATGAAATTATTTCTATTTTATGTGAATAATAATACAAAGATTTTGACATTTTAACAATGAAAAATGTTTAATAACTGTAGCCAACCTATTGAAGTCCCTAGTCATGATTATTTACAATTATATGTAATGGGTTGCCCATTACATTTTTATTTACTAATAATTCACTGGGATGCTTAGGGTATGAAGTGGTCTTTTTTTGTATATAGAACTCCCGTGCCCTCTATGGTATATTTCTTTTTTTGGATGGTTTCTCTAGATAAAATTCTTAATGTAGACCACATAATCAGTGGGAAATCTACTATCCTAAGAATATACTTTTTGTTTATGGCAAATCGGTAGATCATTTAGTACTTCATTAATGGTATGATCGTATCGGAGGCATGACATCATTTTATTCCCATTTTCGAGGTGACCTGGGCAACTTTATATCTCATAAGGAGTTATTATGGATTGGGCTTTGATTATATTTAGTTTTCATAGTCCCCTTTGGAAGATGTATGGTATTTTGGGGTCTTTTTAGGAGAGGAATATAGTCACATACACATTTAATGGGAAGGTCATATCTACTCAGACAGTCAGGTGGTGAAAGACAAATAGAGTAGGTTTCTTGGCTACTTCGTCTTTGGTCCTACGCTCTCTAGGACTTCAAAGAGTTTAGTAAAGTCTCTTTTGGTCCTAGTTGGATTATTCGTTTTCTTGAATCCAACTAGGGATTGTATAGTTTCTATCCGTTCTTTAGGCTTTTGCCTTTGAATACAATTATCTTTACGTAGGTGGTTTTCACCCCAAAAACTCAAAACCGGACTTCAAGATGACAAAAAATTTGTTGAACCAAGAGTTTCAAACACTTGGGAAATTTTATTGTCGAGTCAACATTTTCATACATGTAAACCAAAATATTTTATATATTATATAAATAATTAACGCTTTAATACCTATGACAAGAAATGTACCGAAACATTAGGACAACAGTCTGGAAATATTGTAATGTTTATGTCAGTTAGGATTCGTGCCGTTATCCCCAGAAGCTAATAAATTTTTTAGGAACGATTAAGAAATGCTTCAATTTCTAAAACAACGAATGCCACTCCATATGGAGATGTTGTAGATCTTCATAGAATGGTCAGAATTTTCGATCGTATTGCTCAATACATATTGGTATTTTTCTCTTTGGAGACAAAACCGTTTATAATGTTAAAAACCTTGAATTTCAATCGTACTAATAAGATTGATATGTTATGAAATGTATTGACTGCCATATACAAGTTTTGTTTCTACTCTAAAACACCACTTTCCTCTTTTCCTTTAGAATAGCCCTCAAAACTCATCCCTGAACTTGTAAAAACGACCTTTACACTTATCAGTTTTGATTAAAAATCAAGCTAGTTCTCCATGAAGATCGAATTGGATGGGGGAAAACACTGTTTAGGGAGGTAGGTTTTGGATTCAAATCTATATATATATATATTTCATTTCAAGTATTGTAAATGTTGATAAGTGCTACCAAAAAGGTTTATGCTTCAAATATCTATGGACATGTGTTCTATTATATGGATCTATGACCTTGAACAAGAGATTTAAGTTTTTTTTTTTAAAATTCGAAGATACATATTTTCTTTTGCTTAATAGAACTAATACTACTAGTTTAAGCTTGAATAAATATATTTGATTATTCTAAGGGTTTTATAATTTATGGATATATCCATATATCTATGGATATAATTATTTTACTATGTGTATTAGAATTTTTTCGATGTTATAAATTATGCAAGAATAGAAAATTGAAAATAACACTATTTTTAAAATAGTAATGATGTATGGTTGAATTAATGACATATGATTAGTTTATGGATGCTTATTAGGTCCATAAAGTTATCCTTGTTTCTATAAATAAATTTTCTTTAATATTTTGAATCTTTGATATTAAAACTAATTAGAAAATACATATCCAATTTTTTTCTTCGAAATACAGGTGAGTTGTGCTTGAATATAAATACATATTATTTTTGTACGGGTGGTTGGTCCTTATTCAATATTAGGAACATTAAATATATTTTTAAATTCTAAGTATTAATGATGGTGGGTTGAGATATATGATTACTCTATGAATATCTACCACAAATTTGGACTAATCCTAATTAAAGAAATGTGAAAACATTTTTTTTAATATTTTAAATCTAACAAATTAAGAATTATGTTAGAAACTAACGTACTTTTTTAAAATCAAGTTGTAGTTTTATAAAATCTTATTGATGCCACTGGTTAATTTATAACTCTTATCTCAGTTACCAAGAAGGCAGCCTAATATTGTTGGATAGAATTATGGCGACCTGTTGAAGTGAATAGGTTTGAAATGAAGTCTAAATATTGTCGGCTTGAGTTAAGTGGTGGTAGATTAATTAAAGCAACATTTAGCCAATTGCTATCCTAATTTATTTGTAGCTTCCATTGTGTCCTCTAGAAATTAGGAACACAATTAGAGAACACATCAATCAGTAATCACAACCATGACTAATAGAAGACTGAGAAGGTTGAAGGCTCGAGTTATAATGTGAAAGTTTTCCTAGGTCCTTTTATTATATGAATTATGCTTGTACTGTTTTAAAGCTAGTTATATTTGTGTAGTTCATATTGATTTATCAATGTCATCGCTTTTTTTGTGGATTGTGTTTTCTTTATCTCATGTGAAGAGTTGTAATGATAGTTGTAGGACTTTTTTTTTTGTAGCTTATATTTGCATTAAAATATATTTTGTTACAAGTTTCCATGAGTTTTTAGCATCTCTAAAACTTTTCCATGTATATGCATTATAGGTTCCCTAGCTTTTACATACCAATACACACATTAGTACCGAAATTTTAATCCGTGCTTCAGAGTTTGTAGGGAGAATAAAATGGTCACCTTAGGTAGGCAATAATGTTTTTTATAAAGTATCCAATTGAGAAGCCGTCTAATATGTTGGAACATTCTTTTCAAGATCTACAATACCTAACTCACAACTCTGCTCAAACGTGTCGATTAGTCTCCCTATAAAATTAGTGTCATGAAATAGGGCTTTAACATTCATATTTAGAAATAGATTAAACTTTATTAGATGCATGGCAGGAGTAGTCACTTTGGCCTTGATTTAGCTTTTAAGCCTTTTCATTTTTATTCAAGTTTTTTAAAAGGGCAATTGTGAGCAAACATTAGTCATTGTGTGACATTTTCCTCTAGGCTTGGATTTTTTGTCAGAACTTAGTTGTTTTAGTTGCTTATATTTGCATTAAAATATGTTTTGTTAGAAGTTTCCATGAATTTTCTACATCTCTAAAACGTTTTTTTAACTTTTCCATGTATATGCATTATAGGTTCCCTAGCTTTTTACATACCAATACAGACATTAGTACCGATATTTTAATCCGTGCTTCAGAGTTTGTGGGGAGAATAAAATGGTCACCTTTGGTAGGTCATAATGTTTTTCTCAAGTATCCAATTGAGTGGTCTAATATGTTGGAACGTTCTTTTCAAGATCTACAACACTTAATCCACGACTTTGCTCAAATTTTTCCATTAGTCTCCCTATAAAGTTAGTGTCATGAAATAGGATTATATCATTCATATTTCGAAATAGATTAAATGTTATTAGATGCATGGTGGCCTTGATTTAGCTTTTAAGCCTTTTCATTTTTATTAGAGTTTTTGAAAGGGCAATTGTGAGCAAACATTAATCGTTTTGTGAAATTTTCCTCTAGGCTTTGAGTTTTTGTCAGAACTTTTGGGTGCAAAACCCTTAAAGGAGGTTTTTCTTGGTTTCCCTTGAAGAAAACCATGCTTCGACGATGATTAAAGTAATCTTCCTGACTTTTTTTTTTCCCGATAAGCAAGCGAGATAAAATATGATAAAAAAAGTACAACCAGGAGGCAACAAGGATCACCATAGAGTGAACCCACAGCCTTGCAAAGCTAACGAAAAAACAAACAGAAACTGCAACACAATAAAGCAAAAGAAGCCCCCCACCAAGCTGAGGAAGCAAGAGCCAACAAACCAAAACTCCTCAAAATCCTTCCTGGTTAGGCTCTAGTCTATGATAAGCTGACGAGTATGAGACCAAACCCTCTCCTCAGACAAAACCAAGCCTTCGAAAGCCCTCCCATCCCTCTCATTCCAAATTGACCAAGCTATAGCCCCAAGAAGGGCACAGATGATGTCCACTGGTGCCTCCAGCTGCATAGAGACCTAGTAGGATAAGAAGCTTTAGAAGGTAGAGTGAAAGATCCAACACTGTGCGAGGAAATAACTCCAGATGCTATGCATAAAAGGACAATTTAAAAGTAGATGGTCTACTGTTTCCTGTTTTCTCCTCCTCGAGGCTCATAATGCAATGATTTGCTATTTTCCACTATATTTTTCAAGTGGTCACATGTGAGGATTTTATCCCTGAAAGCTGTCTAGAGGAAGAAAATGACCTTGGATGAGAGGTCAAGATTCCACACCACCCGATGTGGGAAAGAAAGAAGGGATGACACATGCATAGTAACAAAGTTCTTTGAATTTTTTAAAAAAGGTCTGAGTTATACACAACTTTTTCGTTGAACAAGTAAATCACGACTTTTGAAAAAATCACGTTTTTTTCAAAACATTCGCAAATTTTGCAAATTAAACACGAATTATTATTTAGGACTTTTTGAAAAAGTTTCGTATAAATATCTAATATATGAAACATATTTGGTTATACTTTTCTAATTTGTAATTTTATTTCATATATTTTTTTACATATTTTGCTAGACATTTTCTGATTATCCGTATTTTTTTCTATTTTTTTCCAAAATGTTTCCTAGACGAATAATTCTTGAACTCCGACTTGGTGACTCTAGCCACAGAAGGGTTTGGCTTGAAAGAAGGATCTCATTGAAAAAAGACCTGACCTCATCCTAAATCAAACATGGACATCTCTAACTAAGGGATTAGGAGAAGACGAGGAAAACCGACTTAAGAGATTGCTATTGTCTGCCAACTCCAGCTATTTACAATACGACGCAGTCTGGGTACCCACACTGGAGAATTATCAACTATCTCCAAGAATGATAGAACCAAAGCTTGTTTATTCTCCACTATTGTGAGTACAGTAAAAAACTGAAGTCCTCCTTCAGTGTGGCATTACCATATTCCTTCAGTCTGTGACCTCTTCTTGCTGTATAGTAAAGAATATTTTCCCCTGTATTAAAGAATCCTTATGTCGACCTCCTAGTTTTGCGGTGGCTGTATGTCTTGGTATTGATCTTTCATCTTCATATGTTTGTGGTAGTTTTTGACCAATAGACAGGACAAAAATAGCTTGAAAGTGATATTAGAGAAGGTTTTCAATTTTTTCTTTTGTGTCAATATATATATATATATATATATTCAGTCAACATATGTATTTGCTTTTGATTGGCATTTTTCATAGATTTATATTGGGTTTGTAACATGTTAGGGTATATGTTACAAAATATATCACTGAAATACATGTTCTTGATGTAGTTCATTTCTCATAGTATATGTGCATTTCGTGTCGCGCCCCAAAATCCCACCTAGGAGAATGTGGAACTCTGGCATGTGACTTACTTATCTTACAGTCTTGTTATAAACATATAAGACATACCAAAAGATGAACCTGAAAATTTCTTCAATTAATATATCAATCAAATCTAGAATTTATAACTAAACTGGAATATAATAATCATCTGAATCATCCATCATGATTCCCAACTACTCAAATTAAACCTAACCTAATCCATCAAAATATCTGATTACAATCCTTTAACTTTAAATAAAAGCCTGGTAAATTAAATCAATAATAAGGCCATCGGTTAAGATCCCGCTCCTCTTCGGGATGATCACCTGCTGGTTCTTCTTCTATGTATTCCTCTTCAATCCAAGGCTCAATAGCGCAAATATCAAAACCTGGAACTGCCGACAATAACAATTCGGCTGAGCACTGAAAAGCTCCGCGGATATAATCTTCTAGCTAACAATATCATAAGCATTAATATAACATACATATCATGATTCAACATAACAACATGCATGAATCAATTAGAGTGTGGAAACGATCTTTTCTTTGCAAGTCTTACCTGTGCTCACTTGTGCTTACTTTTCTGACATTTCTCGTGAATGATATCAATTTTCATGCATTTGTGCAATAACATAAAATGACGTTTCATCATATATCTGAAGAGATTAACTATACTTTACTTACCGAGGTACCCATCCTTAGCACATTATCCGGTGCGCGTGGCTTACCGCATTACCTGGTGCGCTCGACTTGCTTATCATTCACACTAGGCACTCATGCCTTGAATATGAGATGATGGTACTCGGGCCGTGCAAAACTCAATCATGCAATCTTACTCATGTTTTCACTTATATTTCTGACTTACTTGTATCTCACTCGTGATCGTGATCTTTTCGTACTAATACATATATCATTATCTTGGTGAAAGTGAGTTTAAGCAAACAAAACCATAATCCAAAGCTCGTTTACCTGAACAGGTATCAAAGCATATAAATCAAATATCAATTATCACTTCATCATGGATACAATTCTCAATGGTTGTAATTTAAACATGCATATTTGTGATTCTTACAATAACGAGAATAGCAAACATCACCATACATCAATTTCGATAGCATATACATCTATACATATATAGGCTGAAACCCTATTTTGCACAAATCCGGAAATCATACATCCAAGCCCACAATCATTCAAACAACTCCAGCATGCATCCCTTTCTTCATAACCAATCATACATACTTTAGAAATATTCCCTTTCCCCTTATTGAATTGTACTTACTAGGATTACGATCAATATCTCTTAAAAATTGTGGAAATCATACATAAATGGAATTCTTACGATGAAAACATGCATAATTGGATTCTTACCTCAAAACTTATCTATTTGATGTTACTTAGCATCAATGATCATGATAGAAATCAACTAGTAGAGTATATCTACCTGACTTGATCGCTTCCCTACGATCTCTCGCTTGAATAGTCTTGATCTTATCACAAAGACCTCTCCCTTCTTCTCTAGTAAAGTTTGTGCAAAACCCTAGGTTTTTTTATCCTTAGCTCTCCTAAAACTCTTAGAATATTTGGAACCCTAAAACCCACGAAGTAAAGTCTTATTTATAGTGTTTTGGAGTCCTAGTTGCCTTAAACTCCCTGAATTCCAGAAAAATAGCAAATTTCTGGGCTAAAATTGGCTAGGCGGTTGACAAGTTATGCAGGGCGGTCGACCAGTTGCTGGTTAGTTGACCGGTTTGGTCAGGCGGTCGACCGGTTTGGTGTGATGCTCCCTGCCCGATTTCCCATACATTTTCTTGCATAGTGGTCGACCAGTTTGGTCAGGCGGTCGACCGGCCTCCCCTGTTTTGGTTGGTGTTGTTAATTTCTTCACCTAAATCTTAACCAATGGTCACATAGCATAAATACATACTATAGAACATAAATGCATTGTTTAAACACAAATTTACGGATTTTCATTCAATTTGCATAAGTTTCAATACAACTGTGATTTGGGTCTCTACATTTTGTGTCACACTTCATGGAAGTCAACTATTTTATAGGGAACACTACACCTATATCGAAATCTAAAACCATGATGGTAGAACATGGAGAACCTATAGGCTATAGCTCATTAATATCCTTTTGTATTTATATGTCTTTTTGATTCAAGAATTAACAAGCTTCACTTCTCATTCCATGAGCAAATGTGATCATTGACTTGATCTGTTCAAAGTCTAGGACTGTCCACAACCATGTTGTCCAGATTAGCCTAAGAGCCTATATGTGGATGGTCAAATGAAGGGGCTCTACTGGTCTATACCTTTTAAATCTTAGGCTACTTCAGTCGGTCACATCCTAAAACTTGCAGTTTTCAGTTAATTCTATCCAATTGATGCCTTGTGATTGTCCAAATGTAGTCTTTTGATCCAACTATTAGGATTGTTACGTGCGGTGCAGATTATAGGTTGTGGTGAACTAATTGTTACCTGACATGCAGATTTTAGGTTGTGGTGAACTAATTTGGATGGATGTGAATAATGTGTTGCGTAATCATAACTCTCTATAGCCTTCATTCAATTGTCAAACCAAAGGCCTTTAATAAGTACATGATTAATAATCCCCAACTGTGAGATCCTTTGCATATCCATGGGGTGTCCTAGCATTCTGCGTTAATAAAATCAGATTGGCAGCCACATGAACATGTGTTTCAGCTTTCCATGATATGTCTGGAATCTGAACTGCACCTGTAGCAGTATTGGCTAGGCTAACCTAACACACCAAACTGTCAAAGGGGAATATGGCCAAATAGTTTTTATTTAATAGCACTGATAAACATTGTTTTCTTCGAAAAGTAAAAATGTGCTCAAGCCATTGTTCTTATAGCTTTGTTGTGTTAGCCACAATGGCATTTCACCATACGCAATTCATCAAGTGGTTGAGTTTGTAAGGGGGATAGGATGTCATATGGCACATTATTCATGATGTTTCATGATGAGTTATGTAGTTCTCTTGGCATGACCTTGCTTTAAATTATCATATTCATTAGTCTACTGATTGAAATAATGACTTTGCTCAGGGCTGGATGAGCTGTCTTCTCTTGTATTCTTTGCATGTTTTACATGGCAATTGCGCATTATAATTTTGTCTTCCTTTCACTTTTTTTAAGTTGGATGAGTGCACTTTCTGACATGTTGGGCTGATTTGGTTTGTTCTATGTCCGGGTTGCCACCGGACTTTTCTTTCTGAAGACATTTTCAAAATTTGTAAATTTCTGTGGATTAACCTGATTTTTGAGGCTCCCTTTTATTAAGGATTAGCTTCATCATTGCTGTTACTTATCACGAATTTATATTGTATTGCTTCTGTCTTTACTTCTGCCTAGATGACGATGCTATTGATTCTTGGTGATATCTTTTATGGCATCTTCTTCTTGAAATTCATATAGCATGAATTTTGTAGGTTTATCGGTTAAACTTTTTCTTACATGGTTTCAATTGTTATCTTTGCCCCTATCAGTGTATTTGCTTATTAATTGTTATCCATTGATTATTCCCAGTGTTTAAGTATGACGAGTTATTATAAATGCTTCCTTTCTATGCTAATTCTGTTGTGGCTACGGGGTCATGCACCAGAATATACACAAATTTTCCGTTTGTACTCCGCTTCTGGATAAACAAGCTACCTGCCAGCTCCTAAATGCTTCTATATATAAGGTATGTTGTTTATACTAAATGTGGATGACCTTCGAAAAGCTACAGTATCCATCTTCCAATTTGACATATATGAATGTTGCAATTGTAATTACTCTTAAGAAAGAAGTTGTCTTTTGTGTTCTATTTTTATATAGTTCAGTTTACTTTATTTGCCAAAGCATACATCTTATATGTATATATGATTCTAGAAACATTTACTTGACGAGTTTAGCCAAAATGATGTTGAAATTAATGAGTGGCAAGACTACGAATGTTGAGTCATTATTATGAGCATGGGAGGGAACCTTGGAGTAGTTCCTCAGGTGATAAAATAAAGAAGACTTGATTGATATGTTTTAGCAACGTGGCCATTGAATGATGGCATATAACAAAATAAAGGATGTTGACATCAGCCTAAGGTGGCTCTTGTGGTTCACACAGCTTTGTAATTGCAGTTTGGATCGTATTCTCTGTTCTGAACAGTATTAGCAGTCCTATCAGTATACATGGTCACTTGAGACAGTTTGAGTTATTTAGGAAGACTTCTTAGCTAGTGTCCTTTATTATTGGAAATAGAAGATTCTAGCTACTCTAGGATGGATATAAGTCTCTACTGCTTTGATAGCAAATAATGATGAGAATTATTAGATGAAAACAAACAATTGAACAAATAGAAGGCTTACCAATTAGGACAAATAGTATCACAGATTCACAGTTACATTCAAAGCATCACAATTTTTTTTAACTCTTAAGTTTATTTTTCATTTATTTTTTTGAGCCTCCCTATGGGAGAGGGAGTTAAGCAAGACCCCTATCCATTCATTAAAAATAGTTTAAAACTTACCAAAAAGGGGGACATAACCCTAAACTCTTGAAGATCAAAAAGACCACTACAAGTGATAAGATGCCAGACTTATGTGGGAAAATAGAACCTCTGATAATCTGTGGAATATCATTCAATTTATCGAGGAGTCCATTTGATCTGCTATCACAAGCTAGGTTCATGACTGCCATATTGCGTTCTTGAAATGAATATTTGAAAGATGATGAAGCTCTATACATAGAGAGCGAATGGCTTTACCAATGTTCCAAATACTCCAGGGAAAACTGAAATTTCCTGGAATGAATTCGATTAGGATCATAGATTTAGCTTCAGCTTCAACTCCTGAACTTTGCGAACTTCTGCAAAGAAGAACGCCATCTAACAGGGCACGAGCTTTGGCCATTAAGCTGGTGGAAATAGAACTTGTCGAATGCTGCTAGCATGGTTTGAAAAATCGATATATTTTTGTAATGTTGCCTACGAAATGATTCCGTTTGGAGACTAAATGAGGTTTGTGGGATCTCTAAAATGAAATAGCAGCGCTACGATTGACTTCGGCAATGTCGACTGAAGTTTCTAACTTGTATATTTAAAGAACATATCGTTTTGGTCGAAGTGACCGAAACATTCTGACTTCTGAAACCTCCGAAATATTTATGACGTTTTGGCAAAACTATGTAAAGCTATAACTTCAGGAGCATATTGTTTCAGCCATGAATAAACCGATACATGTTAGCCAAAGTTTACCAGGATGCATCAATCTTCTAACCAAGCTGTAGGAATGAGCTGATTTCTGAATTTAAAACCATGGTATCAAACGTTGTTGTCTGGTCAACATTTCCATACATGTTGACTAAAACATTGCATTCATCTAACTAAGGAAATAACATTTAGGTATAAAGGATGAAAATTTACTGAAACGTTAGGAAATGTGACAGGAGATAATGTAATTTTTATGTCATGGGTAGGTGATCGTGTTTGTAAGCATTGAATCTATCAAATCCTTTCTAGAGGCTTCTACATTTAAATTTGGGAATTCCCCTTCAATCTCTCGCATTAGAACACCTTTTTTGCCATATTTTGAAGATTGAGGGGTTTTCTCCAGAACAAGGTAATCTTCTTTGAGTCCATTTTATTATGTCTTCTCTCTAGAAATGGGTACGTGATCATGTGTAGATGCGCTCAATTCATGCAATTTTTTTTTGTACATGATTTTAGAGACTGAAATTGGAATTGAAGAGGAAATTTGGAGATTTGAAAAAACTCAAATATCCCCAAATTTTATCCTTAACATCCATGTTTCGATTTTAATATATTATTTGTTATGAAGGATCATCTGATCTACAATCATATAGTAAAAATTTATGAAAATATTTGCTATGCACATTTTATATATTATAGTAAAATGTGAAATATTTTGTTAATAATTGTATGTTTATATATGACTTAGTTATATATTACTAAACTTGACCATATATACAATTAAGTTAGGTAAAGTAAAATAATTTATTTGATTTTTATAACATTATATTCATTTAATAATTAGAAAATTTTAATACTCATCTATTATGAATTTGAATTGTTCAATAATAACTACTAATATATTTTACATTCTTTATTTATCATTAAAATAATAGCACTCTTTAAAATAAAAGAATTAGGAAAATTTTCTTATTGATTTATTATTATAATTGATGCAAATGCTTGAGTTAGAAGACAATTATAATTGATTCAAAATACATGAAATAGTTTCAGTCTTTCAGGCATGCGAGACAACGTATGTTACTTGACATGATTCTCACATTTACTACTATATATGCTTGTGTTTCGTTGGGTTGGAGCCTCAAAATTGTCAACATATTTCAAGTGCATGTGGACAAGAGTTTGAACTTTGAAGATTGAGAATGCTTAAATATAGCACAAGAAAGGATGGGAGAACTGTAACAGATTAGCATGCTTATATGGAGGACAAGGCAGGATTCCTAGTTAGTTGGGTCTTTGAGAAAAAAATTATATGGAATGAGAAGAAATTAAACTGTCATCAATGCATATCGAATATTCTAATGCATAATCTTGAGCAATGTAATTGTCATAGTATGCTTAGTTTGAAGGTTGAACTGTTGATTGATCTAATTTTACTTCTGAAATAATAATTTTCTCATGTTTTAATGGGGGTAATTTTTGATTCTCTGTATCAGCTGTTTTGCCTTCATATGCTAATGGATTTGGGTACTGTCATCAGGTCGCCTTGTCAAAGGATCTTTGTCATTTGATCGTGTTGTGCTTTGGGGAACTGGTAGAAGACAGGGTTGAACTAAATGACAAACAAACGTCTAGACATTGTTTAGTTGGCTTACATTGTTTACTTCTTGATACTTCTATATTTTGGAAGAGGTAACTCTAATGTGTCAAAATTTTGGATTACTGTGGGATGTTTCTAATTTTTAATCTCTGAATTGCTTAGTCCTAATTTTTTTTTTGCGATTTCATGATTAATTCAGGTTTATCTTACTGAGATTCTTCATCCTTTTACCCACCTCTGTTCATCTATGCCTTATTTTTATAGCACAGATTTCACTGCCTAGCTTTAAATTTTTTGAATTTCTTCTTGGTATAAATAATTTTTAGGCACCTGTGTTTGATGAATTAGTTGTCTATATCATTAAAATTTGTCTCTGCTTTAAATGATACTGAAGTCTTAGCTTTTGTTGTTCGTAATATCATGCCTTTTCTTCTAACTTCACCTCTTTGTCACCTATTTAACTTTGTCTACTTCACTTGTAAGAATATGTATTACACCAATCTTACCCCTCAAAGTTATGTATTGATAAGTTTTTGTAACTTATGCTTTTTTGTTTTTTTTCTAAAGTGCAAGAATTGGTATAGGATTACGGGATATCATTATTTAAAACATAGTGCATATTGATGCGATACACACAATATGCATCCTTTATTGATCTTAGTGTTCTCTCGAAATGAAATTTTCCATCGTTTTAGTATTGTATTCCCGTATGCCACATATTGATATTGATACGCTATGACATGTTTGGTACCCAACGAAGCGTATTGAATCGAGCCTTAGAATTTTATTTTCAGAGATTCAGAAGTCACTCTATCCATCTCCTTCAAAACCCTTTTTGTATCTTAAAATGACCAATCCTTTGCTATCTTTTACAAAAAATAGAGTCAATCTCCATGGAGGTCAAATAGAATTCGGGAAAGCCTATTTCATAAGATATGTCCTCAACTCTTTTTTGTTGTTGTCCTAAATATTGAAATGAGGTTATGAAATATCAAAATAGATTGTAAATATATAGAGTTGTGGCCAAATTAGTGTATCTACACCTTGAGCAAGTAAACATTAAATATTTTAATTTTTTGAAAAAAAATAAATAAAAAATATCTTAATTATTTAACATTAATACACTAGTTTAAGGGTGTTATAAAGTACATGATTAGTTTATAGGTTTGTTTTATTGATGTACCATCTAGGTAACATGGTTCAAAATATCGGTATCGGGTGACATATCGGTAAATCCAAAACAAGATACGTATCGGCGTATCAGACCGTATCATATGGATACGGTGGAAAAAATTAGGATACGCTAAGAAATGCTTGATACGCAAGGAAAAACTTGGATACCCTGCATAAAACTTCTTTTAATGCAAATATAAGCTAAAAACAAACTACATGTAGGCCTCCAACTATGTTTATAACCATGTATATAAGTGCTAACAATTTTATAAGTTAAAAAATGCGTGAATGCAAGGTATGAAAATACAAAACGTAGTCACTTATAAGAAAAATAATTTAAATTTTAAAACCTTAAAATAAGAATGTATTGAATTACAACCCTAAAATTTAAGCTTAATATAAGTCTTTTTCTGCTGAAATGTTACACTGTTATTGACTTTTTGACCTTATAGATGAGAATATTTTTTAAGACTAAAATATGATGAGACTTTGTTTGCCAGACTTTTGGGTTTTGGTAATTTTTGATATAATAGAATGATAAATACTCTTATCATTTGAAAGTTGAAATTCTAACCCAATCCTTAAAAGATGCCAAAAAGAGGGTTTTGTTCTTGAACTAGAAAGTTGACTTTTTATTCTTCAGGATTTTGTATCTAGGATAATTTTTATTAAATTCAAATAGGGGGATAACCTTATTTACATATGAATATCTAAAGTAATTGAAAGTAAAATCAATTCAAAATCATTTACTTAAATAATATTTTATGTAAATAAGTTGTGTATTGGGTTTGTGTTGTGGATCCTAGTGTAAATGGAAGAAGGAAAAAAATTAACTGAAAAATCATTATATTGAGCGTATCAGGCCTGTGTCGGCCCGATACAGTAGAGTTTTTTTTTTCCAGCGTACCAGTGTCAGGTAGCTCCAAATAGGATACGTATCGGCCCGTATCGGTCGATACGTATCGATATTTTAAACCATGCTAGGTAACTCAATTACTACATCTTCTTATGTTTCTTAAAACTAAATGGTTTTGCTATGCTTCTAGTTGTTTACACTTGTATATTTCGGTCTAATCTTGATGCAGCTACAACAGATTTTTAATAGACCGAAGTAAAGCTTATTGATGCAGCACATTTTAGTAGACCCAAGATAAAGTTTATAAGAGTATATGGTAGGTAGGTCTATTATATATTTAATAGGAGTCAATATATAGTAGTCAAATAGTCCTTTGACTGGTTAATACTCTGTAGTTTCTAAGTGTGATGTAGTCATGTAACTTGTGCCCAGGCTGGTCAGTGGTCACTCCACAATTTCTAGTGGCTAAAGTGCAGTCTAGAAGTGTTGTTTTATTGCTGTAAGTTTCTGTAAACTCTCAATCTTTTTTCTATCTCGTTCTCCTTTGCAATTTCCATGCTTGGTAGCATTCACCTTTTTGAAATTTGCATTAATTGGTATCAGAGCCGGGATTTCCCTCTGTAGTTTCTTGAATTCTACAATTCTATGGCTAGGAGAGGCAATGGAAATGGACTTCACATGGAACCTCCATGCTACCTGTGATGAAGAAATTGATGCCCTACTGAGGTAGATACAAAAATTAGTGCAGTGGATCAACTGCTACGAACTTTGGGAGCATGATGCAGGCAGTCAAGCTTTTGAAGATATTGATTTCAGCCCTTTTCACAATCGTTCTTGTTTTTCACAAGAGTCGAACAAAGAGTACAACAATCTGAGGCCTATGCGGGTCGTTAATAGGCCCCGGGATGTTGATATGAAGGTAGACCAGGAAAACAACCCAATGAATTCATTGATTGGCTGAATATGGTGGAAAGGATTTTCGATTACAAAGAAGAAACAAATTACATGAAATGCAAGATTGTTGCAATCAAATTAAAGAAGAATGCCTAAGCATGGTGGGAGCAATTACGTGCTATAAGAGAGAGAATGGGTTAGTCTAACTGAAAATTATCTTCTGAAACTCTAACACAAACTTCATAATCTCCACCAAGGAAAGAGAAGTGTTGATGAGTATACTGAAAAATTCCATCAACTAGTGGCTCATAGTGATGTAATCGAGAGGGCAGAACTGTCCATTGCACAATATATAGGACTGTGTAGTGATATTCAATATGTTCTTCAATCTTATTGGTCACTAGATGGTGCCTACAATCTTGCAATCAAGGCTGAGAAGCAACTTCAAAAACCTCCCTCCCAAAGGTAATCAAACATGGACTGCAATAAAAATTTTCAAAACGTAGTGAAACTTCCAACCAAGGGAGTGGAAACAAGGGGAGAAATAACAAACCAACAACTGAACAAAGTAATAAGGGAAGGATTCCCCCCAATCAGCAAGGTGGGTAAGAAAGGGGTGTGGTCCTAGTCGTCTAGAAAACAGGAGCAACAACCTGATTAAGTGTTATAAATGCATTGGCTCCGGACACAAGTGATTTGAATGGGAAATCGAAAGTTTATTAATCTGTCTGATGAAGTGTCAACAGTTGATCTTGATCAGAATGATGAAGAAGAACCTACATATGATCAAGAACAAAGTGTGGAATATAATGAGGTAACTTGGAGTGATAATGGTGAAGCATTGATCATTTAAAGAAGTATGATTTTGCTCAAGATTGAAGAAAGTGAACACTGTTACGAAACAATATCTTCTATGCACGATGCACAGCCAACGGGAAGATTTGCAACCTCGTCATCGACAGTGGAAGAAGTTGAGAAATATTTTTCACAAGAAAAGGGTTGACAACCTGAAGCTAAAGATGGAAATCCATCTAATGCTTTACAAAATTGCATTGTTCAAAGAGGGCCGAGAGGTAATGGTTTCCAAACGATGTTTACTTTCATTTTCTAATGGAAAACATTAGAAGGATATCATTTGGGGTGATGTAGTACCCATGGATGCATGCCATCTTTTGTTGGGTAGACCATGGCAGTTTGATTGGCACACCATCCATGATGGGTATTAAAACACCCATAGGTAGTAAATAGTAATTACCTAAATTGCAAAGGTGATCTTAGGACCATAAAAGAGTGAAATTCTGAAGTTTAATGAAGAGGAAGGTAGTAATTTTCTCTCTATGACAAAATTTATTGAAGAATCCAAAGAATGTGAGGTGATATATATTGTATTAATTAAAGAAGAGTGTGCTCCAAGTTCCAATTCCATCAAAACTTGAACCATTGCTGGAGTATGTTGATTTGATTCCTGGTGAACTTCCAGATGGTTTACCTCCAATAAGGGACATCCAACATTACATTGACCTCATCCCAGGTTGTATGCTACCAACAAGGAAGCATATCAGATGATCCCAAAAGAGCATGAAGAGTTGCAGCACAGATTATAGAATTATTGTAAAAGAGGTTAATATGAGAAAATATGAGTCTGTGTTGTACTTGCACTTTTGACTCCCAAAAGGATAGGTCGTGGCATATGTATATTGATAGCCAGGTTATAAATATGATTACCATAAAATACCGCTTCCTAATCTCTCGTTAGGATGATATGCTAGATATGTTGGTAGGGGCGAAGGTCTTTTCCAAAATAAACTTGAGAAGCGGGTACCATCAAATCTGGATTAGTCCGTGCAATGAATAGAAAACCTCATTCAAAACACGAGAGGGGTTATATGAATGGATGGTTATGCTGTTCGGGCTTTATAAGGCTCCCAATACGTTTATGTGGTTAATGAATCAAGTGTTTCTACCCTTTATTGAAAAGTTTGTCGTATATTTCGACGACATTTTGATATACAACACTAAGTAACTAGAGAGGGGGCGGGAGTGAGAATGTCAAAATTCAATTTAGGATAGGGTTGAAAGCGCCTCCTGAGCACCGTTGTATATACATACATACACACACACACACACACACACACACACACATATATATATATATATATGTATACATAATGATTCTTGAAAATTACTTGTAGATGCAAATATATCATTTTCACTTTCTAAACTATAAGAAAAATTGATAAATTCATTTGTTATTCAAATTTGTAGTCACAGTAAACAAGATGTTTATTGATATATTAAATGGATCATTCCAAATTTAATTACAAGATTACCAATAATTAACAAACCTTACAAGAATCTTGTACCCTACAAAGGAAAATGACAAAATACACCCACTTAACATGGAAAATGGAACTTTACACAAAAACTGCACTTTCTATAAACCATAAACCACACTCTACAAAAGTTGAAACCTCGCTCCCAATGTGATTTCACTCTCAAACTCTGAGAGTGAGGTTTGAGAGCAGGAGCGAGTAGCAAAATGGGAGGTTTGGGTTACTAAGATACAACCCTAACCTCAAATTTCACATACAACGCTTACAACAAGTTTTTGATGTGTTGAGAAGGAATAAGTTGTATGTAAATTTGAAGTTCTGTTTTGCAATGGATAATCTTCTATTTTTGGGTGTGTGGCTTCCTCATAAGGAATTAAGTTGGTGACAGCAAGGTGAAAGCCATCTTAGATTGGCCAACACCTGTTAATTTGCATGACATGCGAAGTTTCCATGGGTTCACAACCTTTTATCATTGATTCATTAGAAATTTCATCTCCTTAGTTGCTCTTATTATAGACAACGTTTTAAAAGGCATGCGAGGCTTACACCTCAAGGCTTGCATTGGGCGAGGCTCAAGGAAAACTCCTTGAGGCTTACGCCTCAAAGTGCGACTCACATGAGGTGAATGGCCCAGGCCTTGTGGCTCGCTTTATGCCTAAGGCATACTTGATACTCCTCACGCATTAGCTAAAATCAAGTTCTAGCTACATAAGACTATAAGTTTTTCCCCTCTTCAAGACTTCTTTGCAACTGTCTGTCTGTTGGAATCCAAATCCTAGTACAATGACTGAACATCATCTATTTTTCAAATAAGAATATGAACAAAAATGAAAATTTAGATTGCAACTTTTTTTTAACGGTAAAGATGATATGCATTAGAATTATCAAAAGACGAACACTACAGATAAAAAGGTTCACTAAGAATATGAACCAAAAGCAAAAACACCAGTCAAACAGAAATAACTAGGTGCATACTAACTAGAAACGTCAAAACCCATTGAGCCGCTCCTCAATATCTTTCCTGATAGCACACCAAGAGCGGAGGAGATGAAGCACAAAAGAGAAAACTCGGTCCTCTTCTGCTTGCCTTTCTTTGACATGCTTTTCTTTTTATATGATGGTTGGATAATTTATTTAGCATATATATATATATAGCAGTTTTTTTTGAACATTTTACAATTTTTCTAATTTATATTTATTTATTTATTTACAAAATGAGGGAGCGATGCCTCAAGGCTTAAGCTTGTAACGCACGCCTCTGGAGGTCTGAATGCCTTGCCTAACGCCTTCACCTTTTATTCTTTTAAAATACTGATTACAGATTATTTGAAGAAAGGAAAGTTTCAATGGAGGTCTTGAATTTGCAATTACTTTTATCTCATTTTATATTCCACTACCTTATTCTTTGGCTCCTTTTGATTTTGTCTCTCAACACTTAATGCAAAGCTCATGACTACCGCTGACCTCTCTTGCGTGACTAAACTCTCTCCTTGGATAGCCTTACAATCTTTGCATGAGTTGACGTATTAGTGTATTACTACCTTCTTTTCCTTTTTTTTGTTCATCATTCTACTCCCCTTACAAAGAACTCACCTCCGTGCATTGTGAATTCTGATACCACTTGATGTAGGAGCAATAACAAGGTAAAAACAACAATATGTTTGCTTAAAGATCACCAAGAGCAATAACCCTAATCTCTCAATCTGGAAATCAGCCAAATACCTTCAAATCCCTAGTGGAAAAAGATAAAGACTATTGAACTGAAGAACGATGAATCCTCGCGCACCAAATCTCAGCAACCAGGGAATTGGTATATTCTGGAGCTCCAATGTCACGCCCCAAAACCCCACCTAGGAGGATGTGAGATCTTGGCACGTGACTCACTTAATAATTCGTCCTGTTAGAAGCATTTAAGGCACAAAAATATGGACCAAATTTTTTTTTCTTAAAATAAAAAAACTAAAACTCCAATCCCATAATCTAACTGACAAATAATAAATCCTGGTCACCCATCTGGACCATAAACATAAAAGACTACTAACACGTGTCTCTGTCAATAATTAAAATCATCCGGAATTTAAATAATCATAACACAATTTCAATAATAGGGCCATCGATCAAGGTCCCTTTCTTCCTTGGGATAATCACCTTCAGGTTCCTCGATGTATTCTTCTTCTTCCCAAGGGCCGGGTGCACAAATGTCAAAACCTGAACTTGAACCTGGACCTGCCGACAACAAAAGTCATCGGCTGAGTAAACGAGTTACTCCGCGTATATAACAGAGCATAATAAACAATATAAAGAATTGCATTTACATGCATTTCATCACTTCACCCATTTACTTACATATAAAATCAGAGTGCGGAAGTTAAACATTTACATTATGCTAATTTTCTTTCTTTCTTTTTCCTTCTTTCTTACTTTTCTTTCTTTCTTTACTTTTCTTTCTTTTCTTACTTTTCGTATATCATATATTAACATCACACCAATATCCATTCACATGCATTTGTAATAACTTAAAATACCGCTTTACCGTATAAGGAAAGGGGTTACTATACTTTACTTTACCGAGATACCACCCTTCGTACATTATCCGGTACGGACGGCTTAGTACATTTTCCGGTACGACGGCTTACTTACTTTGGCATATATCTCGCCCTTTCTGATGGTATCCGGTGGTGCACAACACAACATATATTATCTTTTTCGTTTGTCTTTTTCTTTTCTTACTTTACTTTTGGTCTTACTTAACATCTCATTAATGTCTTTAATTTTTTTCTTACTTTTACGGATTTTTCATTCGTGAGTGCACAATGATATACCTCTTGTTTAAATTGCACTTAAGACTAACCGTCGAGGGCCATAGGACATCTCACCATAGCGTCCCATACCACTATGTTAACCAGGCCTAGGCAAGCTCGACTTTCATCAAAGGTTCGTTTACCCAATAGTATATCATGTATTAAAGATATAACAGAAACACACAATTTATCGTATTTCTTATAATACTACAATCAAACATCACCAATGTCATTAAAAGATTCATAATTTACGAGCTAACTTACATATCGAAATCTCCTATTCGTTTTAATTAAGTTTAACGTCTTAATTATAATATCTTTAATTAATAATAACTTTCCCAATCCCTTTGTTGAATCATAATTAATTTAAACCTGGTCATTCGTATTTAATGATTCGAGAATAAATAAAAGGTATCATAATTAGGTATTTCACATCCTATTTTTTTTTTAACCATCGAAATAATGAAACCAAAGTCATAAATCGGTTCTCCACATCCTATTTTTTTTTAACCATCAAAATAATGATACAATATTATACATGGGTTCTTCACATCCTATTTTAACCATCAAGAAGCAATACATCGCAGATAAGTTCTTCACATCCTATTTTAACCGTCACGAAACAATACATTGTAGATAGGTTCTTCACATCCTATTTTAACCATCAATAATAATACATAAAAATTAGGTTCTTCACATCCTATTTTAATCGTCAGGAAACAATACATCGTAGATAGGTTCTTCACATCCTATTTTAACCATTAATAACAATACATAAAAATTAGGTTCTTCACATCCTATTTCAATTGCAAAATAATAACGGAGATCATAAACATGTTCTTCATATCCTATTTTAATCGCAAAAATAATAACTGAGATCATAAACATGTTCTTCACATCCTATTTTAATAGATCCGTCAACAATAATATATGAGCAACTATAGTTCTTCATATCTCACGTATTCTTACATCCTTGCCTAGATTCATCTCTTTTTATTCATTATTTAACTTAAATACTCAAAATATTGAATATTAGGTCCGTTATTTACCTCACTTGATCGTATCCCTACGATCTATTGCTTGCGAATAGAGTTCTACTTGATCTTCTCGCCTCCTTTTCCCTTTTTCCGACTGAAACTTTGAACTCCTTCAATCCCTCTCTCTTTGATCTCTCAAAGACTCTTACTTTTCTCTCTTTTAGGTTTTTAGAAGGCCTTGGAAACCCTCCCCACGAGTAAAAAGGGGTATTTATAAATTGGGAGCCCTAGGGACTCAAAACAAGAGAAAACGCGCAAAACCGCCGTCCAGCCGGCGTTTTGGCGATCGATCGCTGGCGCTAATTTTTTTATTTATTTTTAACTTTTTCGTTACTTTTTGTTCTTCTTTGATTTAGTGCAATTTATCTCTATAAATTCACTAAATTACGTGAATTAAATGGGTTTTGAGATTCTCGATTTTTTTATGGCTTGATTTCTCATGGGGTTCACGCATTATTTTAAGCACATTTATTTAAGAAATTAGCTAACACAATTATGAACCTATTGCATTAAATGCGGGTCATTACATCCAAGGTTCAACATCGAAATTTTCCAATCTCTCAAACTCTAGCTGCTTTGGGGGAGTTTTGCTCTCAAAATAACCAAAATCCGTAGAATAAACTTCCCAACTTTGTGTGTCGCTCTTTGCGTTACATACTTGCATTGCCTGTCCCAAGCCTGGATAAAGGCGGAAGGTTGTGTCTTGTCGGCAGCTGATGTAAAAAAAAAAAACCCATCAAATCTTATGACATGAATCCTGAATTGATGATGATGAAGCTGATACAATCGAAGAATTATGTTGAGCATTCTATGACAAACAGGCTGAAGTTCAGGAATTTCTTCATATTATGGACCATGTCACATCCTATGGGGGAGCAGTCTCGGCCGTATATCCTCTTAGGAATTGCTTTTTTTTAATTTTTACATTACATTCATTGATTGCTTTGACTCGTGCTCATTACTTCGTTGATCAAGAAAAAGGTACTTCATCTTTTATAAAGAAAGCAAACTTATAAGTCTCGAGAGCTGAAGAAAGTGGAGGTTTATGATGTATATGTAAAACTTATTCTTTTTGTTTTCTGACAAAACCATCCAGTATGGGAAGGGGGTTAGGCAAGACCCCTATCAGTACCAATAGGGAAATGATAGTTGCATCAGTATGATCAAAACCGAAAAAAGAGAGAAAACTTTTCATACAATCAAAACAACTAAGATCTGAAATCAATAATCCCCAGAAGTCCTTCACTTGGATGGGAAGGTGCAACCTCTCCAAGAATGTATAGTTATTCTGCCTCTCACATGCGTCGTTGGCCAGTGCATCAGCGACCTTATTTCTTTCCTGATTAGTATGACTGATTGAGCATGCAACGTCTTCGAATAATATAACGAAAGAGTCCCACCAGTACCTGACTATTCATGGAGGAACCTCTCACATGCGCCATTGGCCAGTGCATCAGTGATCTTATTTCTTTCCTGATTAGTATGGCTGATCGAGCATGTAATGTCTCCGAATAATATCACAAAAGAGTCCCACCAGTACCTGACTATTCATGGAGGAGATAGGATCCCATTGATACAATCTACTATGATCTTCGAATCACTTTCAATGCTTACATGCTGAACATTAATATAATCGCTCCAACCTCTGATATCACATTTGAGGAAAACTTCATGAAAAGAAGAGAAAGCCAGAAGCATATCATCCTTGTTATGGTGAAGTACCCCCCACTTCCACTAATGCCCGTGTTACCTCTTGATGCCGATCAACGTTTACTTTAATCACACCCAAGGTTGGACAAAGCCATTTCGTTAGTATTAATCTTCTCAGTTTAGCATGTGTTTGATTTATAGCCAAGTACTTAAGAACAACCGAATCTACAAAAGATGCTTCATCCTTAACAATCGTTAATCAGATGAATCACACAACCATTTAAGCACAATTTGGAGAATTTCTTTTGGTCTCTTGATTTCATTATCGAAACGTTTTCTATTCCTATCCTTCCATACCTTCCAAATGATGAGTATAAGAATCAGAATATCTTCCATACCTCTCAAATGATGAATATAGGGATCAGAATTTATAGGTTGCCCATCTAAATAATTTCGTTTGGCAGATGAGTCTATGTTGCTCAATCTATTCACCATCATGTCATAATTAGACAACCGAGCCTTGGAACAGCATGCAAATAAGTTCCAGACGTTATTTCACTATGGAGTAGCAAATGTCTTCTATGAAAAACTGAGTTTCTACAACAGGTACACTTGCTAGGAAGAGGGATCCCCTATTTTCTTTATCTTCTCATCCGTTGCAACTTGCAATGCTTCTGTAAATCTTTATCCATACTAAACTCTGCAATTGGTTGGAATCCTTTCCTGCCATATGAATATAGCCCAAAGTTTTCTTTCACCTCCCTCTTCCATGTGCTTTTAATAGACAATTGGCCTTTGCTCTCAGCTTTCCAGATAATGTGATCCGGCTTTGAAGATAATCAAATGCTACGGTTTTGAATTTGTTTTTTCAGATCACCTGAAGTAGCTAAGCATATGTCGTGAGAATCTTATTCACCATACTCATTTATGATCGCATGAAGCCTGGGAAGTCAGTTGGAGTATCATCTACTTGAGTTATTATTTATTAAAGGAGAATCTTTTATCTAATTGCTTAGCCAAAAATCTTTCTATCTTTCCTCCCCTACCAACCACTTACTCCCAAAATAGCATTTTAAAGGCAAGCTTTTATGTCGTTCCAAAGCCTTGAAGAATTCATGTGATTAGAAGCATACCAGGGATTCTCCTTTGATATACTTACTATGTATAAAGGAACTCCAAAGGCTATCATCTTTTAAGAGTTTCCTTTCCTGTTTCATTCTAAAAGTGGATGCAATTTCAAAGAATTAATGAATCACAAAACCTACTTCATAGGTTTGCAAATTCTTAAAAGGCCAATCCACTTGTGACTATTTTGATCTCTGCCTCCAGCCCACCAATAATCCAAGATGATGCTCTTAAGATTATCCTCAATTTTGTTTTTTTTTTGGGCATAGGAGTTCCAGCTGGCTATTTGTTGGAATGGCACTATTCAACTTTTCCATCTCTCTAGTTTGATCCTCATTTTTTCGATCAAAGGATTAAAGTGATCAGCTTTCCGTCGACCCCCTGCTGTTGGGATCCGAAGGTATTAGTATGAATACTCCTTATTTGGCATATTTAAAGTATTTCTGATCCCAGTTATCTACTTTTGGTATCTTCTTGGAACAATAGAAAGAGCTTTTGTCCTTCTTTATCAATTTACCAGAGGTTTTTCTCGTATCTATCCAAGAATCAAGTAAATTATTGATAGAGCTCCTTTTACCATTAAGAAACAAAAGCGTGTCATCTGCCAACAACAGATGTCTAATCGGCTTTGAAGAGCGATCACAGTGATAATAACCAAATTGGGCTCTATTAGCACTTCTCCCGCTAATGTAATGTCCGAGATAGAGGACTGCCTTCGCATAGTTCCCTTGAATTCTAGAAATAACCTTATAGAGTCCCATTCACTATTGTTTGAAAATTTGCCGGTATATAGATTATTTGACCAAATTATCGCTAATTTTCCAGTCAGCGAAGTCTTGATTTAGTGTTTAAATTATTTTACTAAAATTCTTCAAAAACTCAACAATAATTTGTCATAATCTAAAATATTTTGCCAAATATCATAGTACTCGCAAGAAATTAAATTTTTTTAGTGAAGATCAACACGGGGAATCTGTTGTGAACTTTTTTGGGAGGAACTTTTAAAGGTAACCTCTTAAAAACTTTTAGGCTTAACTTAAGTTCATTAGTATGTTTAATGCATAGTTACCAAAGTGAGAAGCAAAAACGAGAAGCGACGCGAAAGCGAGAAACGAGGCTCAAAAAATCCTTAGGAAATGGGAAGCGAGAAAGGAGATATATGTGTCTCATTCCCATTATAGTAGGATGACCAATCATACCTTTGATTTTATCTTACATGAGATATTTGTGGAGAATTAGGTGCCTTAGGTTTCAATCCAACGATACTTGCTCGAGATTTACACCATAGGCTTTAGACTTGGGTCTATCCTATTCCAATCACTTCCTATATAGCCCCCCTTCATCACTAAATGAGGCATGATAGAATCATGGAAGCGAGTCTAGGAAACGAGCTTCCGGGGAAGCGATTTTCCCACCTTGTACATAGCTTTCCCACAACTATGGTTTAATGTTCTCGGGCAATCTATCAATTAGCTGGGAAAAAAATGAATTTTCTACCCTTACACCTTTATTTTTAATTTTATTTTTTGGATAAAAATAAAAACAAAAATTTTACCCACTCTATCCACCATTGGGGGTGCATGTGACAACAAACCATTGCCCGCTTTATCCACCGTTTGGGAGTGCTGTTGAGTGTTAGAGATGATGAGTATCAACATAATGTTTGAGAGTATTCATCCATGTACTATCATCTCTTTAGTTGGGCCTAGTATTTTGACTATCTGCAGAACCTGTCTATCATTGTTAGGATGAGGACGGATATGACTTCGAGCCTCCATGCAACTCCATATGCTATAGACAGAACTTTTTATGTGGGTTATAGTCCTAACTCCTATCACCTATGTACTTGTAGTTTTGGGTGTTAACATCCATTTAAGTTTGTATTTCTTTGTTTGAATATTGGGATGTATTAGACACATCTATGCACGTCACATTCATGAATGAAATACTTTACACATATGCATCTCTTATGTATTTTTATTTATTTATTTATCATTTTTTGATCTCAAGTGTGTATTTATGTTTGCTTTAGCATTACTTCACGAAGCCTCCCGGAATTTGATTGATTTATTTATCCCTTTTCATGAAGTTTTGGCAAAAAATATCACGTATTTCCAAATATTTTCTTAATTTTTGGAATTTTGCAAATTATCAACAAGTCCCAAACTTCAATGTGAAAAGTAGCAAAAGTAGTTGGTTTATCTGACTTGGGAGTCAAAATTATATTAGTAGAATCTAGAGCTCATGGAATCTTGACTTCCTTAATAATATATTCCATAATAAGCAGGTCAAACTTAATGATTTCCCAGCAGTGCCTAGTGTTGATAAAGGGACCCACAGAATCCGTCAACCCCTAAGGTACTGTCAGTAGAGAGAGCAAATACTATGGCCTCGTTTGGACAAGATTTCTTTGAGAAGAAAAAGATTTCTTCAAGAGTTACTTTATTTCCTCCACTCATGGTAGTAGCAGGTGAGACCTTGCTTATTTTTATCTTTTAGACTAAAATGACAGATGTGTTAACTTGAGCTTTGTTAGGTTGCTGTATTCATTTCTAAATCTTAGGTTAGAGTAGGGCATAATCTAATTTAATTAGCTTTAGGTTAGTTTATAATTTGATTAAATCAATCTTAGGTTTTTTATAGATTAGCTTAAGGTCAGATTTAGGTTAATCAATGTCTGATTTTAGGTGAGATTTAGATTATTGTTAGTTTTAATCAGTTTAGTTTGGAAGTAACTCTTAAGAAGTCTAGGAAAGTCATTCGGAGGAGAAAATAGCCTTTGGTTTGTACATGCAAAAAGTAACTTTTAAAAAGTCAGAAGTCAATTTGTTTGGTTTGCACCTTCAAGAAGTAACTTCATTTTGACTTCCTGCAAATATCGTTCATTCCGTCGAAATTTCATTCGTTCCGTCGACTTCCCGTAGAAGCAGACTTGACCATCCTCTCTGGGGAAGTCGTTTAACTTCCACTGACTTTTGACTTTCTTAAGAAGCCAAAACGAAAGTGACAAACCAAACGTCCAGTAATTGACTTTTGACTTCCCAGCGCTAAAAGTTGGTAGAAGTCGCTGGGGAAGTCTATCCAAATGCCACTTAAGTATGTGACTTCACCCATGTCTAGAATCTTGCAAAGGAATTCATTCTTTTTGTCTGATATCATAGATGGTATGAAATCCAAAATGCCCACATCTGAAAAAGAAGTTTCAGTGGATAAAATATTCATGAAATAATTGCATACTTCTCTATCAATGATTTTTGGATTCCCACTATTCATTATTCCCTTTATTGATTTGGGAAATCTAATTGTACCTAGTTCTGGCTTTAGTTGACATATGGAAGAATTTTGTATTGCAGACTTGCAGTCGCCCTCCTTTAACCATTTTATCCTGGAAATTTGATGCCAAAATATGTCCTCCATTGAAAAGAATTTCTTCCACCCTCTTTCTCGGTTCAATTACACTATTTTTTTACCTCTTCAGACCAACCCAATACAAGATATGTCTGGCAAAATAAAACACGGTCTTTGGCATATTTAATATTCTGAACAATGTTTTAAAACGCGAAGGTGTAAGGCGAGGCATTAGGACCTCAAGATGCATGAGGCATAAGCCTCAAGGCGTGAGGCCTAAGCCTCACAAGAAAGCCTCATTCTCTCATTTTAACAAACAAATAAAATATAAGAGAAATTACAAAATATTTAAGAAGTTAATGAAAAGATTATAGTATATATATATAGAGAGAGAGAGAGAGAGAGAAAGAGAGAGAGAGAGAGAGATGGATGCATATATATATATATGTATTTGTATTCGCATACATGTGTGGGCGTGCGCACACTCATAGAAAATACTATATAATTATTTAACCATCAAAAGAAAAAATATAGGAAGGGCAAACAAATGCTAAAATTTAAATTTACTTTTTTGTTTATATACATATTTAAGATGAAGTTCAATCATCGATTCATGTGGTGGATTTAGAATTTCGGTAAAAAATTGCAAAGAAGTCATGAACTACATTGTAAACCAATGACTCCAAAATTTTGCAATGTTTAGTAGGGAAATTAGTGTGAATTAGACTCAAAGGGTTTTAAAAGCCTAAATACGTTAAACACAATAAATTAAGTGATAGTTGAAACCAATATCATCATCATCATTTCCAATGTCTTATTTGAAATAAATAGTGTTATTTGTTATTAATTGAAACAAATAACAAATTTTTAAAAATTTGTTTAAGTCTCAGTTATGTGGTTAGAACCCTAGTTAATATGAGGCGTACGCTACAGACATAAAGACGTGTTCCTCATGTGAGCTTCACACTTTTAGGCATGAGGCATATGGGATTTAAGCCTCATGGTTAAGCCTCAAGGCTTTTTCCTTAAACCTCGCCCCGAGGTGAGCCTCAAGGCGTAAGCCTCACACTGTGTGGACATGTATTATAGACGTGCCATCAAGCCATATCGAAGGAGGGGTTCTTCATGCCATGGCATGGACACGTTCCGAGCCGTGTCGTGCTGTGTCCAACTGTGCCGTGTCGTGTCCAAGTGTTGGCACTTCAAATTTTGCCAATTTTGCCGTGCCTAGGTGACACTGCAGTCACACGCTTTTTAAAACACTGACTCTAAAAACTATTTCAAAAGACATTCTTATTCCAATCCCGATCTTATACTCTTCATTGAAAAGAATTTCTTCAGCATTTTTATTTTGAAAACTTTTAAAACTAGAATATCTTTGCTTTGAATAAGAATCTCATCATCTGACTATTCTTTACAGTCTCTTGGAAGAATGGACGATGAACCTACATTCTTTGAAACCTGAACGGAAAAGGCTTTGAAATAGAATGATTAAAAAACAAAATAAGAATAGTGGAATGCTCTGAAGATATTAAAGACAAGTTATCAATCTTCAGTAGAGGATATTTCAGATACCTTTTAGAATTAGGAACTCAACAAAATAAGAATAGGGTAATGATCTGAAGATATTATAGACAAGTTATCAATCTTCAGTGGAGGATACTTCAGATACCTTTTAGAATTAGGAACTCGGTCTAGTCTCACCTGTATGCAACTGGCCCCCTCCTGGTTATCACACCAGGTAAACTTGCTGCCACTGAATCTCGCCTCCATAACTCCAGTACTCCACATGCTCCCTTCATTTGTTAGAAGTCTAGAAGAGCATTAGTATCATGAGCTCGATCTCCTTTTTGTGAAATGAAAGTGAAATCCCTACAATTATGGAGGGACCTGGTTTGTTTGAGAAACATCTATCTATTCATCCCAAATAGTTTTCTTTCAACCCCATTACACTTATAATAGACAAAAGAAAGAAATAATGGACTTTTCTGGACAGCAAGACTCCAATGGTGATGCACTGATTAGTATGACTTGAAACATTTGAATATTCATATCCCGGAATAACCAGATCTTACACGGCTTCTTGTTGAATGGCATTTATGAAGGTGATCTTCTATTGATTCTTTGTATTCTGCCCGATTAAATCATCTGCGAACTCTAGCAGTAACTTGTCCATATAAGCTGAAAGATAAACTATTTTGCAGATCAGATAACCAATCCAATATGTGACAACTGCAATATCAATTTCTTAAGAGTACAATCGCCGTTTCTAGTTTTTATTATGTCTAAAGGTCTTCAAAATAAATTCAGATTTATCTCATTAAATGTACCTGTTGTATTCTGTTTTTTTCTTTGCAGTCTTTCCCCCAAATCTGATTGCCTCTGACGCAATCTGGATTTCTTAAGGATATTGTAAATATTGTGAACTGTTTGGTTACCATTCTCTTGATTCTCATTATTTATTTTACCCTTTAAGTTTGTCATATTCCTATTTTCTATTTTTTTTTTAAAATTTTGATTCTCCTAGTTATTTTGACAATGGTGGAAATTTCTCTGCTTCAATTTGCCTTATGCTGTCACCAGCTATTTCTTTTCTGTCTAGAAGAAGTTCCACTTAAAAGCTATGTAGGTTCTCTTCATCCATGTAGTGTTTGAGAATGTTATTGGATGTTTTTTCATCTTTTTCTTAAAATTAAAAATAATAAATAAATAAACTCTAATCTTTGTTATCAAGTGGTTTAGCACAGGTCTATGATATAATACATACTTAAAACATTGATGCGTCTTCTGCCTTACTTTTTGTGCTTAATCAGAGAGATAATAGCTAAGCTTATAGGTTGTGCTAGTCATACCATGACCTTTCAGTAGGCTTTACTGTTAGTGATTACCAATTCTCTTTGTTTTCTATTTTAGGAAAAATGAGCTCCATCAGGTGGCCCAGCAAGCTTCAAACATCGAGGATTTAATTGAGGTTATCCGGGCTTCACTATCAATTATGTGTAAGCAATGGTCTAATGCCATGCATACATTTCATGAGAAATTTGATTCTCTATCTCCTCTGATTATAGACCACGGTAACTACTGATACCTGAACTCATAATTCTATCTTGTAAAAGCCACCCAGTGGGGGAGGGGTTTTTGCAAGGATCCCTACCAATTTATTAGATAAAGAGAAAATCTACAAGCTAATTAGTGGGGTGGGGGATAGAAAACTTACCCCTAGGGAAAATCTAACTCCAAATGGTTTACAAGCATTTTAGAAATCTCAGATTATGTAAACCAACTTCATGTGGAAATACAAGATCAGAGATATGCTTTGGTAAGTAGGCTGCATAAAAAAACAGAGAGCTAACATGTGCGTCAATCCGAGGCTGGCAAGATAACCAAAACCATGTTACTTTCTTTATTAAAATGAGAGAGAGAGAGAAAGTGTAGCAGTAGACAAAGTCCTTCCAAATAAGCAATAACAGGAAGAGAATCGTCCAAAAAGAGAATCAATTTTTATATTAGTCTTGCCAACAATCATCGTTATTAACATCATAAAATCAAATCACAGTTTAATGGTTACATTTTCTCTGTGTTATGTTCTTCTATTCATTACTTGCTTTAATTCGTATACAGGACTAGATTCGTGTCCCCAAGAGGAGTTTATAAGTCTTTTAGGTGGTGCTCGGACAAGTCCACCAGTTCATCAGTTTTTAGTTCACTCACTTGGTGAAGTGGTATAATCAGTCTTCTCATGGAATTTGATAACTCATCTTTTGCATTTGATTCAGTGAATTTGTTACTATGTAGGGACTCAAGCGTGTAGCAAAGGCTGTTCAAAGTGCTGGAAAAGAACTTCATCTTATTATTCGTGATCATCTCCAGGTGTATACTTGTGTTTCCTTATGCAGTTTATATGATATTATTCGCTGTGACTTATGTTAGGGGAACATATGATAGAATTGAGTGGATCAGCTAGTACATCAACGACAAGAGTATATGACAAATGGCTAAGATGCCCAGAAATGGACATGGGACATATACAGATAAGGAAAGGAGATACATCTCTTCATTTCTCCAAAATTCAGGATACAGATATTGATAGGAGTATCCAATTTGATATGTTTCTTTTTTCTGTTTTTGGAAGATAAGAGTGACATTTTGCAGGACCAGGAACACGACCAGGCACCAAATTTTCCCCATAAGAATGCATTTGCGGGGAGTCAATAGGTTACAATGTTTTAAGTTTATAATATAGTATCAACCTTACAGCATGCCAAATTTAGTGAAGCTCTAAATGGTTGCAAAGTTTTAAAGTAGATTGTTTACGAGCAAATGTTTATGTACTTCTCTTGACAAAAGAAGTAGGAAATTAGTTAAAAGTAAATATTAATGAGAAAAAGAAAGGTAGTTAGGAGGAAATAATTAACCTATAGTAGTAGAGGATAGAAAAAAATATACTTTTAAAGTAGTCATGCAGTATCTGTTACCGCCATCATTATCTTACCATGTTAATAAGCAAAGGTTGAGCAGGTCGAAGTATCTGACAATCCTAGAAAGGAAGCCTGAAATCTTTATTATGATAACTGAAGAGTATTGGTTATGGAGGTATGGCCGTATGGGGAGGAACCAAACTGATTGTGGAGAAGTGTAATTGATAGCAAGTATGTAAACAAAAACGGATGGGTGAGAAATGAAGTGGATGTACTATAGGACGGGGGGTGGTGAGGAATTTCAAATGTTCGGGAAGATTTCCTTAAATTTGAGATTGGGTTTATCTATATATGTTTGTCTAACAAATTTTAAAAACCTGAAATGCGGATGGACTTTATGACCATACATGTATCGGTTGATCCAAAACGTGATCTAGTTTTCAAATCTCAGTTGTGGCTTAAAAGTTGATGCTAAAACTATGAAATGTAAGGATTATTTTGGTGGATACTGGTAGATTAAGAATACTATATACTGTCGTAATGGACCATCTAAATAAGCCCATTACAACTTTATTATTTAGTTACTATGTTATGTTTTATTGTCTATTGTCTTTTATATAACTAAGGGGATTTATATCATTTCATTTTATTAGTAATATAAAAGAATAACCAAAGGGAGACATTAATTCAATACCCTATTTCCCTTTCTTCTTCCTCTTATCCTCCATCTCTCTTTCATAAATCCTAGTTTACTATTCATAATTTTCTATTCGGTATTAGAGTCAGCACCACGTCGAGTATGGGCTCGGACGTAGTATGGGTTGTGGTTCTATGGTTGCGGTCTCGGAAAGGGCCTCAGAGTGAAAGCCGCCGTGGACATTGGCTACGGAGTTCTTGGCCTGGTGTATATAAGCTCTTGGGCACCCTTCCCTTGTAAGCCGGTTTTCAAGGGTGAGTTCTACCCATGAGTTCGTATCATTTGGTAATAGAGCGGGAAGAAAAACTTGCGTTTTTTCTTTTTCTTTTTATGGCGTTTTTATGAATAGTGTTCATGAACAATGTGCATGAACAGTGTGATGAATAGTGATGTAAACAGTGCCGTGAATAGTTTTTTTTTGAAGAAAAAAATCTTAAAAGATTTGTATTTTTTGGGGGATTTGTGATAATCTTTCTTAACTTTTTTGACAAATTCTAGATGAAGATTTATTTAGTTATTTGATTTAAAAAAAATTAGTTTGGATCAAACAATTGGAACAAATTATTAGGGATGGTATGTTTCTATTGGTTGATAAAAGTTGATGTGTTTTGGTGATTGGAACTTAACATAACACAAATCGTGAAGTTTGGGCGAGTATCAAAGTCTCTACATTATTTTTCTCAAGTTCACATGCTGAATCTTTTATTTTTGCTATGATTGGGCTATGTTATTTGATTGTATAAAGTTGAAAACCTTGGTGGAAGGTTGTGAAGTGTGTGGGTTGCTGATTTGTATAAATCAGAATTGATTTAAACCTTTAGTTGAGGCATTATTGGTGTTTGATTGTATGAAGTTGAAAACCTTGGTGGAAGGTTGTGAAGTGTGTGAATTCCTGATTTGTATAAATTAGAATTGATTTAGACCTCTGGTTGAGGCGTTGTTCGTGTTTGAGAAATCCGGCTTATTGACTTGTTTGGTTTTTTAATCCCTAAGGAAGATGTATATTTGGGATTGGTGATATGGAGGAACATCCAAGCATGCAGATCAGTACACATAGTGCCTCCTTCATTGATATTGCCTCTTTTGGGGAATCCTCTATTATACTACCCCATATTCAACAGTTCTCTAAGGACACTCTTCAAGTACCCAAATGAGAACTTGAGCGCTTCAGTTAGTTACTTTCACAGATAGAGTTATCTTCTGGATCCCCCACTTTCGTTGCTCAGACAGGTACTCATGCATTTACACATCAGGTATCTTCATTAACCTCTAATAGGTGAAATCACATGAGATGTGATTAATCAAATGGGTAGGACCCATATGAGAATTTTGATAAAGATCATAACTTGACCAACATTGAGTTTGGAACTCAAAAGGGGCGTGAGGTAGTGGGGTCCACCTAGGGTGGGATGCCCACTTCATTAGTTGCTAATTGGTTAGTTGCTAATTGATGACTTCTTACTAAATACGAATAAGATTAGTTGCTAATTTTGATAAATCCTAATTAGATTAGGAATTATCATTAAGGAATCAAAGAGGAAAATTCTAATTGGATTAGAATTGAGAAATAGAACGTTGATGGCCTATATATAGGGTGGGATGCCCACCCCTTAGGGTCCACCTACCCCACACGATTTTCTCTCTCTCTCCCCTAAAGTTCACGCCCAACACTCCCCCTCCTTCCCTTGGGTTGTGTGGTCACTACTCCCATATTCATCTCTTGGTTTTTATTTTGATCTTGAATAATATCAGAACCAATCTTTGAATAAGAAAGGATCTTGCATTCAAGAAAAGAATAAAAGATCATAGAGCTTGGATTGGAAGGGCCATTAGCTTCCATTGGAGAAAAGCTTTAAAGAAATAAAGAAGGTTTGTGTAAATCGCGAAGGAGACTTTTCACTTGCGAAGTTTTATGGGTATCGTTCTATCCTTCAAATCGTAGAGAAGACTTTTTTATTTCAAAATCGCAAAAGTGATTGCTTTTTATCATTTATTGAATAAAATCAATCAGAACTTTAGTCAGATCTTGGGATTCGATGTATGCCCCCCAAGAACTGCTTTTCTAAAATTAAAAAAAGGCATACTTTCAGTTTTAGAGGTGTGGGAACAGCATGGGCCATGCAGCTGTGCTGTACTGATTCTCTTGGTGGATGAAAATCTTTTTCAGTTTTATTTACTAGTATTTAAGTTTATTATATAAAGCCTATATACATTAAAATGATGTAAGCAAGTAAGTAATATAGTTACAAATTAAGTTTTTATTTAATAGAGGTTTTGGCAGGTGTCTGACAGATTTCTTGCATGGTATAATTTTCAGAAAATAGAGTGTCCTTGTTACTTATTCTGTTATGTCAAATGATGTTGCTTTCTTTTGTTTTCTCCAAATTTCCAATGTATCTAGTTTGGGACTTTATTTAATTGTTGTTGTCGGCACCAGCTGGGAAACTAAAAGTTTTTAATTATCCATTTTGTAGCCTGCTGCAGAAATTATTGGATTTAGAACCGGAGAACTAAGAGGCCTTTCTAGATGGCGTTCACGCTATCAGGGTATTGGGCTGGATGAAAAGCTTATCAATAATGCTACAGAAAAAGCTGGTATGTTGCTTATACAAGTTGAACGATTAATGAAAGTGCTGTCAACCGTGGTGTATCAGGTATGCTTGTATGATGTTCTTTTGTTGATGTAGAAATATTGCTGTTAGATGGTAGCTTAACCATATATTTTCATGCATTGGGTTTCTAATTCTTGTGACAATCAAACAATTCTCCTAGTGGTACAGATGCCAATTAAAATGTTTCTCCCAAGTTTGTGATCACGCTTTTCTATATTTTCTATTAAGTTTTGTTTTTGATGCAAATCAATCAAAATCAACTCTAAAGAAGCAAAAGAAACATAAACGGGAGCAAATTGAGAGACGATCAAAACCTGAAAATTGGTTGCAGTACAAAAAATCTGTATAACTCTGGGCAATGCATTTCCGTGTTTTTAATATTTTTTATTGGGTTAATTCCATATCAGAACTTAAGTTATCTTAAAATGTCATTAGGTGCCTGCTTTAAAAAAAATTTCTTTCACCGACCCAATATTTCAAGATTTGGACAAAGAGAAACCTGCCATCTAATGGGTATTGGTCCTAACATGTATACCTGTATCAAATATTGTTATACTGTCTTTACAGTTTAGCAAAAGCTCATTCAACATATGGAAAGGGAGATTGGATTATAGTCAATTGCGATTGAACTATCCCCAAGTTCAATCGCACCAAGTCAACACGTGTTCCTTTTAACCCTTGTTAACTGTAGTTAAGTTTCATTAATCCCTATAACAGGGAGATGGTTTGACAATTGTTGCCACCACCTTGCGTCTTTGGAAGACTGCCACTAGTGCTAGCATTTCTGTATATATATTATCTTATTATTTAAAAGAGGCGAATGTTGGAGGAGATTGGAACTAGCAAATTCCTTGAAAGAATGTATGATGACTTGATCAATGCCGTTTACCTTCAAAGCTTGGCTCATGCTTTGTTTTCCTAAAGCACAGCTAAGGAATAAAAGGCATCCTTGAGTGCTCATACCCACCCCACGAGTTGGGGGTTGATTCCGTTTGAATGACTGGCGCCATCATGATACATCTAGATAGGGAGTGGTTTTACTCTGGCTCAGCCTTTAACTCAAGCCTCTAATACCCTTTAACTATGGTTAAGAATTTTAACCTCTGTAATTTTTTTTCTTAAAAAGCCAAAATTAGATTCTTTAACCCTAAGGTTTAGTGAATCTTAACTACATTTAAAGGGAGTTAATGCGACACATGGCGAGTTGGAGAGTGAAATCCTAATCCATCTAGAGATGAAGGCAACGGGGAAATCTGGCAGATGCCCGAGTATTATACTCCAGCATATCCTCTTTTGCCGACTCATGGAAAGGCTCTTAACCAAGGAGGTGGTAGCATGTATGCGCATGGGTATGTTGGGCAGTGTGCGCATACCTCCCCAACTTGTCACGTGTCCTCTTTGACACCCATTAACTGTAGTTAAGATTCACGCACCCTTAGGGTTAAATAATCTAACCTTGTTTCTTAGAAAAAATTAACCTTGGGTATGATTCACTCACTCATGTGGTTAATCTTTTTTCAAAACCAAGATTAGATTATTTAACCATAGGGGTGAGTGAAAATTAACCAGTTAATGGGTGTCAAAGAGGACACATGGCAAGCCGGTGATAGGAATCATAGTTCCAGGTTACTTCATCCGACTATTTTTCTTTCCAGCTTCAGATTCTCCACGTCTCAGTTAGGATTCCTGCATTGTTTTTTCTTTTTTAGTTTTTTGTTTTCAAAAACAAATATAACAAGCAGAGATGTTTTAGTGTAGCTCTTTTCCTACTGGTTGGCCTCACTTGGAAGTGATCCGGGTTTTGTTTTTTGGAATTTGAATTTTGAATCAAAGTCACTAATGGTTGTTAGGCAGATTAGGTGACAGGTTTCTATTTGTCCAAATCTTGAAATATTAGGTCTGTGAAAGGATTTCTTTTTAAAGCAGGCACTTATATGTCTTAAGATAACTTAGGTTATGATATGAAATTAACCATTGTTGTACTATGAAACTAATGAAAGTTTTCTTTTGGAGGAAGATGGCCAAAATTCATTGAAATATTTCCCAAATTATAAATTCTAACTACATGGTGTTTTTGATTTGGCACCCAACGAGACCGACACTCTCGTTTCAGTTAACCAAAATGTTTATTTTTAAAACCTTGTTCTTAGATGAGTTATAAATTACCAAGAAAAAGAATCATGGTTCAGTTATTACTTAAGGAAGTAGGAGGGGGTGCTTAGTTTTGTAAATGGGAAGACTTATTGTCTTCAGAGGGGACTTCTTTATGGAATTTTATGTTGGGATTTAGCTGTTTGTTTTTCTAGATTTCTCAAACCTAAAACCCTACACTTTACCTTGTTTGATTCTTCCCTTTTTGGGTGAGTAAGCTAGATAGGAACACTCAATCTCATGGTTGATGTTCAGTACGTCAACCAAATGAGCTAAGGGGCTTGAAGATGTAAAGAGGGATTGCAAAGATGTAAAGACAGAAGATTTTACTTGTAGTGGTAACTGACAGGAAATCATTCACAGGGGTTTGGGGTGAATTTTGCCTCCCTTCTAGGTATAATTTTTGCTTCATTTGTGGGAACTTTCCTTCTGAAAGTGTACATATCTTTATACATGGTCGGTGTCTGACAAAAGACTTACATCTAGATACTGTACCTTTGTGGGTGGCAACCTTGTCACCTGAAGGAGTAAGAAGCAAGCTGTTGTTGCTAGGTCTGGTGCGGAAGCAGAGTTCAGGTCTCTATGACTCATGGGGTATGTGGGCTTTTATGGCTGGAGATGTCAACAGAGCCTTCTCTTTCCTTATAGGGACCTATGAGGTTGTAATTACATAACAAGACTAAGCACATTGAAGTTGACTGACTCTTTATTAAAGAGAAACTAAGTTTGCGGATTATCTTTACTCCATTTGTGAAGACAAGGGGTCAACTTGTTGATATTTTAACCAGATTAGGAAACCCTCACTTTTATAACATTATAGCCAAACTAGGCATGTAAAATATATTCGCACCGGCTTTAGGGGGAGTGTTGAGAATGTTGAGTATAAAGTATTATTGTAAGGGATTTTTAGTCATATCTTTTGTTTTCCTTGTTTCTCTTCCCTCTTAGTAAGGGTATTTTTGTAATCTTCTTATATGTATATATTCAGTGGAGGAGACTTAGAGAATCCCTCACTCTCTTCTGTCTATTTCTTCTCTTCTCCTTTTCTCTTTTCTTCCTTCCAAACCCTAGACTCTTTATTTCAACTGTACCATCTATGGTCATGCTCTTTCGTATATATCCTTAATGACATTATCTATTTTCTCAAAATTCTTTTCTTTCCTAACACCCACCGGATTAGTTCTCTAGGGACTTTATCAAAAGCATTTGATAAAGTCAATAAATATCATATAAAGACATTTCTTCTTTTTCTCTAAATTTCTCCATTAATTGTCTAAGCAAGAAGATAGCCTCAATGGTAGACCTCACTGGTTGAATCCAATTTTTGTTGTGCTGACACCTTAATTACTGTTTTTACCCTTAATTCCATCACTCATTCCCATAAATTCATAGAATGACTCATATGTCTAATCCCTTGATAATTGGTACAAGTTTCGGCATCTCCTATACTCTTGTAGGTAGGTTCCATAATTCTTCTCCTCCACGCATCCGGTGTTGTTTCAGGTCTTCAAAATATTTTCAAACAACTTGATAAATCAAGAAAGACTAGTTTCTCCTATGCACTTACACATTTCAATTGGAATATCATATGGTCCTAGAGCCTTTCCTATCTTCATCGTAGTCAGAAGTTTTTTATTTTATTTTTTTACTTTGGTTACCCTAATCATGAAGTTCGTGTCTCCACCTAGCCTAAGGACTTGTATGTAGTGTTCATTTAGCATATTTTGAGAATATCCTATTCATCTCTCCTAAGTCTCTTCATCCTTCACCAAGACTCTTTGATCGTTTTCCATAATTCAATAACATGATCCAACCCTTTAGTTTTCCTCTCCCTAATTTTGCAAGTTTTTGAACATTGTTCTCACCTTCTCTTAGTGTATATATCTGCGTATGCTTAAGATTTGGTTTGACGTATTACTTTGTTTTTAACATTTATCTATTCTTCTAGGTTTTCCTCATTTCTAGTTCCTTGCCACATCATGTATTAGGACCTCTTTTCTCAATGGCCACCAGAACTTCAACGTTCCACCACCAAGCTACTTTATGCGTTGATTTTTTCTTGTAGATTTTCCTTAAACTCTTTACCAATCTTTTAGTACAGTTTGGCATTTTATGATTAATCTCACATCTTTGTAATTTCCAATTTTAAGTTCCATGATCCTTTATCAATTTCTCTCTTAAAGCAATCATTTCCCCCCTTTTAGATTCCACCTCCTTATTCTTGGGCCAATCTATTTTCATTCCTTTTACTCCATTCTTGATGCTAAGATTCATGACCACCAACCCATATTGAATGGCTAGACTCTCTTCTAGGATAACCATACAATCTTTCACGTTGATTGCTCCTTCCTCCTAAATTGAAAACAATCAATCTGTCTCCAGTTTAATCCACTCTTGAAAGTAAACAAATGCTCATCTCTTTTCAATGTATGTACCTCCTAGGCTGCTATTGCAAGATCATGTGCCATTGCAAACTCAATGGTCACATCTACGATCTCATACTGTCTCCATATCCCTGTCCATGCACCCTATCATGTCGTCTATTTTCTTTTCCTACATAACCATTTAAGCCCCATCCTATTAAAAGTCCCACTCCTTCGGGGATTGCATGAATTAACCCATCCATCTCCCATATTTTTTCATAATGCTTTTCCTAATCCTACTTGGGCTGCATAATAAACACTAACAGTGTTGATTATCTCCTCAATGCTATTTTGATTAACAACCTTTTATTTACTCTCTTAACACATATAATATTATCTTTCATTTCTTCATCTACCATTATTACTATTTCATTTCTATTATTTTACTCACTCAAATACCAAAGTTTGTACCTATCACCAATGTCCAAATCTTTTTCCCCATTCTACATTGTTCTATAGACACATTATACTACTTTTCTTTCTTTTCATTGCATCCATCAATGCTAGCCTTTTACCTATCCCGACCTCACATTATACGCTTGACGCCGTACATGCTACCTTAAATTTTTACCCCATTGTACATCATAAGGTTGTCAAAGTTGCGGAAGTTATACATTATTCTGATGTTTCTGCATGTTTATTTTGAAGGTTTGAGCAAAGTGACTTTGTATAAATGATTTTTTATTTTAATTTTCCATAAGCATTATTTCTAATCTCAAATGAAGAGTGTTTATTTTCTTCTGCGTATTTTTTTCAATGTTTCTATAGGGTAGTTTCTTAGTTGCAAGTCATGAAGGGGTAAGAGGATGGAAAACAATGAAACCACAAAAAACACTTCAAGTCACATTTTAAAATGCCTCTGTTTTAATTTGGCTCATTAGACACAGGTATATGCCTTGGCTCCCTTTTTTTAGTGGTTCACCTGGAGAAGTGCCAAGGAGCATATGTCTGGAATGTATTTGATTGACTCTGAAATGAAAGCGGTGAATGTTCTCTCTTAGAGTTGTAGGATTTTTGTGTCTGAGCTCAATGTTCTCTTTGTTGCAGTTTCAAAATTTCTTCGCCTGGCTTACAAAATGTATAAAGCTACTAATGTCAGAACCAAGTGATCAGCTTCCTTCATTTAATAGGTTTGGCTGTTCAATTTTCTTTTCATACTTTGTCTACTAGTTGGATTGTTGTACCTTATAGCATATGTAATTAAACTTTTGGGGTTTTCCAGTGAACTTGTTATTATATTCTTGAAGTTTCTTTACGATCAAGATCCTGTCAGGCAGTTATTGGAACTCTCTGAAATAGATCACAGTATCGAAATTGATTTGTAAGTTCTTTTATCAAAATTCTTTTATACAGCTATGAGAATCATGTGCCATATATTTTTTAAGGTTGCACTTTGAATTGTCTTTCTATTCCTTTATTTATCATGTAAGGTACTATTGCAATCTTAACCTGGTTTCCGTGTCACTTCCATACATATTATGCTTTTGCAGTTTTCATACTAGAGAGCTGTCTGTGCAATCTTAAGATGAGCACTTCGTCCTAAGAGGCATTCAACTGTAGCTTATCTGCATGAAACTTCCAATACTGCAACACCCAGGTTGAAGGAATTGAAAATTGTGTTTAATGGATCAAAACTGACAAAAACGGCAATAATGGAAGCATTTCCACTTCTCTAACATTTCTGTTGGAATACTAACAAAGCTGCAAAATCTGCCGTTCCCATCTCTAGTCTTGCTTTCCTATTTTGCCGATGAGAATATAATTGTTTCGAGTTAGATCCTCCTCCAGATTGTTACCACAAATATTTGACTCTTAAACCTTATAGAACCTTAAAATCTCTAACCCCTCGGTAGTAAAGATCATTTTCGTTCTGTTCCCCTCCTTTGTGTTTGTTTGTGGGTGACTCTGTTCTTTCATCACTTTTCTCATTTTTATTATTTTTTCATATCTTTTGATGTGTAAGCTGGACTCGAACACGCAACCCTTGGTTGCATTGCAGTATGTTAACCAATTTGAGCTATGGGCTGAAGCACCTGTTGTTATTTTCCTCCCTTCAGTGAGTAATTGCTGTTGACAAATGGTTGTTTTAATTGTAACATCATGAACTGATCATCTGTGAGGTTTCTATGCTCTTTTAATTTGTAATTAACTGCCACATCATTGTTGTAGTGCTTGAAAGCGTAATACCAAATTGGTCCAACGAGATTTGCAACTGCTAAACTAACACAGTTATCTAATTCTTGAACATTTTCAACACTATTGTTGATTACTAAAACAATGAGATTTGCAGAGATACAATGCAAAGGGTTAGAGAACTAGTTCAGTTTGGGGGATTTTCTGACACTGAGTTCTTGCGAAGAACATTAGCTAAAGAATTTGAACAGCTGGAGTCTAGGTAAATCTTTCTTTCCTTTTCTTTTCTTCCTTTTGTGCTTGTTTTCTATAAGTTATCAAGACTTAGTTATGTGATAGTGTTGGTAAAAATTGGAGTTAAAGCTTTCTTATGTGGGAGGCTTTGCCTTCTTTGTGCCTTGGTGAGGTTGTGTGCCTATGTTCTTAAGCGTGCATTTGACATTCATAAAGCAGCAAAGAAGTTCAGAAGAAACTAAGATTTGACAGGTACAATATCTTTCACAGGAGGAAGATAACCTGAAAGCTCTGATTATTACAAACATTGTGGTTGATTATTTGACATAGTCATTGGTTCAAAATCTTAGAAAATCTGATCTTTGGATGTTGAAGCACAATGAAGGAGTTAATGATATCCAAATCACCTCTCTTTTACCAAGTATAATATCATTCATTAAGATGCTTTGACTTTTAGGGTAGCCAGGAAATGTATATATTTAGTACTTGAATTGAGACTAAAGCATATTAGTGTTACTAAATTCTTGGAATTCGATCAGCTTACTTGAAGTAACTTCGCTTATGATCATTTTCTTTGAATATATTCTATTCATTTATGCACGGTTGGATTTCAATTCTAAATGCCTTTTGTCATTGGCTCCACAATTTCAGTTTCAAGGAGGCTTTCCTAATGCCCTTTACTACAATTTCTAAAAAGATACTTTGTGAAGACTTGCTGCCACTGTTTCCTATTCCATCTTGGCCAATATCTGCTTCCTTGAAAGTTCCCACATCAATATCATACTTCAAGGTACTTATTATCCTTCATGCATTGCTTTCCTTTCCAACTCATGTATTGTGCCAAAATCTTAGTTAGGATTTCTAATGAATGATTGGTTCATTCTGTCTAATTGATGATGTTGGAATAATATATATATATATTTACATTCTAATTGTTTATTTTGTTTTTCTTTAATGTTGCTCATTTTGATAAGTTTATTTAAAGGAGAGTTTGTGGCCTGCAACTATGTGCAAAAGGTATATTATGTATGATTTAGAGGTATTGACAATAATGACTTCTAGGCCTCACATAATTCCATGTAAATAATGAATTAAATAAAGTTCTCAAAGTTTTTTTGTTATGTAGGTAATATTTTTTTTGAAGTAAAAGATGAATGCATATATAAGAAGAGAAAACAGTACAAAAGTTCACTGATAACTGATTAGTGAACAAAGAGAAACTACAAGACAACAACAATAACAACGAAATGAAAAACTAACATCCTAGCTGAAAAGTGGGGAAAAATCATGCTCTAAATAGTCTCTCCTAATCGAACACCATCCAATTTGATACGATGCGCTCAAAAGGATGAGAAATCTAGATGAACAATTAGTGACAAAATTAGGGATATTTTAATGAACTTTCTTCACTCTTAGATTAGATTTGAGGGATTTATATTCTTATGAATAAATGTTATAAAAGCATTGTTACAAGAATTTTAATTTATTGAATAAAGATTTGTTTTTAGGTTTTTGAGAACTTTCGGGTTTGGATTGGAACCATATATTATATGAGGTTTTTTCATAGTTTTCGTCTGATCAATGTGTGCTTCGATGATGATTGAAATATTTTCCTTATTATCTTCTTGCTACATAGCAAGGTTGAATATCCAGTTACCCCAGTTTGGTATGAGTAGGATTGAGACGCAGAAGCATGCATTAATCCTAAAACAAATCATCGAAGCTGATTTCAGAACTACATGCACAATCTTAGGAAACTCGTTAGCATTGTGATTGATGGCAACGACCTACGTTGCACAGTCACGGACATTGGTGTCGGTGTTAGACTCAGATATGGTCAGACATGGTGAACCCTAGAAAATAAGATTCAGGGACACAGAATGATATTTAATTATTTTATATAAAAATTAGCATGTTGAAATTTTATATGAATAATACTATAACATTAAAAAGAAAAAAAATTAAACATGTAAGCAAAATTATTGCAAACAACATCAAGTAATGTATTACAATTTATCAAACAATATAAATAAGATATGAATTATAGAAAATAATTAATGAACAATTAAAATAATGAACATATATTAATTCTAAATGTTAATGCTAATCTCAAAGGGGATTAATTTACAAGAGGTTTTTGTGGCCCAAAATTTTGTCTGTTGACACCCCTATTCCTCTCTTTCTCTGTCTCTCTCTCTCTCCCTCTCTTCTCAATTATAGGGATGGATAATTCTTTCTAATCTTTTTCTATTTTTTTTTTGTTTGTTGAGAACAAATGGATCATGGTTCTTTCCCGCTTCCCTTACTAGCTTCTCTTTTTTGATGATGAGAGAGTTAGAACTTGTTGAAATTCATGCTAACTATATGCAGTTATATGACGTTTTTGTATAGTAAACACTAAAAGTTTATGGGTATCAGTCGTGTCCGTGTCCATACATTTCGACATGGGATACACTTGTTGTCTTAAAGAATCTACGCAATATAGGGAATGAAAATTATTTTTCTGAAGCGCTGGGAAAATTAACAAAGTTGGATGAGGTTATGGTAGGTAATAAAATTCAAGATAATAACTTTTTATTCAATATTCCAATTGGATAGTTAATTGAGATGAAATAGTGAGCTTTGAGAGGTCATAACTTTCTACTTAATATCCGATCGAGAAGCCGTTAGATGCATTGGAAAGATATATCCAAGATGTACAATAGCTATCTCATGACTTATGTCGAGATTCCAACACTTTAGGCATCAAAACAGAATTAAGTCTGGTTGTACAATTATGACAAAAGTTTTTCATATCAGCCTTTAAAAAAACATAAATTATACTTGAGTTATATTAGACGGGCAGTTGAGATTAGTTTCTTAGCTCTTAGGTTAGGTTTTAGGGTTTTGTTTTCTTATAGTAGGTGTTATGAAAACATTTTTATAAGAGTTTTGATTTATTGAATGAGGATTTGACTTTAGGCTTTTGAGATCCTTTGGGAGCTTTCGGGTTTCATGGATTACCAACTTCTAGGAGAATTTTCTTTTGTTTTCCTCCGAGAAACTTAAGCTTCGACGGCGATCGAAGTATTTCTCTTAGCATCTTCATGTTGCATAGCAAGGATTGAATATCCTGCTGCATCTACTCGTAATGTATGAAACTGCAACACACAAACCTGTTCCTGTACCAAGTTTACATTCAAGCAGGTCATTTCGATTAGAGCTTGCCAATGAACTTAGCTTAAGGTTTTTGTTAGACACTAATATGATGCCATAACAAACATTTGTTGCTTTAAGGCTAACATGTTTCTCACCAGGGTGTTTCAAATCATAATTACCAAAGCGAGAAGCAAATATGAGAAGTGAGAAGCAGGAAGCGAGGCTCAAAAATCCTTAAGAAGTGGGAAGCGAGAAATGAGATATATGTTTCTCATTCCCATTAAATTAAGATGACCAGTCAAGCCTTTGGTTTTATCTTACATGAGATATTTTTGGAGAACTTGGTGCCTTAGGTTTCAATCCGACGATACTTGCTCAGGATCTATGCCCTAGGCTTTAGGCTCGGGTCTATCCAATCACTTCCTATATGCATAGCCTTCTTTATCACTAAATGAGACATGATGAAAGCGAGCTTCCTGAGAAACAAGTCTGGGAAACGAGCTTCCCACCTTGTACATAGCTTCTCTTCAACTATGCTTCAAATGCTATGATGCTTGTCACTGTTAAGGTGGGGTGTTTCTTTTTTTCATTTTTCAGGCGTATTGGAATGATTTTTATTAGTGCAGCTCATTACTCACACGCCTTAACTTTATTTAACTTTAGTGCCATATGATTACATCATAGATTATGACTATGTGCTGCTTCTGACCTAATTATATTCTGATAGTTTCATTTTCACTGTAGGATGCTTCCCCTGATGCTTCAACTTGTCAAACATTTCAACTCGGACTTGTGGATTACATTTCTTTCAGAATACCTGATGAGTCTTTCTCAGATATGCCGAATAGTATAGGCATAGCAAGGGGCTTTATGCATGACTTAAGTAGTGTAAAGAAGGGATATACTTCTTTGGAAGCTGTACTGTTACGTGTTCCTGATGGATACCACTGTGTCGATCTGTCTCTATATAAAGTAAAGATCACAAATCCCATCTGCATTCCTTTTATTTTCTGTGGTTGGCATCTTTCATAGCGCATTACCTCATCTGCATTGAAACAGGAAAGCCAGATTGTTTTATTACTAAACGGAACAACTTCCACTTCAGAAAGCCCTGGAAATGCTCAGATGATGATTGTGCAAGCAAGTGACCTTCCATTTGTCTCCGTTTTAAGATCAGCTAATCCAAATCCTTGGAAGATGCATGGACTAAAGGTACTTCTTAGTGGTGCTATTTGTCTCCATCCATGTTTTTAGGTGTTATTGAATTGCCTTCTTTAAGAAGACAATTAGTTTCATTTGTTCTTAAAACTCTAACATCATTTCAAATTGTTTGTAGTTCAGGAGTCAATGCCATGCCTCTGAATTTCTTCTCTCTGTGTATTTCATGTTAATGCCTTAATTGCAGGGTGCTCCTTCCATAGGTGCCGCACCTATTTCAAAATCCCTCTTTTGCTCCTAAGAAGTTGGAACATCCCACCTTAACTACAAGTCATAATTTTCTCTAATTCATATGCGAAGTCACAAACTTTGTATTCTTTACGAATTCTTTTGCATTTCTAGGTTTTGATTATCACAAATATTTAAGTTTGTATCATTACATTAATTAGAAAGTGTTACTTTGAAAATATATGCGAAGGGATATACAGATTTATATTGATATACTTCAAACATTTATTTAATAAAATACAGATGCTAACTATCTGCTCCCACTACCTGTTCTTTTGAGAACCAACCCTTGCCTCATTGCCCTTGGCTTCTGCACTTACATTTCGTCTCCCACTTTGTGCAACCATCGTGTTATCTCCAAGATATATTATTAATCTGTAAAACTGAAATTCTTTCAGGTTAAAATACTTTCCTTGTTGCTCTTTTGCTGTTTCTTGCAGTTCTTAAAATTTCTAGGAAATAAAATGGTTATTGCTTACAAAACCATGTTTCTTCTAGGACTCTGGTGTCCACTTGCAAATGGAGAATGAAAAGGTCCGATGTATTCCTCACTCTGTAACTGCTCCCTTAGCTGTTAGTGGTAAGTGGTTTGCTTCATATGTTATTCATATATTTTTCTTTGGGATTGAAATACATATATATCATAGCTGCTTTTTTTTTGGGGGGGGTGTTAAAAAGTTTCTTATTTATTTATGGGAAATCATTGTTCAGACCCAGCACATTAGACCAATAGGCGAGACACGTGAAATCTTGAATATTAAAACTAGCCTAGGAAACAGACAGTGGTTTTCACTTTTCAGAAAAAAATAAGATAAAAATCAGCCGGCCTTAATATTCATTTATTTCACGTATCATTCTTCTACTGGTCCAATGTGTTACTCTGGTGTGATCAATATTAGGTATTTCTGATTTTGTCCATATTGATGAGGAAAATCCCAACCCTTTTAGGCTCCATTCTTTTTGTTGAACTTTTAAAGTCTAGAACTTCCATTGTTTCATACCTAATTTTACTTAATGTCTAGAACAATATTATTCCATAGAGTGCAAAAGTTCTACAAATATGGATCCCTTAAGTTCTACCAAAAAATTTGGATTTTTAAAGTTCCATAGATTTGGAACTTCGAATTAATTTGAACTCCATAAATCTGAGATACCATCGTGTAAAAGGGTTAGAAACCTTCTCCCCTCTCATCCTAGACTCTTGCCTCTTGTTCCAAAATATTAATGATCCGGACTTTTAAATGTTCCACCAAAGAATGGAGCCTTAATGATTCATTTAATTACTCGTCTTTGAACATTAAAGCAATCGGTGGCTCCTCAATAGTCATTTCAGCACTCCATTAGTCTCAGAAAACATAATGATAGCTTCAATGAAAGTACTTGTGTTCTGATTCGTTGTAAGTGAGGAGAATATTATGTACAGCCTAATTTGTAGCCAGGTGAGAAGAATATTGACATTCTTAAATCACCGTCACCATTATCATCATGAAGAGTTTCATATAGGTTCAACCAGTAACTATTATTTTAGTGCAAAATCTAGAACTAATTAAGATTTTAATTTAACTTATTGTCACAGCTTCAAGAGGAGTGGCCTGTGTCTTTGCTGCACGAAAGCGTGCCTTGGTCTACATCCTGGAGGAAGATGAAGATGAAGTTTCAGATGTGGAATGATTCCCATAAGATTCCTGTAAATGGTGGCGTTTCATGGGGTAGTAACCCAAACCTCCCAGCCTGCTACTTCCCGCTCCCAAACCTCGCTCTCACCTTGGGAGTGTGGTTTCAACTTTTGTAGAGTGCGGTTTATGGTTTCTGGAGATCACATGCCCGAAGAGCATGGTTTTTGGGTCAAGTTTCATAATTATGCCCATTTTTCATGTTAAATGGGGTGTATTGCCATTTTTCTTCGTAGGGCACAAGATTCTTATAAGGTTTGTTAATTATTGGTGCTCTTGTAATTGAATTTGGAATGATACATATAATATATCAATAGTCATCTTGTTTGCAGTGACTATGAATTTGAATGATGAATGGTTTTATCAATTCTTTCTTATAGTTAGACCACAGGGGAAAGAATATACATACATTACTGTCTTCCCTGTGTTTTGAACTAATAAGAAGATGAATCGAATGGGAAGTCGACTGACATATAAATGCTTTGGGTGAATGAGAGTGATCCGCTCTCGCATGCACGATACTATCGTGGATTAGAACTAGTCACCACACTTGGTCCGGGATCCATTCCTGAGAGGGTGAGAGTGTTGTAATCTCCACCCGCCACTAACTCAGAACAGATACTAACTCACTAACCAGAGTTGTGGCCTAACCGCTTTTCAGTCAGCAAAAAAAAAAGGAGTTTTGAATTGTTTTTCTTTCAAAATTTTGATGATCTATGATATTAATACTGATCAATGGAAGAACAACCAATACAACAACCGATACAAATTGATTAAATGACTAACCATTAATTGTGATATAGGCTTCTTCTTCACCCATTATCATTAATTTCTTTATGACCATCTCAGAGCATGTGATTGGTAGTATATCATAACCACAGGCCAACACGTCTCTGTTACTCCTTTTTCACCCATATCCTACAACACAAGTCCCTTTCCCTATTTATGCTAGTGACTTTTTTCTTGATAATCTCTAGAGACTCTTAAGTTCTTACGAAAAGGAGGACAGAAGGTTAACATGTGACCTTGATTTGGTAATTTGAGGAAAATGTCAGCACTCTGACACAGACTTAGCTCACCTCCAGACGCCTTGTGATAATCTTCCAAAGAAGTCAAATTAAGCACTTAAGTATCTATATTACAGCTAACTCACTGTAGGTCCTTGACCTGAAGACAAGGTTATCAATGTCATACGCTTTAAATAACCGATATGAGCTATGAGTGGATATATCAGAGCGGGTTGTCCTGACTTTGATTTTTTTTTTCTTTCAATCTTATTTTTTCGGCGGGCGGCATGATTGAAGTTCCTCCATTATCTTTCTTGTTTTCCTACCATCAAAACCACCATAGATGTTAGCATGATTGGTCAATTTTTTACTTTTTAAATCCTTTTTGATGGCTACCGTGATAAGTGTATCTCCTTTTATTTTATTGAAGACGTCTCTAATGTGAGTTTTTTTTCACATTGCAAATCATTTTTCGGGTGCTCTGGGGAGACGATTATGGTAGCTTGATCTAGTAGGCTACTGGCTCCGACAGACTTATAAATATGAGCGGGATGTGAGAAATAGACTTCACATACTGACGGTGACTACCAAGCATGGTTAGATGTTTTAGCTCTTCATGTACAAAGGGAGTACTCAAGTTGCGGCAAACCCATGAAGATTTTCAATCCACATGTGTTTGAAGGGGAATATTAGAGAAGATCTTATTGTAATAAAGTGAATAGATACACTGTATCATTACCAGTGCATCTTTTCATAGTTAGATAATATCAATTTGAATTTAGGATTTGATTAGGTATGATTAGATTAGGATTATCTTTGAGAGATCTTTCTAAAATTAGGAGTCTTGGAATATTATTTAAACCCTCTTAAGGTTCTTGTAAATCATCCAAGATTATTCTCAATAAAGTCCCTTTTCTACATGGTATCAGAGCGGGTAATCCATTGCCTTTTTTTTTTTTTGATTTCGCTTTTCCGGCGGGTGGTACTGCCATCGCTATCCAGGTGTGAAACCTTTGATTTTTTTTTTTGGTTAAAATAAAAACCCTACTATTATCTTCTATACTTTTACCACCCCTAGGATCATACTCATAGATCTTTTTTTACTTTTTATTTATTGAAAACCTCTCCAACGAGAGTTTTTCTTTAAATCATGGGTCATATTTCATGTGCTTTGGGAAAAGATCATGATAGCCTGATCTAGTGGGCTACCGGCTCCGATAGACTCAAAATGAGCGGGATGCGGCAGAGATGGACTTCACAAACTCGCGGTGACCATAAAGTACAGTTGGATATTTTAACTATTCGTCAACAAATTATCAAAGAAGATCAAGGGTGAGGAGTACTCGACTTGTGACAAACCCATGAAGATCTTGATCCTCATGTGTTTAAGGGGGAGTATTAGGTAAATATTATGTTATGAAAATAATATCTATGAGATACACAGGATCTCATAGATAATCTTAGATTACTATCTTTGGTATATTAAGATTATTTTTAATATTGTCTTTCCAATTTAAGAGTTTTGAGTTATCTATTTAAACCCTCTATGGGTTATTGTAATCAACTCAAAAATTCTTAATAATATTAAGTTTCTACAAATAGGGCGAGACACGGGATCCTCTCCAGTAGTAGCTGGTGAGGGCACCGTCATCTTCACCATGTCCACTGCCTACACCATCCACGTACCCTTGTGCACAAAGCCCAACACAGTTTGTTACCGCTCCCAATGTTTAAAAATAGAAAAAGACACTACCGTTTTTTAAAAACACATTTAAAATTTTGAAATTGGTGGTGCCCTCACCAACTACTATTGGAGAGGATCCCAGAGTCAGAGGGCGAGGATTGTTGTGTGTTAAATGGTTTTTTTTTCTAACCTACTCCTACTTACAGCATGGTAGCAGTTGATGACAGTTGGTGCATGAGAATTAGCAACAAGCCCTTTTTGACCCTCTCTTGGTTCTATAAATAATAGGAAAACTTTTCTCTTTGAGAGGGATCACAACTATTCTAAAAGAAGCCTTGCAACTCTGGATCCAAATCTCACTCATCTTTAATTTCTATAGTGTTCACTTCTGCCATCATCCCTCATTAATGTGGCTCCACTATTTATTATCAGTTTAGCATGATTAAAGCATCTGGTCTAGGCTAATTTGAGATTGTATCACCCAATATTAATTTTTTTTTTTGGTAACTTAGGGTGTCCATGTAGAACCCCGAAACTCATTTACCATTTGGTGAATAGTGTCTGTGAATAGTGTTAATGAATAATGAATTTTGATCAAAATGGGTCTTCTATGTGTTATGATGTATGCATTATGAATAAAAGGAGTTGGAACCTAAAATATAATTGTGTAGGGGTGTTTAAGTCAAGGTAAAAGAATGGAAACACTCTAGGTAAGTTAAGGGAAGAGTGAGATCACTCTAAGTGAAAGAAAAATGGGAAAAACAAAGGATTCACCAAGTTCAGGTGAATCCCGGTCGACTGCTCCTCAAGGCCGGTCGACCGGCTGTCACGAAACAACCAAAAAAGGGCAATAGTGGGTGAGTTATGCAAGACCGGTCGACCAACTGTCACCGAAAAGCCCAAAATGGGCTTTACAATTGGTCTTTTAAGAAGGTCGGTCGACCGACACTCCTAGCTGGTCGACCGGGACCTCGACTTTTTAGCCCAAATTGGTTTGGGGGACTGTTTCATTTAGGGTAGGAAGGTTTTTTGACCTCCCCTTTTCCTATATAATCCCCAATTTCGTGGGTAAGAGTTTCATAAACCCTCAAAGCATAAATTGAGAGAATTTGGGGAGGTTAGAAAGGAAGAAAGGGAAAACCAGGGTTTTGGCAAAGGTGGAGCTTGGATCCTTCCTTCAAAGCTTGAATCTCATCTTATCAACCTTGCTCAAGCTTTTCTCCAATCTAAGAAGTAAGTACTCCTACTATCTAGCTTTGTTATGATACAAATATAGAAATGAGGATTGAATGTATGAATGGTGGATGGAAATCGTAAGTAAACCCTTCTAGTTAACTTAGGGATAACCTAGATCCTAAACCTAGGTTTCCAAGCTTGAAATGTTGAGATTGCTTCCATGTGTTTTCAAAGTCCTAAAGCTATCAGGATTTCCCTAAAAAGTATGAACTATAAAGTATGATATGGATGTAATAGGTTAAGTAACCATAAGCTATGCAATGTATGTAAAATGTATAATGCCTATTTCCATGATCCCATGCTTCAAGCTTCTTCATGCATACTATGATGCTTTTAAGGTTCTCCCATGTTTATAAGAATATTCAAATGCCCGCATGATTATTTCTTTAAGTATCACCATGACATTATGATGCTCACCATTCACTATGCACAAGCATGTATGCATGACCGAGTTTTCTAAGTCTAAGGATATGAGAAACAACCAAAGACAAGACAACTGATTTACGAAACGAATGATAAAGCCGAACTTTGGGTCGGTCAAGGATAGGGCACATCCAAGGATATGCCATATCTGGCTTCAAGAAAACAAGATAAGAAATCAAGGATGTTAGTGTGCCTTTTATATTTCGTTGAAGGGTATTTACATACCTGGTGTTGTCATCCATTTTATCTCTCCTGTTTGACATCGGAATGTGTTGTCATTCAGTTCGGTTTGGTTGACATCGGAATGCGTTGTCATCCATCTTATCTTTCCTGTTTGACATCGGAATGTGCTGTCATTCAGTTCCGTTTGGTTGACATCGGAATGTATTGTCATTGGGTGTAAAAATGGGGTGTTCACACCTGGCTCATAAGTTGCTTTCAAGTATTTCGATGAAGGGTATTTACATACCCGGCTCACAAGTTGCTACAAGAGCACTAACATTTGACTTACAAAACAAGCATGACGAGACAAGCATGATAAGACAAGCAAGACACGATATGTATGATTCTAAACAAGAACAAGACAAGATAAGCATGATTTCTCACGAACCAAGAACACGACAAGACAAACATGATTTACAAGAGACAAGAATAAGACAAGAAAATTTTTTAAGCACGACAAGTAAGTTTTGGAAAACAAGAAAGATTATTTCAAGTACAAGCTATGAATTATGCACATATGATTTACATGAGGTTTTGCATTTGGTTTTCATGCATGCTCATGAACGCATTGTTTAAATTTCCAGTATGTTATGAGGTGTATTATGTCATTGTTAGCTAGTAGATTGTACTCGTTGAGTGTTTCAATACTCAGTTGTACATTTTGATGTCGGCAGGTACACCTTTTGATATTTGTGCTCCGGGTCCTTGGGTCGAGGAGGACTATCGTGAGGAGTCATATGTAGAGCATGCAATAGAGCCTCAGGTGGAGGCAAGAGACTTAGATAGTTGGCCCTATCAGGGTGACTATTGAGTGTGAGAGAGATAGTTTATATTTTGTATTTTGATAGATGGGTCTATCCACCTTTAAACTTAGTCATGTTATGTATAAAAGCTTGGAATACTAGTCATGTATAGAAAAGAGAAATTCTTGGGTTCACGCTTTTGCATTGATTTCGCTTCCGTACTTTGATTTATGTTTCCGTTATGTATGTGCCTTGTATATTGCAGGATGGTTTGTCATGTTATGACAGTAACATCTAAAGTCTCACCTAGTTCCTAGGGGAGATTTTGGCGCATTACAAAGTTAGTATCAAAACTAACGCATTAGGTTCACTAGGGTAAGGTTGTTCTCTGAGTCAAACTTAGAACTCAGATGAATTTCAAAGTTTATGTATGATACTAGAGTGGGTATCATATCAGAGCCTAGGCATTAGATTTCCATAGGGTCACTTAGTAATTGATGCCATGATTGAAATAAGGCAATAGGTTTAAGAAAAGAGTCGTATTCCAAGTATAGACTAATTATTTAGTCTTAGTCCATAACCGGTTGAAACTTAACCGAACTTAGTATCCTATGCTAGAAACACCAATTGTATGCTTAAACTATTGCAATGTATACCTCGATGTATTACTATCATTTATCTTATAAGGATTGAATGATTTTGAAGTTATGATTGAGATAAAGTTGGTTTCCAAGTTAGACTCATGTGTTGCTATTGTTCTCAGGATTAAGTCATGAGATGTATCATAAGGGGTCGCGGACACCATACAAGGAGTAATAGGATGTCTCCTCCTCCAGCGGGGGATGCATCGCCCGAATTTACTTAGGCCTTTGCATCTATTGCAGAAACCTGGGCTATACTGGCAGTCAGGCCTATTGATGTTACTCCTGCTACACCTACACCTCCTCCTGTATACAATACTTCAGGACTTGAGACATTTAGGAGATTGCATCCTCCTACTTTCTGTGGTACTATAGACCCCATGGTCGCAGAAGAATGGGTGATGCAACTGGAAAATATTTTCAGAGCGCTCTGCTGTACCGATGAGCAGCGAGTTGACTGGGTCACCTTTGTGATGGAAGGTGCGATCGAGCACTAGTGGAGAGTGGCACAGAGATAGAGGGAATCCACCAGGGTGGGGGAGCCATGGACATGGCCAAAATTTCTGGATGTCTTCTACAAGCCATATTTTCCAGCTGTTGTCAGGGAGCAGAAGGAGATTGAGTTCATGACTCTTAAGCAGGGAGAGCTGAGTGTGGCTGACTATGAGGCTACTTTCGTAGAGTTGTCAAGGTTCGTATCTCACCTGATTGCATCAGAACTTATGCGGGTCAAAAATTTTGAGCGAGGGTTGAGGCTCTTTATTCGAGACAGGGTCTCGATGTTCCAGGTGGGTATCTGGGGAGAAGTGGTGAGTAAGGCAAAGCTTGCTGAGAAGAATTCCAAGGAGTTCTTCGAGAGGAGAGACAGAGTCTTTTCGAGAGGTCAGTCTAGTGGCTTAGGGCTACCAGAGAAGAGGGCTAGGATAGCCCTATACCAGCCAGCCAGGTCTGCATAGACCCAGATGCCTCCTTTAGTACCATAGGCACCTCGCCCTACTACTACGCAGACCCTCGCTCCGCGCCATCTCAGGACATGGGATATGTGCCTCCCGCACCCTCTACATTTTCTTATGAGGTCTGCACTCATTGTGGTAAGAGACACGTGGCGGGAGAGTGTCGAAAAGTGTTCGGTGGATGTTTCCACTATGGTGACTAGAGCCACATGATCAGAGATTGTCCTCAACTTCAGTTGCCATCTCCGTCTCAGGGGAGTAGGCTCCCTATTCAGCAGCCTTCTTAGCAGGACTCCTCACAGGCATCAAGGCCCTCACAGTCTATACGGCCACCTCGTCAGGCAAACCAGGGTCGAGTCTTTACCATGACTGAACGGGATGCACGGACATCTGATGATGTCGTGCAAGGTACGCTAGGGTGTTAAATTCTTTAAGTTGTGAATACTTGCTATTAGATGATATGGTTGCTTATGTGTACAACATGTTACCTATATATTATGTGTATTCTTGCTGGAAATCTATTGATGTTAGTTATTTAAATTACACAGGCGCATTATTAGTAAATGAATGTCTAGCTCGAATGTTGATCGACACAGGATCCACTTATTCCTTCGTTTCGCCTAGTTTTGCAAAAGGATTTTCATCCGAACTGAGTCAACTATGTCAGGAATTGACCATTTCGATTCCACTTGGCAAGTCGGTTGATATAGATCGGGTATACCTGGATTGCATAGTCCAAGTTGGGCAGCATGAATTGCTGATCGATCTTATCATCCTTGGGTTCTAGGACGTAGACTTCAACATTATTCTCAGGATGGATTGGCTCGCTGCACACCATGGGCACGTAGCTTGTTATGAAAAGATGGTAAACTTTAAGCCAGAGGGCATCAAGCCGTTCCACTTCCGTGGACTACGGAGGAGAGATATAACCCGTCTAGCGACTCTAAGTCTTTCAAATTTGGAGGCACAAGACTCCTCAGTCATTCCGGTTGTGAGTGAGTACTTGGACGTGTTTTCCAAGAAATTTCTTGGATTACCTCCAGATCGGGAGATCGAGTTCGCAATAAAGATTGCTCTTGGCACTGCTCCAATTTCTAGGGTCGTAAAGGATGGCTCCAATAGAGCTTAAGGAGTTGAAGGAGCAGATTGAAGAGTTGCAACAACTTGATTTCATTTGACCAAGTGTGTCATCGTGGGGAGCTCCAGTACTCTTCGTGAAGAAGAAGGATAGGTCGATGAGAATGTGCATCGACTATAGGCAGTTGAATAAGGTCACGATCAAGAATAGTTATCCTTTACATCGGATAGACGACTTATTTGACCAACTGAAGGGAGCAAGATTTTTCTCCAAGATTGATCTTCGATTGGGTTATCATCAGTTGAAGATCAAGGCCAAAGATGTTCCCAAGAATGCTTTTAGGACTCGGTATGGGCACTACTAGTTCCTTGTCATGCCTTTCGGTTTGACGAATGCACCGGCTACGTTCATGGATTTGATGAACCGGGTGTTCAGACATTATCTCAATCGATGCGTCATTGTGTTCATCAACGATATTATGGTGTATTCCTAAACACGGGAAGACCATGATCGAGACCTTCGCCTTACTCTTGAGACCCTTCGAGAGCATAGACTGTATGCTAAGTTGAGTAAGTGCGAGTTCTCGTTGGAAAGGTAGCGTTCCTTAGCCACGTGGTTGCTACCGAATATTTCATAGAGAGGTTCTCTAGTTTAGTGGCACCACTCACATGCTTGACACGGAAGGATGCCAAGTTTGCTTGGAGTGACAGGTGTGAAGCAAGCTTTGTGGAGTTGAAGAAGCGGCTCACTACGGCTCCCATTCTTACAGTGCCATCTAGGAGTGGTGGTTTCGTGGTTTACAGTGATGCCTCAAATATTGGGCTAGGATATGTTCTTATGCAGCGCGGGAAAGTCATCACCTATGCTTCCCGCCAGTTGAAGGATCACGAAAAGAACTATCCCACGCACAACTTAGAGTTGGCCACAGTGGTACTTGTATTAAAGATTTGGTGACATTACCTTTATGGGGAATAATTTTACGTATTCACGGATCACAAGAGTCTGAAGTATCTGTTTTCCCAGAAGGAGCTGAATTTGATGCAGTGTTGATGGATGAAGTTCTTGAAGGATTATGAATGCTTCATTCAGCACCACCTAGGTAAGGCAAACGTGGTGGCAGATGCTCTTAACAGAAAGCATCATGGGCTCTTGGCTCATATGATGGTGCGAGAGTGAAAGTTGTTGGAGGATGTGTCTAACCTTGACACTAGCTTCAACCTTCCTACCTATGGGCCGATGATGGCTAATATCACTATTAGGCCTTACATCCAGGTTCTGATCTGAGAGTTATAAGGCTCGGATGTTGAGTTGCTTGCTTACAGAGATAAGTCGGTTAACAATGGCAATGAAGAGTTTGCCTTGAATGGTGAAGAGACCATCACATTCAAGGGAATGTTATATGTTCCAGTCGATGAGAAGCTTAGATGAGAAATCTTGGACGAAGCTCATTGGTCCAAGTATACAGTGCATCCTGGGGGTACAAAGATGTATTAGAACCTCAATGGACACTTTTGGTGGCAGAACAGGAAGAGGGAAGTGGCGGAATATGTGTCTCGGTGTTTAGTGTGTCAGCAGGTTAAAGCCGAGCATATGAGGCCAACAGGTCTTTTGCAATCCCTTCCGATTCCCAAATGGAAATGGGAAAATATCTCTATGGATTTCATTATTGGGTTGCAAGGATGATGAAGAACTCTGATGCCATTTGGGTGGTGGTTGACCATCTGACGAAGTCCCCCAATTTCTTGCCGTATCAGACTACGTTTAACTCGAACCAACTTGCAGCATTGTACATCAAAGAAGTGGCACGATTGCACAGAGTACTAGTCAGCATTGTGTTAGGTCGGGATCCAAGATTCACTTCTAGGTTCTGGAAGAACTTTCAGAGTGCAATTGGTTCTAGTTTGGACTTTAGCACCACCTTTCATCCTCAGATAGATGGAAAAACCGAGAGGGTGAACTAGATTATAGAGGACATGCTTCGAGCTTGCATGTTGGACTTCAAAGGCAATTGAGAGGATCACTTGCTGTTGTTAGACGAGCATAAAATGACATCTTTCGAGGCCTTGTATAGGCAAAGTTGCAGGTCCCCTCTATACTGGGCTGAAGTTGGTGAAAGGAAAATTTTGGGTCCAGAGTTGATCGAGCCGACCGCAGATAGGGTCAGGGTTATCAAGGAAAGGTTGAAGGCTGCATAGGATTGACAGAAGAGCTATGCTGACACCCGTAAGAGAGATCTTGAATTCCTTGTTGGCGATTTTGTGTTTGTCAAGATTTCACCGACAAATGGTGTTATGAGGTTTGGGAAGAGGGGCGAGCTTAGCCTAGGTAGGTGGGTCTATTTGAGATCATCACCAGAGTTAGTGAGGTTACTTATCGGGTAGCTCTACCCACTCATATGACAGCCATTCACAATGTGTTCCACGTTTCCATGCTCCAGAAATATATCCCAGATCCGTCACATGTTATTGAGTTAGATCCTTTGGTAATTCGGGAAGACATCACATTAGTGGAACAACTGACCTGAATCTTGGACCGCAAGGAACAAGTATTACGCACCAAAGTTATTCCCTTAGTGCTCGTGCAATGAGACCATCACTCTAGGGGGGCAACTACGTGGGAGCACGAAGCCGAAGTGAAAGAAAAGTACCCGCAATTGTTTGTTTAGGGTATATCATGCATTTTGTGGTTCGTTCCAATTTCGAGGATGAAATTTCTATAAGGGGGGAAGATGTAGAACCCCGAAACTCATTTACCATATAGTGAATAGTGTCAATGAATAGTGAATTTTGATCAAAATGGGTCTTCTATGTGTTATGATGTATGCATTATGAATAAAAATAGTTGGAACCTAAAATATAATTGTGTAGGGGTGTTTAAGCCAAGGTAAAAGAGTGGAAGCACTCTAGGTAAGTTAAGGGAAGAAAGGGATCACTCTAAGTGGAAGAAAAATGGGAAAAACAAAGGATTCACCAAGTTCTGGTGAATCTCGGTCGATCACCCTTCAAGGCTGGTCGACCGGCTATCACGAAACAACCCAAAAATGGGCAACAGTGGGTGAGTTATGCAAGGCCGGTCGACCGACCTCCCTAGCCGGTCGACCGACTGTCACCGAAAAGCCCCAAATGGACTTTATAGTAGGTCTTTTAAGAAGGCCGGTCGACCAGCAGTCGACCAACCCTCCTACCTGGTTGACCGAGACCCCGAATTTTTGCCCAGTTTGGTCTGGGGGACTATTTCATTAAGGGTAGGAAGGTCTTCTTACCTCCCATTTTCTTATATAAGCCCTAATTTTGTGGGTGAGAGTTTCATAAACCCTTAAGGCATAAATTGAGAGAATTTGGGGATAGTTAGAAAGGAAGAAAGGGAAAGCTAGGGCTTTGGCAAAGGTGGAGCTTGGATCCTTCCTTCAAAGCTTGGATCTCATCTTCTCAACCCTCCTCAAGCTTTTCTCCAATCTAAGAAGTAAGTACTCCTACTATCTAGCCTTGTTATGATACAAATATAGAAATGAGGATTGAATGTATGAATGGTGGATTGAAATAGTAAGTAAACCCTTCTAGTTAACTTAGGGATAACCTAGATCCCAAACCTAGGTTTCCAAGCTTGAAATGTTGAGATTGCTTCCATGTGTTTTCAAATTCCTAAAACTATCATGATTTCCCTAAAAAGTATGATATGGATGTAATAGGCTAAGTAACTATAAGCTATGGAATGTATGTCAAATGTATAATGCCTATTTCCATTATCTCATGCTTCAAGCTTCTTCATGCATACTATGATGCTTTTAAGGTTCTTCCATGTTTATAAGATATTTAAATGCCCACATGATTATTTCTTTAAGTATCACCATGACATTATGATGCTTACCATTCATTATGCACAAGCATGTATGCATGACCGAGTTTTCTAAGTACAAGGATATGAGAAACAACCAAAGAACAAGACAAGTGATTTACAAAACGAATGATAAAGCCGAATTTTAGGTTGGTCAAGGATAGGGCATATCAAAGGATATGCCATATCTGGCTTCAAGAAAATAAGACAAGATATCAAGGATGTTAGTGTGCCTTTTCTATTTCATTGAAGGGTATTTACATACCTGGCTCACAAGTTGCTTTTAAGTATTTCGATGAAGGGTATTTACATATCCGACTCACAAGTTGCTACAAGGGCACTAACATCTGGCTCACAAAACAAGCATGACAAAACAAGTATGATAAGACAAGCAGGACATAACAAGTGCGATTCTAAACAAGAACAAGACAAGATAAGCATGATTTTGTTGGACATTATGTCCTGAAAAGTCATTTAGATTGTAAGATTTTTATTGATTAGATTAATAAAAACATATTCTTTATCTATTGTGAATTCATTATGGGTAATTGACCATGATCATAAGATGATCTATACGATATGAGATATCGATCAAGGTACTTAGGATATATTGTAGGAAAGCTATGTGATAGGTATTGGACTATTACAGGCAGATATAGCTTTCCAGTTCCTTATACCTTATAGAGTCACAGCTGTGAGTGAAGCTGGGCACTTCACTTATATGGCTACCACAATGCTAAGATGTTCTCAATGGTTAAGATATAGTTTTATCTCAAAATATTATAGTGGAGACTACACATCATCATATAGGTGCTTAAATATACACTAACTGATTGTATGCAATGAGAGACCTCTTGCATAAACATACTATTAGATAGTTGGTCTCTCATTCACATTGAGCAATTTCGATGATCCTTAGATCTGATGAGTTTATTTATAACTGAGCAGTGATTTGGCTGTTTTGATTGTACCCAAGTATTCTCTACCTGAGGGACTACGATAGGGTGACAGTTGGATAATCAGAAAGCTGTTCGAGTCATGATAAATTTCAAACAAGAAATCTATGCTCATTAAATTGAGAGATTATCCAAGTTCCAGGTAAGACAGTCGATTAAGCTTAAATCCTGTACAGGCGATTTTGAAAGCAAATAAGTTTGAAATATAGTTTTGATAAAATATACTTAATAAAAGTTTTTCTCAAAATGTTTTACATAAGTAATAGTTTTTCAAGGCTTAATCAAATGTCTTGGAAACTCGGATGATATACAATGGGCTATGAGTTAGATAGTATATTAATCTCGAAGGCCCATTAGGGATAATGTTATTAAAAGGATCAATCGAATTAAAAAGTTCATGTGGCGGGATCCTTTATTGGTTAATGTTCTTACACTAAGATTCAATTACAACATGGATATCTCACGTCACTTGCAATTCCGATGTCATTCCTATTTAAAGGTCAATGGGATAACATCGGGTAAGCCACAGTTAGAAATTCCCAGAGCAATTTGTGGAGATGCTTATAAAAGAAATACAAGCTCAAATAATAGATTAAATGTTAATCTATATTTAAGGATTAAATGCTAATCTTTAATAAATAGATTAAATGTTAATCTATGGTTTAGATTAAATGTTAATCTAAATTAAAGGATAATAATAATAATTATTTAATTAACCAAGTATAAGAGGATATGGGTTTGATCCATATCCATAAAAGACCATAATGATGGACCTTATTGGTGGGCTCAAGCCCATGGGATAATCTCCCCTAAGTGGGCGCCCACTTCATGTTCCCTAGGTTTATGAGATTTATTGGTTAATAGAAAATTGTTAATTAATTAGTCATTATCTAATGAGATTAGATGCCTTACTTGGAAAAGAAGAAACAAAGAGATAAGGATTAAACCTTATCTTTAATCCTTACTTGGAGCTCAAGACTCTCCTTATCTCACGCCCCCCTCTAGCTCACGTCCACCTTATGGTGTTTCTAATTTGATTAAAATCCCTAATCATTAGGGAATTGGTTAGAATCCCTAGATTCTAAGGAATTAGTTACATCCCATTAATTAAGAAATCCTTTTAGGAAAATGAATTATAAATTAGAAAGTTTGTTATAACTAATTAGTTATGGATAAACGTAGAGTTTAGTTAATGATAAGAGTTATCATTATTTAGTAACTCTTTGGGATAACTATCATTATTAGATAATGATAGAGATAACTATCAAGATGTGGATAAGATCCACATCTATATAAACCCAACACCCAAAACCGCGAAAAAAAGGTTCATGATTATTGAATATTGATTATTCTCCAAGCAAAAACTGTGTGGGTTGAGAGGATTATTATTTTATTTCTCAAAATTTCGTGGGCTTAGAGAGAATATTCCTAAAGAGATTTCATGAGCTTCAAGATAAAATCCTTAAGGGATTTTTGTAGGGTAGTGGTAACACCCTATATGATTTTGTGAGCTAGGGTTTTGAACCCTAAGGATTTTGTGAGATAGAAAGTCTACTCCATCATCATCCTTCATCTCTTTGTTCTTCAAAAAACCAAGAATAGATTCGAAAGCTTCGTGGGGATAGTGAAGAACGAGAATCGAGCTTCGAGTATTTCTTCGAGAAATCTCTACAAACAGTTCTAACGATTCATCGTGTTTTGTGCTTCACCGGTGAACATCATTTACCGAGTAATTTTCTAAACATGTAGTTAATATTATTTGTTATCTATGGTGTAAAGATCTTTGGGATCAAGTATTCCGCATAATTTTTTATCAGGATTCTAGTACAAGCTATGAATTATAAGAGACAAGACAAACATGATTTATAAGAGACAAGAAAAAGTTTTAAGCACGACAAACAAGTTTTGGAAAACACGAAAAGATAATTTCAAGTACAAGCTATGAATTATGCACACATGATTTACATGAGGTTTTGCATTTGATTTTCATGCATGCTAATGAACGCATTGTTTAAATTTCCAGTATGCTATGAGGTGTATTATATCATTGTTAGTTAGTAGATGGTACTCGCTGAGTGTTTCAATACTCATCCATACATTTTGATGTCGGCAAGTACACCTTTTGATATTTGTGCTCCGGGTCCTTGGGTCAAGGAGGACTATGGTGAGGAGGAGTCATACGTAGAGTCTCAGGTGGAGTCAAAAGACAGATAGTTGGCCCTATCAGGGTGGCTATTGAGTGAGAGAGAGAGAGTTTTTATATTTTGTATTTTGATAGGTGGGTCTGTCCACCTTTAAACTTAGTCATGTTATGTATAAAAGCTTGGAACACTAGTTATGTATAAAAAAGAGAAATTTTTGGGTTCACGCTTCTGCATTGATTTCGCTTCCGCACTTTGATTTATGTTTCCGTTATGTATGTGCCTTGTATATTGCAGGATGATTTGTCAGGTTATGACAATAATGTCTAAAGTCTCACCTAACTCTTAGGGGGGATTTTGGGTCGTTACAGTCCCCAATTCTTCGGGTCAGGACTAATCCCCAAGGGTGAGACATGAGCCCTCAACTCGCCACACCAGGTAAGTCCCGGTAAACCCGTGCGGGGCTGGCCCCAAAGAGGGAGTGAGAAGTCAAACCTAAGACCTTCTGCTTCATGAGGCGTAAGTCCCGGGAACCACTGATCCAACCCTTTCGGGGTTAATATTAATACTCTCTTATTTCCAAAATACTTTTGGCCAGATGTCTCAGAAGAATCCTTCTTGGCATCCCACCTTGGTTCCTCTACTTTGGGCTCTCAATAGCTGCTCTCTAGATGAGGATGAAAAAAAAAGGACCAAGTTGATGTACACGTTTGGAATTGGTTTAGATTGAGAGAGGGGTGAGTGAGAAAGATATGGACTAGAAGAAAGAAAATGCGTGCGTGAGTGAGAGAGAGAGAGAGAGTTGGTACCATCGGGCTTCCCTCCACGGCTCCACCCTCCAGATAAGGCAATTCTCCTACTATAGCAGCCACCCTTTCTTCTAAACGGAATCCTATCCATACATATATAGTGCTCAGCTTAGAAGAGGACCCTGCGGCAGGGTCCTCTTCTCATGACTCAATAGGAAGGATTTTTTTTCAATACCCATAGGGTATCCAATCATACAATACCCATAGATCTGAACGATATATTCTAAAGATAGACAGTTCAGATGCGTTCTTACACTTAGTTACATGCTAGTTACTTATTTATAAGTGTTTTAATCCAACAGGTAATCCGTTGGAGAAAAAAATGTGGGGAAATCATGGCCTGATGAATGGCCACGAATCTTAGGTATTGAACGGTTAAATACCCTAGGGGTAGGAAACGTGAACGAATCATTTCAAGGTTGGCCCACTCACCCCTATGCATATAATAAGAAAAAAATTTCTTTTCAAAATTTATGGGGGGCTTCAGCCCCTGGCCCCATGTGGCTCTGCTTCGTGTCCTTTTACCACTTTTTAAGCATGGTTAAGCTTAATTAAATTAAAATAAATAATTTTGTTTTTCTAAAAACCATGGTTAGATTGGTTAACCCTAGAGGTCAAACCATAGTTGATGTATTGTGAAAAAGGGTTGAGATCAACGGGGTCAGCTTAGAAGCTGACCCTTGGGTCCATTTTCCATTTGCCTTTCCTTTCCTATTTGCTTGAGGGTTCCTTTGTCAGAGTTTGAGTATTAGGGTTGTCAATGAGCCGAGCCAGCTCGTGAGCCAGTTTGATTTGTCTCGAAATAAGACGAGCTTGAGTTGGGTATTTGAACTCGTTGGGCTGAGCTAAACGATTGAACCCATTTGTTAATCAAGCCAAACACAAACAATGAGCAGCTCGTTGCGGTACCAATTATAATACCTTAATAATATTACTGTTCGCATAGAAGTTCGAAAACTTCAATATATTTTTTTCTTAAGGTAAAATTTAAAAGGTAACTTCAGTTTTTCAAAATTTACAAATCCTCTATGCAGTGGTGGAGTTAGGATTCTCTTGCAAGGGGGGCTAACCATGGGGGTTCGAAAATTCTTTTTTCGAGGGCCAAGTTCATGGCCATCGCATATGTTTGTATCCATTTGTAACGAATATTTGTTATTTTTTACGTTTAGGGGGGTTAGTGTAACACCCCAAAATACCCCCTAGGAGTTAGGATACTTTGGCGATGTGACCTAACCTTAAATCAACCTGCAAAACACCCACAGAACATATACAATAGAAGATGACAGCGGAAACATAACTATAAAACACATCGGAAGTCTAACCACCTCTAAGTATATACACATGGTCCAAGTTTAATACAAAGAAATCAAAACAAAGAAAGTGCGGACATGCCCGCCAAAATACATGGATATAATCACTCATGCTCACCCACAGCTAATCCACTCAGAATCTAACACCACCTACTGATAACCCTCTACGGGAGGTTCCTCCAAAGGTTCCTCGACGTAATCCTCCTCCACCCATGGGCCAGGAGCACAAACATCAAATGGAGCAGCAGCTCCCTCAGAACCTGCCGACATAAGAAGTACGGCTGAGCATGGAATACTCAGCGGGTACTAAATACTAACCAACAGTCATAGTATACAGATAGCATACATAAAGTAGGAAACAAATTTCATATATAGAACATGAACAATTTATATCATACAAGGAAGTAAAGCAATTTATATTCATGCTTGCATTCAAAAAGACTGATAAAATCCTTGAAAACATCGTGCACTTGACTTGACTTGAAATACCCTTTGTGTGATTGGGAACTTGTTAACCGTGCCATGCTTGTCATGCTTGCATCATGCGTGCCCTGTCGTGTCATGCGTGTCATGCGAGTATCATGCTTGCTTGTTCATAATTTAAACATGTTCACATGCCTAGTTGCCGTTCATAGTCCGTCGCAACTAGTACCCTATATGCAGATGGGTATGGCTAGTTGCCATTCATAGCCCGTCGCAACTAGCATCCATGCAGAATGTGAATGCCTAGTTACCGTTCATAGCCCGTCGCAACTAGTATCAATGCGGAATGTGAATGCCTAGTTTCCGTTCATAGCCCGTCGCAACTAGCATCCATGCAGAATGTGAATGCCTAGTTGCCCTTCATAGCCCGTCGCAACTAGCATCCATGCGGAATGTGAATGCCTAGTTGCCGTTCATAGCCTGTCGCAACTAGCATCCATGCAGAATGTGAATGCCTATGCTATGCGTGTCATGCCATGCTATGCTATGCGTGTCATGCGATGCTATGCATGTCATGCGAGGGGATGGGAGACCTTTCCCTATGCAATGCATGATTGTCTTGCCCTTGTCAAAAACGAAGTGAAACATATCTTAGGATATGCCCCACCTCTACGTCCCATACTTAAAACATCGGTAAATCACGTCATTTCATGCGTGCTCGTGAGATCGTGTGCATACTTGCATTTGGAATTAAATATGGCAATTTGGGGTAATTCACAAAGCATAGCATATAGCAATTTAAGTGAGTATTAATCTACGCATTTTAAGAAATGTAGGAAACACACTATCATGAACCCTAACAAATTTCAAGAGCAATCAAGCGTGGGTTCCCTTAATTTATCATTTATTTTGTTCTCCTTGGCATTTCATCAAACATGGGGTGTGTTCATTATTCACTTAAACCTAGATCATGCTTTTCTAGGTGGGTTATGCTCACATCACACTTGTATGTTCATTATTAGTACAATGCCCTTTCCCATTCGTTCATCACATCACCCACACGGCATCCAGTCACCAACATCCATCTCCATTCACCATTCATACCACCAATCTCATAACACATATATATGTGAAGGAAAACAAGGAGAACAAAGGAAAAAGGGAAGCTATAACTAGGAGGGTAGTAAGAAGTACCGACCTTGACAAAAGAGGGAAGGAATCCCCTTCCAAAATGCACGTAAGTTGCTGCCCTAGCTTGGAACACGAGCTCCACGAATGCTTGAACCGAAATCTTGAAGAAATCGGGCTTGAGGTTGATCTAGGGTTTCAAAACCCTTTGATTTCTCTCCAAAATGGAAACCTAGGTTTTGGAAAACCTTCTCCTTTCTCTCTATCTCTCAAAAGACTCTAAGGGTTGTGTATGAACCCTCAAATGATCGGGCAAAGCCTTTAAGGTATGAGTGAAACGCCCAAAAGATGAAAACACCCTTAATGAAATTTTTGCAAAAACATGTGGACCGAGCGATCGGTGGTTATGACCGATCGATGGGTTGCCTACCGAGCGATCGGTGTTTATGACCGATCGATCGGTCAAAAACTCACTCTCTGGAAAATTTCCCCATACAAAATTTCTGACCGTGCGATAGCTACCGATCGATCGGTTATGGACCGATCGATCGCTAACTGGACTGAGCGATCGGTGCTCTATATATCTGGACTGTTTTGACCATATCTTTTGACTCGCTCGTCGGATTTTGAAGATTCAACTTGCGTTGGGTTCGTCTTTCGAAAACGCACATTTCTGACATTTTAGAATTTCCAATTTCTCTCTTATTTATTAATTAGACTATAAGGAATGCCAATTAGCTACGAAAACGGTATTCATTAAGTATAGAAAAGTCCGGGGTGCTACATTCTCCCCCCCTTACAAAAATTTCATCCCCGAAATTTGGACGATACATAAATCAATCGAGGATACTTCCCCATACTTAACCCTTCCTACTGAACGATATGATAATCCTCTATTAATCAGTATAAGGCTAGGCACTCACTTATCGGCAAGGCACCTAGTTTTCTCATAAAACTCAACATCATTCTAAATAGCAGGAAAAATTTTCATAACATAAGGTAGCACAATTACATACAAGTGGCAACTGACTGCCCATGACAAAACACAAAATACATTCCCTTCTGCACAAAAAAAAAAAAATTTCTTCTCCCTCTCACATCCTCATGCCATATCCTTTGGTGCCTGAGCATTCTATTCTGGAGTGGCAAAGGCTTGTCTTTGGTTAGCCTAGTAAGGGGGTTGTGTGGACTGCTGGGGGCTTAATGCTTTTGTAGACCCCTGCGGAGGTGACCGCCTAACCGTGGGCCTACTTCCCCGAGAATAAGGTGGCATCTGACGGCTGGGACAATCCTTGATCAGGTGGCCCTGGCGACCACAGTGGAAACATCCACCGGAGATTCTCCTACACTCTCTGGCCACATGCCTCCTCCCACAAAGGGTACATATCTCGTAAGAGTAGGTGGAGGGCGCATATCCTGTTGCCTGAGATACTGCGAGGCGGGGTGGCTGCATGGTAGCCGTGTGCGATGCCGGTGGAGCAACCGAAAGAGAAGCCTGTGGTGCAGTGGGAGGACTCCATACCTGCATATGTCTAGAGGACTGGTACCTAACCCATGCTTCTGCGACCAATGGGTCCATATCACCATAAAACACCGGGGGCCTCATCCTCCAAAGTGCCTCACTTCCTGTGGCATGATGTGTAGGGATAGGTACAAGTACCGCCGTAGGAATGGGGGTAGTGGGCTGCCTAGTGGCAAGTATTGCTAGTGTCTCTGCTATGGATCCCAAGACCTGAGTGAGATCAGGCTGCTCATCCCTCAATGGAGGAGGAGATACTCCACCCCTTATAGTGTGGTATCCACGACCCTGATTGCCACGTCTCATGGTTTACTCCTGAGGACGATAGCAAAGCATGAGTCTAAATTGAATCCCATCAAAATCCGATATTGCATTTTCATAATAGTAAGTATTTATCAAAGTCTAGAACATACATCAAGGTACACATACCATAGCATAATAATATACTCTAAGGTTCCTAGCGAAGCCAAGATGCGATGTTGGTTGCGTTGCAACTGGTTATGGTCTAAGGCTAGCTCCTTAGTTGCTACTTAAGGGCAACAAATTCTCCAAAGCAGAGGTTGGACTCAAGCCCCTAACCCATGCGAGCACATCGTACATATCTAAGTACAATTAGAATAGTATAATTGTACAAGTAGTTTCCCTAGTGACGCTAAGCTTCACACTCGATTATGGTATTAACCGGCCATACACTTAAGACCTTAGCCAGTTTGAACTAATACTAATGACTAATTCATCTAATTGAGTTGTTTAGGTGATGTCCTCTAAATCTGGTGACATGTATGATGCTTCTAAGATCCACATGATGCATGCGGAATATGTATGTGATGTTTTATGATATCCGTGTGATGTTCAAGATATGTATGAATGTGCATACTACCCTTTGGAGTTGGAAATTCTTTATTATTATTATTATTATTATTTTTTTTTGGACTGGCATCATGTCTAGAACGTGCTACAGAATGAACGCGCATCTGTATCTAGACTAGGACCGAGCACTGAGTCTAGGGCGTGCTGCAGGCGCGCATCTAGAAACGTGCATCAAACATCCGTGAGCTCATCCAAAAATTATGTTTAATTGGGACTGAGCACTGGGTCTAAGACGTGCTGCAGAAAATGCGCAACTGTACTTAGAAGCGTGCATCGAGCATCCCTGGGTTGTTAAAATTATATTTGTTCCTTGAGTTAAAACGTATTACTATCTATATCTGTTTCTACTAGTCGTGGGGTTTCATGGAATTATCGTCATACCATGATGTGTGACTTATATTTCTTTGTGATGTAAGATGCATCTAGTATAGTTTAACAAGTTTAAAATTATACCAATTGCTCATAATATTACTTATCAAGCCTATGTCCCTATTTTCGTAAATTCTAATTTTTTCTAAACTTGTAAGACGACGGAGAATCCTACTGTCTCACTCGAGAGGACCCCATAGTACAGGGTATGACAAGGACCTACCACCATTTACCTACTCACACCTAGTCTGGACTCTAGCCTGAGTATTACTCAACTCATGAGTCTAACTGGGAATTCATTCCTAACACATGGGTTGTCACTTAGTACGTGACATATAGTATGCACACCACATATAACCCTAACAATACCACACATAATAGTATAAGTACATAGTACGCACACCATATAGCATATAATACCATATAACAATACCACATAAAATAGTATAGTACCATCATATTCATCTCGTCAAGTCACCAGAGTGGTTGTAATATTATACCTTGGTGTTCTAGCGTTCCTAAGACTTGTACTTGGTTGAAACAACCATTTTGACTAAGACTAAAGTTTAGTCTTACACTCTGATCAAGACTCTCTTCCGAATTACTTTCTTCCTAACTTGTTTCCTGACATATGCTCTTGTCAAGCCGTGGTATTCGATTCTAAGTGACCCTAAAGACCTAAAGCCTAAGCTCTGATACCACTTCTGTAACGCCCCAAAATACTCCCTAGGAGTTAGGATACTTTGGCGATGTGACCTAACCTTAAATCAACCTGCCAAACACCCACAGAGCATATACAATAGAAGATGACAGCGGAAACATAACTATAAAACACATCGGAAGTCTAACCACCTCTAAGTATATACACATGGTCCAAGTTTAATACAAAGAAATCAAAACAAAGAAAGTGCGGACATGCCCGCCAAAATACATGGATATAATCACTCATGCTCACCCACAGCTAATCCACTCAGAATCTAACACCACCTACTGATAACCCTCTACGGGAGGTTCCTCCAAAGGTTCCTCGACGTACTCCTCCTCCACCCATGGGCCAGGAGCACAAACATCAAATGGAGCAGCAGCTCCCTCAGAACCTGCCGACATAAGAAGTACGGCTGAGCATGGAATACTCAGCGGGTACTAAATACTAACCAACAGTCATAGTATACAGATAGCATACATAAAGTAGGAAACAAATTTCATATATAGAACAGGAACAATTTATATCATACAAGGAAGTAAAGCAATTTATATTCATGCTTGCATTCAAAAAGACTGATAAAATCCTTGAAAACATCGTGCACTTGACTTGACTTGAAATACCCTTTGCGTGATTGGGAACTTGTTAACCGTGCCATGCTTGTCATGCTTGCATCATGCGTGCCCTGTCGTGTCATGCGTGTCATGCGAGTATCATGCTTGCTTGTTCATAATTTAAACATGTTCACATGCCTAGTTGCCGTTCATAGTCCGTCGCAACTAGTACCCTATATGCAGATGGGTATGGCTAGTTGCCGTTCATAGCCCGTCGCAACTAGCATCCATGCAGAATGTGAATGCCTAGTTGCCGTTCATAGCCCGTCGCAACTAGTATCAATGCGGAATGTGAATGCCTAGTTGCCGTTCATAGCCCGTCGCAACTAGCATCCATGCAGAATGTGAATGCCTAGTTGCCGTTCATAGCCCGTTGCAACTAGCATCTATGCGGAATGTGAATGCCTAGTTGCCGTTCATAGCCCGTCGCAACTAGCATCCATGCAGAATGTGAATGCATATGCTATGCGTGTCATGCCATGCTATGCTATGCTATGCGTGTCATGCGATGCTATGCATGTCATGCGAGGGGATGAGAGACCTTTCCCTATGCAATGCATGATTGTCTTGCCCTTGTCAAAAACGAAGTGAAACATATCTTAGGATATGTCCCACCTCTACGTCCCATACTTAAAACATCGGTAAATCACGTCATTTCATGCGTGCTCGTGAGATCGTGTGCATATTTGCATTTGGAATTAAATATGACAATTTGGGGTAATTCACAAAGCATAGCATATAGCAATTTAAGTGAGTAATAATCTACGCATTTTAAGAAATGTAGGAAACACACTATCATGAACCCTAACAAATTTCAAGAGCAATCAAGCGTGGGTTCCCTTAATTTATCATTTATTTTGTTCACCTTGGCATTTCATCAAACATGGGGTGTGTTCATTATTCACTTAAACCTAGATCATGCTTTTCTAGGTGGGTTATGCTCACATCACACTTGTATGTTCATTATTAGTACAATGCCCTTTCCCATTCGTTCATCACATCACCCACACGGTATCCATTCGCCAACATCCATCTCCATTCACTATTCATACCACCAATCTCATAACACATATATATGTGAAGGAAAACAAGGAGAACAAAGGAAAAAAGGGAAGCTATAACTAGGAGGGTAGTAAGAAGTACCGACCTTGACAAAAGAGGGAAGGAATCCCCTTCCAAAATGCACGTAAGTTGCTGCCCTAGCTTGGAACACGAGCTCCACGAATGCTTGAACCGAAATCTTGAAGAAATCGGGCTTGAGGTTGATCTAGGGTTTCAAAACCCTTTGATTTCTCTCCAAAATGGAAACCTAGGTTTTGGAAAACCTTCTCCTTTCTCTCTATCTCTCAAAAGACTCTAAGGGTTGTGTATGAACCCTCAAATGATCGGGCAAAGCCTTTAAGGTATGAGTGAAACGCACAAAAGACGAAAACACCCTTAATGAAATTTCTGCAAAAACACGAGGACCGAGCGATCGGTGGTTATGACCGATCGATCGGTTGCCTACCGAGCGATTGGTGTTTATGACTGATCGATCGGTCAAAAACTCACTCTCTGGAAAATTTCCCCATACAAAATTTCTGACCGTGCGATAGCTACTGATCGATCGGTTATGGACCGATCGATCGCTGACTGGACCGAGCGATCGGTGCTCTATATGTCTGGACTGTTTTGACCATATCTTTTGACTCGCTCATCGGATTTTGACGATTCAACTTGCGTTGGGTTCGTCTTTCGAAAACGCACATTTCTGACGTTTCGGAATTTCCGATTTCTCTCTTATTTATTAATTAGACTATAAGGAATGCCAATTAGCTACGAAAACGGTATTCATTAAGTATAGAAAAGTCCGGGGTGCTACAGTTAGAGCCCCCCTTCTCCTCGGCTCCACTCATCTCCAAGGCTACACCCCTATGCATATAATAAGAAAAAAATAATTGTTTTCAAAATTCCAAGGGGGCTTCAGCCCCCTGGCCCCATGTGGCTCTGCCCCTACCTCTAGAATAACTATGTTCAATTCTTAAGTTTTTTGTTTTTTTGGGAGGGAGAATTTAACGAGCATGTTTAACTCTTAAGATTTTGATTTGAATTCTTTTTGTTGAAATTAGGGAAAACGAGCTTAATATAATAGTGCAAGCTCACAATCCAGCTCGAGCTTGATTATCTATCGACGAGCCAAGCTCTAGCTAGCATTCAAGAGCTCGAAATGAGCTTGAGCCAGCATGTATATGTCACAAGCTGAGCTTGAGCAGCACTTGGCTCGGCTCAAATAGGCTCATTTATACTCGCACCATATATATGCCCATTGGCAAAAGCTTAGCTCTGGCTCGTGCCCGAGCTGGGCACTCGGGCATCCACTAAACAATGGGCACCTGACAGATAATATAGGGGAGAAGTCATTTCATTTTCTCCCCATGATTTTGGCTTCTCCCCACTTGATATCTCTCCCCTTTAAAACAACACATGCCCACTGGTTTGTGTACGCCCACCTCGGGCAGTCGCCAGAGCTAATCTTTTGCCATACCCATTATCATTTCTTTATGACTTTCCCAGAGCATCATACGGTTAACCAAAATTGGGATTAGAGTTCTCCTTGATCAAACCATTAATCACGGTCCTTTCTAGACCTATCAATTTCTATAGTTTCATGTTCACATTAGCCAGGTAACTAACGGTGTACCGGAGCTCGGTCGAATGTCCCTTAGAGGACTAATGGGAGAGGACTGGTCTACGTACATGGTTGTTTCGGCAGTGGAATGAAATCCTCCACGTTTGTAACCGGACTCGGGGAGTCCGGTTATGCCCCTGAGGTTGTCATGTGTCCTTTTTAACACCTCTTAACTATTGTTAAAATTCACCCATTCGTAGGGTTCACCCACCTATTCCTTGGTTTTTAAAGAAATATATTAATTTTTTTTTAATTGTCGTTACAAAATAATATTAAAATTTCTAAATTTTTATTTTCTAAACACCAAAAATAGGTGGGTGAATCCTAGAGTGGGTGAATCTTAATCACAGTTAAGCAGTGTCAAAAGGGACACGTGGCAATCTTAGGGGCGTAACCAGACTCCCCGAGTGGGAAGTCCTGGGTTCCATTTCTCACTCCCCCTTTGGGACTAGTCCCGCACGAGTTTACCAGGACTTACCTGGTGTGGCGGGTTGGGGGCTCACGTCGCACCATTGGGGAATAGTCCTGACTCAAAGGGTTGGGGACACCCCGAGTTTAAAAAAAAAAGAACTTGATTTTAGGCAAAATAGTATAATTCGCGTTATTTTAACTGAATCAGTTAATTTGTATCGTTCATCCAAAAAAACCTTGATTTACATTATTTTAACCGATTCAGTTAAAATACTTTTATCTTGAATAAGTTTTTATGAGATCAATTGGTGGCCATTGAGTCTTAAGTTAGACGCCCCACCAATAAAGACGGTCTTAGTTTGGGCCGAGATCATACGGTCTCAGAAGCTTTATCCTTGAGCTATTGATTGGACATTAGTCCCGAGTCAGTGAGTCAGTACGAATCTTCTTGATGTGGCATATCAAGTACTCACTGTACTGATCCTGAGGGTGTAAACGAGCCGAGTTGGGTTTTGTTCGAGTTGAGCATGTAACACATATATATGCTAGTTCAAGCTTGATGGACTCGACGAGCCGAGTTGGGTTTTGTTCGAGTTGAGCATGTAACACATGCATATGCTGGTTCAAGCTTGATGGACTCGAGCTTAATTCGACCTCTCGAATGCTAGCATAAGTTTGGCTCGTCTATAAATAATCGAGCTCGAGCTAATTCACTAGATTTTATGTTATTTTAGGTTTGTCTACCCCCTAATACTAGTTGGGTAAATTCATCGCATAAAACCATAATTCTTTTGTTCCATGGGATTGACTACATGCGGAGAAAAAAACATAAAGTTTGACATCTCCATAACAATTACTTTCAAATTTTGGAGTAAAAGCCTCAAAATCGTAGCAGCAAAACATCTTTAACATGTAGAAAAACACATCAATTAAAAGTTAAGAGTGATTTCTCAACACTTATAAAAATAAACTAATCCCCCATACCTACTTTCGTGACCTTCATGCTTATGATTTTTTTTACTTTTTTTTTTCAATTGCTTTAATTCAACTTAGAATGCAAATGGGAGGAATAGTGTGTATGAGCGTTGGTGATGGATTTTTCTAAAAGGGGTGAGGACGATTTATGTTTCTTTGTAAGTTGGGGTTTCTAACCCATAAAATATAAGAGAGAATTCCACCAGGGTGAAATTACCATTTAAGTCTTACCTTAACAAATTTCTATTTAAGTTTTTAAGCTTTTATGTGATAATTAATATTACTAGCAATTATAGGTAGTACAGTAAAATTAATTGAGCCATACCAAGTCGAGCAATTTGTTTCTTGTGTTATGCTCGATCATTTAGCTTGACTCGACAATACCCAACTCAATCTTGGTTCGTTCCAAACCAAATTAGCTAGTTCAGGAGATGGTTCGGCTCATTGATAGCCCTAATTGATCCTATTAGAATTTTGATCTGGCAAAAAGAAAAAAAAAACGTGCAAATGACACTGCCACTTGTCAAATAATTTCAAATTGTTTTGGGACGAAAAGTCAATGTAATCGGCGTGTTTTGTGTTAGTACTACAGTAATGGTGACACCTAAATAAGGCAGTGACTACCTTTGTATAGGAACCATATCCTCAACGGTTATAACCGGACTTGGGTAGTCTGGTTAATTACATCGTTGATCAGGTCACCACGTGTCCCTTTTGACACCCCTTAATTGTGGTTAAGATTCACCCACCCCTAGGGGTCACCCACCTATCCTTGTTTTTTAGTAGAAAAATTTGAGTCTTAGTAAGAATTGTCATGCCCCAAAATCTCATCTTAGTCAAATGAGGCTATGGACCCGTGATACTCATGTACAGTCTTATCTTAACAACATAAAAGACATACCACAATGAGAGTTTCAAAATTTCTCCTTAACGTTAATAATAATCCAATCGATAATTAATAAAATTCATCAATAGGTGACCAATCTTAAACATAAATAATTTGAATCATCCAACATGATCTCAATTATAAATTCAAACCTAAGAAACATCCATCCTAAAAATCTATTACAACTTCTTTAAAACAAATAAAATTACTAATGGATCAATAATATGGATATGGATCCAAATCAATCTCTCCCTCTGGATGATCACCTTTGGGTTCCTCAAAGTATTCTTCCTCAACCCAAAGTTCTGTGAATAGCTCTGAACCTAAACCTATCGACAAAAACAATTTGATTGAGCAATGAAAATGCTTAGTAGATATAAAGTCTAGCTAAGGATATATAATACCATGCATTTTAAGTCATATCATACATATCATAACTTACATGATTAGAGTGCGGAAAACATGTAAGCATGTCATATCATCATTCAATGACATGTTCAGACTAATGACTTGTGCAGAATTGAATACATGTGCAGATGCATATCAGTTCATACCAGATTTCATGTCAGTTCGTACCAGATTCCTATTTGTTCCATACCAAATTCATGTCAGTTCGTACCAGAATCATGATAGTTTGTGCTATCTGCATGATCATGTGACTTGACAACTTACTATGCCATGAACATATGCTTGAGTCTCATGATTAACTTTCATCTAGGTTATCCATTAGATTTCTATCTCTCACCATCGAAACTCCACCATAATGTCTCATACCACGATGGTAAAGAATTTAGGTTATTGAAATCATCCTCCAAGTACTTGCTTATGCAAAATTCAACCATCATATATGCATAGATAATCATAATAATCATGAGAATCATACCATAATACTTTATCATTCATGTAAGATATCACAATCAAATCATGCTTTAACAAGGCTCCTAACATCATAGCATAACATAATTCAACAACTCCATCATTATCCATTCGATCATAAACCATCACATATCCCTTCCTCCATATTCAATCACATATGCATCAAAACCTTTAAATCACCATATTATTATCATGTAACAATTTTCATAATCATCTTCAATTAATATTATGAAACCATAAATCATATCATAACACATATCCATTAATTTGTTCCAAATCTTGAATTCCATAATCTTTTCAATCATGCAAAGTCATAACATATAAATCATGCTTATCATATGTATTATTAAGTTAGATATATTATCATATGTATTATTAGGTTAGAACAAGATATCAAACATTTTACGATCGCATCCCTACGATCAAGCACTTGCGAATAGTCTTGGATCTTGATCTCCAATTTTTTCTTCTTCTCCAACCAAAACTCTTTGCAAAACCTTAGGTTAAAATCTCTCTGAGATTTTCAAAACTTTTAAATTGTTTAAAACCCATGAGTTAAAGGTCTATTTATAAACCTTAGAATCCTTAAACTTACTAATTCTCTAAATCCTATTTAAAAAAGAAAGTTTCTGGGCAAATTCCCAGATGGTCGGTCGATTGGTGGTGAGGGTCGGTCGACTGCTGGTCAGTCGGTCAACCGGTCTTGGTCGGTGATTGACCGCTGGTCTGCATGCTCTCTACCTAAAAACTCTATACAAAATTTAAACCCCATTTTTTGCTAGGGGTCGCCTGGTCTTGATAGTGGTCGACCCGTGGGTCTGTTTTCTTGCTTGTTTTGTTAGTTTTCTTCATCAAAACACTTAAAGCACTTTCACATATCATATGAATAGTCTCTATAAACATTAAATGCAATATTTTGACACAATTACCAACATGATCATTCAATTTGCATAATTATCAAGATATGAAGTTTTGGGTTTCTACAAGAACGTTTTGGACCCTAAAAGTGGCATCCATGGAGGTTAGGCACCCTTGAACTAGTCATATCTTCAATAAATTAGAGTGTTTGTGTCCTTTTATTTTATTATTTTATAGGTTCATGCCATTTGGCATCAGAGAATCTTTTCAAGCTAAAGATTGAGGGTTCAATGAATGGATTCATGGAAGTTTGGAGTATATATTATCAAGGCAAAGGTTGAAGAAAAACTCATCAAGGTGATTATTAAGAGGAAGACCCCCCCTGAAATGGTCACGTTTGACTTTGATGGTATTCATTGCGACTACTCTTATGCAAAGGCTCCACAGGTAATGCTTGGTAGAAGATATCAAACATTTTAATCCTTAACAACGAAGTTCTTTCTTGGGAGCTAGGTAGAATGTTATGGGGTCATTTTAAAAGTGAGTAAATTAGGATTGTATTATATTTAGTCAAATTTGAATTAGAATGTATCTTATCTTATTAGAGTTTAAGATATTTGGGTTTACTTGTAAAGGGAAGGAGTTATTCAATAAATAGGGGCCCAAAGAACTTTTGAGGAAGCATAGACATATGAGAATTTTCTAAGGAGGTTTCTCTCTCTCGAAGTTGAGGGAACGGAAGTGAAACCAACTTTCTTAATGGTGGAGAAACCCTTGGTGAAAGGGATTATTAATAGAACAAATCCGAAGGAAAAGTAAACAAGCATACACACAAAGAAAAACAAGAAAAAACAAAAGATATACAGGGTTTGGCAAATAACCTTGCCTACATTTATGGGCCAAGATCTGATTACATTTTCACTCGAGAAACCTTGAGAAACCAATACAAGAACACTCTATCCTATCAGATTAAACCCAAACTCAAGTCCATATATCATTGTACACCCCCTCTCAAGTCACCTTTTAAAAAAAAACCTGAAGAAGAATCTCTATCTCCTTCTATCAAAGTGGTCGTGTGTATTTATATATATATATATAAGCCTAAATTAGAGTCCTAGATAATTAGAAAGTCTCGGATTTACGCAGCTTGCCAAATCCGAACTAAACATGTCTGTTTCGCGATAATCATTCGACTGACCTTGGGTCCCAGTCGCCTGCCTAGCCCTTGAATATTGGTTGAGGACGGTACAACTCGGTCGACCGACTTCCCCCAATCAGTCTCATCACAGTCCCTACAAGTTTGAGCCCCAACTCAACAAAAGTTGCCTCCGTGAAAGTTAGTTTCCCTCGCAGTGGTCGTATTAGAAATAAAATTTGAGTGTTTGTGTCTTTAATTTATCGGTACATATTGAATTCAAAGAGAATCTTACCTTCATTCCATAATGCAAATGGCTTCGAACGCAAAGATGTTCTAAAGGAGTTCTAAAGGAGTTTTGCGATGTCTGCAACAGATATAGGAATCATATCGTAATGTTGGATAAGAAAATTTTGGGATTGAGAAGTATTGAAAGATCCTTGTTGAACAGTCTTAAGTAGCTAGGGGGTGTGTTTGATAAGTAAGGTTTTCCAGTCTTTCTTAAGCTAAAGAAAAATTGAGTTTACTGGGATTTTGTAAGTTTCATTTTCTCTAGCTGCACTTTCCTCTCTTTGGGGACTACAATAAAGACTCGGAATTTAGTAGAAAATATTCCTACATTCATATAATCATCCCACATATTTACTTTTTTTTTTTTGGGTACAAAACAGTTGTACATAATAAAATCAAGGTTGAGCAACATTAACCCTAAGAGTGTGTTCGTTTGGCAAGAAAGTGAGGGAAAGTAAAAGAAAAACTGGTGTTCTTGCAATTTTTTTTTTGTTTGGTTTGTAAGAAACACACTTTTATTTTCTTGCAATTTCTCAAGTGACAAACTTTCTCCCCAAAAACTTTCTCCATCTTTTGATGGTTATTTTAAGAGAAAATTTAAGCTTTTTTTTTTCTTTACTTTCACCACTTTCAAACGAACACACCTTAAGGGGTTAGCCGAAGGGACATGCCTGATAGTGTAAAAGCTAGACATTTTCTCTTCGGCAAGTGCAAAGGTATTCTTGAGTGTGAAAATGAAGACGCGGCATATCATCATGTATTCATGTCTTCCCTTTTAATGTCATCATATCTTTGTTTAATTTGTATCTAAAGAGGGGAGAGTGCAATTAGGGGATATAAAATAAGCACTCCCCAACCATGTGATAGTAAGAGTGATGAGGGATGTCATGGGATCGAGCCCAAATAGAGAATCTCCCAACAGATTATTAATAGATTTCTTAATGTGCGAAATAATACCACTCTTTCCATCCCTATGCACCAGCCTAAAGTAGTGGTAGCCTACTAATTAATTACCACGTACCACGAGAATGACAGATTCAATGAAAAAAGAAAAACATTCCTATCGGCTTTGTTTGGAGGGAAAACAAAGGGGAAAAGAAAAAAAAATCAAAAATAAATTCTCCTCACTTTTTAGAGAAAAAATTCCCCTTTAACACAAATTAGAGAAGTTATTGTACTAAAAAGTTTATTTTGTAGCATTCCCGAAACAAAAATTTGCATTTTTCTTATAAAATAATTTAGTACACCTATTTTCCTTCCAAACAATGCAAATATGTATAAAATCAATTTTGTTTGAAATATAACCAAGCAGGTATATTTTGCGTTATATTATTGTATAAAATCAATTTTGTTTGAAATATAACCAAGCAGGTATATTTAGCGTTATATTATTGTGACTATATTTCTATAATATAATTATCATAATAATCTTACACAATTGTAACCTTAATTGGGTGTGTTTATTGCGTTAACAAAACAAAAAAAAAAAAAACCTTAATTCGCTACAAATAAAAATAGGTAAGCATGCTTTCCAAGTGTCATAGCACCAAAGCAAGTGTCCAGACTCCATAGTACTTAGCTCGGAGTGGCAATTTCTGGTTCAACTTAATATCCATAGCGCTTTTTAAGGGTAGGTGAGAGAAATTCTCCCAGTCAGGATTCTTGAATTTGGGTCGTATCCGGTCTTTCTTCCATTACGGTTAGACCCAACCCTCCATCTCTGAACGAGTCCTCTCTCCATCTTTGAACCAGTCCTCTTTCTTTTTCTCTCTCTCTGGAAGTTATGAGAGAAGAAGAGGGCTTTGGCTACTCTTACCCCTTTCACCTAGTGTTACCAAGTTCGTTACATGCTATAGGGAACTGTGAACCGAACGAACTAGTTCATGGGTCAGTTCGGCTTGATTCATGAAATTGAGCGAATAAGTTGTAAAACAATCTTGGTTTGTTAAATATTTAATTTAAATTCATTGATAATTTTCTGATTCATGAAATTGAGCGAATAAGTTGTAAAACAATCTTGGTTTGTCAAATATTTAATTTAAATTCATTGATAATTTTCTTTAGGTTTGACAACTTTACTTTAAATCTACAAATTGTTTATAAAAAGACATTTTAAAATTATTTTTCAAATAGGTGTTTGTAATATATTTGTAATATATTGTTTACAGGCTTAAAAGATAAATATATTTTTATAATATAATACAAAATGTATATATTGTTCTACGCGCTTAAGTGGTGAACTAAACTAGCGAATCAAATTAAAGAACCTAAACGAACCGAAAAACGAATTATCTTATCTTACCCCTAGCGAACCGGGTTCACTCTAAAGTGATGAACTACAAACCCCAAACCCAACCGAGCGAACCGACGAAGCAGGTAACATTGTTTTCACCTATCAATAAATAGATTATGTTACTTAATGAAACTGATTTGGGGAGGAAGGAGAGACGAGGTAACACCCGTAGTTAGTGTTATCAAAACCGGACCGGACCAGTAGAACTGGAAAAACCATGAACCGTTTCCCAAAATTGGAATACTTTCAAAATTGGCCGGCTAGAATTGGTTGAACTGCTCAGAACAGAACATTGTAAAAATAAAAAATGACACAATTCGACCGGACCGGTTGAATCGGGAATCGGCCACTCAACTAGTTTCATGACTGGTCGGATTACAAAAACACTGCCCGTAGCAGCATATCTCAAAGTGATTGTACATGATTCAATACTTCGAGATCTATCGAAAGATGACCATGTAGTTAAAAGGATCAAATGGTCCGTTTCTTTTACTGTTGACATCCTGTTGACTTAATGGAACAATCGGTGGAGAAAAGTCAAAAAACGTGCAAATGACATGTGCCACTTGTGAAATAATTTTGAATTGTAGTTGGGTAATAGAAGTCAAAGTAATCTGCGGGTTATTGTATTCGTACTAGAGCAATAATGACACTAAAATAAGGTAGTGCCTACATGTGGTGGAACCTTGCTTCTCGTACATGGGCCCCACAAATAATAGTGCATGATACAGTTGAATTTTGAGCCCTGATTTTTCTAACCTCACTCTTCTTTTCGATTTAATGAAGGTATTATGGATTAGAAGTCAAATCTTTGCTGTTTAAGGTTTTCTATTTTTATTTTATTATATTTTTGCATAGGTTTTTAAAGAAGAAGAGTAAATTCTTATTTATTGATAGAATCGTTTAAGGTTTATAATGTTATATCATATGATTTCGAGTTACACTCACAGTATTTAGAATGATTTAAGAGAATGGTCCGCTAACTCACCATGGTTTTTTTTTTTTTTCTCGGGTACATGTCATTATTTATCAGAGGTTTGTAGTTTTTTTTGTAACGCAATACATACACGTACCCAACGCACACACTTCAATGGCACATAGTCCTAACCAAGGGCGGAGCCAGGATTCACTGGCAGGGGGGCTATTCGTGGGGGTTAGCCCCCGGAAAATTTTTTTGAGGGTCACATTCATGGACCACATCTGTTTGTGTTCGTTTGTAAGGGATATATTTGTTAATAAAAAGTTTAGGGGGGGCTGGAGCACCCTGTCCACTCGGCTCCACCCCTCTCAGAGGCTACGCCCCTACTAGGAATATAGGGATTATTATTTTTTCCAAAATTTCAGGGGGGGCTTCAGCCCCCCAGAGCCCCATGTGGCTCAGCCCCTGGTCCTAACACCCACACAACCCTCTAACTAAGATTTTTAGTCGGGTAAATAAATGGTTTGCTTTTTAATTGCCACATCTCAAAGATTTGAAACCAAGCCCATCACTTATCAGAATATGAATATACTTCCTACCACTAGAGCAATCACGAGATGTACTCAATACACTCAATTAATAGTTCTCACATTAACAACACATAATGATGCGAAAAAAATAAACCTTAAGGCTATGTTCTTTTTTCCTGAGAATTGGAAGCGGGAATTGACCGTTTTGATTAGGGGTGAAAATTGGATCGAGAGTTGTGGCTTTAAAGCTTTTGTAAATGTGCCAAGCTTCGGGTCTATTCAAAATCGTCAAAATTCAAGCTAAACCCCGGCCATCGCCACCCTTAGTTTTGGTGTTGTTCTTTCGTTAAGAATTCGTAAATTTTATCTCTCGCATTATTTAAAAACTTATGAAATACATGTTTTCAATATCCTTTGATAAGGAAAGGGCTTCAATTCTCATACATATGAAAAAAAATATGATTTTTTTTAAGAAGACTGATAAAAAAATACTAATGTCTCCCCTAACTTCAATTCTTTCTCTCACCTTTCTATGCCCCTTTGCTCTTCTCGGGTCCTATCCCGTATGACATTATCACACATTATGCGGATGACGATTGGTGATCTTCTCCAGTTGTAACCGGTTTTGGGCAAAACCGGTTACAACCCTGTGGTCACCACATGTCCCTTGTTACACCCCTTAACCATGGTTAAGATTTACCTACCCTTAGGGTTCGCCCACCTCTCTTTGGTTTTTAGAAAAAATATTTTTAAGAAATTAATCCTAAGAGTTGGTAATTTTAACCATAGTTAACAAGAAAATTAATTTTTTTTCTAAATACCAAGAATATGTAGATGAACCTTAGGGGTGATTGAATCTTAACCATAGTTAAGATGTGTCAAAAGAGACATGTGGCCACCTCATGAGCGTAACCGGTTTTGGCAAAACCGGTTACAACTGGAGAAGAATACGTCCCTATGCGGATACGGTTTACACTGCTTAGAGTATAGACACTAATTTGTAAAGGAAAGTCATTGAATGCTGTCGAGAGCACCTGTTCTTGGCAACAACATCTTATTGAGAATCCAAAGACGTCATTTAACCTGTGCGGGCTCACTGTTTTATACGTGTCAGCTATGGCACTGTTGAATTCTCAATCGGATGGCTCAGCTGTCGAGAGCATGTGTTCTCGACAAACCCTTTTTTCTATTGACGATAATGCTTCAATGACTATCCATATTCTTTTTTTCGTAGGTAAATATCCACCCTCTTTCTCTACATACATCATTAACTTGGGGTTAGTTCCATTGAAGTCATTTATAATAAATTACAAAGCCCAACACTTGAAATAAATTCCCTCAACACAACAGAATGCCCTTTTTGTGTCATGTGTTGACTCACGTTAACTGTGATTAAGATTCACTAATCCTTAGGTGTAAGGACTCAAATTTAATCCCTTGGTTTTCACGTTATTTGATTTAATTTCTAGAGAAATGTGTCTAATTTTAATATATTATTCCTATGAAAATTAATGTTTGATATTTCAAATTAGAAAACTGATTTATTTCGTTCATTTTAGCTTGTTCAATGAATAAATTGCATGAAATAGAAGATAATAAAAAAAGTAGCAAAAGATTTGAAAAAAAAAATAGTAGACTGGCCGATCGATCGCCGCACAGTGGCAATCAATCACCGAATAGTGATTTTTCTCAGGAACGGCGTTTTCTGACTTTTTTTAAGCTCTCTTGAATCTTAAACTCTATAAATATCACTCTAACTTGGGATTGGAGTTAGGGTTTCCAAAATATTCTAAACCTAAAAGAGAGAGAGTTTCTAAGAATTCAAAAGGAAAGAAACCTAGAGAGTCAAAGATTCAATCATAAAAGAAGAAAAGAGACTTAAAGATCGAGATCAAACCCTATTCGCAAACGATAGATCGTAGGGAAACGATCAAGTAAGGTAAATAACAATCCCTAGTTCTCAATTTCTTGAATAATAATCTAATAAAATAGATAAAATGATATATCTAAGTAAGAACGTGAATGTAAACAAGATCTATGAATTTCTATTATCTGTTATGTATCGTTTCATGAATGGTTAAAGTAAGATGTGAATAATATGATTAAGATATGAATAACCATGTTTATATTTTTTTTTATGTTTCAACAAGGAGATTGAGAATTTATGATGGATGTATGTGGATATATGAGGAGGACTGGATGAATTTCTGGAGTTGAATGAAATTGATGAAATAATTGAATGATGGATATAAACTCTTTGTAATATTAGGGTTACATGTTAGTATGGTTTGTGGATATACACTATTAGACTTATGATTGATAAGTTATGTGGTATCTTCATGATATTAATTTCGATTAAAAAGGTATAGTTGATATTTAAATTAAATTGTGAATTATACGTATTGAAAATAAATTGTGATTAAAGTATGTTAAATTGTTGGAACTATGAATGTTGTTTTGTGTTATTCTATATTATTATACTTGATTTATTCTTGGGTAAAGGAGCTTTTGACGAAGGTCTTGCTTGTCTGTTAACATAGTGGAATGATATGCTATGATGAGATTTCTCATGACCCATGACTAATAGTTTTAGGTATAATTTACCCGAGTATGTATCACTGTGCACTCACTATTGTAAAACATGCACATGTATAAAGAGGGAATTAAGGGTAATAATATGAACACAAGTAAGATAAAGGCAAAGTAAGTAAGTAAGAAAAAGACACAAAAATATTGATGCATGATGAGTTTTGCACCACCGACTACCATCAAAAAGCGAGAATTATGTCAAAGTAAGCCGTCGTACTGGACAATGTACGCAGAGTGGTACCTCGGTAAGTAAGTATAGTAACCACTTTCCATAATAGATAAAGTGGTATTTTAATATATTACCCAATGCATGTTGATGTGTTTTCACAAAATAATAAAATAAGAAAATACGAAAAGAAAGAAGGTAAGAAAATGAACGACATAATGTACTCACATGTTATTGTCTGCAATTTGATTTATGTATGAGAACTGGAGTTGAACTATCCATGTATGCATGCTAACATTTAAGATATTGTTTTCTATCGTTTGTTATATACGCGGCATGTTCTGGTTTTGATATTTGCGCACCTGGACCGTGAGAAGAGAAAGAGTACATGCAAAACTAGAAGGTGATCATCCTGAAGAAGAACGGGATCTCGATCGATTGCCATATTATTGAATTTTAGTTTATTAGTGGTGGTTTGAATTATAAAGGAATTGTAATTAAAGATTATTATGGATTTATTTTTAGTTTGGTTTGACAATTAAGGATCACGAGGGATGATTCAATTTATATATGTTCAAGTGATTAGCAATTTTAAATTGAAATTTGTTTGAAGTATTAAATGTTAGTTAATTGAAGAAATTTTTAGGTTCAATTCATAATTTAGTATGCCTTTATTGCTTTTCTCAAGATGGTATGAGAAGAACGTTACTTGCCAAAGATCTCACATTCGCCTAGGGGGGATTTTGGGGTGCGACATTAGGATTAAAACATCTAACCTTGATTTAAAAAAAAAATTAAGGCAAGTATATCCATGGACGAAATCTTAGCTTTTCCCTTAATTTGTAGATGGATTGGGGTCCGGTGGTGGTCGAGAGATTCTCTAAGTATGCCACGTTCATTGTTGCTCCTATTGACTACACAACGGAACAAGCAGCTGAGTTCATCATGAAGAACGTGGTGAAGTATCAGGGTGTGCCAGAGATGATCATGAGTGACCGAGACCCTAAAACCAGGATTAAAATTTGTTAACTTTATTTCAAAGGGGCTTTATGAGAGCGAGTGTTTTGGGGGAAATTGATTTTCTAACTTTGGATAGAATCATGTCTTGAATATCTAATAACCAAAAAAAAAGAAAGATAGAATCATCTTTCAAATGTGAGTGTTTAATTTGATGTTATATTAATAATCACTACTAACAAACCCAATCAAATGACATGGGATTTTCTGATCTAATCAAAACCCTCCCTTCATCCAATCCATTGATCATCATTACTTCTTATAGTAGGGTTGCTTAGTAGAGTTTTATAAGATTAGGTGCTTTCAAGCCTCCCTTGTATATAAGGCAGTATGGATTTGATGACTTTAGACATGAGAGGTGTGAACTGGTGGTGATCGCTTGCTCTCTTGGTGATACAGGCAATGACATGATTATGGTAGCCTTACGCGATTCAAATCCATTCTTTTTGCTTGACGCTCTGGACCATTACCTTGCCTCGGGATCGGTGGTTCGTGACATTATTTCTAGTATTAGATAAGAATTCGTATCGGTATTGTAAGCACCCATTTTTTACACCCCTCATTAACCATTGCTAAACCCTAGGACAACCCTAGTTGAACCCTAGCTAGACCCTAGGACAACCCTTAAGTCAACCTAGGTCAAACCCTGTAGAAAACCCTAGGTCTAATACTAGGTCCACCCTAAGTCAACCCTAGGTCTTGTTGGACATTATGTCCTAAAAATTCATTTAGATTGTAAGAATTTTATTAATTAGATTAATAAAGACATCTTCTTTATCTATTGTGAATTCATTATGTGTAATTGAGAAGATCATGAGATGATCTATACGATATGAGATATCGAACAAGGTCTCTAGGATATATTGTTGGAAAGTTATGTGCTTGGTTATAGACTGACACAGGTAGATATAGCTTTCCAGTTCCTTATACCTTATAGAGTCACAGCTATGGGTGAAGTTGGGCACTTCACTTAAATGGCTTGTCATAATGCTTAGATGTTCTCAGTGGTTGACATGTAGTTTTATCTCAAACTATTGTAGTGAAGACTACACATCGGCATATGAGTGCTTAAATGTACATTGACTGATTGCATACAATGAGAGACCCCTTGCATAAACATACTATCAGATAGATGATATCTCATTCACATTGAATAGATTTGATGATCCTTAGATCTGATGAGTTCATTTATAACTGAGCAGTGATCTAGTTGTTTTTTATTGCACCTAAGTACGCTCTACATGAGGAACTACGATAAGGTGATAGTTGGATAATCAGATCGAGTCATGATGAATATCAAACAAGAAATTCATGCTCATTAAATTGAGAGATTATCCAAGTGTCGGGGTAAGACAGTCCATTAAGCTAAAAGCATGCGCAGGTGATTTTGAAATCAAATATATTTGATATATATTTTTTAATAAAATTTATTATATTTAATAAAAGATTTTTTCAAAATGTTTTAACATGAGAAATAGTTTCTCATGACTTAATCAAAAGTCTTGGAACTCCGGATGATGTACAATAGGTTATGGGTTAGATAGTATCTTAATCTCGAAACAGATCAACCAAGCATCGCACATTTGGAAGACCCTGGAATTGATGTCAATCACATCACCGATCTGAGGACAAATATTCTCGGGACAACTGTTGATGTACCTTTAATCATCTCCCAACCCGAGACGTCCGAGTCCGATGTGTAAGCACCCAATTTTACCCCCTGTCCTAACAATGGTTAAATCCTTTAATCATGGTTACCCCCAGTCGAGTCCCCCAAGCATAGGTAAAACCCTAGGAAAAATCCTAGTTGAACCCTAGGACAAACCGTAGTTGAACCCTAACTTAAACCCTAGGCGTAACTCTAGGACCTAATCCTAGTTAAGCCCTAACCATAGGTAAACCCTAGCTTAAACCCTAGGCGTAACCCTAGCCTAACCCTAGTTAAGCCCTAATCATAAGTAAATCCTAACCAAACCTAGGACCAAGCCCTAGGTTCAAAACCCTAGCACAATCAAGCCCTAGCTAAGCCCTGGCCCTTAGGGCTTAAACCCTATGGTCCAAAACCCTCTAGGGTCCTAATCCTTCGGCCTGGGCCCAAGCCTAGGCCCAGAAATTTTAATCACCAGCCTCGTACCGCGTGCCTCTAATGGGCTAGAAGCCCTTTGGTTAAAATCTAGGATTGTCGATGAAGCTTCTACTGACATTTCGTTTTACTCAAGTATAGGAATGATGGTAAATGCAGTACCATCATTCCCTGTATCATCTTCCTGCAGCATAACCACCCTCCTGTGAGGTCAGGCACACCACCTGAGTAGCCCATCTCCCCTCTGAAACTTTGTCTACCATTGTCCTAATACCAGGGGTGTCCCCAACCCCTGGTCTATAAATGGGACACTCCTACAGCCCCCAAGAGAGAAAAAAACCACCCACTCCGAACACTTGTTCATTTTCAAGGACCTTGCCCCCTTCTGAGCAGCTAAGCATCCTTCTAGTAGCCCGAGGAGATTCCAGAAGCTTCCCTAGCCCTCCCCCGCACCTGTGCAACGCCACTGTGAGCCACCACAGCACTACCTCCACTATTACGGACCACTAGTACCCTCCCTCAGTAAAGAGTAGCAGGGTAGGGCTTCCCCCTGCACCTATTTACATTCGTTTTGCTCCTCATGTGAGCCCCTGGTCCTTCCAAGGGACTTTGTAATTTTTGTTTTCTAGAAAACCCATTGCAGGGGTCTCCCCCACCTTCCTCATAGGTGTGGGGAACCTCTCAAGGGAACAACCCCTCTTCAGGCAGGCCTCAGGGCATCTGGGGGTCTCTCAAGTCATGAGGGAATCCCTGGATCCACCCTAGCATAGCCCCATGGGCATTGAGCACCATTCTGAAAATTTCCAGGAACAGAGGTAAACTCAGTACCGCCATTCCTGGTGCTTCCTGTTACACAGTCTCTGTGGCTCCCCACTTGGTGCACCCCTGGTCAGTTCCAGGGCATAGGTTAACTCCCCAACAGCTTCCTGAGCCTAACCTGACCTTTCTAGGTCCCCCCCACCTCCCTAACCATGGTTAAAATTAACTCAAAGGAAAATAGACAGAATGACGGTAATCCTTCCACCGATATTCTATTATTTCATGTGTAAGTGGTTTTGGGCCTCTGTGGGGCCCACTACAAGTCTTGCCCCAGGGCCCACAACTGGCCCAGGGTATTCTCTAAGGTTCCCTCTCCATCCCTGTGGGTGCAGCACCCCGTGGGTCCCCTCCTAACTCGAGTTACAGGTGCTTAAACCTTGATTAAAATTGTGCTGAAATCGGCGATAGATCATCTACCGTCAATTATGATTTTGTTTATTTTTGGGCTTTACAGTGGCCCAGAACTGATTTGAGACCTCACCAGGTCTTGCCTAGGCCCCTGGGTCCCTTCCAGACTATCGCAGGCCTTAACCATGGGTTAACCCAACCCTAGTTAAGAGTTAACCATGGTTAGCTGATCTAACCACATGGAAAATTCCTAAAAACCTCAGAAAATCTAAAATAATTTGAGATTACAGAAAATATCAAAATCAGACTGTGCAAGCAGGCCTAACCACGGTTAAATGAGTTTAACCATAGTTAACACTTGGCTTAACCATGGTTAAGCCCATTTAACCTTGAAAAATCTCAAAAAATCAGGAAAAATCTGAAAAGGCAACGTTATTCCAAATCTGACTCCATAGATTGTCTAGCCATGGTTAACATGACTAACCATGGTTAAACCCATTCTTTATCCATGGTTAACCTCATTTAACATTGGAAAAATCGGGACAAATTCGTAAAAATCACAAATCAATTTCAAGGATTATAAAACTAATATTGGACCTTACCCAACCATGGTTAGCAATCCTAACCATGGTTAGATCCGTTTAACTCTGGTTAAACTAATCTTGGCCTACTGGGCTTACCCTTGGCCTACCAGGCTTACCCTTAGCCTATCGGACTTACCCTCGACCTACCGGGCCCAATCTTTTGGCCTATCGGGCCCAAACCCTAGTCTACCAGACTAATCCTAAGCCTACCGGGCTTGAACCACGTACTTGACCAACCTCGGTCAACCAAACCCTAGTCTACCAGACTAGTCCAGTTAGCCACCCTTAGTGCACACACACACCCTTAGCCTCAGCACGGGTTCATGTGCCAGAACTACACTCGGTCTGATCTCACCCCAATGTGAGTACGTAGGCAACCTAACCCGGGTTCGACCGTAGTTTAGCTTTTTCCTTCTTGGATTAGTATAAACTAAACCTATGACATTTGACTAATAACTTGACATTAATATGGTTTAAACCTAGTAAGTAGGGAACCATTGTAAAATGGAAGTACTGGGGTGCCTTAAACCTTCCCCAGGCTTAACCAAACCTCTTATCTAGACCTCTAAGTAGACCAAGACCTTATCCATTACCCGAGGACTTATCTCTAACGAATTAATAAGTGGCGACTCCTAACATAATCCAATGAGTAAAAATCCGTGCTCACAGCTCTGATGACTCCACTAGGGAAATTGTAACCTCAAGGTGCAATCCGGAACCTAGGTTTAAGCCAAATTAACATCAATATTACTCAAATGCCTTTGAATTTACTTAAATGCCTTTGAATTTAGTATAATACTAGTTCTTTATATCTTTCAGGTGTATTTTGTACTGTGTATAGCATTCATAAGCATAGTAGTATAACAACCCTTGAAACCTATTAGACAGGCTTATTATGCTTACGGCTGCTGGATGATTATCCTCAGTGACAGAGGATTAAAAGTCTTAGAGGTCCGCAGAGTTACTCCTACTGGGTGATTACCCCCAGGGAAGGATTCTGAACGCTCCTGCTTACACCAATCGTCCATTTTCAAGGGAGTCGCATATACAGTGTAAGTGATGCCCCCACCTGCTAAGAACGCACTTGCATTACCCTGGCATGCATACATATAGCTTAGGCTAGGGTATAGCCTACAAACAGCCAACCTGGAGGGATACTTTAAACCCTAACCTGCTTGTACCCTATACCTGTCCCAAAGCATGGTTGATTACCCATGCGCACTCCTCCCGGATAAACACCCATCCAGGGGCATGTGATGAGCCAAACCTGTGCTTGTAATAAAACACATCCTACTTAGCATCCTGACATAGCATATGGGGTTCAAATCGCAGGAATACTGGTCTTCACAAAACCTATTCCACCTAGACCTGATAGGCTCTTGGTTCCCAACAACTCGGGTAAAGCATATCGGACCTCTATTCGACTACCCTATCGGATCACATGTGCCATGTCACACCCAATAATAAAAAAAAAAATAATACATAATCACTTGCATCATGCTTGCATTTACATACATAGTATACTTACACAGAGTCTGTTTATTGTCCAAGTAGATGGCAGGTCCGTCAGGAATTGTTCTGTCAAATGGTCAGCCTTCACGGCCCGTGCACCTCCTCTCCCAGAGGGTATGTGTAGAGACCCGAATCTTTTTTCATATTTTTATTGCATTGCATTAGGGGTATTATAGTCCTTATGATGTTTTAATGTTTATGTAATTTATATCTAATTGGTATAGTGTGATTAAGACTTATTTAAACTTGTAATCGGAAGGATGTCATAACACACCTTGAACTTTAGGAAGCTCTAGTTTTGGCACCATTTATCAGAATTGAGTGATTCTTGAACCATTAGAAAGGTATTGGAACCCTCTTCGAGGTTCATGTTTAATGTTTTTCCTTATTTTTAGTCTAAGCTAAGTTAAAAATGAGTTTTCTAAGGTTTTATCTGATGGAATTGCAGATCAGTCAACTTTGGGGAGTTTTTGGTCCATAAATAAAGTGGAATTTGGAAATTATAAAACACAAAAAATATTCGTTTTCGAAAGACGAATCCAACGCAAGTTGAATTGTTGCGACCCAAAACCCACCCTAGGAGTTAGAGTGAATCTTGGACGACTTAATCATGACTTACATGACTTGCTTGACGAACCAACCTGCAAAACCCACAGAGCATATACAATAGAGGATAACAGTGAAAGCATAACTATAAAACACAGCGGAAGTCTAACAAACCTCTAAGTATATACACATGGTCCAAGTTTAATACAAAAGAAAACAAAACAAAGAAAGTGCGGACATGCCCGCCAAAATACATGGATATAATCACTCATGCTCACCCACAGCTAATCCACTCAGAATCTAACACCACCTATTGTTAACCCTCTACGGGAGGTTCCTCCAAAGATTCCTCGACGTACTCCTCCTCCACCCAAGGGCTAGGAGCACAAACATCAAATGGAGCAGCAGCTTCCTCAGAACCTGCCGACATGAGAAGTACGGCTGAGCATGGAATACTCAGCGGGTACTAAATACTAACCAATAGTCATAGCAAAACCATAGCAGTATAGGAAGCAGGAAGCATTTCACATATATAAAGCAGGAGCCATCAATATCATAACAAGGAAATAATGCAATTTATAATCATGCTTGCATTTCATGAAAAGCTGATAACACCCTTGAAAACACCGTGCACTTGACTTGACTGAAAATACCATTTCCGTGCTTGAAAACTTGTCATGTTTGTCTTATCTTATCGTATCATGCGTGTCATGTGTGTCATGCCATGTCATGCTTGCTTGGAAAAGTAAACTACTTGTGAGGGAAGGGAGACCCTTCTTCCTAAATGCCCATGCTTGTCATGTCATGTATCATGCTTGCTTGTTCGGAAAAGTAATCTACTTGTGAGGGAAGGGAGACCCTTCTTCCTAAAATGCTCATGCTTGTCATGCCATGTCATGTCATGCTTGTATCATGCTTGGAAAAGTAAACTACTTGTGAGGGAAGGGAGACCCTTCTTCCTAAATGCTCATGTCATGTCCTTTCACTTGTGAGATGTCCTTGTGAGATGTACTTGCGAGGGAAGGGAAACCCTTCTTATGATATGTATGTACTTGTGAGGGAAGGGAGACCCTTCTTATGATAATGCATGATTGACTTGTCCTTGCCAAGAGCGAGGTAAAAAATATCGTAGGATATGCCCCACCTCTCAATTCCATTCTTGAAAAACCTCAGTAAATCACGTCGTTTCATGCCGTGCTCGTGTAATCGTGTACACACTTGCGATGGAAATTAAATATGACATTTTGGGGAATTCACAATATATTGCACATTACCATATATACAAGTAATAAATTAAACAATTTAGGGAAAGCGCGAAAACACACTATCATAACCTTAGCAATTTCCATAAATGTTTAAGCATGCATTTTCTTTATTTATTATTCTTTTCATTCATCTTGGCATTTCATCAAACATGGTGTGTTCATTATTGATTTACCCTACAACATGCTTTTCTAGATGGATTTTACTCAAATCATGCATGTATGTTCATTATTGGAACAATTCCCTCCCCATTTTAATCATCACAACACAACCATTGGCATCCAATCGCCCATTCCATCTCGATTCACCATTCACAACCATCCATCTCATAGCACATGTGTAAATAAAGGAAAACAAAGGGAAATAAAGGGAAAAAAGGAACTATAACTAGGAGGGTAGCAAGAAGTACCGACCTTGATCAAGTGAGGAAGAAATCCCCTTTCCAAAATGACCGGGTAGCTGCTGCCCTAGCTTGGAGAACGCTCTCCACGAGTGCTTGAGCCGAGATCTTGGAGAAGAGCCAAGCTTGAAGTGATCTAGGGTCTCAAACCCCTTTGATTTCTCTTCCAAAGACAAGCCCTGGGTTGGAATCGCCTTCTCCCCTTTCTCCTAGTCTCTCAAACTCTATAAGTGTTGAATGATGCCCTAAAGGCTCGGGCAAGACTCTTAAGGTAAGAGTGAACTGACCAAAAGACCATAATACCCTTACTGAAATTTCTGCAAAAACGCGAGTACCGAGCGATCGGTGTTAATGACCGATCGATCGGTTGCCTACCGAGCGATCGGTGTCTTGACCGATCTCTCGGTCAAAATTTAACTCTCTGGAAAATTTTCCCATACAAAAATCTTGACCAGTCAATAGCCTCCGATCGATCGGTTTTGGACCGATCGATCGCTCCATTGACCGAGCGATCGGTTGCCTACATGTCCAAACTGTTTTGGCCATATCTTTTTACTCGCTCATCCGATTTTGACGATTCAACTTGCGTTGGGTTCGCACTTCGAAAACGAACATTTCTGATATTTTGGAATTTTTGATTTCTTCCTTATTTATTAATTATACCACTTTAAAGGCAAAATGGCTACGAAAGTGTCATGCATAAATGTCAAAAGTTCGGGGCTCTACATGAATCGTCGAAATCCGATGAACGAGTCAAAAGTTATGGCCAAAATAGTAGAGTAGGTCAAAAATCTACAGAACACCGATCGCTCGGTCAGGAGTAGCGATCGATCGGTCCAAAACCGATCGATCGGTAGCTATGGACTGGTCCAAAATTTTGTATGGGGAAATTTTCTAGAGAGTGTGCTTTTGACCAATCGCTCGGTCATAAACACCGATCGATCGGTAGGCGACCGATCGCTCGGTCATAACCACCGATCGATCGGTCTTTCGTGTTTTTGACAGAATTTTGTAAGGACTTTTAGGTCTTTTCGTTCCCAACCCTTGGGGCTATAAATAGGGGGTCCTACTCGAGATATTAAAATACTCTTCCTATTTCTATCCTAATTTGGCAAAAAGGGGGAGAAAACCTAGGGTTTGGAAAGGGGGGTTGCTTGGAGAAGAAGGAGATTGCTAGAAGATTGAGAGAAAAGCTTGGAGATCATCCTCAAAGCTTCCCCAAATCACCTCGGGAGCGTTTTGAATCCAAGGGAAGGATTCCTAAGGTCGATAAAATCCCTAACTCAACTCTATTAATGAAGTTTGATGAATATCAATTTAATATGAATGATAGAAATGATAATTTGACTTGTTTTCCCTAATTATGTATGGATTAAGCTTACTAGAGATGAAAATGGATTTATACCATGGATGGATTGAATGGAGGAAGGGAAATACTATGGAGGATTGGGATGAATGTATGGATATGGAGTATGTTTGAGTTGTGTGGATGGATTATTGTGTGATGGAATATTAAGAATGAGAAATGGCAAAGTATCCATAATTAATGCACTCTACATGTTTGTTGAAATGTCTAAGAATGCTAAATATTAGTATGATGCTTTTGATTATAAAGAAATTAAGTTAAATGAATATTGTGTTGTTAGGATAAATTATGCTCTATTTACTTGTATGGTGATCGGTATTCGGGTAGGCCAAACCTTAGAGGAAAATCCTCCACGTTGGGAATCCTCTAACTAGGGAGATGTAACCTAGCGGAGTTTCCTAGCGGAAGATTGAAATCTAAGGGATGACTCATTTGAATTCCAATCACGACACTCAAGCAGACGTGCACCCGCATGGTAAGTATTCAAGTCTCATGAGTCCACTTGTCTCACAAGCATGCATGCATTGGATACAAATATGTCACGAATTATGCAATGAAAGAATGATCCCCCACTACGAACATCCACTCTACGCGTTGTCGCACTCATGTTATGCTATGAAAGAATGATCCCCCATGACGAACATCCACTCTACACGTTGTCGAACACTATGAATTATGCGTTGCCGGGACAAAACACTATGATTATGCGTTGTCGGGACAAACACACTATGAATCATGCATGTATGAGTCTATGCATATGTTAAGTTAAGTTCATGGATAAGAATTGCACAAGTACACGAGTTAAGATGATGTTATGACATGTTCTATGCTATGCACTCTGATTAGGCTTATTTTATGCGAAATTATTATGAGTAAGCTTAGATAAACTGAGTTATGATATTGTTATTGCTCATGCTATCTTATGTTATTTTTAGTTTGTTGATCCACTGAGTATTCCAAACTCAATCGACCTGTCATTGTCTTCAGGTTTAGGAGAAGAGCTGTGGACCGAGGAGGTGTACGCCGAAGAAGAGGGAGAAGGTGAGCTTCCTGAGGGAGAGGCTAGGGATTTTGACAGTTATCCCTATTGAGTAGTTTTAGCATTTCTTTTTGGAAGAGAAGGTTGTATTAGACTTTTGACTTCTAGTTGATGTTGCCTTAGTTATTACCGGGTGGATGTTTTAGACTATTTTCGTTATGAGGAGCTATGGTGTGTGGACTATTATTGTATAGGATGGTTTGACTTTTTCTGATCGGAATTTTACTATCCTCATTTTTGGAGACTTGTGTAGTATGCCTTGTATGCATGGTTTTTAAGAAGGTTTAAGTAATGTGGCGATTCCAAAGTCCTATTTTAGTCTTGTAGGATTTTGGGGTCGTTACAGAGGTGGTATCAGAGCACAAGGCGTTAGAGTCCTTAGGGCTAAGGTATTAAGTATAGAATGTAGGAAGATGTCAACCTTAGGAAAGCAACATCAAAGTTTAGGATTTTAAAATTGTTTAGGATTAAGTTTTGGTTAAGTGTAGACCTAAGCATTTATGTGAGTGTGTCCCTAAATTAATCGTTTTCTTCTTCTCAGGACTGTAGGCATGAGGAGAGGCGGAAGAAACAATAGACATGGAGGGGGCAGTGTGACCGATGGGGATACTCCAGAGGGTACTCCCCAAGGGAATGTGAGTCGGGCCATGGAGAGACAGGTTGAAATTATGGCCCAACAGACGGCTTTGCTAGCAGCTGGTCAAGCTAGGCAAGAGAGGCAGGTTGATGTTCACGCACCCCGACTTAATGGAGTGGAAGCTTTCAGGAGAATGGGTCCTCCAGCCTTCTATGGGAGTACAGATCCATTGGTGGCAGAGTTGTGGATTATGCAATTAGAGAAGATTTTCTCTGTGCTCGAGGCTACTGATGAACAAAGAGTGAGATGGGCCTCATTTATAATGGAAGGAGAGGCAGAACATTGGTGAAGGGCGGCATCCAGGAAGAGAAATGAGGTACGGTTCGGACAGGAGTGGACATGGGGAGAGTTCCTCGATGTCTTCTATAAGCAGTATTTTCTGACATCTGTGAGGGAGCAGAAAGAGATCGAGTTCTCTACTCTTAGGCAGGGGAGCATGTCAGTGGCCGAGTATGAGGCCAAGTTTATAGAGTTATCCCGGTTCACGCCTCATCTGATCACGACGGAGAGTATGAAGGCGAGGAGATTTGAAGGAGGTCTGAGGGATCATATCCGAGACAAGGTAGAGATCCTACGTCTTGGATCATGTCGAGAGGTAAGCGAACGAGCTTTGATTGCCAAGAGAAGGTCGGTTGAGTTTTTGAGGAAGAAGGGACTGTAGGAAGGCAAGTATGGCTCGCAGGATAAGAGGCCAAGGATGGCAGGTCCAGCTCCAGTGGCTAGGCCAACCCCGTATCAGAGGCCAGTAGTTGCACCCACTATTCGCCGTGCTACTCCTCAGGCACCACGAGCCGCCCCACCTGCTCCATGGGCGACTACATATGAGGTATGTCGTTATTGTAGTAAGAGTCATGTGCCGGGTGAGTGTCGAGCAGTCACAAGGGGATGCTTTCATTGTGGTAGTATTGAGCATCGGATTCATGATTGCCCAGTTCGGGGTATGCAGTTGCCACCAAAGAGTCAGCCTTAGGGAACTAGACCCCCAGTTAGGCAGCCAGTACAGTAGAGGCCATCTCAGGGTCAGAGGCCCCAGCAGCCTCGCCAGCCAGTTCAGGGTCGAGTGTTTGCTACCTCGGAGCGGGATGCACAGGCGTCCGACGACGTTGTGCAAGGTACGTCTATTTGTGTTTCTAGTTAATTAAAATATTGTTCTAATGCTATGTGTGTGATATTAAAAATTATACAGTATGATGTATGACGTATGATGTATGTATGCATTCATGATTTGACAAATTAAGCTTCGTGTATTAATTCAGGCTCATTGTTGATAAATCATTTCCTCACTCATGTTTTGATCGATACTGGATCTACTCACTCCTTCGTCACACCTAGTTTTGCACGAGAGTTTCCGATGGAGTCAAGTTTGTTAGATCGTGAATTGTCTATTGCTACTCCTATTGGTAATTCAGTCATGACTGATAAGGTTTATCGAGATTGTGATATTCAAGTAGGTCAGAGAAAGATGCCAGCTGATCTGATTGTCCTTGAGTTTCAAGACTTTGACGTCATACTAGGTATGGATTGGCTTTCCAAATACCATGGGCATGTTGACTGTTTTGGGAAGGTGGTCAACTTTAAACCAATCAGTGAGCCTCCTTTTCGTTTCCAAGGGTTGAAGAAGAAAGACTTAGCTCGTTTTGCGGCATTGAGTCTTGCTACCTCAGAAGCACCAGATTCCTCAAGTATCCCTGTTGTAGAGGAATTCATGGATGTCTTTCCCAAAGACTTACCGGGTTTACCGCCAGATAGAGAAGTAGAGTTTGCAATTGAGTTGGCCCCGGGTACGGTACCCATCTCTAAAGCCCCATATAGGATGGCTCCAGCAGAGTTGAAAGAGCTTAAGGAGCAGATTGATGAATTGCTTGGTCTTGGATTTATCCGCCCAAGTGTATCACCTTGGAGAGCTCCTGTTTTGTTTATGAAGAAGAAGGATGGTTCGATGAGGATGTGCATCGACTATCGGCAACTGAATAAGGTCACCATCAAGAACAAATATCATTTGCCTAGGATCGACGACTTGTTTGATCAGTTGCAAGGAGCTAAGTATTTCTCCAAGATCAACTTAAGGTCAGGCTACCATCAACTGAAGATAAAGGCGGAAGATGTGCCTAAATCTGCTTTCAGGACCAGATATGGGCATTTTGAATTCTTAGTCATGCCGTTCGGTTTGACAAATGCTCTGGCAGCATTCATGGATCTCATGAACAGGATCTTCAAACCGACTCTGGACCGCTTTGTGATCGTGTTTGTGGTTGACATTCTAGTGTACTCCAGGACACAGAAGGAGCATGAGATGCATCTCTGGGTCACACTAAAGACACTTCATGAGCATAAACTATATGCTAAGCTTAGCAAGTGCAAGTTTTAGCTAGAAAAAGTAGCATTTCTAGGCCATGTGGTGTCAAAAGAGGGGATTTCAGTTGACCCTTCCAAGATAGAAGCAGTGGAAGGATGGGGAAGGCCAAAGAGTGTTACAGAGGTTCGAACCTTTTTGGGCCTAGCTGGTTATTACAGAAGATTTGTGGAAGGTTTCTCTAGTTTGGCAGCTCCACTTACTCACCTAACTCGAAAGAACGCTAGATTCGAGTGGAATGAGAAATGTGAGAAGAGTTTTCTTGAGTTGAAGAAGCGTCTCACCACCGCCCCGATCTTGACTATTCCATCAGGTAGTGAAGGTTTTGTGGTGTATAGTGACGCCTCATTAGTTGGGTTAGGTTGTGTTCTTATGCAACACGGGAAGATGATTGCCTATGCTTCTCGGCAATTGAAAGACCACGAGAAGAACTATCCTACCCATGATTTGGAGTTAGCAGCCTTGGTTTTTGCTCTTAAGATCTGGAGACACTACTTGTACGGTGCGCAGTTTGAAGTTTTCACCGACCACAAAAGTCTAAAGTATTTGTTCTCGCAGAAAGAGTTGAATTTGAGGCAGCGTCGTTGGGTAGAATTCCTCGAGGATTATGATTGCTCTATCCAGTACCACCCGGGGAAAGCGAATGTAGTGGCAGATGCGCTAGGTAGGAGACCTACTGGGTTCTTGGCACACTTGATGGTCCAAGAATGGAAGTTACTTGAAGAGGTGTCTAGCCTTGATGCGGGTTTCAGTGTGGTAGCATCTGGAGCCTTGTTGGCTAACATTATGGTCATGCCAACCTTATTGGACAGGATTAAAGACCTGCAATGGAATGATGGAGAACTGCATGCTATGAATAAGTCACTTAGCAAGGGGTTTGAGGATTTCTCTTGGAGAGATGGTGGAGTTTGTTTCAATGGTAGATTTTGTGTTCCGGATAATGAAGAATTGAGAAGAGAGATTCTGGATGAAGCACACAAGTCCAAGTACACTGTCCATCCGGGAGGTACTAAGATGTACCAGAATCTCAAGAAGTATTTTTGGTGGAAAGGTATGAAGAAAGATGTGGCTACCTTTGTATCCAAGTGTTTGGTTTGTCAGTAAGTGAAGGCCGAACACAGGAGACCGGCAAGATTTCTTCAGTCTCTTCCTATTCCCGAGTGGAAGTGGGAAAATATCTCCATGGATTTCATTGTTAGTTTGCCAAAGACGGCCAAGAACTTTGATGCCATTTGGGTTGTGGTTGACCGATTGACTAAATCAGCTCATTTTCTTCAATATCGGACCACATTTAATTCCAACCAGTTGGCTAACCTTTATATCAAGGAGATAGTCCGTTTGCATGGAGTACCAGTTAGTATTGTTTCTGATCGAGACCCGAGATTTTCTTCCAAGTTTTGGAAGAGTTTTCAGTATGCTATGGGTTCTCATTTGGATTTTAGTATGGCATTTTATCCGCAAACAGATGGGCAAACTGAGAGGGTGAACCAGATCATAGAGGACATGCTACGGGCTTGCATGTTAGACTTTCAGGGTAGTTGGGTTGATCACTTGCCATTGGTTGAGTTTGCCTACAACAATAGCTTTCAAGCTAGCATTCAGATGACAACTTTTGAGGCACTTTATGGGAGGAGTTGTCGTTCACATTTGTGTTGGGACGAAGTTGGCGAGAGGAAGCTTTTGGGTCCCGAGCTCGTTGGTCAGACTGTGGATAGAGTTCAGTTGATCAGGGAGAGGTTGAAAGCAACTCAGAGTAGGTAGAAGAGTTATGCCAATACTTGCAGGAGAGATCTTGAGTTTCAAGTTGGAGATTTTTTGTTTGTGAAGATCTCACCTATGAAGGGGGTGATAAGATTCGGCAAGCGGGGCAAGCTTAGTCCGAGATATGTGGGTCCTTTTGATATCATCACTTGAGTTGGGGAAGTTGCTTATCGGGTCGCCTTGCCACCTCACATGGAAGGTATACATAATGTCTTTCACATCTCTATGTTGAGGAAGTACATTGCAGATCCGTCGCACGTCATTGATTTGGAGCCGTTGGAAATTTGGGAAGATTTGACTCTAGTGGAGCAACCGGCTCAAATTTTGGACCGGAAGGAGCAAGTTTTGGGTTCTAAGGTCATTCCTCTTGTACTCTTGCAATGGGAGCATCACTCTAAAGAAGAGGCTACTTGGGAGAGAGAAGCCGAAGTCCGCGAAAAGTACCCGCACTTGTTCACCTAAGGTACATATTTTCGAGGATGAAATTCTTTTAAGGGGGGGAGGATGTAGAGACCCGAATCTTTTTTTATGTTTTTATTGCATTGCATTAGGGGTATTATAGTCCTTATGATGTTTTAATGTTTATGTAATTTATATCTAATTGGTGTAGTGTGATTAAGGCTTATTTAAACTTGTAATCGGAAGGATGTCATAACACACCTTGAACTTTACGAAGCTCTATTTTTGGCACCGTTTATTAGAATTGAGTGATTCTTGAACCATTAGAAAGGTATTGAAATCCTCTTCAAGGTTCATGTTTAATGTTTTTCCTTATTTTTAGTCTAAGCTAAGTCAAAAATGGGTTTTCTGAGGTTTTGTCTGATGGAATTACAGATCAGTCAAATTTCGGGAGTTTTTGGTCCATAAATAAAGTAGAATTTCGAAATTCTAAAACACCAAAAATGTTTGTTTTTGAAAGACGAATCCAACGCAAGTTGAATCGTCGAAATCCGACGAACGAATCAAAAGTTATGGCCAAAATAATAGAGTAGGTCGAAAATCTGCAGAACACCGATCGCTCGGTCAGGAGTAGCGATCGATCGGTCTAAAACCGATCGATCAGTAGCTATCGACTGGTCCAAAATTTTGTATGGGGAAATTTTCCAGAGAGTGTGTTTTTGACCAATCGCTCGGTCATAAACACCGATCGATCGGTAGGCGATCGATCGCTCGGTCATAACCACCGATCGATCGGTCTTTCGTGTTTTTGACAGAATTTTGTAAGGACTTTTAGGTCTTTTCGTTCCCAACCCTTGGGGCTGTAAATAGGGGGTCCTACTCGAGATATTAAAATATTCTACCTATTTCTAACCTAATTTGGCAAAAAGGGGGAGAAAACCTAGGGATTTGGAAAGGCGGGTTGCTTGGAGAAGGAGATTGCTAGAAGATTGAGAGGAAAGCTTGGAGATCGTCCTCAAAGCTTCCCCAAATCACCTCGGGAGCGTTTTGAATCTAAGGGAAGGATTCATAAGTTCGATAAACTCCCTAACTAAACTCTATTAATGAAGTTTGATGAATATTAGTTTAATATGAATGATAGAAATGATAATTTGACTTGTTTTCCCTAATTATGTATGGATTAAGCTTACTAGAGATGAAAATGGATTTATACCATGGATGGATTGAACGGAGGAAGGGAAATACTATGGAGGATTGGGATGAATGTATGGATATGGAGTATGTTTGGGTTGTGTGGATGAATTATTGTGTGATGGAATGTTAAGAATGGGAAAGGGCAAAGTATCCATAATTAATGCACTCTACATGTTTGTTGAAATGTCTAAGAATGCTAAATATTAGTATGATGCTTTTGATTATGAAGAAATTAAGTTAAATGAATATTGTGTTGTTATGATAAATTATGCTCTATTTACTTGTATGGTGATCGGTATTCGGGTAGGCCAAACCTTAGAGGAAAATCCTCCACGTTGGGAATTCTCTAACTAGGGAGATGTAACCTAGCGGAGTTTCCTAGCGGAAGATTGAAATCTATGGGATGACTCATTTGAATTCCAATCAGGACACTCAAGCACACATGCACCCACATGGTAAGTATTCAAGTCTCATGAGTCCACTTGTCTCACAAGCATGCATGCATTGGATACGAATATGTCACGAATTATGTCATGAAAGAATGATCCCCCACTACGAACATCCACTCTACGCATTGTCGCACTCATGTTATGCTATGAAAGAATGATCCCCCATGACAAACATCCACTCTACGCGTTGTCGAACACTACGAATTATGCGTTGCCGGGACAAAACACTATGATAATGCGTGGTCGGGACAAACACACTATGAATCATGCATGTATGAGTTTATGCATATGTTAAGTTAAGTTCATGGATAAGAATTGCACAAGTACACGAGTTAAGATGATGTTATGACATGTTATATGCTATGCACTCTGATTACGCCTATTTTAAGCGAAATTATTATGAGTAAGCTTAGATAAACTGAGTTATGATATTGTTATTGCTCATGCTATCTTATGTTGTTGTTAGTTTGTTTATCCACTGAGTATTCCAAACTCAGTTGACCTGTCGTTGTCTTCACGTTTAGGAGAAGAGCCGTGGACTAAGGAGGTGTACGCCGAAGAAGAGGGAGAAGGTGAGCTTCCCGAGGGGGAGGCTGGGGATTTTGACAATTATCCCTATTGAGTAGTTTTAGCATTTCTTTTGGAAGAGAAGGTTGTATTAGACTTTTGACTTCTAGTTGATGTTGCCTTAGTTATTACTGGGTGAATGTTTTAAACTATTTTCGTTATGAGGAGCTATGGTGTGTGGACTATTATTGTATAGGATGATTTGACTTTTTATGATCGGAATTTTACTATCTTCATTTTTGGAGACTTGTGTAGTATGCCTTGTATGCATGGTTTTTAAACAGAATTAAGTAATGTGGCGATTCCAAAGTCCTATTTTAGCCTTGTAGGATTTTGGGGTCGTTACAGTATATGATAAAACCCTCTAAGACACAATTGAGGTCCTCACTGAGAGTCAGCATCTAGCTTGGGCTCAGTACTACCCAATGGATAACACCCTAGACCTGTCCATGGTTAAGCCAGACTGACGCCTCTTAAATACAGCCATCTAGTGTTGGAACCCATCCTACATGGTGTTCTGTTTTGGTAAGAACGAGCTATGTCTAACATTGTAAGAAATACAGCGCATTCTTGTCCTAACCATGGAAGGTGATGCCATAGTATCGTGCTACAAGGCATCATTCCAGGCAAACCTGTCAAGGTTCTTATAAATCAAGCTTGCCTCCTTGCAGCATGATCCTAGCGACACTTACGAACGGGTGTCTATAAAATCTCTTGAGAAGCGGTACCGGCCCAGGTGGAACCCTGACTCATTGACAGCTGAACTTCCGGGTCTCAATGCCTTTACACTGATCATCATGTCCCAGCTGGTATTTCCTAAGTGATGCACCCTCGCTGACTCAGTATTGGTGGAGATCATTGAAAACATGCGTTACTCCAAGATGGTCGTCCCGGTCATCGTTGCGGAGCTTCTCAGGGCTCTCAATGAGGCATTAGAAAGCAGAAAGGGCATCTTCCATGCCAGTGCACCTCTATTACACTTGTGGCTGATATCACACCTGCCTACTATCATACCCGTGCTCGACGTCCCTCGAGATGCATACAGCCCCAGGAAGATTTCTCAAAATCAGGGCCAGATAGTGACTACAGACGTCAGAACTCTCTACCAGCTTCTCTAGAACCTGATAGATGAATATATTATATGAGAATACGTGTGGCTAGTTTACAAACAGCTACCACGCGTTGTCATAGCAGCAAGGCGTTGCATGGTCCTAACAGGTCTCACTGGCTCAGCGGCCTACGTATCACTCCAAGTTCTCCGCTAGTTTGGACTCCCCTAACGCATTCCGGTGATAGACAATCTGGAGAATGACTTCGCCGACTTCACAGTGTAGTCTGAACGCCTTACTCGCCTCTTCCAAATAGATTGACGAAGCTCCAAGAGAGAACAATGGCCAGATTTTGTGGTTACAATAGGACCACCAACTGATTCAACATACCGAATATGAGTAAAATACCCCGACATTCCATCTGGTATGCCCGTACCCAGGGAACTGCCAACACTAGTTTCGGCTCCATCACGAGGAACCATACCTATCACTGAAATGGTGGTTCCCTGGAGAGACATCTTCTTGGAAAGGTTGCTATAGATCCAGGAGAAAGAGAAGGGGCTATGGAAGGTCCAACGAGCATTTAGGCAGCAAGAAGCGGAACAGCACCGCGAACTCCAAGTCGTGCAGGAATAGGTGGAGCAGCTTGAGCAGACAGTCTAGTCCCTTTAGAAGAGACATAGGGGTGATGCTAAAGTAACTACCATCATCAGGGCCTAGTTGTACTTTCATCAAGAGCAGCTTGACAGTGCAAAGGTTGAGATGACTACTTGAATGCAACAGTTCAGGTTTCGCATGTTCAATGTTACGGAAACAATTGAACACGTGGATGTTGAAATCACATCCCTCCAACAGTAGGTCATGGCCTCGAAGGCGTGCCCCGACCACTTGACTTTGCCTGATGGACCTGCCTAGGGCTGAGTTTTTTTTTTCTTGAGTCACTATCCTGTACTCACTCACTCAATCATGCATTCAATGAAAAATCTTTTCCTGTATTCTGTCTTGCAAATCATGCATAATCGTGATTAGCCATTGTATTCTTGTCAATTGCATTAGCCGACCTATAACTCGCTTTATGGCTGTAATTCTCGTAGAAGTAACAGACGCAATCCTGACAGAAGTACCAGTCTCAGAGCAAGTACCCAACCGTGCCGTCTCAGAAAACAGCTCAGATATAACGGCAGAACCGGTGAACCAACAGCAAAGAACCAGTGAAATCTTACAGGCAAATGATAGAGATATAGCAGCCATGCAAGCAAAACTTGACAGTGTTCTAGAATCCCTGAAGATTCTAATTGGAACCCGAACTGACGAACCCTCTTCCCAGATCCCAACTGGAAAATCGGCTGAGCAACCTATCCCTAAGCCTCACCATATTCCGATTATCATCCCTAACCCTAGACCCGCTACAGGCGGAGGTGACATGGAGTATGAACATTTTGAGGGGGCGAAGCAGCCCAAGGCCTCACACATCAACCAGGACAGACCGTCATCCTCGAACCCTACACCATCTCTCCGTGATCAACATGAGGAGATCAAACAGATAAAAGAGGAGATGAAATGGATGAAGGGTGCAACTGCCAGCACCAATCTGTCTTTAGAGGACTGACTTTCTTATCAGGAGATGCCATTACCGCAGGTTTCAAAGTGCCAGACTTTGACAAATATGATGACTCAGGATGCCCGAAGCAATATCTATAACTATACCTGGGGGACATGCTTCTGTACAATAAGAACCAGCCTCTACTCATACAGTACTTTCAGAAGAGCTTGAAGGGGGCAACCCTCACATGGTGAATGTCTGTAGACAAACAGAAGATCAAGACCTGGCAGGACGCCATGGACAGTTTCGCGGGAACAATATTCCTTTAATCAGGAGCTCCAACCACAGAGGAGCCAGCTCGAATAGATAAGCCAACGCAACAACGAATCATTCTTGGAATACGCCACCAGATGGAGGGAAACGGCAGTCAAAATCCCTACTCATATCCCTAAGGAGGAGCTGGCTAGCATATTCATGGGCACCTTGAAGCAGCCCTATTCTACTCTATGGTAACACTACCAGTGGTAGATTTCGGCACTATCGTCAAGACAGGTGCCCGTATAGAGACTGTAAAGTTCATGTTTTTTTGTGTTGGCATATTCCAGTGTCAAAACAAGTGAGTCTAGGTGTGTATCTTGTGTCATTGCTGTCAACCATCCACGACAAGTGAAGTTGAAACGCATTGAAGAATCGGTTGATCCACTCGGTTGATCATTTCCTTCATAGGATGGTAAGTGACCCAGATACCATGTGACCATAGGTGGGAATTGTCTTAAAATAATCCTAATATGATGCCTTAGGTGGTAAATGTCCTAGACTAATCATACGGACCCTAGGTGATGAGATAAGTAGTGCAAAACATGTTAAAAATTCTGAAATTTTTCAAAAAACCAAGGTTCCTTGAAAGTGGCATATCTCCCAAACTGTAGCTCAGATTTCGCTCTATAATATATCAAATCGATCATGTCCAAAAGAGCTACAACTTTTGTGAAGGATATAAGAGCCCAAAATAGAGTTTTAAAATCAGGTCTGCACCTCAAGGTCGACCCTGACCATTGAGGGTCGACCCTGAGTATAGAATTTTTTCAAAACTAAGGTTGCTTGCAAGAGGCATATCTCAATAACTGTAGCTTGAATTTTGCTCCATAATATATCAAATGGACCGCATCAAAAAGAGCTACAACTTTTATGAAGAGTGCAAGACGTACAAATGAGTTTTTAACTCTCGGTCGACCAAAATAACCCCCAAGGTCGACCCTGATATGAGCAGTTTTTGTATGGGGAAATTTTCCAGTAAGTGAGAAAAAGTTGAGTCGACCCAAGTGGATGTCAGGGTCGACCCTGATATGGAAAATCATCCCAAAACACCTCAAAGTCAACCCTCAACCCCTAGGGTCTACCCTGATATGGATTTTTCTTACTAAAAACGTTTTGGCAACTTCCTTAACTTGGTTTTTTGGTCTCTATTAAATGGGAACCCTACTAGTTCGTGGAGAGCAACTTTGGGGGAGTATTGAGAGGGCTTTTAACTATCTCTAGAGTTAATAAAAACTCTAATTTTTCATTATCTCTCCTCCCCTTTGAGAATCCTTCTCCCATCCTAGTTTTGCAAGCCAATGCTCCATTTATGCTTGTTTGGATTTACCCATTGAAGGAGTCCTTCTAGGAATTGATTCTTATCAAACCATCAACCCGTTCTGGATAGAACAACTTGGCCAGAGTTTTCCGGAGCCTTTACGAAGGAGATCGATCTGAGACGGATCATGGATGTGTGAATTGTTCGGTGGAATCCGAAGCCGTCATTGACAGAGATTGATCAGAAGATCGTGGACTGTTTTCGAGACACAAAGAGAAGTACGAGCGACTGCGGTTGATCACGGGACTTGTGAGTACATGATGAATTTTCAAGGCGTGGAGGACTAAGAACTGAAGGATCGTAGTGTCGAGTCCAAAGGAGTCAAGTTCGAGTCTTGCAAGTTCTTGTTTACTTTGTCTTAGTGGATTCTCATGGTTGGACTAGGTCCCGTGGTTTTTCCCAGAAGGGTTTCCACGTAAAAATCCTTGTGTTATGGTTTGCTTGTTTCTCTTCTATTCCGCACTTTAAATTTATCATCCCTACATTAATAACTTAATTGCTAAAAAGGGTAGACAGACTTTTAGGGAAACCTAAGCATCCCCTTGAACTTGTGAATTCTCAACTCAAACCCTAGATTTGAGGTTCACCGAATTATTTTTTCAGAGACATTATTTTTTCAGAGACTGCCATCAAAAGTGGGGCCATTCACTCAGTCTTGGCCTTGATCCCCCCAAAGTAACAACCTCAACCAGCAGGAACAACGGTCCCCATGATTAGAGAAAGAAAGAGCATGTACACATGGCGGCTTCTTCAGCACCCATCCGACTTCCAGCTCTAGCAACTCCAGCTTAGCAACAACCGAAGTGCCCTAGGAACTTCATTCCTCTCCCCTATACTCTCAGCCAACTTCTGGACTTTCTAACCAAACAGGGTCTTCTTGCCTTGAGAGGCCTTACTCTCCTCTTACCCTCAGACAAGAGAAATAAAAACTACGATGTCAATCAACACTACGCCTTTCATAGAGGCCCAGGCCATGCAACCGACTACTACATTGGTCTGAAGTGGACCATCCAAGTTCTCCTGGATGAGGGTAAGGTTGAGTTGACCCCCAGCAATATCAACATCAACTAGGCACTACTGTCCCCACACAACAACGAAGTCAATTTTATACAGTGGGAAGAGCCTGGGGCAGGTCAGTCGAGACCTCTCGCACATGCAGTTGATGGGGGCATCATCAGACTCTCTTACCTACCTCTGGTCGTATCCCTCTTCTCTAGTCAAATATTCAGGCGATCCAGCCCCCAGTACAAATCCCCGCTCTTGAATCAGACGAAGAGCAGATTGTTTACATAATCCCCTGTCCCACCAATTAGCCATGGCTCCAGCCCAAGCCTCCACTTCTACTGGCCATATCAGGATCCCTTATATCCCTTCACAACATTTCACCCTCATTCTTGTGCCTGCTCCTCGCTCTCTCATCATTGAAAGTGAGAGCATAACCAATCTCACCCGATCTGGCCTGGTGTATCAACCATCGGCAGCTGAGCTGGCAAAGGGAAAGAGAAAAGAGACAGAAAAAGCAAGGGTATCAGACCCTAAAAAGGAAGCAGCAGACTTTGTAGTTCTGCTAAAAATTTTGGAAAAAGCGAAAGAATTCAACATAACTCAGCAGTTGAGTAAAGTCCCGGCACAGATTTCCATCTTGGGTCTTTTTCTAACTTTTGAGCATCACCAGAAGCAACTCCTTCGAGTATTTAACAACGCCCATGTCACACCAGACATCACGCCCGAAAAGCTAGGGCATATGGTGGGGTAAGTACTAGAGCCTAGAGTTATCTCCTTTATAAAAGAAGAGATACTGGACGGCGACAGGGACTATACCCGGGCCCTCTCATCGTAATACAATGCATGAACAGAACTCTATCATCGGTGTGCTAATCGACAATGCCTCCGGCCTAAACGTCTGCACCCTATCAACACTGCAAAGCTTGGGTATGAATCTTAGTCAAGTAAAGAAAAGACCCATGACAATCAGAGCTTTCGACAACTCAACAAGGCAAAATCTGGGCGATATCGATCTGACCATCGGGGTCGGATCTGCCCAGTTTAGTACAAACTTCCAAGTCGTAAATGTGCCTGCCTAATTTACTTTGCTCCTTGGAAGGCCGTGGATCTATGTGACCAGAGTAATTCCCTCCTTTCTCCACCAGAGAATTAAGTTTATTTAGGGTGACCACTTGGTCGTGATCCCATCAAAGAAGCTGATGAGTTCTTCCAAGGACATCCAGGAGCTAGGGCAGGACACTGCCTTCATGACTTATCAATTTGAGCAAGTCAGTTCTATTGCTCAGATAGAAGAACAGAACAGACAGCAGATTCCGCCATTTGATGAACTATCAACTCGGGATTGTCTTAGAGCTAGAAACCAAGGAATGAGGAAAAGATATGTACCTTCGCACTACACAGCACTATTCGAATTGGGTTATAGGCCCACATATGAGGACTATCTCGTAAAGCTAACACGGAAAAATAGCCGGTCGGCGAGACCAGAACCTCGACCCCACATATCTGTAACCTTCCCAATGGGTACCTTCTAATCCTACCCTGACACATCCACTGCACCAGTTGCCTTAACATTCCAGCCCAATGCCGGGTCTTCAGGGATTCCAAATCCAGAGGCTTTCAGTATGACCCAAATGTTCGACGAGCTGACTGTCGAAGATGCTACCGAAGTAGAATATCCAGAGGGAGAGCAAGTCTGTACCCTCTCCAACAGCGTCAAAGCGTCATCCAGTCGCTAGCCACTAATCTGTTTGTGGACTAAGGCTCTCACAATTGAAGCCAGCTAGGGTCGGGGCAGCCGAAGTGCAGGACTGGTCGGTCAGACCAGGCAGTGAAGTAGCATCACCCTTCTCCTCCCTCTATTCTCTCTTTGCTCTTGTTTGCAAAATCCAAATCTCAGGCTACTGTTGGCCTCCTTTTGTTTTGAGTCAACTTTTGTAAACAACAATCATACTGTTTTATAAATGAAAAACTGACGTTTTGACTCAAAAATCATATTTTGCATAAACATTTTGGTTGATGAAAAAATCACATGGACTCTTCCCCTGGAAGGCCTAGTGTCTTGAAGGTACCAAAAACAAAAATAAACATAAGCATGCTAAACTTAGCTAAATGTTTTGCCAGGAAATCACCTGTACTAAAGCTACCCCTGAAAACTTCCTTTAGCTTTTAGAAGTTGAGTATGACTCAGAGCAGGAAGAGAAACCGCCTCAAGAGGTACTGGATCTCTTTGAACGCAGTGAAGGGCTATTGCAGTCAAACATTGAGGACATCGAGACCGTAAACTTGGGATATGCGGATAATCCTCAGCTAGTCAAGATTGGTACAACCATGAGCCCATAACAGAGAACAGACATGATCATCTTTCTGAAGAGCTAAGTGACGTCTTTGTCTGGTCATATGCAGACATACCCGGCCTGGACCCAGTATTGGTGGTATATAGACTGCCCCTAAACCCCGATGTCAGACCAGTTAAGCAGAAACTGAGACGGATGAGGCCCGAATGGTCACAGAAGGTCAAGGAAGAGGTAGAGAAGCAGATCAATGCAGGCTTCCTGGTAGTAGTAACCTACCCTTAATGGTTAGCCAATATTTTACTAGTACCTAAAAAGGATGGCAAGATCTGAATGTGTATCGACTACCGTAACTTGAACAAGGCGAGCCCCAAGGACAACTTCCCACTCCCACACATTGACATCCTGGTCGACAACACCGCAGGGCACGAAACACTCTTATTCATGGATGGATTCTTCAGATACAATCAAATCAGAATGGCAGAAGAAGACATGGAGAAAAACTCATTCATCACACCTTAGGGAACGTTCTGCTACAAGGTAATGCCCTTCGGACTCAAGAACACAGGGGTAACCTACCAGAGGGCCATGATTGTGTTGTTTCATGACATGATCCACAAGTCAATACAAGTCTATGTGGATGACATGATCGTCAAATCGCCTATTGCCAGGCAGCACTCGGAAGACCTGAAGAAACTCTATGACAGACTCAGAGAGTTCGGCCTGAAACTGAATCCGGCCAAATGTGTCTTGGAGCCTCATTAGGAAAGCTCTTTGGCTTCATAGTCAGTAAAAGAGGCATTGAGATCAATCCAGCCAAAGCCAGAGCTATCATTGAAATGCTGACTCCCCAAACTGAAAAAAGAAATTTACGGGTTCATGGGCAGAATTCAGTATATCAACCGATTCATCTCTCAGCTCACTCCGATATACGAGCCGATCTTCAAGCTTCTTCGGAAGAATATACCTACAATCTAGAGAGACGAGTGTCAGTAAGCTTTTGACAGAATAAATCGGTATCTCCTCCATCCTCCAATACTTGTGCCTCCCACACCAGGCGGCTACTGCTACTCTACATCTCAATACAGGAAACCTCCATGGGGTGCGTCCTAGCACAACATGACGAGACAGGCAAAATAGAACAGACCATCTACTACATCAGTAAGCACCTACTAGAGTATGAAGAGTGGTACAGATCACTGGAGAAAAATTTTCTAGCATTAGTCTGGGCTACTCAACGACTGCGACACTATCTGCTTTCCTATTTGGCAATCCTGACCTCAAATAGGAAAGAATTGCTAGGAGTCAGCCCCTACCAGAAAGGGTAATTCCCCAATGGGGCTAAAAAAAAAACACCTCCAAGGGAGTGCAAATCAACTACAACTCTAGGGTGTCCCAAACTTCGGTCCCCTAGCCTACATTTCATCCTACTCTAAGTCCTTCTAGATCCTCTAGAAACTACGAGTGCAAGCCCAGTATCACACCTACATCCTCAGTAGGGAGATAGTCCTTATAATCCCATGAGGAGTACCATTCAGGGCAATGATGGGAGAAGACCAACTTTTTCCAATAAATCACGGGCATGAGTGAAAACCGGTAACGGTTTCATTGCGCAAAAATTACACGACCCCAGACCTAGTTTTACAACTAGAGGCAACAAAGGGACAAAAATCAATCAGCTTCACAGGCATGAGGAAAACCGGCGATGGCCTCATCGTGCAAAAATTATACGAATCCCAGGACTTGGTCATTCCAAGGGTAAAAAAGGGAGAAAAGCTGAAAATCAGTCTGGCAATAGAATTCAGCAGTAATCAGGATTATTGAACTCCCCAATTATCCTCAGCAATCGGCATCCTCAACGGACATGAACATGTCAGAAATTCCCCAATAGTGGCCTACAGCAAAGGCCCATTCCTTAGTAGATCTCTAACTGTGAACAATCCTCAAATCCTCAGCGGACCCCCAGTGGAAACCTCCAATGGCTCTTAGCAATACTCTTCCCCACCAAGAGTTTTGAAGCTTCTAAAGCCCATCAGAAAGCTTCTCTTCAGCTAAGGTCGCCAACTTGCAACAGCACTTGGACAAGCTTGTCTACCCCCGACAGCATCCTGCTCTGAATCATGCTTCCATTAAGCCATAACATAGGTAATTTACTAGCAAATCTAAAAGCTAACTAAGCATGCTTAGTAAAATCTTTGCAGAAGTCTTCAACACTTTTTCTGAAAAAGTTTTTCTTCAATTCTCATGGTATCAAAATCCGTTTGTACCAACCTGCACTGAGTAGCCTCGACAAGCAAATGAGAAGAAGTCATCACCGCTCCTCTTCAGCAAGCCGCAGTCAACAAAGTCATGGGAAAACATCCTCGCCTCTATCCCCTGCATGACATCCCTTTGCATAGCGCAATACCCTTTGTGACCAAATTACTCAGCATCATCTCAGCATGATCAAACTCCAGTGCCTCTCAGCCATATCGACATCAAATCTGGTACTTTGACGGAGCTGCCACTAGTCACGGGCATGGGGTAGGAGGAGTCCTAATCTCACCTCTGAGTACCTGGATTTTATCCTCCATTCCCGATCAGGATAGATCCCGATAAGGAATAATGATAAATTGTAATTGGGTTGTGAGTCGCCACCTATCTAATTCTGAGGGAAATAGGTCCCTAAAATTGTTGGATAAGGCATGGTCTAGAAATCAGAGGTCAGGGTAAGGGATTCAGTTGAGTTAGGGGAAGGTGTTAGGCACTCCTAAACTCCCATCCGGAGATGGTTACTTACTCCCTAAGTCTGAATTAAATAAAAGAAACCATAAAGAAGTTTGCAATTCGATCTATATGTTGAGCAATATAATATTAAATGAAATAAATGAATTGAGATAGACAAGATAGAAACAGAATAGGGATTCTATCCTAGGGGAGCTGAACCCGATCAGGGTTACCTATGTATCCACCGTTAGTGGAATCAAGCCGCACGAAGTTCCGGAAGGATTGATGGTTTGAGTTGATTTGATTGGACTGGGTTATGGATGATTGAAAGCTTTGAGGGTTTTTGCTCCTATTTGAGGAGCGAGGTGGCCTTTTAAGCTTATGCTGAGGAGCAGAATGTTGGATGATTTGATTTGATGGATTTTGCTGATTTGGGAGCGAAATGGCCTTTTAAGATCATGCTGAGGAGAAATAGGGCAGTTTAAGCTCGTACTAAGGAGCCTGGAAGTGGGTATTTGAACAGGGCTTGAATCGAGGTAGATAGGGGTTAACTAGAGTTTAACTAGGGTTTCGCTGGGGTCTACCTAGGGTTTAACTAGAGTTAAGTTGGGGTTTAATTAGGGTTTAACTAGGGTTAAGCTGGGGTTCAATTAGGTTAAGCTGTGGTTTACCTAGGGTTTAACTATGGTTAAGCTGGGATTTACCTAGGGTTTAACTAGGGTTAAGCTGGGATTTACCTAGGGGTTAAATAGGATTTAACTAGGGTTTAACTAGGATTACCTAGGGTTTTTGGGTAGAGGTTCGACTAGAGAAGGCTAGTTTTGAACAAGGATTTGGGTAGAGGTTTGACTAGACAAGGTTAGTTTTGAACAGGGATTTGGGTAAAGGTTTGACTAGGCAGGGCTAGTCTTGAACTGGAATTTGGGCAGAGGTTTGACTAGGCGAGGCTATATTTGAACTGGAATTTGGGCAGAGGTTCGATTAGGCGGGGTTATATTTGAACTGGGATTTGGGCAGAGGTTCGACTAGGCGAGGCTATATTTGAACTAGGATTTGGGCAGAGGTTCAACTAGGCGAGGCTATATTTGAACTGGGATTTGGGCAGGGGTTCAACTAGGCGAGGCTATATTTGAACTGGGATTTGGGCAGGGGTTCGACTAGGCGAGACTATATTTGAACTGGAATTTGGGCAGAGGTTCGACTAGGTGGGGCTATATTTGAACTGGAATTTGGGTAGAGGTTTGACTAGGCGGGGTTATATTTGAACTGGAATTTAGGCAGAGGTTCGACTAGGTGAGGCTTAGCAGTCTAAACTAGAAATTAAAGACAAAACTAGAAATTAAGCAATTTAATAAAACTAAAAACTTGAAAGCAAGACTAGGGATAGAGGGATTACCTGCCCGAAAGTACGGCGAACTTTCGGACAAAGAGGAATTCTCCAAAAAACTAAAAACTTAATGTTTCGGAAATAGAACTCGAAAAACCAAGTAGAGAGAAGTGAAAATGGATCATCTTTGAAGGAAGGGAGGAGGGGTATTTATAGGGTTTCGGAATAGTGCCCGCGCCTTTTGAAAGGGCGTGATTTACTATATTTTAATGAATAGTAAAGCGGTGTGAACAGTGAGTCGGCAACGGGGATATTACTAAATCCGCGCCTTTTTAAAGGGTGAGATTTTAATATATTTTATTATGAACAAAAATAATAATAAAAAATGAAGTTTGCAGTGTAGGTGGGGCCCACACGGTCCCACGCTTTTTAAAAAGGCGAGATTGCCTCTTAGGGCCTGTTTGGCCCTTCAAATAACTGATTTTTTGGGTTTTTTTGTTTATACTCCTATTTGCCGAAAAACTGTTTTTATCGTTTTAAGCACATTTTGAGCCCAAAAATAGTCAAAATTGAACTTGTAAAATTTAGAATAATTTTTTAGATAAAACATGAATTTTTCAGAACTTTTTAGGGGCATTTTGATCATTGTGCACTCTAGGGGCATTTTAGTCATTTTCTACCATTTTAAGCCCACTTTAATCCTAAAAATAGCCAAAATTCATCAAAAAATTTGTAAAATCATTTTGAACCAAATGAAAACTTTTTAGCACATTTTCAGGGGTATTTTGGTCATTTTTCACCCTAGGGGTATTTTGGTCATTTTTCACCCTAGGGGTAGTTTTTGAAAATCGAAGCACCTGAAAAGAGGGTTTCAAAAGAGGGTTTTTAAAAAGGGTTTTTAGAGGTGTGCAAATAGATTAAGGGGGTGCAAAATTAGGGTGTTTACATCACCTAAGGGGGTGCACCTCCCTATCTCAGTCAAACTGAAGTTCAAATGCTCCAACAACGAAGCAATGTATGAGGCGTGCATAGCCAGATTGAAAGAAGCCATGGGCATCAGGATTGAAGAGAAAGACGTCTACGGTGACTCATCTTTGGTAATCTATCAGGCAAATGAATCTTGGGCCATCCGAGAAGCAAGGCTAGTCCCATATCTAGCCTACTTTAACATGCTGTTTATAATGTTCTTGGATGATAAAATGAATCAATGTTTGCAAGAAAAATGTTTTAAAAAAATCAAAAATAAAATAATTTTTCAAAATCTGTACTAATTTCGGCGACGAAATCAGATGAGGATTTGGAATTCGGCGACGAATTTTGGGTTATCAAGAAACAGTAAGGTTCCTATACCCAATTTGGTGATGAAATTGAATGATCCATTCAATTTCGGCGACGAAGTCAATTTGAAATCAAAACAGTAGGTTTCCTTTGCTCATTTCGGCAATGAATTCCTTCGTGGGTATAAATTAAAACCCCCAAATCCAAAATTTTCAAATCATTTCTCAAAACCTAGTTTTCCCTCCACTTCACTATTCCATTGAACCTTCACTCAATTCTCTTCCATTACCATCCAAATCAAACCCTAATCACTCAAGATGCCTCCTCGCATGAAGAATGCGTTTGTGGAAACTCCACTGAAGAAAGCACATACAGACAAAGGGAAAGAAGCGGTTATTTCATCAGCACCAGCCAAATTCAAATCTACCAAGTACGAGAAGCTCTTCAAGGAAAAATTCATTCGTCGCACTCCACTGTATGGTAAGGTTGTCAATTTCGTTAACCTAGGTATAATCAAGACCCTCTTTTTAGCCCTTAAATGGGATTCCTTCATTGTATCAAATGAAACCATGTATCCTGAGCTGGTTAGGATCTTTTATACTCATTTTCATTTTAATCAATCCACCCAAATCATTTCTTCCTATGTTCAAGGGAAGAAAATTTCTTTTTACTTGGAACAATTGCATAACATTCTTAGAATTCCTAAATATCCCCTCCAATCTTTTGTATATGGTCAGTGGACCAAACATGAAGGATTTGATATGGTTGAGGCACTAAAACTTATGTATGTCAACCAAGATATCACCACACCATTTCAACCCAAAGTCAAAGAGCTCACACTGACCTCTAGACTTTTCCACCATATCATTACCCGTAACCTAATCCCTAGAGCTGGTGGTAGGGAATATTTAACCTTCTTTGATGTGTTCCTCATGTGGTGTATTCTCACTTCCACACCTATTGACCTCTCTTAGATCATTGTCCACTGCATGGATGATGCTTATAAGAGAAAGTCAGGGTGTCTTCCCTTTGGTCAAGTCTTGACCAAAATTTTCAGATACTTCCATGTCTTTCTTTCTTCACATTCTGATTTTGTGAATGCTGATGATTCTACCATCTATAGCAAGGCAACCATCCAAAGGATGGGCTATATTTAGAATAATAGCCAAAAGGACTGGATCCCCAAGCCTTCTTCCATCCAGCCATCCATTCCCACTTCATCTTCTGATCCCACTCCTTTCATTCCTACTACAGTGTCTAATCCTATTCCCTCTCCTACTCCTCCTATTGCTCCCTCTTCAGCACCTGAGCCAGTATCAATGCCAGAGCCAAAGATTCAGCCAACTACAGAGGTAGGGGCAGCTCCAGTATCGGATCCAGAGCCAGCAGTAGAGGTGGTACCTGACTAGCCTGAGATTGTGATCGAGGATTAGATTCCTAAGTATTCTTAGAGATAGGACTCTTCTCATTTTGAGGACTCTGGACCCTACTATAAGCCTCCCAACAGACCAACTGCTTTGGATGACTAGTTGCTATTGATGTCAGGATAGATAGCCTCCATGGCTAGCAACATAGAGCAATTCCAGCTGGAAATGAGAGAAACCTAGTTTAGATTCCAAGCTAAGATGAAAGCCTCCATGATGTCCTTTATGTCAGAGAGTAGAGCCAGTATGGCTGGTTTACAGACAGAGACTAGAGATAGCCTTCAGAGCCTCTACTTAGTGACTAGAGAGAGATTGTCAGCTCTTGAGACTAGGATGGACAACATCCAAGGGGAGATAAAGAAGAGTGTAGAATCCTTGGAGCCCAGACTAGATGAGATTGAAATTTCTTAAAATGTTACTAAAAATACCAGATTCAATTTTATCCCTAATAGAGAGAAAGACAGTGGATGCCATGGAATAAGGATTGTAACTCAATGATTTGGTGACAATGATGAAGGGGAAGGTAGAAGGAGCTGAGAAGCATTTAAGAAATTCAGGACCTAACATTGATCAAATAACTTCTCTCCTCGGGAACCAAGCTCCAATCATACACCAAATGGCCAGTAATGTGACTCAACTCTCTATTGAGGTCTCAAATGTGAAGAAGCAATCATTTCAAGGGGTCAAAGGAGCAGCTTCCTCATCTAAACCTCCCAAGTCCTCCAAAATCCACTCTATTCCTCCTTCCCCTATTGAAATCTCCAGTAGTTGTGATGAAGCTAATGATAATGATGATGATGAAGATGGAAATGAAAAGGATGACCAAGATGACAAGGATGATGAAGATGAAGGCCCAACCAAGGATCTATTGGAGAAGCTAGCAGAACTCAGGAAGAAGCAAGCCCAGGATGGGCTGTAATTCATTTTGTTTTTCTTTCTTCTTCTTTTTGATGATGCCATAGGGGGAGAAGGGATGCCATGTAATGAATATAATTTATTATGATTGTAATACCTTTTGACATTGAATGAAAAATGTATCTATGTTTGAACACTCTTTGCAAATTATGAAATTTTCATATTTATGGAACTTCTCTTGGTTCAAGATTTACTTTGTTTAAATTATTATCATAGAACCTCTAATGAGTAGTTTGACTTGTTATGAAAAATAAAAATATGATACTTATCTTTGTGGAACTTCTCTTGGTATTAAATCATTTTGATACACTTCTTGAAATAACTAAAATATGCATCCAAATTAAAATTTCCTTCAAATGCATATGTTTAGGGGAAGCTTACCTCAAGTTTTTATAAAATTCATATTATGAGGGGGAGCTCAATCCCATTTCATTACATTATTATGTCATCATCAAAAAGGAGGATATTGTTAGCCTCAAGGTTACAACCTTGGGCACCCTTAAATTTTGATAATAACACAATAATGAAATGAAACAAATGGTACTAATAATTCTGTTTAAGTGCTTGATCATTTCAGATTATGAGAAAATAGGCACCTCACTCAAGGCAAAAAGAATGGAAGTTATTCAAGAAAGTATTCAAATCATGTAAAAAGTGAAGATTCCAAGTTGCACCCATAGTCCAAGTCGGGTCCCTTGAAGACAAAGACAAATCTCAAGGCCCAAGATCAAGGCAAAGTCCATCTCTCAAGAAGCTCATTAATTTCGTTTTATTTATTTTGAGAGTGTCTAGGACTTGTATAAGAAATCCTCAAAATATGGTAAATTGAATGCTCAAAGTTCTTATATTGACCATAGGAGCCTAGGATATTCATTAGACATCATTCTAAGACCCTAAAAATCACAAAAATCATGTTAAAGGATTGCTAATTGACCTAGGAATTCATTCTCATCATCAAGGTGTGATCCCAAATAGAAATCAAAATTTTTGTTTAGAATTCGTCGACGAATTCACAGAGTAATTTGAATTCGGCGACGAATTGGAGACAGGAAAACTTCCTGTACTCACTGTTATTAAATTTGGCGATGAATTGAAGAGGAACCCAATTCCGTTGACTAATTGCTCTTCTAAATCTTCTCTTTTACTTTCTGCATTATCTCTAATTAATCTTTAGTTGCAAATAAATTTTATTCCGCATTATAGAATTAGAGTCTAAATTTTAAAATCTGCCATAAATACTATTCACCCCCCTTTAGGGTCATTACTTGGCCAACAGTTTGAGGCATCGTATTAATGTTCCAGACCTTTTAAATTTGCTGTCCTTTTGACTTGGAATTTTTTAGCTAAAAATTAAAACTTTAAAATTCTCTGTTCTTTTTATATGGAACATTGTTGGGTGAAACTTTTGTACAAAAAAACTTTTTACAAATCTATTATTATATAAAAGAGAAGTTACAAAATGACAAAAAAAAAAAATTACCCATGAATTTATAGTAAAAGTACCCCTTAATCGTTTTTTGGTTCCCAACTCGTCCCTCAAGTTTTAAATCAAAAATGCCCTTCTGTCTTTTTCCTAACATATCTCTCAAGTTTGATTTCCCAAATTACTCCTACATTATCTTCTTTATTTTTGAAATGCCCTTAAAATTGCAATACCCAAAATGTCCCCTGAAAATTTTTATATACCTAAAATGCCCTTATATTATCTATACCCAAAATGTCCTCAAACTTTTTTAGTTTCCAAAATATCTTGAAGTTTCCATACCATTTTCCTCAAATTGTTTTAAATACCCAAAGTACCCCTCAAGTTTTTTCTGCCCCAAAAATGTCCTCAATTTTTTATATCACAAAATATCCCACAAAGTAAAGTTTCTATACCGCAAGACCCTTTATTTATTTTTTCCTAAAATTCGCCTCAATTTTTATATCCAATCTCTCAGGTTTTTTTAAATGCCCCTTAAATCAAGTTTTTATAGCCAAAATATCCCTCAAAATTCTATACCTAAAACGTCCCTCAATTTTACCCCAAAATATCTCTCAAGTTTTTAGACTATTATTTGGTTATTATAATAAATATGATTTTATTATAATAAAATAGAGGATTTATGCATGTGCCTTGCACTTGCATGCCCAACTACTTACTTTGAAATTCACATGTAAGATGTGTAGAAGATGGGTATTTTTGTCACTTTAGAAAATACATGTGTAGGATATTTTTTCATTTTGAAAAATACATGTGAAAATAATATTTTAGTTGAGAAAATATATATAGAGGGGCATATTGTCATTTTGGAAAATACTATCGAGAGATGTATTTTGTTATTTTGGAAAATATATGTCAAGAGGGGTATTATTGTTAATTTGAAAATATACTTAAAGAGTGATATTTAGTCATTTTGAAAAATACACGTGGATTGGTATTTTTTTCATTTAAAGAAATATATGTGAAGAGGGGTATTTTTTCATTTTAGGAAATACATGTGTAGAGGGATATTTTTTAAAATACTTGTGGAAAGAGATATTTATTATTTTTTTAAATATATTTCAAGAGTTGAATTTTGTCTTATCAAAAATACATGGGAGGGGTATTTTAATCATTTCATAAAATATACGTGAGGAGGGGTATTTTTTTTCATTTTAGAAAATAATTTTGGAAAAATATATTTTATGATTTAAAAAAATATGTGAAGAGGGGTATTATTTTCATTTGAAAAATATATTTGAAGATGGGTATTTTACCATTTTGAAACATTTATGTGAAGAGCGGTATTATTCTTACTTTAAGAAATATATTTGAAGAATTATATTTTGTCTTTTCAAAAAATATATGTGGAGGGATATTTTTGTCATTTTAAGAAATATATTTGAAGATAGGATTTTAGACATTTTATAATATAAAACAAAGGCTAGAGGGTTATTTTATTATTTTTAAATATAATTAGTGTTTTTTTTGTTATTTTGATAAATATATGTGAAGAAAGGTATTTTTGGGTGGACTGGAGCTTTAATTAGAAGTTCCACAAGTGTGGAACTTAAAAGGTCCAAACTTTTGGATGGAACTTGAAAGTTTCATACTTGTGAAACTTTTGCACCGTATGGGACAATAAAGTTCTAGACATTAAGCAAAAGAATAGACGTAGAACAATGAAAGAGTAGAACTTTAAAAGTACCACCAAAAGAACAGAGCTTAGATTTTATCAATGTGGGAAAATACTCACTCATCCTATGCGCCCAGCTCAAAGTAGTGGTAAACCAATAACTAATAATCGTCACATCAGAAAAAAGAGGGATGAGAAAGTGAACTCTCCAACGAGCAGACTCGTCCTTAATGTTGCCCAAGGTTTGGACATAGAGGGGGGGGGGGGGGGGGAAAAGGGTCTATGGCAATTTTTTTAAAATTTCCTATTCCCTTAAGCGGAATTTTAATTATACTAATTAAAAGGGAAATGAATTATGCATTGCAAAACAAATAAAGTAAAGAGAAGAGTTAGAGAAAGAAAACATAAAGATAATGTTCACGAGGTTCGACAATCTTGCCTACGTCCCCACCTCAAGCTATACTCGCTAGAGGATTCACTACGATTTTACTCAATCATCAATCTTCTTCCAGGTGAAGATAAAAAATTTACAATCCTCTTACGGGTGAGGATCAGACCTTTACAATCTTCTTATAGACGAAAATCAAGCCTATTTGTAAGAGAACAATCCTCTCTTGATCTTACAAAGCTCTCCACTTCAAGGACAAGATTCCACCGATTCTTAATTTTCAAATATACTTGTTAAGAAGTGTTTACAATAAGAAATTACTCATTTACATAAGTTGAATGATCCCTTGATAGCTCTCTAGGAGTCTCAAAGAATGGAGTTGAATAACTCAATTTCGGACTCTTTTGAGTTTCTAGGTTTTCTACTCAAAGAATTGATCAATGACTGATAGAGTGAGTAATAAAATGATTGGAATGATAGGAGTTCTTAAATCCTCATATTTTAGTTCATAAATCACTCCATTTTATAGCCTTTGAGAAAATATAACCGCTGGAGAGGCAATGAGAAAGATATGATCGTTGAAAAATAGCCGTTATAGGCTTTTTCCGTGTCCCGCATGAATGAGATTGGGTATCTTTGAATATTCGTTGATGAGATGGGGACAGAAATAAAAAATAGTAGCACTCCGACTGATTTCATCGACGAGATCTCTGTTTTCTTTGGAAATCTCATTTTAATCCGACCTTTATGATGGGAATGAATTCCTTGGTCTTTTGGCTCATCTTTATCATGATTTTGATTATTCTTTATGATTTCCTAGGGTCTTAGAAAGATATTCAATTTTGGTCTTAAGGAACCTTTGGTCAATCTATGCTTTGATCAATCAACTTTCAATACTTTGAGGACTTTTTACAAAAGTCTTGAGTGTTAGTCTCAAGGTTATAACCTTGGGCACCCTTAATAGTTTTAACAATAACATAATAATAGAATGATAATTGTGGTACTAATGATTCTTTTAAGTGTTTGTTAAGATGTAGATCATGAGAACATTAGCACATCTTTCAAGGCATAAAGAGTGAAAATCATTCAAGACAATTCAAATGGATTTATTTGAGTAAGTCATTCAATCATATCCAAGTCATCAAAAAGAATATCCAACTCAAGCCATTGGACTCAAGTGAAAAATGAAGATTCAAGATCATACCCAAAGTCCAAGTCAGATCTCAAACAAGAAAAGAAGATTTTGCAGTTAAAGTCAAATCTAAAGATTTAAGATAAAATTGAAACTCTCAAAAAGACATAAAAGTTTAATTTTATTTTATAGTGTCTAGGACTTATGTAAGAAGTCCTCAAAGTATGGTTAGTTGAATGCTCAAATACTTAGATTGACAATAGGAGCCTAAGACTTTATTGGACATCATTCTATGGCCCTAGGAAATCATAAAAATTATTTTAAAGAAAAGCCAAAAGACCTAAGAATTCATTCCCATCATTTAGGCCTTTATCTAGAGTGAAATCAGATTTTGACTTTGATTTCGTCAACGAATTCACAGGAGAGTTTTGAATTCGGCGACGAAATGAGGACGGTAAACTCACTGTCTTCACTGTTTTTGATATCAGCAACGAAATGAATTGGGGAACCCAATTTTGTCGAAGAAATCATGCGAAATTCTGAAAACGCTGTAACAACTAATTTTGAACAGCCTATTTCGTATTTGATGTTTCACCAACGGCCATATTAGATGAAGAGTTATAAAAGGAGTTCATAAATGAACAAAATATAACTTTTGATCAGTGCAATAACTCTCATCATCTACTCTAACACTCACATTGATTTCTACATCACACATTAGAAATTCCCAAAAATCTCATTTGAGGTATTCACCTCCTTTCTTTGAGAGATTTCATTAGAGTGTTATTCAAATCTTATCTAACTCATTTCAGGAGCTTTATTTTGGATTGTAATTCTAAATCTACATTTGTAAAAAATGTCAAAAATCGGTGGATTCTTGCAACTGAAGCTGTAGCTTCGAAAAAGTCAAGAGAGGGTTGTGCTCTTGCAAGTAAAGATTCTATCCTGACCTGGAAGAGGGATTGTAACGGTTTGGTCTCGACCTGGAATAGAGATTGTAAAGGTTTGGTCTTGACCTATAAGAGAGATTGTAAGCGGTTTGGGCTTCACCTGGGAAGAAATCTGTACGAGTAAAATCATGGTGAATCCTTGAAGCTAGTGGGGACGTAGGCAGGTTGCCGAACCTCGGGAAAAATATCTTGGTGTTTGCTTTCTCTAACTCTTTACGTTACTCTTTTTATTGCGTATATTTTAGAACTGCTAAGTTGTATTCCCTTGTTAATTTAATTCTGTATAAAAATGGATGATTAGAATTTAAATTTGCCAAGACCCTAATCACCCTCTTCTGAGGTTAATACCTGGACAACAATTGGTATCAAAGCAAAGACTCTATATCTAGATTTAACCATCTTAGAGTTAAAGATCTAATTTATGGCAAACATTTTTGAAACTTCACTAGGAGAGGGTCAATCCACTACTAGACCTCCATTGTTCAATGGAGAGAACTATAATTACTGGAAAACCCGAATAATGTATTACATCTAAGCCCTTGACTATGAATGTTGGAGAGTCATAGTTAAAGGTCCACATCTTCCCACAAAAATTGTAGATGATGTTAGAATTCCTAAAGTTGAGAAAGAGTGGAATGAGATGGATATTAAATTTATCCAAATAAATGCTACGTCTATTAACAATTTGTATTGTGCCTGAAGTCCCCAAAAATTCAATAGAGTGTCGGGTTGTGACTCATCCAAAGAAATTTGGGATAAACTTCAAGTCACATATGAGGGGACTAATCAAGTTAAAGAAGAAAAAGTAAGCATGCTAGTTCATAAATATGACCTATTTAAAATGGAGAAAAATTAGTCCATTAGTGAAATTTTTACTCGCTTTACTAATATCTTGAATGGACTAAAATCACTTGGAAAGGTTTATGCCAATGCAGAAAATGTGAGGAAGATTCTTCACTCACTACCTAAGGAATGGTCTCCCAAGGTGACAGCCATCAAGAAGCTAAAGACTTGACCAAGTTTCAATTGGATGGGCTCCTCGGCTCTCTAATGACTCATGAAGTCATTATGAAAGATCAACAAGAGGATGAGCCCAAGCTCAAGAAAGGCTTAGCCTTGAAATCCTCTCAAGTGGATGAGAGTGATGAAGAAGAAGAAAGTGAGGGAGATGAGGACATATCCCTTATGGCAAGGAAGTTCATAAAATTCCTAAAGCATAGAAGGAACTTCAAAAAGAGGCCATATAAGAGAGAATTCACCTAGGAAATTACCAAAGATGAAATAAGTAAGAAGGAACCTCTCACTTGCTACGAGTGCAAAAAAAAAGACATATAAGAACGGAGTGTCCTCAACTCAAAAAGAGCAACAAATTCAAGAACAAAGCTATGAAAGCCACATGGGATGATTTTGAGGAAAGTGGCTTGGAAGGCTCAAGTGATGAGAAAACTGCCAACTTGTGCCTCATGGCTAATGAGGATAAGGTAAACACTTCATCAAATGAATCTCTCTCTTAAGATGAAATCAGAGAAGCTTTTGATGACTTGTATGGTGAACTTCGAAAACTTGCTTCAAAGAATAAATCTCTTAAAAAGGAAAACCTCTCTCTTTTAAACCAAAATAAAATTTTACAAAAAGAGGAGGGTTGTCAAAAAGAGAATGAGATATTGAAAGTAAAAGAAAAAGAAACTCAATCCTTACCTCATGTCTCATCTAGTGAATGTGATGAGCTTAAAGCAAAAGTCAAAGATTTGACTAGCACTATTCTCACATTCACTAATGGCCAAAAGAATTTAAAAAGACTTTTGGGCCAACAAAGATGTGTGTTTGGTAAAGCCGGACTTGACTATAATCCTTCATCAAAGTAAAAGGAGTACCAAAACTTCTTTATCAAACCATCTAGTAACTTAACTACACCTTCTAGTACTTTCTATACTTTAATGGAAATAAGGTAGTTAAGAAAGTTTGGGTTCCAAAGGAAACTTCCCCTTACAAGACTAACCATAGAGGACCCAAGATGGTTTGGGTACCAAAGGGACTTATATGAATTTGTCTTGTAGGTATGCCTAAAGACTAATAGCTCCAAGTCAACATGGTTCTTGGATAGCGGATGTTCAAGGCACATGATTGGAAACAAAAAGCTTTTCATCTTGATCACTCCTAAGGATAGAGGGCATGTGACCTTCAGGGACAACGCAAAAGGAAAGATAATCAACATAAGTAATATTGGTAAAAACAACACTACCTTTATTGAAAATGTATTGCTTGTTGATGGTTTAAAGCATAATCTTATTAGGATAAGTCAACTATTTGATAAAGGTCTCAATATATCCTTTAAATCAAATATATGCATGATAACAGATTAAAATAATGTCAATTCTCTATTTATAGCATATAGGAATGAGAATGTGTATACAATTGATTTTGAAGAATTAACTTCACAAAACATGATATGTTTCTCTGCTTTGAATGAAGTTAATTGGCTTTGGCATAGAAGATTAGGATATGCTAGCATGGATCTTCTATCAAAATTATCTAGACAAGAACTTGTAAAAGGTCTACCTAAAACTAAGTTCATAAAAAATAAAGTATGTGATGCATGCCAACTAGGTAAACAAATCAAAACATCTTTTAAGAAAAAGAAAGAAATCTCAACTACTAGACCTCTAGAACTCTTACAAATGGACTTATTTGGACCAAATGAGGTAGCTAGCCTAGGTGGTAAGTTATATGCCTTTGTTATAGTAGATGACTACTCAAGATATACATGAGTATTATTCTTATCACACAAAAGTGAAGCACCAACTCTATTTGAAAAATTATGTAAAAGAGTGCAAAATGAAAAAAGCTATACCATTAATAGTGTAAGAAGTGATAGAAGAGGAGAGTTCAAGAACCAAGAGTTTGAGCTATTATGTGAAGAAAAATGTTTCAACCATAATTTCTCCGCTCCTAGAATTCTCAACAAAATAGAGTAGTTGAAAGGAATAATGGGTCCCTACAAGAGATGGGTAGAACAATACTTAATGAACATAAATTACCTAACTACTTTTGGGCAGAAGTCATTAATACATTTTGATATGTGATCAATAGGGTGGTAATTAGGAAAAAATTAAACAAAACCTCCTATGAACTTTGGAAAGGAAGATCTCCCAACATAGGATATTTTAAGGTATTTGGTTGTAAATGCTTCATTCTTAATGACAAACACCATCTAAGAAAATTTGAACTTAAGTCTAATGAGGGAATCTTCTTAATGAATTCAATGAATAACAAGGCCTATAAGTTATTTGATATATCTTCATTAGTGGTAGAAGAGTCAATTCATGTAGTCTTTGTTGAATCAAATCCATTTAACAAGACTAAATATGATGGGGATGAGATTAATTAAAAGGTTAAAAATCTATAAAAATCTCAACCATATAAATTAACAAGGAAAATGAACAAGAAGACTCAAACAATAATGATAAATCCATTGAAGTTGAAAATGATAATGAAAATATCAACTTCATAAAGCATGGAGATTACTAAAAGATCACCTTAAGGATCTTATTCTTGGTGATATAGGACAAGGGGTTAGGACTAGAAGAAATATTTGTAATAATCTTGCCTTCCTATCTCAAATTGAACCCAAGAATGCCTTAGAAGCTATTGAAGATGAATCTTGGGGGATTGCAATGCAAGAGGAATTAAATCAATTATAAAGGAACCAAGTATGAGATAAATCAACCATTGGTACTAAATGGGTATTTAGGATTAAAAATGATGAATCTGAAAATATAATCAAGAATAAGGCAAGATTAGTAGCTCAAGGTTACAACCAAGAAGAGGGTATTGATTATGAGGAAACATTTGCCCCAGTTGCTAGATTTCAAACCATAAGAATGCTACTTGCTTTTGCAAGTCATAAAAACTTTAAACTCTTTCAAATAGATGTAAAGAGTGTATTATTGAATAGTTATATTTCAGAAGAAGTTTATGTAGAACAACCCCCCTGCTTTGAAGATCATCGATTGCCAAATCATGTATTCAAACTCACAAAAGCCTTATATAGATTAAAGCAAGCTCCTAGAGCTTGGTATGATAGGATAAACAGTTTCCTACTTGAAAATGGATTCATTAGAGGAAAAATAGATATAATTTTATTTGTAAAGACCAAGAATGATGATATGTTAATAATTCAAATATATGTAGATGATATCATCTTTGGGTCAACTAATGAATCCCTTTGTCAAGAGTTTGCTAAGTGTATGCGAGATGAGTTCGAGATGAGCATGATGGGAGAGTTAAATTTCTTCCTTGGACTCTAAATTAAACAAACTAAAAGATGGAACATTCATAAATCAAGCTAAGTATACAAGAGAAGTGCTTAAGAAATTTGGGATGGATAATTCTAAGGAAATAGATATACCAATGAGTCTATCAACAAAGCTTGATAAAGATGAAAAAGGCAAAAATATTAAAAAAAAGAAATATAGAGGCATGATAGGTAGTCTTTTATATTTAACTGTTAGTAGGCCTGATATTATGTTCAGTGTGTGCATATGTGCAAGATTCCAATCATATCTAAAAGAATCACATATGATAGTTGTTAAAAGGATTTTTAGATACTTACTAGGAACTGTAGAATTAGGACTATGGTATCCTAAGAACACTTCACTAGAACTAGTTAGTTATTCTGATGTAGACTTTACCAGGTGCAAAGTTGATCTTAAAAGCATAAGTGACACTTGTCACTTCTTAAGACACTCATAAGTTTTATGGTTTAGCAAGAAACAAAACTCAGTAGCTTTGTCTATAGTTGAAGCTGAATATGTAGCAGCTGGGAGTTGTTATGCTCAAACCCTTTATATGAAACAACAATTAGAAGATTTTAAATTATACTACAATCAAATTCCAATTAAATATGATGACACTAGTGCAACATGCATGACTAAAAATCCTATTCAACACTCAAGAACAAAACACATTGAAATAGATATCATTTCATAAGAGATCATGTACAAAATGGGGATGCTATGTTGGAATTTGTAGATACAAATAACCAACTTGCTGACATATTTACAAAAACTCTACAATATGAAAGATTTAATTCATTAAGAAGAGAATTGGGGATGACTAGTCAAAATGAGCTTAAATGATCACATTCATGCCAAAAGAAATTTTCTTCTTTGGTCGAGGTCAGCTTTTCCTCTGGAGTTCACCTATTTTTTACCGCACTAGATTTTTCAAATTGCCTACGTACCCTTTGAAGGATCAAGCCATGACGTAATTCAAGGTTGGTGCCACGGATGGCGAGGAAGGGTGTCTCGATGAAGCGGTTTTTGAAAGATGGGTTGTTAGGCTCAAGGGGCTAACTAGCGGATTACATTGATTTGATTGGGGGTTACATTATTGGGGAAAAAGAAAAGGGTGCCAATAATTGTAATGCCCCGAAATACCCCCTAGGAGTTTAGGGATATTTTAGGTGTCACACTGCGTACCTATCAAACCATCCTGCAATGCACAAGATAAAATACAATACTAACAACGATAATCAGAGCACGGAAGCTATCATATATGCGGAAGCGTAAACAAATTTTTCTTTTTCTTTATAATGATCCAAAATGTAGTATTCCAAGTTGATGCAAATACAAAACACATCTAAGTCTAAGGTGGACAGGCCCACCTATCAAAGTATCAAAATACATAAGACCCTCTCATACTCTCCCCTCAACAGTAGTCGAGGTATGGCCACGCATCGAGGTCTCGGTCCACTTGAGACTGTAATGGAATAGCCGGCTCTCTCTCCTCTATATACTCTTCCTCGACCCAAGGCTCCGGGTCGAGGGCTCCCTCAGTACCTGCCGACATGAAAGTACGGCTGAGCATGGAATACTCAGCGAGTACAAGCTACTAGCAGACCATAACAATAATAAAGCACACAATAGTAATATCATACAAGCAGTAATAGCAACATCACAAAGAAACAGTATAGGGCATAACACAATACAAGCATCCTGACGTGCGTACATGAATGCGAAAACGCCGATAAAACTCATGCTTGAAAACCCATGTCATGTCCCGGTATGCCTCGTAGAAATCATGTATGCGTGCATGCATGAATGCATGATCATCATCTTGTAAACCTCCATCTCGTAACTTGTGAGCCAGAGGCTAGCACCCGAATATCCCTGGGCTGCCAACCTCCTTGATATGCAATGCACTTGTGAGCCAGAGGTTAGTACCCGAATGTCCCTGGGCTACCAACCTCCTTGTTATGAAATGCACTTGTTTTCTTGTGAGCCAGAGGTTAGTACCCGAATCCTCCCTGGGCTACCAACCTCCTTGACAATAGGTGATTTTTATTACTTGTTTAGTTTTCTTGTGAGCCAGAGGCTAGTACCCGAATGTCCCTGGGCTACCAACCTCCTTGACAATAGGTGTTTTAAGGGTTATCTTGTGAGCCAGAGGTTAGTACCCGAATCCTCCCTGGGCTACCAACCTCCTTGACATGCAATATTTTCTTGTTGTTTATTATATGCACATGCTCTTGAAATCTCGGTTCATGCTATCATGCGTGCTCGTGTACATGTCCATAGTGAAAATCATGATAATGGGAATAACCAAAATATGACATTTCAATTCAATTCATGATATGAACATAGGTAACATAAGTAGTTTGCATAACATTTGATCAATTTATCATTTCTAAGAACGCGCACATAAAACCCATTTCCATATTCTTCATTGAGATCATTTATTCATAGTTTAGGTATTTTGTCAAACACTTTCATACATTATTCCTTAGTAGTTTATCTCCTTCTTTTAAATGCATATTTTCCATTCAATCACGCAATGGTAAGTTTGTTATTTGTACTATGCCCATCCTCCTCCATTTTCCAATCCACAACCCACACATCATACATCACATTCGGCATCCAATCGCCACATCCAATCTCCCATCCACACATTCATTCCATTTCCCTTATCTTGTTTATATTTGTTGAGTTAATACAATGCATAGGGAAGGAAAAGCATAATATATAGAATCACCATTTACACTAGAAAACCTAGGTTATTGCTAGGGAAAGTTAGTAGGGTGTACTAACCTTGAATCAAGGCTTGATCCTTAGTAGAAACCTTGATTGAAGCTCCAACTTGCAAGAAGAAAGATCCTTGCTTGAAGAAGGCTTAGTGTGGGGAAAACAACCTTGAAGTTGCCGTAGAAAACGCTGCCCTAGCTTGGAGAATGCACCTCCACACGAGCTTGAGTTGAATCTTGAAGAAAACGTGCTTAGGGACGATCTAGGGTCTTCACCCATTTGATCTTACTTCTCCAAAAGCAACCTAGGTTTAGGAAACCCTTTTCTCTTCTCCTCTATCTCCCAAATATCCCTAAGTGTTGTAAGTGAGGCCTCAAAGGGTCGAGCAAACCCTTATGGGTAAGGGTTTAACACCCAAAAGATGAAAACGCCCTTACTGAAATTTCTGCAAAAACGCGAAGACCGAGCGATCGGTGGTTATGACCGATCGATCGGTTGCCTACCGAGCGATCGGTGTTCTTGACCGAGCGACCGGTCAAAAACATGCTCTCTGGAAAATTTCCCCATACAAAATTTCTGACCGTGCGATAGCTACCGATCGATCGGTTATGGACCGATCGATCACTGACTGGACCGAGCGATCGGTCTTCTGTATGTCTGGACTGTTTTGACCATATCTTTTGACTCGCTCGTCGGATTTCGACGATTCAACTTGCGTTGGGTTCGTCTTTCGAAAACGTACATTTCTGAAGTTTCGGAATTTCCAATTTCTCCCTTATTTATTAATTAGACTACGAAAACGGCCAATTAGCTATGAAAGTGCCATTCATTAAAGATGAAAAAGTCCGGGGTGCTACATTCTCCCTCCCTTACAAAAATTTCGTCCTCGAAATTTGGACAATGCGTGCTTTACAAATTTAACAACTTAGCATAACAATTCGAAACAAAATTACAAGTTATACCCAAAATCATTCAAACAACTCGGGGTACTTCGCCTTGACTTCGGCCTCACGTTCCCATGTAGCCTCTTCTCGAGCGTGATGTTGCCATTGCACGAGAACTAGCGGAATAGTCTTGTTGCGAAGTACTTGGTCTCTTCGATCCAAAATATGAACCGGCTTCTCAACCAAAGTGAGATCCTCTCGAATCTCAACCGGATCAAGCTCGATGACGTGAGAAGGATCCGGGATGTACTTCCGAAGCTGGGAGATATGAAACACGTTGTGGACCGCCGCCATGTGAGCGGGCAAAGCAACACGGTAAGCCACCTCGCCAACTCGAGTAATGATCTCGAATGGACCCACATATCTCGGGCTAAGCTTGCCTCTCTTCCCGAATCGCATAACACCTTTGGTCGGTGAAATCCTTACAAACACAAAATCACCGACTCGGAATTCAAGATCCCTCCTTCGGTTGTCGGCATAGCTTTTCTGTCTATTTTGTGCGGTCTTCAACCTCTCCCGGATAAGGTTGACCCTATCCGCGGTTTGTTCAATTAACTCGGGGCCCAAAATCTTTCTTTCTCCCACTTCATCCCAATACAACGGGGATCTACAACTCCTTCCGTACAAAGCCTCGAAAGGCGCCATTTGTATGCTTTCTTGATAACTGTTGTTGTAAGCGAATTCCACCAAAGGTAGGTGATCTTCCCAACTTCCCTTGAAATCTAGCATACATGCTCGGAGCATATCTTCAATAACCTGATTCACCCTCTCGGTTTGCCCGTCGGTCTGTGGGTGGAAAGCTGTGCTAAAGTCTAATCGGGAGCCCATTGCACCTTGAAAACTTTTCCAAAACCTGGATGTGAATCTTGGGTCTCTATCCGACACAATACTCACTGGCACCCCGTGTAATCGGACTATTTCCTTGATGTATAGCTCCGCTAACTGATTGGAGTTGAATGTAGTCCGGTACGGTAAGAAATGAGCGGACTTCGTGAGTCTATCAACAACTACCCATATAGCATCAGTCTTCCTAACCGTCTTCGGTAACCCCACGATGAAATCTATAGAGATATGTTCCCATTTCCACTCGGGAATGGGGAGAGACTGCAAAAGACCCGCCGGTCTCAAATGCTCTGCTTTCACCTGTTGGCACACCAAACACCGTGCCACATACTCCGCAACCTCCCTCTTCATGTTTCGCCACCAAAAGTGACTCTTGAGGTTCCGATACATCTTTGTCCCCCCGGGATGCACTGTATACTTAGACCGGTGAGCTTCGTCCATAATCTCTCTCCAAAGGTCTGCATTGGCTGGGACACAAAGCCTTCCCTTGAATGTAATAGCACATCGGCTAGTGAGAGAGAAGTCCATACTACCCTTGGCCACTTCCTTATCCCGGAAAGCCAACAAGTCAGTGTCCGTGGCTTGATACTCCTGGATCAAGTCTATAAGGTAAGGCCGAACTGTAACATTCGCCAAAACCGGACTGCGGACAGAATCGTTCACACTTATGTCTAGATTTGCCAAATCGTCTAACAGTCTCCATTCCCGCACCAACATGTGAGCCAACAACCCCGATGGTTTCCTACTCAGAGCGTCTGCCACCACATTTGCTTTTCCTGGGTGATATTGGATAGTGCACTCGTAGTCTTTTAAGAACTCAATCCAACGTCGTTGTCGCAAATTGAGCTCTTTTTGGGAAAAGAGATACTTGAGGCTCTTGTGGTCCGTGTACACATAGAACTCCACCCCGTATAGATAATGTCGCCAAATTTTAAGTGCAAACACGACCGCCGCAAGCTCCAAGTCGTGAGTGGGGTAGTTCTTTTCATGCTCTTTCAACTGCCTTGATGCATAGGCAATGACCTTCTTGTGTTGCATTAGGACACACCCGAGTCCAACATGCGAGGCATCACTGTACACCTCATACCCAAAAGGTCCAGATGGCACAGTAAGGACAGGGGCTGTGGTGAGGCGTTTCTTCAACTCTTGGAAACTTACTTCACATCGGTCACTCCAACTGAACCTTGCACTTTTTCTTGTCAAGTAGGTGAGAGGTGCAGCCAAACTGGAGAATCCCTCCACAAATCTCCGGTAGTAGCCTGCCAATCCGAGGAAACTACGTATCTCCGTGACGCTCTTGGGCCTCTCCCAACTCATGACTGCCTCAACCTTGGCTGGATCTACAGAAATGCCCTCGGCCGACACCACGTGTCCAAGAAATGCGACCTTCTCTAACCAGAACTCGCACTTACTCAATTTGGCATATAGCCTATGCTCTCTCAACATCTCCAGAGCAAGGCGGAGGTCTCGTGCGTGATCTTCCCGCGTCTGGGAATACACCAAAATGTCATCAATGAATACAATCACGCATCGATCCAAGTAAGATCGGAACACCCGGTTCATCAAATCCATGAATACCGCCGGTGCATTCGTCAGCCCAAAAGGCATGACAAGGAACTCGTAATGCCCATACCGAGTCCTGAAAGCCGTCTTCGGAACATCTTCCGCCTTGATCCTTAATTGATGATACCCCGATCTAAGATCAATTTTGGAGAAGAATCTCGCTCCCTTCAGTTGGTTAAATAAGTCGTCTATCCTTGGCAAGGGATAACGATTCTTGATAGTTACCTTGTTCAACTGACGGTAGTCTATACACATTCTCATCGACCCGTCTTTCTTCTTTACAAAGAGAACCGGAGCTCCCCAAGGTGAGACACTTGGTTGGATGAAACCAAGTTGTTGTAACTCCTCAATCTGTTTCTTCAATTCTTCCAGCTCTATAGGGGCCATTCTATATGGTGCCCTTGAGATCGGAGCGGTGCCCGGAGTAAGCTCTATAGCGAACTTAATCTCCCGATTCGGAGGTAACCCGAGAAGTTCCTCCGGAAACACGTCCAAGAAATCACTCACGACCGGAATGGCCGAGGAGTTTTGTGCTTCTAGGTTTGTTACACTCAAGGCTGCGAGGCGAGCAATGTCCCTCTCTCTTAATCCTCGGAAGTGAAAAGGCTTACCCCCTTCCGGCTTGAAATTCACCATCTTCTCAAAACACGCAACATACCCGTGATGGTTTGACAACCAATCCATCCCTAAGATGACATCAAAATCCAAGTCTTGAAAATCTAGGACGATGAGATCGGCTAACAGTTCATTCTCCCCCACTTGAACCACACTATCCCCGAATATCTTGTCCGTATCAACTGACTTGCCGAGTGGAGTTGCAATGGTCAACTCCTGCTTTAACGGAGTAGCCTCAGTCAAAAATCCCTTTGCGAAACTAGGCGACACAAAGGAGTGAGTGGATCCTGTATCGATCAACACTCGGGCGAGACACTCGTTCACTAACAAAGCGCCTGTGCGATTAAGTAGTTACTATTAGTAGATTTCAAACAACAACAAGCATCATATATAGGTAATCCTTAGTATAAATAATCACATAATAAATCATAGAAATTTTACACAACTTAGACTCTAGAATTGTTGCGTGCCTTGCACGACATCGTCGGATGCACGTGCGTCTCTCTCGGATAAGGCAAAGACTCGGCCCTGTGTGGCTGGGCGAGGAGGCCGGGTAGACTGTGAGGCCCTCGAAGCCTGAGAAGAGCTAGGCTGAGATGTCTGCCTAACCGGGGGCCTGCTCCCTGAAGACTGAGTTGGCAATTGACGCCGAGGACAATCTCTGACCATGTGGCCTTGGTCACCACAATGAAAGCAACTTCCTGAAACTCTCCGGCATTCTCCCGCTGGATGCCTCCTCCCACAAAGAGTGCAAACATCATGCAAATAGGAGGAAGGAGCATATCCCGTAGCCTGAGTAACTGCGGGGCGAGGAGCATATGAGGTAGCCGGGCGAAAAGCCGGTGGAGCAAAAGAGTGAGGGGCCTGTGGTGCCGAATACATCCTCTGTGACTGAGCCGGCCCTGCGGACTGATACAAGCTAGTCCTTGCCCTTTTCTCCCCTGAACTACTTGACTGTCCTTTCTCCATTCCTCTTCTCTTAAAGAACTCTTCGGAATTCGACTCGGCCAACAATGCCTTGTCCACAACTTCTGAATATGTCTCATGTCGGAACATCGAGACACGATCCTTGAGGTAGGCCTTCAACCCCCTCTCGAATTTCCGGGCCTTCATAGCCTCGGTCGCTATCATGTGTAGAGCAAATCGAGAAAGCTCCAAAAATTTGGCTTCATAAGCCGCTACGGACATATTACCTTGCTCCAAGGTAATGAATTCGACTTCCATCTTTTCTTTCATCCCGACTGGGAAGTACTTCTTGTTGAAAACCTCCAAGAATTCCTCCCAAGTCCAATCTTGACCTTGCCGGGTCAACTCTCGGGTCCGAAGTGCAGACTTCCACCAATGATCGGCCTCGCCTTCAAGCATAAAGGCGGCCCATGTGACCCTTTCCACTTCAGTAGGTGATAATACCGAGAATATCTTCTCAAGTTGCCGGATCCAACCCTCAGCAACAAGTGGATCAATGCTTCCACAAAAAGTTGGAGGCCTCATCCTCCGAAAAGCTTCTATTCCGGCTTGGGCTCGGTTAGGAGGAGCCGGTATAAGTGCCGCATTAGGCGGAGTGGCCGGTTGCCTTGCCGCCAACATAGCCAAAGTCTCGGCTATGGATGCGAATGCTTGGGCAAAGTCGGGCTGATCATCACCCGATGGAGCATCACCTCCATTACCCCTCGTGTTGTACCCGCGACCCCGGGTATTGCGTCTCATGATTTCTCCTGAGAACGACAATACAGCATGAGTCTAACTTGGATACGCATTTAGTACAATTTTTCGCAATTCACTCAATACATATTCATCAAGCACATTTAATAAGTACAACACCAATAATGTACACATGGTATATAACACAATAGCATAACATACAATCCGTGTTCCTAGTGTAGGACTCTATGTTCGGTTGAAGTTCAACCCATTTTGACTAAGACTAACTTGTTAGTCTATACATGGAATACAACTCTCTAAGGTGATTCTAATACCTTGTTCAATCATCTAAGTGACCCTAGGGACTCTAATACCTAGAGCTCTGATACCACTCTGTAACGCCCCGAAATACCCCCTAGGAGTTTAGGGATATTTTAGGTGTCACACTGCGTACCTATCAAACCATCCTGCAATGTACAAGATAAAATACAATACTAACAACGATAATCAGAGCACGGAAGCTATCATATATGCGGAAGCGTAAACAAATTTTTCTTTTTCTTTATAATGATCCAAAATGTAGTATTCCAAGTTGACGCAAATACAAAACACATCTAAGTCTAAGGTGGACAGGCCCACCTATCAAAGTATCAAAATACATAAGACCCTCTCATACTCTCCCCTCAACAGTAGTCGAGGTATGGCCACGCATCGAGGTCTCGGTCCGCTTGAGACTGTAATGGAATAGCCGGCTCTCTCTCCTCTATATACTCTTCCTCGACCCAAGGCTCCGGGTCGAGGGCTCCCTCAGTACCTGCCGACATGAAAGTACGGCTGAGCATGGAATACTCAGCGAGTACAAGCTACTAGCAGACCATAACAATAATAAAGCACACAATAGTAATATCATACAAGCAGTAATAGCAACATCACAAAGAAACAGTATAGGGCATAACACAATACAAGCATCCTGACGTGCGTACATGAATGCGAAAACGCCGATAAAACTCATGCTTGAAAACCCATGTCATGTCCCGGTATGCCTCGTAGAAATCATGTATGCGTGCATGCATGAATGCATGATCATCATCTTGTAAACCTCCATCTCGTAACTTGTGAGCCAGAGGCTAGCACCCGAATATCCCTGGGCTGCCAACCTCCTTGATATGCAATGCACTTGTGAGCCAGAGGTTAGTACCCGAATGTCCCTGGGCTACCAACCTCCTTGTTATGAAATGCACTTGTTTTCTTGTGAGCCAGAGGTTAGTACCCGAATCCTCCCTGGGCTACCAACCTCCTTGACAATAGGTGATTTTTATTACTTGTTTAGTTTTCTTGTGAGCCAGAGGCTAGTACCCGAATGTCCCTGGGCTACCAACCTCCTTGACAATAGGTGTTTTAAGGGTTATCTTGTGAGCCAGAGGTTAGTACCCGAATCCTCCCTGGGCTACCAACCTCCTTGACATGCAATATTTTCTTGTTGTTTATTATATGCACATGCTCTTGAAATCTCGGTTCATGCTATCATGCGTGCTCGTGTACATGTCCATAGTGAAAATCATGATAATGGGAATAACCAAAATATGACATTTCAATTCAATTCATGATATGAACATAGGTAACATAAGTAGTTTGCATAACATTTGATCAATTTATCATTTCTAAGAACGCGCACATAAAACCCATTTCCATATTCTTCATTGAGATCATTTATTCATAGTTTAGGTATTTTGTCAAACACTTTCATACATTATTCCTTAGTAGTTTATCTCCTTCTTTTAAATGCATATTTTCCATTCAATCACGCAATGGTAAGTTTGTTATTTGTACTATGCCCATCCTCCATCCTCCATTTTCCAATCCACAACCCACACATCATACATCACACATTCGGCATCCAATCGCCGTATCCAATCTCCCATCCACACATTCATTCCATTCCCCTTATCTTGTTTATATTTGTTGAGTTAATACAATGCATAGGGAAGGAAAAGCATAATATATATAATCACCATTTACACTAGAAAACCTAGGTTATTGCTAGGGAAAGTTAGTAGGGTGTACTAACCTTGAATCAAGGCTTGATCCTTAGTAGAAACCTTGATTGAAGCTCCAACTTGCAAGAAGAAAGATCCTTGCTTGAAGAAGGCTTAGTGTGGGGAAAACAACCTTGAAGTTGCCGTAGAAAACGCTGCCCTACCTTGGAGAAGGAGTCCCACACGAGCTTGAGGTTGGATTTTCGAAATCCAAGCTTTTAGGGATGCTCTTGGGTGCTTAAACCATTGATCTTACTCTCAAATGGAAAGGGGGCTTTGGAACCCTAGTTTCTTCTCCCTCTCTCTCAAATATCCCTAAGTGTTGTAAGTGAGGCCTCAAAGGGTCGAGCAAACCCTTATGGGTAAGGGTTTAACACCCAAAAGACGAAAACGCCCTTACTGAAATTTCTGCAAAAACACGAAGACCGAGCGATCGGTGGTTATGACCGATCGATCGGTTGCCTACCGAGCGATCGGTGTTCTTGACCGAGCGACCGGTCAAAAACATGCTCTCTGGAAAATTTCCCCATACAAAATTTCTGACCGTGCGATAGCTACCGATCGATCGGTTATGGACCGATCGATCACTGACTGGACCGAGCGATCGGTCTTCTGTATGTCTGGACTGTTTTGACCATATCTTTTGACTCGCTCGTCGGATTTCGACGATTCAACTTGCGTTGGGTTCGTCTTTCGAAAACGTACATTTCTGAAGTTTCGGAATTTCCAATTTCTCCCTTATTTATTAATTAGACTACGAAAACGGCCAATTAGCTATGAAAGTGCCATTCATTAAAGATGAAAAAGTCCGGGGTGCTACAATAATGGCCTCCTGTCCTATCCGAGAGAACTTAAGAGTGCAAAGTGCCTATTAGACTAGACCTTAAGCGTAATATCATTTGACTTTGTCCATGTTGACAGACTCTGGGAGGTCTTCATCATCTATACGTCCGAGTCAGAGGGCTCACCGGAGAACTTTTCTTAGACGATGTATGGGCCTTTGTAGTTTGGGGTGAACTTGCCCCTCGAGTAAAGGCAAATTGACAACATTTTTCAGAGAACGAGATCGCCAAATTCATGCTTCGGAGCTTGAATTTCTTTTTGAAGGCCCTAGCCATACATCTCTGGTAGGACTGAGAGTGGTTGATGACTTTTAGTCACCTTACTTCTATCAGGTTCAATGTTCGTATCGGGCATGTGCCCATTCTGCTTTTGTTATTTCTGTTGTAAGAACCTAATTTTTACACCCCTTTTCATGGTTAATAATCTTAACCATGGTTAACCCTAGGTTAACCTTATTCAAACCCTAGGCAAACCCTATGCCCAACCTAGGTAAACCCTAGTTAAGCCCTAGTTTGTCCCGTGGACCCAAGGTCCATTTCTAGGCCCAGAGACCCAAAAACCACAACCAGACCACCCTGTGGGCCCAAGCATGGGCCCACAAGCCTTAGATGACAGTTGGTGGGGGGCCCTTGCTCAAAATTTGAAAAATCAGATAATGACGGTAATGTTATTACCACCATTACTAGATTTGGCAAAAGCTACAGTAACCCAGACTCAAAGCAAGTGGTCTGGGCCTGTTTGGGCAAAAATCTCTAAATGACGGTAATACATCTACCGCCATTCCTAGAGTTTACGTAAAAACCAATTTGGCTCCCCCTGAGCTCCCCAGTTGTGCCTCCCTTGTGTCCTACACCCATTTTTGAATAGTTCAAAAAATCCATAAAAGAAACCCTGTAGGATTCCTTGTAGAAACCTCTACCCAATCCGAATCTCACCCTTACCTTGGGTCCATAGTGTTGAGTTTGAGCTTGAGGGAGGACCTTGGTCCCCCCCCCCCCTTTTCATACATCCACTCACACGACCCGTCACCACCACTGTTGGATTCTTGAAAGAAGAGGGTAGGTTCCCTCCCCCCCTAGTTGATTTCTGCCTTAGCCCTCTTGCTTGCACACCCCTGGTGTAACAACCTGAATATTTTAGAAATAAAAATATAATATATATTCAGTATATGACTGAATATTTAGTAATTCCTAGTATTACCTAAGTGTATAAGTCATTATATTACTTAATTAGGTGATAATGGAGTATATTAAGCTTAATAAGCTTAGTGTTAATATAGGAATTTAACACTAAAGTAATTTAATTAGGTGATAATGGAGTATATTAAGCTTAATACATAAAGCTTAGTGTTAATATAGGTATTTAACACTAAAGTAATTTAATTAGGTGATAATGGAGTATATATTAAGCTTAAGGTATAAAGCTTAGTGTTAAAATAAGTATTTAACATTAAAGTGAATGGAATCACGACAAGTGGCGATATCCTAGGGTGGATGTCCAATTATTTAATGATAAAGTTGATCATGAATTAAGAGGAGGACACATGGCAAGTGCCACATGTCAACACCACAAAAAGGGAAGTTCTAGATTAACTGTGGTTAGAGTAAATTAACTACGATGGATTAAATCATGAGTTAACTAGTGGAGTTAAGAAAGTGTGTTGATGATCATGTGGATTCGATCAAAGTAATACAAGGGGGATGAACCAAAGCTCACGCCCACTTAGTGACCCAAGGAGTGTGAACCCAAGTCAAGTGAAGTTAACCATGGGGTATAAATCTATGAACCTAGTGGTTAGGACATTAACCCTTAAGCTATGTACAATGTACACGTCCACCTTTGGTTGAGTTTAAAAGTTAACAAGAAGTTAACTCTTGGTGTAACTAAGGTTAATAACATGAACCATATTAATGGTTATGCATGTTTGGAGATTTAAAGAGGTATCTAAATTCTGGAATTTAAAGAAAGTGAGACATTCTTAGGATGGGGAGATGTACACGCCCAACCATGGTGAGCCATGAATTATGTGGTTTACTTTTGTTAAGAAAATTCTGAGATAAGTTACATAAACTATGATAAGTAACCTTGGTTAGTAGCATGAATCATTAATCATGAGTTAAAAATGTGGCAAGCACCTCAACTAGAAAACGTCCAAGATGGGCTGTATCACCTAAGTATACACTAAGGATGATAAATATAGTGTATGTATAAACCTAGTGAAAAACCAAAAGGAAGATCGAAGGTCTCATCTATGTGCATGAACCTTACCTCACGTCCAAACAACCTTGGCTATTTGATTGTGTTCACATTAGCTAATTAGGGTAACTATGTAGTTCATGAATCTAATCCATGAACATAATAAGTAACGTACATAGGTTAATGTAGTTCATGAACCTAACTCATGAACCTAATAAATAAAGTACATGAATTAAGATAATTCATGAATCTAATTCATGTATTAGTATTACTTATTAAAGTGTATCTATTAAAGAGGGGAGTGAACCCCTTACCCTATATATACCACACACCCAACCCTTGTGCCTCACTCCAAGTGAACGTCCAAACCATGAGGGAATAGTTAGAGAGCAAGGGAGAAAAGGAAGAAAGAAAGAAGAAAGAAAGAAAGGAAAGAAGAAAGGGATCGTGCCAAGCCCTACTTCGGTTTCAGTAAAAAGTGTAAGTTTTATTCGATGATATTATTCTGAATAATATTTTAGAATGAAGGTTAGTAAGTAAAATTCTGAATTAATATTCTAAATAACGATTTAGAATAGAGGTTAGTATTTTTGAAATAAATACTATGAGAAGAAATGAATATTCTATTATATTCTGAATAATAATAAAAAATTATTATTTGATGATATTATGTTGATTTGCTGGAAAATAGTAAAATAATACTATGTTGATGCTATGTCGGAATGCTGAAAAATAGTAGAAGAATACTATGCTGAAAATAATAAATGCAATGCTATGGTAAAGTGCTAAAAATGTAAAGTAATTATACTTTATTGCTATATTCTCTACATATGTTACATTCTAATTTATAATAAGAGAAATGATGTATTTGAAATAAGAAAAAGAATTATTCTAAATTATAAAATTATAGTTATGAGATAGCTATAATAAAGATAATTAGAATGAAAAATTTATAATCATAATGTTGTGATTTATATGAAAGTATTATCTTATAATGTCTTAAAGAGAAGACAAGGAAAAGATAAATACGCTTATCTTAAAAAGGCCTAAAGATAGTGGCAAGGCAAAAGGATACCATTAGACAAAAACTCAAGAGCCAAAATATGGTGAGCCTAAGGCAAAAACTCATGAGGGGTTAGTGAAAATTCCAAGACGGGGTGAGCCTAAGGCAAAAACTCATGAGGGGTTAGTGAAAATTCCAAGACGGGGTGAGCCTAAGACAAAAACTCATGAGGGGTTAATGATAACTCCAAGACGGGGTGAGTCTAAGACAAAAACTCATGAGGGGTGAAAACTTCAAGATGGGGTGAGTCTAAAGAGGTACCTTGCAGTAATCATCTTGAGATACAGAATTAAGATAAGTCTGGAAGATAAAAGAAAAGATAAAGGAAAGATAAAAATTGTTTATCTTAAAACGGTCTCAAGATAGTGGCAAGGCAAAGGGATATCATTTGGCAAAAACTCATGAGAGGTTAATGAAAACTTCAAGACGGGGTGAGCCTAAGGCAAAAACTCATGAGGGGTTAATGAAAACTCCAAGACGGGATGAGCCTAAGACAAAAAATCATGAAGGGTTAATGATAACTCCAAGACGGGGTGAGTCTAAAGAGGTACCTTTTAGTGATCAACTTGAGAAACAGAGTTAAGATAAACCGGATCCAAAGTAAAAGATATTGAAAGAAATGTCAAAAGTAACATTAAATGATTTAATATTATATTTTTGTGATAAATTTGTTATCTAAAAGTTTTATTATACTTATTCTAATTTATTGTTCAACATAATATTATGGAATATTCTTATTGGGCTTCCTAGCTCACTGACTTTTTATGTCGCCAGATGATCAGTAAAAGAACAACTTGAAAGTGATGTTCAAGGAAAGACGGAGTTGCTTTTGATTTTACTGTTATAATTTGTTATATGTTCATTTTGATGTAATTAAGTTGGTTATGTATACCTTAACTTTAATTATGGACATGGTTATGATGGCTATTGCATATGGATGGATAAGGGTTTAAAAAGTTTTAAATTCCCTTGGTATTTTATGCTTCCGCATTATAAGAGAAAAATGATCTCATGGACGGATTACTCTTACATTTCATTAGTGAAATGTTAAGATTAAGTTGGGTCGTGACACCTGGTCTATATACAGGGGTCTAGTTTAGACCCTATAAGTAGTGAGGGCCCCCTTTGTCTTCTTCCCTAGGCAATGGGGACCCCCCACAAAAAATCCATGTTTGTACATGTCCACACATAGTGCACACCTCACCCCCAACGTCCTTTGACTCCCTAAGCTCTCCAGGGAACCTCAAGTCCATGAGGAGTCCTCTGGAGAAGCTATGGTGTAACACCATGGGAGCACAGTGCAAAACTGGAGAAAAACCAGTAATGGCGGTAGTTATTCTACCGCCATTTTGGACCTCTTCCAGATTAGTGGCTCCACGCATCATTTGGGTGAGCCTTGGTCCATTCCAGGGCTTAGACTTCATCCTCCAAGTTCTTTGGATCTCCCATGACCTTCACCAAGCCTCCATGCATCATGGCCGTGGCTATTTTTCACAAATTTGGAGAACACCCAGAATGGCGTTAGATACTCTACTGACATTCTGGGGTTTTCTTTATCCTGGGCTAAAGCTCCTCTGTTGGGCCCACTTCCAGACCAGGCCCGTGGCCCCCTAAGGCCCAGAACTGGCCCAAGGGTCTCTGGACTCTCTAGGGTTCACCACCTGCCTTGACTTAGACCTCTAGTCCCTAACCAGGGTTAGTATTTCAAAACCTGGAAAATACCAGAATGGCGGTAGACAGTCTACCGCTATTCTAAGCTTCTTTTCTTTTTTACCAGAGCTCACTATTGGGCCCACTTCCAGTCCAGGCCCAAGGCCTAAACTGGTCCTCCAGAGTTGCCTAAGGATCCCTGGACCCTCCAAGGCCATCATAAACCATCCTCTTGGGCTGCAAAGTCACTTTTCAGATGATAATGATAATGGCGGTAATAACATTACTGCTAATTCTATTCTATGAAGAAATGGAATTGGCGGTATTGTCATTACTGTCAATGCTTGATTTATGTTATTTTGGGCCTTGCATAGGGCCCAAACCAAGTAGGAGGCCATTATAGGCCCTGCTTTGGCTTCTGGGCCCAAATTCTATTGTTCTGACTTGTCTTGGACCTTAACTAGGGTTAAAATTAACTCTATTTAATTCCCTTAAACGTAGTTAAGTGTCGTGACCCAAAACCCACCGTAGGAGTTAGAGTGAATCTTGGACGACTTATCATGACTTCCATGACGTGCTTGACAAACCAAACTGCAAAACATACGAAGCATATACAATAGTGGACACAATAGCGGAAGCATAAACTAATCATGGCACAGCGGAAGTCTAACAAAACCTCTATGTATATACATGTAATCCAAGTTTTATACAAAATGAAATCAACAAAAGAAAGTGCGGACATGTCTGCCAAAATACATGGGTATATAAATCTCTCATGCTATCCCACAATCACTCAGAATCCACCACCTAATAATAACCCTCTACATGAGGCTCCTCAGCAGGGGCCTCCTCGACGTACTCCTCTTCCTCCCATGGACTGGGAGCACATATGTCAAAAGGAGCAGGTGCACCACTAACACCGGCCGACATCAAAAGTACGGCTGAGCATGGAATACTCAGTGGGTACCATACTAACCAACAACAATAACATATAATAATGGAATAGAAAGCGGAAGGAGTTCATATCATAACAGGAAAGTAAAACAGTTTATATTTCATGCTTGCATCACATCAGATCGAAAAAACTCTTGAAAATGTCGTGTACTTGACTTGACTGGAAATATTCCTTTCGTGCTTGAAAAACTTGTCTTGTCATGTTCTGTCTTGTTTGTTTTGTCAAGTCGTGCTTGTCTTGTCATGCATGTCATGTCGTGTCTTGCATGCCATGCCATGAAATTTAAATGCTCATGCTTGCTTGCTTGACTGGAAAATAAACATGTTCATGCTACTTGTGAGGGAGGGTGGTTTAGAACCCTCTCTTCCTAAATGAGATACAACTTGTGAGAGAGGGGAAACCCCTCTTTAACGAAAATGCATCAAAAGTAAACATGCATGCTTGGGGTCTTGCTTGGCGTGTTCTTGTTCTTGTCAAAAGCGAGGCAAAACATATCTTAAGATATGCCCTACCTCTATTTACCAACCCTTACGTTTGGCCTTGTCATGGTGTTTGTGAATCGAGAATAAAAACCCTTGTTCTTGAAAAACACCAATAAACCATGTCATGCATGCCGTGAGCGTGAGGTCGTGTACATGCTATAGCTTGAAATCAAACATGGCATATTGAATTTCATAGTATATTATTCATCAAGATGAACATCCATTTACCACATGCCGTTCTAGAAAGCGAGTAACATACTAACATAAAACCCTAAAATTTCCATACTTTAAATCATGCATTTCTTTATTAGTAATTCATCCAATCCATCCATCATACATGTACGTTCATTATTTGGTGAGATGCCCTTCCCATTTGTTTTATTACATCACACCCACATGGCATCCATCGCCCAACATTCCTCCATTCATCCATCTCATAGCATTAACATACTTAGATTTTGGGGAAAAACCATAAAATGAAGAAAAGAAAGAAGAATATGAACTAGGAGGGTAGCAAAAGGTACTGACCTTGAAAAGATGAGGAAGAACCCTCCAAACGTGTGTGGAGTCATTGTCGAGTTTGAAGGAGGTGCTCCTCGAGTGCTTGATCCGTGTGCTTGAAGAAATCCAAGCTTATGATGATCTACGCTTCTTAAACCCTTGATTCCTCTCAAGTTGAAAACCCTAGTTTAAAAATCCATTTCTCCTCTCTTACTCCCTCTCAAAATGTAGCTAAGTGTATTGTGTGGGGACCCAAGGCTCGAGCAAGCCCTTATAGGCAAGGGTGTAACGCCCAAAAGATGAAAAAGCCCTTAATGAAATTCTGCAAAAACGCGAAAGACCGAGCGATCGGTGGTCAGGACAGAGCAATCGGTCGCTTACCGAGCAATCGGTTATTCTGACCGAGCTCTTAGTTGAAAACACCCTCTCTGGAAAAATTTCCCATACAAATTAGTGCACTGGTCGATAGATACCGATCGATCGGTTGTGGACCGATCGATCGCTATCGCTACTTTGGACCGAGCGATCGGTGCTAAGCAAATTTCGACCTTGAATCCGTTTTCCACTTAATCCATTACTTGGACTTATCCCACTTCCATCCTATCCTCTTCTAGACATGACTAAGGCCCTTCTAAGGCTATAACATATTAATAAATATTTTATTTAATTAATTTTAGCATTCTAGCAAAATTCTCAAAGGTTCCAATTCTCATTTCATGAAAATGGAGATTACAATGCATCGTGCCTTGACACGCATTTCAAAACATATACCAAATTTCTGGGGCTCTACATCCTCCCTCCTTATAAAAATTTCATCCCCGAAATTTGGACGATACATGCATTACAATCAACACAGCATTACATGGTACATACAAAAGCCTATTCAAACAACTCGGGGTACTTTGCTTTGACTTCGGCCTCGCGCTCCCATGTAGCCTCTTCTTGAGCATGATGTTGCCATTGCACGAGAAGCAACGGGATAGTCTTGCTGCAAAGGACTTGATCTCTCTGATCCAATATCTGAACTATGACATGTGAAGGGTCTACAATGCACTTTCGAAGCACAGACAAATGGAACACATTGTGGACTGCAACCATGTGGGGTGGAAGAGCTACCCGGTAGGCAACTTCACCAACTTGTGTGATAATCTCAAAGGGGCCAACGTGCCGAGGATTGAGATTACCTCACCTGCCAAATCTCATAATCCCCATGCTAGGAGATACCTTCATAAACACTTGATCCCCAACCTGGAATTCCAAGTCCCTGCGTCGAGTGTTAGTATAGCTCTTTTGACGATCTTGTGCGGCTTTCAACCAATCTCGGATGATCTTGACTTTGTTCGTAAACTGCTCGATCAACTCAAGACCTAACATTTTTCTCTTTCCTACCTCATCCCAGTAGAGAGGAGACCAGCAGCTTCGCCCATACAAGGCCTTAAATGGTGCCATTTGGATGCTTATCTGGTAGCTATTAAATTAGGCGAATTCAAGCAAAGGCAAGTGTTCTTCCTAGCTGCCCTTGAAATCCAACATACATGCCCAAAGCATGTCTTCGACAACTTGATTTACTTTCTTGGTTTGTCCATCTGTTTGTGGATGAAAGGCGGTGCTGAAATCAAGTCGGGAACCCATAGTGTCCTGAAATCTCTTCCAGAACCTGGATGTGAATCTTGGATCCCGATCTGACACAATACCGACTGGCACCCCGTGCAACCGAACTATTTCCTTGATATACAATGCAGCCAATTGATTAGAGTTGAAAGTGGTCCGTTAGGGTAAGAAATGTGCAGACTTCGTCAATCTATCGACCACAACCCATATCGCATAACAGTTCCTTGCCGTGCGTAGCAAGCCAACTATGAAGTCCATAGAAATGTGCTCCCATTTCCACTCAGGAATCGGGAGAGACTGTAATAGACTTGCCAGTCGCATGTGCTCTGCTTTCACCTGCTAGCACACCAAACACCATGCCACATACTCTGTAACATCCCTCTTCATGTTCCGCCACCAAAAATGCCTCTTGATGTTTCAGTATATCTTCGTACCCCCAGGATGCACTGCATACTTTGAACGGTGGGCTTCGTCCATAATCTCCCTCTGAAGATCAGCATCGGTCGGGACACACAGTCTTCCCCTGAATGTGATAGCACCATGGCTAGTCAGAGAAAAGTCTTCACTACCCTTGGCAACTTCTCTGTCCCGTAAGGCCAACAAGTCAGCATCCGAAGCCTGCAACTCTCGGATCCGATCAATGATGTACGGTCGAATCGTGATATTTACTAAAACTGGTCTACGGACGGAAGCATTGACACTAATGTCCAGATTTGTCAAATCTCCCAATAGCTTCCATTCTCGTACCAACATGTGAGCCAACAACCCCGGAGGTTTTCTACTCAAAGCATTAGCCACTACATTTGCTTTACCCGGGTGATATTGGATGGTGCATTCGTAGTCTTTCAAAAATTCCATCTAACGCCATTGCCATAAATTTAGCTCCTTTTGGGAAAAGAGGTACTTGAGGCTCTTGTGGTCCGTGAACACATAGAACTCTTCCTTGTAAAGGTAATGTCGCCAAATATTGAGTGCGAACACCACTGGGGCAAGTTCTAGGTCATGCATGGGGTAATTCTTTTCATGCTCCTTTAATTACCTTGATGCATAGGCAATGACCTTTTTGTGCTGCATGAGGACACACCTAAGTCCAACGTGCGAGGCATCACTGTACACTTCATAACCACCACGCCCTGATGGCACTATATGGATCGGGCCCGTGGTAAGCCTCTTCTTCAGCTCCGTGAAACTGATTTCACACTTATCACTCCATATAAACTTAGCGTTCTTCCTTCTCAGGTAAGTGAGTGGTGCTGCAAGGTTGGAGAAACCCTCAACAAATCTACGGTAATAGCCTGCCAACCCAAGGAAGCTGTGGATCTCTGTGACACTTTTGGGCCTTGCCCAACTCATGGCTGCCTCTATCTTCTTCGGATCTACCGAGATGCCTTCCGCAGAAACAACATGGCCTAGGAATGCCACTTCCTCCAATCAAAACTCACACTTGCTTAGTTTGGCATACAACTTATGCTCTCTTAGCTTTTTCAAAGCAAGGTGAAGGTCTAGCACGTGATCTTCTCGTGTTTGGGAATAGACCAGGATATCATCGACAAACAGTATCACGCATCAATTCAGGTATGGTCGGAACACCCGGTTCATCAGATCCATAAAGGCTACCGGCACGTTCATTACACCGAAAGGCATCACCAAGAACTCGTAATGCCCATATTGAGTCCTGAAAGCAGTTTTGGGAACATCTTCCGCCTTAATCTTCAACTAGTGGTAACTAGACCGAAGATCAATCTTAGAGAAAAATTTTGCTCCTTTTAACTAATCGAACAAGTCATCAATCCTAGGCAATGGGTACCAATTCTTTATCGTGACTTTGTTCAACGGCCTGTAATCGATGCACATCCGCATCGAGCCATCCTTCTTCTTGACAAATAGCACCGGGGCACCCCACGGTGAGACACTTGGTCGAATGAAACCAAGGCCTTGCATCTCCTCAAATTGAGTCTTCAAGTCCTTGAGTTCAATCGGGGCCATCCTGTATGGAGCCCGAGAGATAGGAGCTGTGCTTGGTGCAAGCTCGATCATAAACACAATCTCCTTGTCCGGGGGCAATCCTGGAAACTCCTTTGCAAACTCATCCAGGAATTCACTCACGACCGGAATAGTCGAAGAGTCCTTTACCTCGGGGTTCGCTAAGCTTAGTGCCGTAAAGAGAGCAATATCCTTACTTCTCAATCCCCAAAAATGAAATGGCTTCCCTTCCACCGGCTTAAAGAGTACCATCTTCTCAAAGCATGCCACCTGCCCATGATGATCTGCTAACCAATCCATCCCCAAGATGACATCGAAGTCCTGGAATCTAAGGACGATGAGATCAGCTACCAACTCGCAGCTTCCAACTTGAACTGTACTGCTTCTGAAAATGCGATCTACTATTACTGTCTTGCCGAGAGGAGTCGAAATGAATAACTCTAATTCTAGTTGACTAGGCTCTATAGAAAAGCCTTGGGAGAAACTTGACGAGACAAATGAGTGAGTAGACCCGATATCAATCAATACACGAGCCAAACATTCATTGACTAATAAGGTTCATGAAATTATACTAGCTAAGTCAATCCATTCATCAATAGCGTATACATATAGGTGTATATATCTATATAACATGCCATATACGTACGCAGAGAATAAGGCATAATACGATAATCATGTATAATCGAATAACTCTAAATGCATACCTTACACTACATCGTCAGATGTAAGTGCACCGCCCTCTATCAAGGCAAATACTCGCCCCTGATTCACCTGGTGAGGCGGAGGTGTAGACTGTGCAGGCTGGAGGACGCCTGGTATGATCCTGCTGGACGAACTGGGGACTTAATCCCCTGAGATTGGCCTGGTAAATGCTTTGTCAAGCAATCCCTGATCATGTGGCCCTGGCGACCACAGTGGAAACACCCAACTCGAAGGTTGTGTCTAAGAAGAGGGATTTGGTGAGAGGCCAATCCAGTAGTTCAGCACCTCCTGAGAGGCAAGCCTAAACTGGCCCTTATCAGTACACTTGGCTAGCACCACCTCAGCATGCATGGCCAACACCCCCACAAAGGCCATCTTATGTTCCTCTAGCTCCACGGCAGTACATGCCTCAGGCACCACGACCTCAGGCTCTTCCGGCCCCACGGCCCATTGCACCCCAGGCAATGAGGTATGCTCCACCTCCAGCCCCTCTGACCTATACATACCTCATTGCTTGGGGTGCAATGGACCTTGAAAAGATGAGGAAGAACCCTCCAAATGTGTGTGGAGTCATTGTCGAGTTTGAAGGAGGTGCTCCTCGAGTGCTTGATTCGTGTGCATGATCCGTGTGCTTGAAGAAATCCAAGCTTGTGATGATCTAGGCTTCTTAAACCCTTGATTCCTCTCAAGTTGAAAACCCTAGTTTGAAAATCCCTTTCTCCTCTCTTACTCCCTCTCAAAATGTAGCTAAGTGTATTGTGTGGGGACCCAAGGCTCGAGCAAGCCCTTATAGGCAAGGGTGTAACGCCCAAAAGACGAAAAAGCCCTTAATGAAATTCTGCAAAAACGTGAATGACCAAGCGATCGGTGGTCAGGATCGAGCGATCGGTCACTTACCGAGCGATCGGTTATTCTGACTAGGCTCTCAGTTGAAAACACCCTCTCTGGAAAAATTTCCCTTACAAATTAGTGCACCAGTCGATAGATATCGATCGATCAGTTGTGGACCGATCAATTGCTACTTTGGACCGAGCGATCGGTGTTATGCAAATTTTGACACTGAATCCGTTTACCACTTAATCCATTACTTGGACTTATCCCACTTCCATCCTATCCTCTTCTAGACATGACTAAGGCCCTTCTAAGGCTATAACATATTAATAAATATTTTATTTAATTAATTTTAGCATTCTAGCAAAATTCTCAAAGGTTCCAATTCTCATTTCATGAAAATGGAGATTACAATGCATCGTGCCTTGACAAGCATTTCAAAACATATACCAAAGTTTTGGGGCTCTACATTAAGCATCTATACTTGGTCAAAAATCTGAAAAATGTTAGAAGTAAAAAATCAGAGTTTCCTCTTTGCCTTGGTTAACATACTTGACCAAGGTTAGACCACCCTAGCCACTCTGGTGCATCCCCTTAGCCTCCGGGCTAACCCTAAGCCACTTCGGTGCAACTGTAGCCTATGGGGTAACCTTAGCCACTTCGGTACACACACACTCTCCTCTTAGTCTTGGCACGTGCTCATGTGCCAGAACTACACTCGGTCTGATCTTACCCCTTGTGAGTATGTAGGCAACCCAACTCGGGTTCGATCCTAGTTAGGATTTTTCCTTTTCTTGAATTAGTATAATTTAAACACTTTGACATTTGATTAAATTTTGAATTTAACTTATCTTATACCTAGGGAGTATGTAACCATTGCAAAATAGGGGTCACAGGGTGCCTAACACCTTCCCTGGGACTTAATCGAACCTCTTACCTAGACTTTCACATAGACCATAAAGACCATATCCATATCCAGGATTATCATTTAGAATTAATAAGTGGCGACTCCTAAATCTCAAAACCATTTTTTGTGGGTACCCAAAATCCATACTCACATCTGCTTCCATTAACAACCAGATGGATGGAATTTCTACTTTGATGGGGAGGACTGCTTCTATGCCATAGGCCAGAGAGAATAGCATTGCCTTGATTAAGGTTCAGATGGATGTTTTGTAGGCCTTGAGTGCGTATGGAAGCATCTCATGCCAATCAGAGTATCTGGTTGCCATTTTTTAATGATTTTCTTCATGTTCTTGTTGGCAGCTTTGACTACGCCATTGGTCTGTGACCTGTAAGGCATGGAGTTGTGGTGCTGGATTTTGAATTTTTTGTAGAGATCAGTCATCCCCTTATTGTAGAAGTTGAGAGCATTATCTTTTACAATTTCATATGGGACACCGTACTAGCAGATGATGTCTTTCTTCAAAAAGCATTGGACCACTGAGGCTATGGCATTGGCATATGAGGCTGACTCAACCCATTTTGTGAAGTAACTGATAGCTACTAGTATGAATCAATGTCCATTTGATACTTTCGGGGCTATGAGTCTGATGATGTCGATGCCCCAAACTGAGAACGGCCAAGGTGCAGTAAGATTGTACAATTTGGTTGGCGGTGCATTGATCCGGTCAACAAAGATTTGGCACTGGTGGCACTTCTGGACGTGTTGGTAGCAGTCAGATTCCATCGTGGTCCAATAATAGCCCAGTCTGAGTATTTTCTTTGATAGAATTAGGTCGTTCATGTGTGGGCCAATGGCTCCTCCATGAACTTCTTCAACTACTTGTGCGGCTTCTCGGGCATCAAGGCATCTGAGCCAGATCATGTTTGGTGATCTTTTGTATAGAACCCCTCCTAAGAGGATGGTCAGTCTTCTTGTAACGACTCGGAATTTTAATATAATAATTTTGTTGGGTTTATTGGTCCTTAATCAAGTTGAATTTTACTAAAATTAATTACCACTGATAATTGTTTGATAAATTTGTGGGAAGTGAGTTTTTGTTCAGGACTGGGTTGTACTGATAAAAATTTAGCATTTTTCCTCAAAAATTACACACAGTGTATCGATTGGCTATCGAGACGATCACCCCTCATACCAGTTCCTTCACGCATTGATTTGTGAGACCGCGAGGGCCTTGTACGTAGGAAAACCAGGAAATCCATGAGTTTCAAAGTTCAGTCAGTACTCAATATTTACCAATTGCCGTATAGAAATCTTCGAAACTCACACACTGCGTGTCGGTCCACCATTTGGACGACTGTCTATTGTCCTGGCTGTTCATCAACTCAAACCACAAAATCACAGCGTGTTTAGTGTCCAAAACCAAGAAATTTGTGAGTTTTGTAATTTTCTTCCAGACTTTGGTTTTACCGTCAAAACTCAACATTTTTCTCAAAATTCACACAGTGGGTGTCGAACTGCCACTAGTTCGGTCACCTATCATTTCGACTTCATCACACATCGTTTTGTAAAGCTATGGAGGCCGTACATGTGTGAGAAAGTGGGAAAATCAATCAAACCAGTCAAAGAGTCAAACAAGGGTGACATCATCGTGATGACAACACCTATGGCATCATTAAGGGTGACTCACCCATTTTCTCCTCTATAAAAGGGTATCCAACCGCCCCCCTCATTTGGTCATCCCATTTTAGAGAGCGGAAGCTCTGGCCGAATGTGGTCTAGAGAGAGAAAGTGAGGAGAGAGAGAGAGTAGAGAGAAGAAAAAAGAGAGTCTACCTTGGGATTTTGCGACGTTCTGAATGTGATGAAAACATCCATTTTCCTCCTTGGAGCCTCGATTTTCATGTAGGGAGAGATTAGAGCGAGGGTAGAGAGAGAAAGTAGAGGGTAGAGAGAGAGAAGGTCTACCCTAAGGTTCTTCGATGTCCCAGATGTATTGGCGACGTCCATTTTACCATCCAAAGCTTCCTTGTGAGCGTAGGAGGTAAAAATCCTTTCCTTCTCTTCTATTTCCCTTTATTTATGCTATTTTTCTTCAAGGAATGGTTTGATCTTGAATGGTGTGAATAACAAAGGGTTCGAGACCCGTTACATGATGTGTGGCTAGGATGGGTTTGTATATGAATGGAGCAGAGGGAGGTAGCCCTCGGTTTCGGGCTGTTTACAGCTTGGAATTTAGGCTCAAAGTGAATTGTGATCGATCGTACGGAAGTGGTGATCGATTGTAGGGATGCAGAAGTAGTGCAATCGATCGAACGATCGATTGATTGTAAATAGGCAGATCACCTGGGTGATCGATCGCACCTTAAGGGCAATTGATTGCCGGTTTTTGTGAAAGTCTGTTTGGAATTCTTTATGTGTGATGCAATGTGATTTGTAGGGCAATGCAAGGGTCCATTAGCCTGGATGAGTTCCCTATCAGAACAACCCTATATGATGTGATGTTGCGGCGATGATAGGGTCCATCGGCCTGATAAAGTTCCACATTGGAATGGTCCTTGTGTGATGTGTCCTTGGTTGTTTCTAGGGTGATGAACGGACCCATCGGCCCAGATAGGTTCCTCATCAGAATAATCTTGTATGATGTGATGTATTTGAACACTTATAAGGTGATGAAGGGGTTTATCGACCGGGTAATGTTCCACATCGGGATGGTACACCTTTGGACTTGATCCACAGGTGCGAGGCCCAACTTATTCAATTAATCAAGCAAGACTTGGATTAATTGGGGATTCCCTATGGTTAGAAAACTAACCTGGGATAAATGTTGTTTGTGGTCTCACTTTGGCTAGGTCCAAAGAGCCGGTGTCTGTAAAGTGTCGGGGTTCCTCTATGATTGATAGTCGGGAGAGTTAGGATGACATTGGGCCTATGGGCCCAGGGTTATTTGGGTCTACAGATCCAGGGTTGTAATGAGTTTACGAACTCAAAGATGTTACCTTGTGAGAGTATTGACATGTATAGGCGCAGGTGCGCACCCAATAGATGCTATGACGATGAACGATGTTAGTCAGGGTTCCTCCATGACTGATAATCGGGAGTGGGTGGAATGTTATCCATAGATCCTCTTTGACTAAGTCAGGGGAGGAGATGGTTGTGTTACCTAATAGATATGCCATAAGGATGAGGTCCCCACCGTGGCTGAGTCAGGGGGCTATGTTATCTGATAGATATGTCGTGTGGACAAGGTCCCACGGTGGCTAAGTTAGATGGTTGTGTTACCTGATAGATATGCTGTGAGGATAATGTCCCCACCGTGGCTGAGTCAGGGGGTTATGTTTTCTGATAGATATGTCGTGTGGATAAGGTCCCCACCATGGCCGAGTCAGATGGTCATGTTATCTGATAGAGAGGTCAGGAGGACAAGGTCCCCGCCATGGCTGAGTTAGATGGTTATGTTATCGGATAGAGATGTCGTGAGGACGAGGATCTCATCATGGTTGAGTCAGATAGTTGTGATGATCCTGTATTGAGTCTAAAGACCCAACGTATGGTTTGAATAGGCATGGGCCCAATCGATTGATAACTGAGTCTACAGACTCAAAGATAGAGCGTGAGCAGTTATCTGGAATGGTAACCTATTGTTGTGAACACCATTGATATTGAATGAACCTGATAGATGGAAAACACTGAGAGGTTAGGAACCTCAGAATAGGTTGAAATAGCCTTGAGTGACCTCGAGTCACGATTTACGGTACAAGTTACGATATTATTATTCTAATATGGAAATTAAACGGTAATATTATATCATTATTGATGTGTGCTATTATGTGGAAAATAGTCTAGATGGACTGTAGATTTTATTGGGCTTCGTAGATCACTGATGTTTCATGTCAGCAGATCATGATGCTACTATCCCATGAGTAGGTTCCGTTTAAACATTCTGAAGGCATGTAAAGACTATCATAACAAGTAAATGTAATGTATTTGCTTATGATGTGTTATTGTGATGACCAGTTGTTATTGCTTATGTAAGCATCTGATAAAAGTTAAAAATTCTCACATTTTCACGAGCAAAGTCTTCCACTGCGTGGTTATGACGACCAGGAGCGCGTCTTGGAACTTGATTTCCTAAGGCGTGGGTTTGTGACATCACTGTTGGTATTAGAGATACAACAATAACCATCATAATAAATCTTACTTGATAGAAAGTCTAATTTGATATGAGACACCATTAGGTGTTGCATGTAGCAATGGTTTTGAATATGCCAAGGAATTGAAATCACAAGTTGTACTAGGAACGAGCGCTAGGGACGTAGACTACCTCCAAGAGGATGTAAAGGATGGTCTTGTCGCGACAAAGGAGGGTCAGTGATGATTAGATTCGTTAAGATAGGATCATGGGAAGGCCAAATAATATTTCGGTTTGGGAAGAATATCCCATAACTGGAAGCGATTGATAAATCGTCTCTAGAATAGGGGTTGTTGCCCAGTAAATGTACCCTAGAGGGAGGGGATTAGGGTCAATGGCACAATAAAATTTTTACCTTGGCCTATTTTGTGGAATTAAAGAATCTAAGGCAATGCACTAATAAAAGATAGAAATGAAAGAACGACAAAGAGTTAGAGAGATAAAAACATCGAGAGTTTGATCACAAGGTTTCACAACTTGTCTACGTCCTCGGTTTTTAGCTTCTCGCTTCAAGGATTCACATGATTTTACTCGTACAAGTGTGAGCACGGGATTTCACTCCCTCGAAAATGTCTCACAAAATTATTAAGAGTCGCCACTTATTAATTCAAGAGGGATAAGTCCTTGGGAAATGTTGGATAAGGCCTTGGTCTAAGATCAAAGATCGAGGTAAGAGGTTCGGTTAAGTTCGGGCAAGGGGTTAGGCACCCCCATACTTCTACACATGGTGGTTCTCTACTTGCTAAGTTCAAGCTAAAATAAGTTCAAGTTTTAATCAAATGCTTAAGTGTTTAAGTTAATACTAACCGGAAGAAAGTAAAAGCTAACTAGGGTCGAACCCAGGTTGGGTTTCCTACGTACTCACATAAGGGGTGAGATCAGACCGAGCATAGTTCTAGTACTTGAGCCCGTGCTAAGGCGAGGGGGTGTGTGTGTGTGCACCAAAAGATGGCTAATGGTCCTAATCCGGTATATTAGGGTTTGCTTAACCGAGGTTGGTCAATGGGCAAAGTGAGGGCCCGGTAGGCTGAGGAGTAGTCCGGTAGACAGGCCCAGGATGTGGCCCGGAGGCCAAGGGATGTGTTAACTCAAGGTTAGGGTTGCTAACCGGAGTTAAAAGGGAGTTAACCATGGTTAAGGATTTTAACCATGGTTAAAAAGTTCAAAAAGTTAATTTTTTGGTCTTTTGTATTTTTCTGGATTTTTAGGGATTTTTTCAAATTTTTGTGGAATTAAGTGATGCTTAACCATGGTTAAAAGTTAGTCGGAGGTCGTTTTAACCATGGTTAAGAGTCATGGTCAGTCAAAATTGGGCCCAAAGGGTGTGGTAGGGTGGTAGGGCCTAGAATGCCCTCCTATCAGGTTTGGGCCCTTCACAAAGCCCAAGATCAAAAAATTTCAGAATGGAGGTAATCGGATTACCTCCATTTCTGTAAATTTTTTAATCCTGGTTTATGGGGTTGTAACTGTGGTTAGGGACCACCCCTAGGTAAAGTAAAAGGATGATTGAGTAGCCTGGTACCTGAGGTTTCAAGTGGACTAGGTCTCAGGAGTAGCAGATCTCAGGTGTGGGCCCCACAGGGGCCCAAAGTTGCAAAAATAGGTCTCTGTAATGTCGGCACTCAGAGTGCCGACACTCTAAACATAATTTTTACCAGAGTTAAGGGGCATGGTAACCACAGTTAGGTTTGGAGTTAGGCCCTGAAATTTTGCAAGGATACAGAAGGGACTCTGGGCTTTCATATGGGCCTGGGGTGGACCTCACAGCATGAGGGATGTGGGCCCCATAGGGGCCCAAAGTCACTGGTCTGAGCTGCCAAAATCGTCGGTAATACCATTACCGACAGAATGCTAACCTGACTTCAGAGGCTTGCTAACCATGGTTAGACAAAGATTTAGGGTCTGATTTTTTCTAGTGAGCTTGCCAAGGGTCTGAGGCAGCTAACCCTGGTCCTGGAACTGACCAGGGTTTGCACTAACCACGGTTAAACTAAGATTTACAGAGGTGAACCATAATGTCGACACTGAGATTGCAGACATTATGCAGGTTTTGAAAAAAATGATTTTCCCCTGCTAGGGGCTGCACCAGCTGGGGTCTAGGGATTTCCTCATCGCCTTAAGGACCCCCAAACCCCTTGGGGAGAGATCATGCACGCTGTGGGGATGTAAAACCCATACCACGCCTCAAAGGCATCTCAACACCTATGAGGAAGGTGGGGGATGCCCTATCCTCGGTTCGATAAGCTACTAGAGGCCAACAAAAGATAAATGGACCCCCTGGAGCAAGACCAGGGGGTCCTTACAATGATTGGATCAGAAACAAGGAGAAGTATACCCTTGGTGAGGTTACACGACGGCTGCAGGTGGTGAGTGCCAGTGAAGTTGTTGTGATTGAGATACTGGGATGGTACTGGGGCTACTGTGAGCTTGGTTGAGCAGGTATGAGGTCTGGGGGTCCTTGTGAAGTTCTGAGAAAACTCAGTTTTGAGTTTGACAGGGGTTTGAGGCAAAAACTGGAGTGGGGAATGCATGGGGGTGGCCTTGTTCTTATAGAGGAGAAGGGGAGGTCCTCAGAGGCATTATTGGCATTACAAGAATCCTAGGGGACCAATGGGAGCAACCCCCTGTTAGACATGTATGCACACAAAGCCATTCCGGAATTGTATTTATCTATTTTTAATCAATAAATACATATTTTACATTTACACATTGTCTTCTACATTGGATAATATATCTAAAGTATCTCATTGGATGAGACTACTTTGTCCCTTAGGTAACATTGTAGGAAAACCACCAATTAGTTGATAATTGATTGCTAAGGAGATATGGTTTTTCCAATTCCTTGTAGACCTAAAATTATTCTAAGTTAATCAAGATACATCTGGACAATGTATTTCCTAATAACTTACACATTGTTAGTTCCACATGATGGAGTGATGAATCTCAATCACTAAGAGAAGGGTCTTTTGACTAAGATGTAGATATAAGTAAGAAGTACTTATATTGCAATTGGATCGCTCAGTGGATATACTTAGAAATATACTGTCTTTATATTGAGGGTAGTCCATTTGACAGATTGTCCTTAACCTGAGAGGTCGACATCTTCTCTAGTATTTGCCTATGTAACTTTAATGTAGCCAATCGTCAATGTCCAACACACCGGACTAAATACGGGATCGTTGGGTTATGTATGCTGTACTAGAAGGAGTGTGTATACGCTCGACAAGGATTCAATTACTCATACAGAGTAAATAATATTGAGTTGATACTTGTCAAAATTGAACTTAAAAAACCCAGCACTGGTATTTATCGATGAAATGGTTTTATCGAGGAATTTATTTTCTGTATAAAAGAAATGTAGTTATAATTATTATTTCTTTTAAAGAATTTCTAAAATGTTTTGAAAGTCCAAGTTTGACTAAAAGTATCAAACTTGGATTAAAGACAATATTGGATATTGTCCTGTAAGCTTATAACAATAATGGAAGTAGAGGGACACATCTGTAAACAAATCTTGAGATATAAATACCTGCAAGTAATTCTCTATTTTCTGGAGGTCGATCACATTGTGTTAATGGACATTAACTGTGATTGGTGGAAGTGCAGGGATATAGATGATATTCTATAATCCTAATGGAGTATAAGAAAGGTGTTTCCTAGTAACAATGCTTTAACCAAAAGGTTGAGTACTTTGTCCCACAACTGGAAATAGGAGATCCCTTTAGATCCCACACACAAGGACTTTCTTAAAGTATTTAATTTAATCATTTATTAAATTAATTAATTTCTCTAAGTAATTACTATATGGTATAGTGAAGCTCTAAAAAGTAGAATCACATTAGATGTGAAAAACCAAATGGGTAGGACCCATTGGGGAATATTTTAAAAGAATATTTAAAATGACCATAAAGGGTTAGGAACCCTTGAGGACGTGTGGGAGTAGGTCCCACTTAGGGTGGAATGCCCACTTCATGGAGGATTATATTATGGTTTGTTTTTAATTAGTTTCTAACTAATGACTCCTTATAAGATAAGGTTAGTTAGTTACTAATTAAAGATTCCTTGTTGGACAAGGAGTCTATTAGTTTATTGCTAATCAAGGAATCCTAATTAGTTTAGGATAAGGATAAGATTAGTTGGACACTAATGGATAAGATTAGTTTCTATTTGATTAATCCTAATTAATTAAGGAGAAACCAAATAGGAAACTAATTTGAGGAATTCTTATTAGATAAGGATTAAGAGACTTTGGTTGCAAGCAACCAAGAAAGTCTATAAAAGGGAGGACGTCCACATAGTTGGAGAAAATAATAATTATTTCCAGATTTTGGAAACGCTCCTCTCCCTTAATCTCACGCCCCTCACTCCTTTTCTAAAGGTGTACGGTCAGCCCCCCTTCCCCCTTTGATCTCTTTTCTTGTGTTCTTAGTTTTGAATATCAAGAAGAGATTCAAGAATCCATTCTTGAATATAAAGATTGGATCTTTTAATCGAGAATAAAGAGCTGAAAATTTGGAAGGGTCATTAGCTTCCATTAGAGAAAGTTTAAAGAAAAAGAAGGTCTGTGTGGATTGCGAAGGAGACTTGGCACTTGTGAAGTTTTGCCGGTATCGCTATTATCGTGGATTTGACTTAACAATTTCAAGGTCGCAAAGGTGATTGTGATTTCTTACTCTCATTGAATAAAATCAATTAGAATCTTAGTCAGATCTTGGGATTCGATGTATGCCCCCCCAAGAACTGTTTTTCTAAAATTAAAAAGAGTCATACTTTCAGTGGTATTAGAGCCTTGGCTATGCTTCTCTTTGATTTTAGGGTATAATCAAATTTTAATTACATCACTATTACCCTCCCTATAGATTTTGGCTACCCCTAGTGATGAATCTTTTAGATTCTTGATCACTTCTTGATTATTAGATGATCATTAGTAGGGCTAAGGGGTTCCCCTGTTATTATTGAGAGAATAAAAATTAAGCCCTACAAATTAGTGTGATACTAATTTTTGTTTTGGATGATTCCAAAACCTCTCGAAATTTAGTAGGAACAAATATTTAGTGATATCTAAATCTTGATAAATAAATATTATTCTGAGAGCCCCGGGCTATCATAAATAATATATAATAGATTTATCATGATAAATAAATATTATTTTATGTGTTGGATGGGTTCCAAAAATCATACCTCCTTCTCTTTCCCCTCCCCTCCCCTTTTTCTTATTTTTTAGAATAGAGTTGCTGATTTATGGTGGACTAAATCAACTGAAGGAGATGCCCGGAGAACCATTGCAAGATAGCAAAACTGCAGTAGAGCTATATTTAATTTCCCTGTTGTAATTAAATAAGGTTGTATGATTTTTGTGAACCCATTGTGAGATTATAATATGATTATAATTATTATATTATTATTAATATGATGATTAATAATTTTTCCTTTAGCCCTGAAGTTGTGATAATTGTGATTATCACTTTTATGATAATTTAGGATAATTGGATTTTACTTCAATTAATAGATTGTGTTTAATTATAAATTGTTTATATTTAGACACAATACATTACTAGTACTCTTTTGGATGTGGAGTTTGTAACCCATGCGGAGATTTTTACGTAAAATCTTTGCATACGAGATTATTGGAAAGACAGTAATCGTAGATGGATCACTAAACTGACATCCAAATACCCTAAGGTAATAGGGGTGAGTAGTTTTTGATTATAAGGTGAAAACCCTAATGATCAAAACTCCCTGTGATGGCTAGTGGGAGGTTATCACTCCTCGATAATCCTATTATCGAAAATTTTCATAATTCATATGATTAATATTTGAATAATGATATGATCATGCCTATTTAATATTAGTCTCTTCAAGAAAAATATTAAGTGATAATAAATTGGATTATTAATCCTAAGGCCTTCCATTATAAATAAGATTAGGAATTAATTAGCCCGAGTCTTGTCTTGCCAAAAGGTATTGACATAATTTAGTCTGAATTAAACTCCTAGAGACTTATTTCTATTGTAGATAAGTTTGTGTATGGCCTGATAAGGAGTGTCAACTAAAATGGGGGCACAACCTTACTTGATCATATGACGAACGAGAATAATGAGTTTCACTTAAACAAGGAAATATGGCGGTTGAAACAGTGACAGTCATGTTGTCCTTGGAGGTCGCAAGAAAATTGGGAATCACTGATTTACATAAGGAGTTATGCATGAGATGCTCAATGATGGATGGTTACTATCCACCTTGTAGTGCATGTGTGGTACTATCCTAAAATGGAAGATTACATGTGTAATATGAGGATCCCAATACTCATTTGGAATAAAAGGTTTATTCTCTAATTTCATATACTGAAGGGAATGATGAAATATGAAGAAAGATGAGAGGATCATCAGATTTTAAAATCCCAAAAAAAATCCGATGAATATATGTGTGAAAATCAATATAATAATTTATGCTTATTTTATTGTGTAGATATAAGCCATGAATCCCCTTTACAAGATTCTAGAAGAGAATCGGTTGACTGGTCCAAATTTTGTAGACTGGAAAAGAAACCTTGACATTATGCTTATCTCTCAGAAGATAGCTTATGTCCTCACATCCGACTATCCGGAATTTGATGAGACAATTCAAACCCCTGAGGCAGTTGAGAAATCCTCAAAGCGGCATGATTCAAATAGTTTGGCCAAATGCTACATGCTTGCATCCATGTCAAATGTCCTACAGCAACAGGACGAGGGTTTTGGTACAGCTAAGGACATATTGACTAATCTCAGAGAGATGTTTGGGAAACAGAATAGAACTACTAGGCAGTTGGCAATGAAAGGACTGATGGGGACCAAGATGTCTGATGGTAGCCTAGTCCAGGAACATGTTGTCAAGATGATGGGGTTCATTAATGAACTCTTGACCCTTGGAGCGGATTTTGATCAACTGAGTCAAACGGATGCGATCCTAAACTCTCTCCCAGAATCATTTTCTGCTTTTGTGTTGAATTTCAACATGAAAAAATTGGAGACTTCTCTGCCAGAGCTCCTAAACATGTTTCAAGGAGCTGAGGACCTTATGAAGCGTACTAAGCTCTATGCAAATGTGGCAGAGGGAGTTGAACCTTCAAGACCCAAGCCTAAGGGCAAAGGCCAGAAAAAGAAGAAGTCTAATATCTCCAGGTTCCTCAAAGGCAAGAAGGGTAAGAACAAGAAAAAGAAAGCTTCTGAGAAGAAAGACAAGGAAAAGAATCAGAATATCTGTTTCTATTACAAGAAATCAGGTCACTGGAAGAGGAATTGCAAAGTTTACTTAGCATCCCTCAAGGACAAGCCTTTGGAAGGTATGTCAGATTCTTTCATCATTGAATCCAATTTCATTATTGGTTCCTCAAACTTTTGGTGTGTAGATAGTGGATCTACCTCACATATTTGTAATATGTTACAGGGGTTTCAGGAGAGCAGAAAGCTCAGTGATGGGGAAGTCAAAATAAGGATGGGAATGGAAGAAAGTGTTGTTGCGATCGCCATCGGGACTTATGTTTTATAATTTTCTTTTAATAGGATCTTAGTTTTGAAAGACTGTTTATATGTGCCAGACATGCGCAGAAATTTGATTTTTGTTTATAGTATAATCGTTAATGGTTATTCAGTGCATTTTGATACTAATGTAGTTATCAAATAAAATAATAGTTTTATTGTTTCTGGCACATTGTCTTATGGTCTTTATTATCTTGATCCTATAAGAAATTCTATAAATAACATTGAGGATAAAGATTCCACTAGTGTGACACCTCAGAAAAGAGGTAGAGAGTCTGTGAATCCAACATACTTATGGCATCTCAGATTAGGCCATATCAATTTGGATAGGCTCAACAGATTGGTAAAGGATGGTCCTTTAAACCATTTACATGGTGAACCTTATCCAACTTGTGAACCTTGTTTGCAAGGTAAAATGACCAAAAGGCCATTTACAGGCAAACCTATTAGAGCCATAAGTATATTAGAATTAATTCACACTGATGTATGTGGACTCATGAATCATTCAGCCAGAGGTGGCTTTGTCTACTTCATTACATTCACAGATGATTTTTCAAGATATGGTTACATATATCTATGAAACACAAGTCAAAATTGAAAAGTTCAAGAATTCCGGAATGAAGTAGAAAAGCAATCAAGTAAATGTATTAAAACTCTCAAATCCGACCGAGGAGGAGAGTACCTCTCGAATGAGTTCATGAATATCTTAGAGATAATGGAATTTATCCCAATGGACTCCCCCAGGAACACCCCAGCTTAATGGTATTTCAGAAAGAAGAAATCGAACCCTATTGGATATGGTTCATTCAATGACGATTAAAACTGATTTGGTAGTATCTTTTTGGGGATATGCATTAGAGACTGCAATCTATCTATTGAATAGGGTACCTTCTAAGTCTATTTCCAAAACTCCATTTGAGCTATGGAATGGGTGAAAGCCTAGTCTGAAGCATGTCAGGATATGGGGTTGTCCAGTTCATGTGCGAAAGCAGAACTTCGACAAGTTGGAAAGTAGGACTGAGAAATGCCTATTTATAGGATACTCAAAAGAAACTCTCGGATATTATTTCTATAATCCTAGCAAACAAAAGGTGTTTGTGAGCAGGAATGCCATTTTTCTGGAAGAGGATATGATCCTCAATAGAAAAGATGGATTTAGAATTGATCTTGAGGAGCAAAGTCAGGATAAAGTGACCGTTGTTAATCCCGTCTTAACTGAACTTTTAAATACACAACAGCCTAGGAGAAGTGCAAGGATTAGTCGACCTCCAGATAGATTGTCTTGTCAGCATAACGTATATTCTATGGAATCGGATTCCTTAGACGATGATTCTTATACTTATTAAGAAGCAATATGTGATATTGATTTTGATAATTGGCATAAGGCCATGGAATCTAAGATGGACTCCATGTACTCGAATGGTGTTTGGACCCTGGTTGAAAAGCCTGAGGGAATTAAACCTATTGGGTGCAAATGGATCTACAAAAGGAAATGTTGATCCAATGGAAAGGTAGAGACCTTTAAAGCAAGGCTTATGGCGAAAGGGTATAGTCAAAGAGCTGGTATCGACTATGAGGAAACCTTTTCACCAGTAGCAGTGCTAAAGTCCATCAAAATTCTGTTATCAATTACAACCTTTTATGATTATGAGATATGGCAGATGGATGTCAAAACCGCATTCTTGAATGGAAACATTCATGAGGATATTTATATGGACCAGCCCGAAGGTTTTGAACTCCATGGCCAAAATAATAAAGTCTACAAATTGATAAAATCTATTTATGGCCTTAAGCAAGCTTCTCGGAGTTGGAATATCCATTTTGATGAATCAATCATATCGTTTGGTTTTCAACAAAACATGGATGAGGCATGTGTGTACAAGAAGGTCAGTGGGAGTGCAATAACTTTCCTAGTTCTTTATGTAGATGAGATTCTACTCATTGGGAATGATGTAGGAATGTTATCAACAGTTAAAATCTGGTTGTTATGTAATTTTGCAATGAAAGACCTTGGTGAAGCTTCCTATATTCTTGGTCTTAAATTATTTAGAGATCGTAAGAAAAGGATGCTGGGATTGTCCCAAGTCAATTACATTGACAAGATCTTACGCAAATATAGCATGAAAAATTCAAAGAAAGGGTTTTTACCCTGTAGACATGGAATTAGTCTCTCCAAATCAAAGTCTCTAAAGACGGATGATGAAAGAGAGCAGATGAGTCATATCCCATATGCATCTATAGTGGGAAGTCTCATGTATGCTATGTTGTGCACAAGACCTGATATTTGTCACGTAGTGAGTATCATGGGTAGATATCAATCAAATCCGGGTCCTGAGCATTGGACAGCAGTTAAGCACATTTTCAAGTATTTGAGGAGGACAATGCACCATTGTTTGGTTTACAGTGGAGAAGATCTGACTGTTGTAGGGTACACAGATTCAGATTTTCAGGCAGATGTTGATGATAGAAAGTCCACCTCATGATTTGTCTTTACTCTTGGGAAAGGAGCATTTAGTTGGAGGAGTTGTAAGCAATCAACAACTGTTGACTCAACAACTGAAGCTGAATATGTTGCTGCATGTGATGCTCCAAAGGAAGCAGTATGGATAAAGAAGTTCATTCATGAACTTGGTGTTGTCTCCTCGAATGAATCTCCTATCACACTTTATTGTGATAATAGTGGTGTTGTAGCTCAAGCCATTGAGCCTAGAGCACATCAGAAGACAAAGCACATTGAAAGGAGATTCCATTTGATTCGAGACATTGTCAAGAGAGGAGACATTGTGTTATCCAAGATTGCGTCAGCGGAAAACATGGCGGACCCATTTACTAAAGCACTACCTCAGAAGGTGTTTGAGAAACATCTAGAGTCAATGGGTGTTAGATACATAGGAGATTGGCTTTGAGTACAAGTGGGAGATTGTTAGACATATATGCCCACAAAGCCATTCGGGAATTGTATTTATCTATTTTTAATCAATAAATACATATTTTACATTCACACATTGTCTTCTACATTGGGTAATATATCTAAAGTATCTCATTGGATGAGACTACTTTGTCCCTTAGGTAACATTGTAGGAAAACCATCAAATTAGTTGATAACTGATTGCTAAGGAGATATGGTTTTTCCAGTTTCTTATAGACCTAAATTTGTTCTAAGTTAATCAGGATACATCTGGACAATATATTCCTAATAACTTACATATTGTTAGTTCCATATGATGGAGTGATGAATCTCAATCACTGAGAGAAGGGTCTCTTGACTAAGATGTGGATATAAGTAAGAAGTACTTATATTGCAACTGGATCGCTCAGTGGATACCCTTAGAAATATACTGTCTTTATATTTAGGGTAGTCCATTTGACAGATTATCCTTAACCTGAGAGGTCGACATCTTCTCTAGTATTTTCCTATGTAACTTTGATGTAGCCAATCGTCATTGTCCAACACACCGAACTAAATACGGGCTTGTTGGGTTATGTACGTTGTACTAGAAGAAGTGTGTGTACACTCGACAAGGATTCCACTACTCTTACAGAGTAAATAATATTGAGTTGATACTTGTCAAAACCGGACTTGAAAAACCCAACGCTGGTATTTATCGATGAAATGGTTTTATCGATGAATTTATTTTCTGTATAAAAGAAATATAATTATAATTATTATTTCTTTTAAAGAATTTCTAAAATGTTTTGAAAGTCCAAGTTTGACTAAAAGTATCAAAGAGAATGGGTTCTCAATATAAGCCAGGGATTAAAGACAGTATTGGATATTGTCCTGTAAGCTTATAACAATATTGGAAGTGGAGGGACACATCTGTAAACAAATCTTGAGATAGAAATACCTCCAAGTAATTCTGTATTTTCTGGAGGTTGATCACATTGTGTTAATGGACATTAACTGTGATTGGTGGAAGTCCAGGGATATAGATGACATTCTATAATCCTAATGGAGTATAGGAAAGGTGTTTCCTAGTAACAATGCTTTAACCAAAAGGTTGAGTACTTTGTCCCACAACCAGAAATAGGAGATCTCTTTAGATCCCACACACAAGGACTTTCTTAAAGTATTTAATTTAATCATTTATTAAATTAATTAATTTTTCTAAGTAATCACTATATGGTATAGTGAAGCTCTAAAAGGTGGAATCACATTAGATGTGAAAAACCAAATGGATAGGATCCATTGGGGAATATTTTAAAAGAATATTTAAAGTGACCATAAAGGGTTAGGAACCCTTGAGGACGTGTGGGAGTGGGTCCCACCTAGGGTGGGATGCCCACTTCATGGAGGATTATGTTATGGTTTGTTTTTAATTAGTTTCTAATTAATGACACTTTATAAGATAAGGTTAGTTAGTTAGTTAGTTAGTTAGTTACTAATTAAAGATTCCTTATTGGACAAGGAGTCTATTAGTTTCTTGCTAATCAAAGAATCCTAATTGGATTAGGATAAGGATAAGATTAGTTGGACACTAATGGATAAGATTAGTTTCTATTTTTGATTAATCCTAATTAATTAAAGGAGAAACCAAATAGGAAACTAATTTGAGGAATCCTTATAAGATAAGGATTAAGAGACTTTGGTTGCAAGCAACCAAGAAAGTCTATAAAAGGGAGGACGTCCACATAGTTGGAGAAAATAATAATTATTTTCCAAATTTTGGAAACCCTCCTCTCCCTTAATCTCACGCCCCTCACTCCCTTTCTAAAGGTGTAAGGTCAGGCCCCCTTCCCCCTTTGATCTCTTTTCTTGTGTTTTTAGTTTTGAATATCAAGAAGAGATTCAAGAACCCATTCTTGAATATAAAGATTGGATCTGTTAATCGAGAATAAAGAGCTGAATATTTGGAAGGGTCATTAGCTTCCATTAGAGAAAGCTTTAAAGAAAAAGAAGGTTTGTGTGGATTGCGAAGGAGACATGGCACTTGTGAAGTTTTGCCGGTATCGCTATTATCATGGATTTGACTTAACAATTTCAAAGTCGCAAAGGTGATTGTGATTTTTTACTCTCATTGAATAAAATCAATTAGAATCTTAGTCAGATCTTGGGATTCAATGTATGCCCCCCCAAGAACTGTTTTTCTAAAATTAAAAAGAGGCATACTTTCACCCCCAATGCGCCCAGGTGGCTACAAGGGGAGCCTGCACACGCGATCTGCAAATCTCAAGAAGGGCGGTAATCGAATTACCGCCATTCCCACAGAGGAGTTTTTCTGGGGCTCGGTAATTCGATTACCAACACCTTGGGCTTGTTTCTAATTTGGGTCAAGCCCTGGCACACTTGGGCCAAAAGGTATGTAGGGTACCCAATTTGGGGTCTTCCCGCGCAATCTCAAACTCAAGGGTGTGGATCCCACCAATGTGGTCCTCAAGGGTTGTGGTGGGCCCAAGTTTGGGCCCCAAAAGGCTTGTGCTTTATGGATTTGGGGTTTTTTGGATTTTGGAATGCTACATGGGCCTTGAGCCGAGAGGTTTTAAACCTAGGTCTTGGGCTAGGGTTTTGCTAGGGCTAGGTCTAGGATTTGGTCTAAGGCTAGGTCTAGGGCTTAGCTAGGGCTCTCCTAGGGTTTGGTTAGGTTTTGGGTATTGAAATGCTAATGGGCCGTGAGTCCAAATGGGTTTACCTAGGGTTTTAGGGTTTCTAAAGATTGATGGGCCATGAGCCCAAGGGTCTAGACTCTAGGGTTTAGGGTTTTAGGATTTGTCCTAGGGTTTAGGTCTAGGTCTTGTCTAGGGCTCACCTAGGGTTTTCAAGGTTCTAGGGTTTGGGCAGGGTGTAAAAATTGGGTGCTTACAACAAGCTTCTTCACTAGGTGAAGCTTAAACCTCTTACGATTCCCTTCACATGTTGGGACACCACCTTAGATGCAAGAGAAAACCCTCTCTTGACTTCACAAAGTTTCCGGCTTCACGAACAAGAATTCACAAATTCTTGATTTCCTTCAATGTAATGAAGATGATTGGATTTGAATCCAGTTACAAGGGTCCTTAATGAGCTAGATTGGATTGGAATAAAACCTTTACAAACCTCTCAAGTGATTGGGAGTTAAAAGCTCAAATAGGAGGATTATGGAAATTCTAGGATATTCAACGTATGATTGATGAGAATTGAATGCTATGATCAATGTGTGTTCAATAGAAGATCAGTAGTTATTGATTGTTCATAAATGAACTCAATTCATAGGGCTTGGAAGATTATAGCCATTCATGTAGTATTTAATGCGGTTTTAGTCGTTGAAAAACTAGTTGTTATGAGTTTCCTACAGGCAGATGTCGACATTTAGGACTGAGACGTTGACGTCTGTAACACAAAAAATTTTCTTTATATACTGTAACTCCCAAACGTCGACATTTGAAGGTTTACCTTCTCAGACATCGACGTTTATAAAGAGATAAAATTTTTATTTGCTACTACCTACACTAAATGTCGACGTTTCAAGGTCCTCCCTTCTCAGACGTCGACGTCTGCTACATTTTCTCATAATATACTCGGTTTTAAAAGACCTTTATGATGAGAATGAATTCATAGGTCTTTGGGCTTTCCATTATCATATTTTTGGTCAAGTTTTAACATGTCCTAGGGCCTTGGAATGTTCTTCAAATAAGTCAAGGCTTCCTAAGGTCAATCTAGGCTTTTGAGCTTTTGAACTTTCGAACCAAAAGAGGACTTTTTACACAAGTCCTAGACTTTTGAAATGAAACAAATAAAACCTTCTTGAGTTTTCAGTTTCCTTGTCTTGATCTTGAATGATTATCTTCTTTGGCTTCATGATCCAACTTGGACTTTAGGTGAGATCTTGAGTCTTTGTTTTGTGCTATCTCTTGATCATATTGAATCTTTTTCAAAAGGTGGATTAATGTTCCTTAAATCTGAAATTGACATACACTTTGTAGATCGAACAAAATTAGTACCAAAATGCTCATTGCATTATTGTGTCATAATCAAAATTATTAGGGGTACACAGGGTTGTAACCTTTAGGCTAATAATCTCCCCCTTTTTGATGATGACATAATAATGAAATGATTTGGGATTAACCTCCCCCTCAATATATGATTTAAATAAAGTATTTGAGGTGGCTCCCCCTAAACATATGCATTCAATAGATTAGAACAAAGTTTAACTTATATCCATATTTTTAGACATTTCAAGAAATAAGTACATTAAACAAAACAAAATAAGTCATAAGAAAACCAAGAGAAGTTCCACAAAGAAATGAACCAAGAGAAGTTCCACAAAGAAGTTTAGAACTTCTCTCCATTATTTCATCATTCAAGTATAAATTAAAAAAAAATATATTCATTTTTCTTTAACTTTACAAGTCATATTCATATGCATTTTTCTTCCCCTCAGCATCATCAAAAAAATAATTGAATATGCAAAAAAATAAGGAGATTATAAAAGATTATATATATCAAAAAGTTAAATACATGTTTAGTTAAAAAGAAAGTTGGATTATTCCAAGAAAAATTACAACTAAACAGTCAATACATCCATTTAGCACACCAAAAAAACAACTATAAAACAGTCTTCATTTGTCTTCTTCTCTTTTTCTCTTCTTGGATGTTTCAGCCTTGGATAAGTCCTTGGAATCAGAAGAAGTACTATCACTGGAGATTACATGCTCTGGGGGCCTCTCCTGAGGTCTTGTTGGAATCTCTACATCCAGAGGTATTGGAATGTGAGACATGCGGTTCCGGATGTCTATAATCTCAATAGCTACCTGAGTGACTTTAGAGGTTGTATCATGAATGATTGGAGCCTGAGCACCCACTAAGGAAGATATTTGATGAATGTATGAAACTTGAACATTGACTCCTTGACCGATGCTTGTGATATCATCACTTAACCTCTCACTAACAACTGAGGCATCTTCAACCTTTCTCTCAATCGAAGAAAGTATAAAATCAGCTCTGTTTTTTATTACCTCTCCTGCTATCTCAATTTCCTCTAGACGAGGTTTCACTAATTCAGCTCTTTTAAGCATCTCATCCTAAATACTGGACATCCTGGACTCTAGAGAGGTCAGTCTATCTCTAGTCTCGGACTGGAGGCTCAACAGACTATCTCTCATGATAGCCAGAAAACATAACTGACTCTCCCTCATCTCCAACTGAAACTGCTCCATGCTAGATGCCATGGAGGCTATTTGCCCTGACATCAGGCTCATCTGATCAGCACTCATCTCAGGTCTGCTGAAGGGCTCAAAAAAGGGTCCTGAATCCTCAAAATGAGGTGAGTCCTGTCTTTGGTGAGAAGACTCAGGGAACTCAGCCTCAACCATAATCTCAGGGTACTCTGGCTCAGCCTCTGTGTCTAGCTCTGCCTCTGTCTCTGGCTCTAGCTCTGGCTCTACCTTTGGTGCTGAGGAGGGAGAAATGACTGGAATAGAGTCTGGAGTAGGAATAGGAATAGAGATAGATACTGAAGGAGGATCTGAAGAAGTGGATTTTGAGACCTAAACATGTTGGTCTACTACCCATACATATCTCATTCTCTTGAGAGTGCCAACTGAGTAATGATGAGTGTCAGTGGCCTCTATCTGATCTTTGTAGAGATAGAAAGGACATCTAAAGAATTTGAAAAGACGAGTGAAAGACTGTCCAAAAGGTAAATGACCTTTATTCTTCTTGGATGCATCAAGCATGACATGAAGAATGATGAAGGTTAGATTGATATGTTTTGTGGTGAGGATGCAACACATCAAGAAAACATCAAAATAAGAAACATGATCCCTACCACCACCCCTAGGGACTAGATTATATGAGATAATGTGGTGGATCAAACGGGCTTCTAGAGTAAGGTCTTTTACTCTAGGTTGAAACTCTTTGGAAATATTTTTGTTTATGCAAATGAGTTTCAAGGCATTAATGAAATCAAGACCAGGGTGTACCTGTAGAACCCCGGAACTTTTTGTATATGCCTTGGAATGTGTGTTAAGGCATAATGTCCTTGTAATCTCCAATTCCATGAAATGAGAATTTGGAACATTTGAGAATTTTGCTTGGTGTTGTAAAATAATTAAATAAAATGAATAGTAATATTCTATAGCCCTAAAAAGGTCCTAGTCATGTTTAGAAAAGGTTAGAATAGAAGAGGAATAAGTCCAAGTAGAGGATGAAATGGAAAAATGGACTCAGTGTCGAAATTTGCAGAGCACCGATTGCTTGGTCCATATTAGCGATCGATCGGGTCCACAACTGATCGATCGGTAGCTATCGACTGGTGCACTTTTTTGTATGGGGAAAAATTCCAGATAGCATGTTTTTGACCGATCGCTCGGTCAAGAACACCGGTCGCTCGGTAGGCGACCGATCGCTCGGTATTGACCACCGATCGATCGGTGTATCGCGTTTTGCAGAAATTTCATTAAGGGTTTTTTTGTCAGTTGGGCATTTCACCCTTGTCTATTAAGGCTTGTTCGAGTCTTGGGGGTCTCATTCATCATACTTTGAGTATTTTGAGAGAGAGTGAGAGAGTAGAAGGGGTTCGAAACCCTAGGTCATCCTCTTGAAGCAAATCAAGGGTTTTGAAAACAAGATCCTTCCAAAGGCTTGGATTCTTCAATCCAAGGTTCAAGCTTGTGAGGAGCACATTCTCCAAGCTAGGGCAGCAACTCCACACACGTTTTGGAGGATTTTCCTTACTTCTTCAAGGTCGGTACCTTATGCTACCCTCCTAGTTCATATCCTCCATTTTTCCCTTCTTTATTGTTTTCCCTAAAGTATGAACATCATGGGAGATGGTTTGTGGTGTGAGGATGGAAGATGGGCAATGGATGCCATGTGGATGTGTTATGATGAATGAAATGGGAAGGGCATTGTACCGATAATGAATACACATGTATCTTGTAAACATAAACCCAACTAGAAAAGCATGGTATAGGCCTAAACCAATAATGTACACACCACATGTTTGATGAAATTCCAAGGTGAAGAAAATGAATTATAAACCAAGAGAGTTATGATTTAAAGTGTATAAAATTGCTAGGGTTTATGATAGTGTGTTTAATTATTTTTTTGAATGAATAATTACTTGTTAAAATAAATGTTATGCTATATATTGTTGAAATCTCAATTGTCATATTTAATTCCAAGTGAAAGTATGTACACGATTCCACGAGCAAGGCATGCATGACATGGTTTACCGGTGTTTTTCAAGAATAAGGTGTTAGAGGTAGGACATATCTTACGATATGTTTTGCCTCGCTTTTGACAAGGACAAGAATAAGCATTGCACATTAGGGAGTTTACACTTCCCTCCCATCACATTGAAAGAAGAGTCTCCCTTCACTCACAAGTGCATATCATTGAAAGAGGGGTCTCCCCTCCCTCGTAAGTGCATGTCATTGAAAGAGGGGTCTGCCCTCCCTCGTAAGTGCTTGTCATTGAAAGAGGTGTCTCCCCTCCCTCCTAAGTGCATCTCACAAGCGCATCTCACAAGTTGCATGAGTACGTTTAAATTCCAAGCAAGCAAGCATAACACGCATGACATGACACGCTTGACAGACAAGCAAGACAGACATGACAAGTTTTTCAATCACGAAAAGAGTATCTTTAAGTCAAGTCAAGTGCATGATGATTTCAAGAGTTTTATCAGCTTTTATGTGATGCAAGCATGAACATAAACTGTTTTACTTTCCTATTATAATATGAATTGTTTCCTGCTTTATATATCGTTATTGTTATACTGTGACTGTTGGTTAGCATTTGGTACATGCTGAGTATTCCATGCTCAGCCGTACGTTTATGTCGGCAGGTACTGAGGGAGCTGCTGCTCCATTTGACATCTGTGCTCCTGACCCATGGGTGGAGGAGTATATGGGGGAACCTGTGGAGGAACCTCCAGTAGAGGGCTACTACTAGGTGTGTCGCGCCCCAAAACCAACCCTAGGAGTTAGAGTGAATCTTGGACAACCAATCATGACTTTCATGACTTGCTTGACCAAAATAACCTGCAAAAGACCCACAAAGCATATACAAGGAGGACACAATAGTGGAAACATATAACAAAGCACAGTGGGAGTCTAATAAACCTCTGTGTATATACATACATGATCTAAGTTTGATACAAAAGAAATCAAGACAAAGAAAGTGCTGACATGCCCGCCAAAATACATAAATCTAATTCTCAAGCTCACCCACAGCTATCCACTCAGAATCTACCACCACCTAATAGTAGCCCTCGCCCTAAGGATCCTCCACAGGCTCCTCAACGTACTCCTCCTCCACCCAAGGGCTCGGACACAGACATTGAATGGAGCAGTAGCTCCCTCAGTACCTGCTGACATAAAAAGTACGGTTGAGCATGGAATACTCAGCAGGTACCAAATACTTACCAATAGTCATAGCATACAGATAGTATACATAAGGCAGGAAGCAATTTGCATATATAAAACATGAACAATTCATATCATACAAGAAGGTAAAGCAGTTCATAATCATGCTTGCATTCATAAAAACCAATAAAACCCTTGAAAACTTGTGCACTTGACTTAACTTAAAGCACCCTTTTCGTGATTGAAAACTTGTCTATTGTGTCATGCGTGTCATGCCATGCCATGCGTGTCATGCTTGTATCATGCTTGCTTGCTCGGAAAATAAACTACTTCTGAGGGAAGGGAGACCCTTCTTCCTAAATGTTCATGCTTGCTCGGAAAGTAAACTACTTGTGAGGGAAGGGAGACCCTTCTTCCTAAATGCTCGTGCTTGCCATGCCATGTTCCATGCTTACTGCGAAAATAAACTACTTGCAAGGGAAGGGAGACCCTTCTTCCTAAATGCACTTGCGAGGGAAGGGAAACCCTTCTTTATGAATGCTTGTCTTGTTTTTTCCAAAAGCGAGGTAAAACATAACGTAGGATATGTCCCACCTCTAATTCTCGTTCTTGAAAAACCTCAGTGAATCATGTCATGCATGCCGTGCTCGTGGAATCGTGTGCATTCTTGCATTGGAATTTAAATATGACATTTGGGGATTTCACAATATATAGCATGTCGTAATTTAAACAATAAGCATTTATGACATTATAAGGAAAACAAGAACTCACACTATCATAAGCCCTAACAAGTTCATAAGTAATTAAGCATGCATTTTCTTAATTTATCCTTCGTGTTATGCACCTTGGCATTTCATCAAGCATAGGGTGTGTCCATTATTTATTTAAACCTAAATCATGCTTTTCTAGGTGGGTTATACTCACATCATACATGTTTGTTCATTATGGATACAATGCCCTCCCCATTTCATTCATTACAACCATACATACGGCATCCAATCGCCCATTCACATCCACAACCATCCATTCATCCCATTAGGTTTATATATTATGAAAACAATAAAGAAGAAGGGAATAAAAGAGGCATGAACTAGGAGGGTAGCAAGAGGTACCGACCTTGACAAATGAGGGACGAAAATCCCTTGCAAAACGTGCGTGAGTTGCTGCCCTAGCTTCGGAAAAGTGCTCCTCACGAGCTTGAACCTTGAACTTGAAGGAAAACGAGCTTGAGGATGATCTAGGGTTCTTAAACCCCCTTTGTAGAGTCCCTGACCTTTTCATAGTTAAGGCATGACATTCTCGTTGTCATTTTGCCTTTAAAGAGGTGTAATTAATAAATAAGGAAGAAATTGGAAATTTCAAAATGTCAGAAATGTTCATTTTCGAAGTACGAGCCCAACGCAAGTTGAATCGTCAAAATCAGACGGACGAGTCAAAAGATATGGCCAAAACAGTCTGGACCTGTAGGAAATCGTAGCTCAGTTATGCACTAAGGACGTAGCTCGGTTATGCACTATGGACGTAGCGCGGAAGGCACTAAGGTCGTGCTCTGACGTCGTACTCTGATAACGTAGCACAGACAATGTACTCTGATAACGTATACGTTGTGCATCCGTTGTACAGCTCACAACGGGTACGTTGTACAGCTCACAACGGGTACGTTGTACAGCACAACGGGCACGTTGTACATAAGACAACGGACTACGAGCTCAGCACTATGCACGACATAACGTGACAACGGGTTCGGCACCCTTCACAACGGACAACGTGTTCGGCACTGTTCACAGCACAACGTGATCGGCACTGTTCACAGCACAACGTGTTCGGCACTATCCACAACGGACAACGTGTTCAACACTATTCACAGCACAACGAGTTGGTGCTATTCACAGCACAACGGGTTGGCACTATTCATGGCACAACGAGTTGGCACTATTCACAACACAACGAGTTGGCACTGTTCACAGCACAACGAGTTGGTGCTATTCACAGCACAACGAGTTCGGCACTCGTGTTTTTACAGAAATTCAGTAAGGGTATTTTGGTCTTTTGGTCGGTTCACTCTTACCTTAAGAGTTTAACCCGAACCTTTAGGGCATCATTCGACACTTAGAGAGATTGGGAGATAAGAAGAGGGGAGAAGGCGATTCCAACCTAGGGTTTCCATTTTGGAGAGAAATCAAAGGGTTTTGAAACCCTAGATCAACCTCAAGCCCGTTTTCTTCAAGATCTCGGCTCAAGCTCGTGCAAAGCTCGTGTTCCAAGCTAGGGCAGCAACTCACAGTCGTTTGGAAGAGGGATTTCTTCCTCATTTCTTCAAGGTCGGTACTTCTTGCTACCCTCCTAGTTATAGTTCTTCTTTCCCCTTCATTTCTCCATTTTCTTTCTTTTACATATGTGTTATGAGATGGATGGTTGTGGATGGTGAATGGAGATGGAATGGGCGACTGGATGCCAATGGTTGTGTTGTGATGATTATAATGGGGAGGGCATTGTTCCAATAATGAACATACATGTATGATTTGAGTAAAACCCATCTAGAAAAGCATGTTGTAGGGTAAGTGAATAATGAACACACCATGTTTGATGAAATGCCAAGGTGAATACAGTGAGTTGGAAATGGGGAAATGCATGCCTAATAAATTATGGATACTGCTAGGGTGTATGATAGTGCGTTTCCTGCTTTCCCGAAATGATATGAATGTTACATGCTAAATCATTGATGTTATATATGTTGTGAAATTTCCCAAATGTCATGTTTAAATTTAAATACAAGTATGTACACGGTTCCCACGAGCACGGCATGCATGACATGGGTTATCGAGTTTTTCAAGAACATGGTTAGAGGTGGGACATATCCTACGATATGTTTTACCTCACTTTTCACAAGAAGACAAGAACCAACATTCCACGAGGGGTCTCCCCTCACTCACAAGTGCATATCATGAAGAAGGGCCTCCTTTCCCTCGCAAGTACATACATATCATGAAGAAGGGTCTCCCTTCCCTCGCAAGTGCATTGCATAAAGAAGGGTCTCCCTTCCCTCTCAAGACATCTCACAAGTGCATCTCACAAGTTACATGATCACAAGCAAGCACGCATGACATGCATTACATGACACGACATACAAGAATCAAGCAAGATAGACAAGACAAGCTTTCAAGTACGAAAAGATATTCCAAGCCAAGTCAAGTGCACGATGTTTTCAAGAGGTTTCATCGGCTTTCTATTAAATACAAGCATGATTATAAATTGCTTTACTCCTTGTATGATATGAATTGTTTCCTGCTTATGTATGCTATCCGTATGCTATGACTGTTGGTTAGTATTTAGTACCCGCTGAGTATTCCATGCTCAGTCGTACTTCTTATGTCGGCAGGTTCTGAGGGAGTTGCTGCTCCATTTGATGTTTGTGCTCCTGGTCCATGGGTGGAAGAGGAGTACGTTGAGGAGCCTTTGGAGGAACCTCCGGTAGAGGGTTACCAATAGGTGGTGGTAGATTCTGAGTGGATTAGCTGTGGGTGAGATGAGAGTTAGATTTGTGTATTTTGGCGGGCATGTCCGCACTTTCTTTGATTCCTTTTTGTATAACTTGGATTTGCGTATGCATATACACAGAGGTTTGGTAGACTTCCGCTGTGCTTTATGGTTATGTTTCCGCTATGATGTCCTCTATTGTATATGCTCTGTGGGTTTTGCAGGTTGGTTTGTCAAGCAAGTCATGTAAGCCATGATTAGTCGTCCAAAGTTCACTCTAACTCCTAGGGTGGGTCTTGGGTCGCGACACCCTTTGATTTCTCCCTAAAAGCAAACCCTAGGTTAGGAAACCCCTTTCTCCTCTCTCTATCTCTCAAAGAACTCTACTTAGGGTTTATGAACCCTCAAATGTTCGGGCAAAGCCTTTAAGGCATGAGTGAAACGCCCAAAAGATGAAAACACCCTTATTGAAATTTCTGCAAAACGCGGGGGACCGAGTGATCAGTGGTTATGGCCGATCGATCGGTTGCCTACCGAGCGATTGGTGTTCTTGACCGAGCGACTGGTCAAAAACATGCTCTTTGGAAAATTTCCCCATACAAAAAAGTGCACCAGTCGATAGCCTCCGATCGATCGGTTGTGGACCGATCAATTGCTACAATGGACCGAGCAATCGGTGGTCTGCAGGTCCAAACTGTTTTGGCCATATCTTTTGACTCGTTCGTCGGATTTTGACGATTCAACTTGCGTTGGGTTCGTACTTTGAAAAGGAACATTTCTGAAATTTTGAAATTTTCAATTTCTTCCTTATTTATTAATTGTACTACATTAAAGGCAAATTGGCTACGAAAGTGCCATGCATTAAGCATGAAAAAGTCCGGGGCTCTACAAGGTGACTGTGGGTGAGCTTGAGAGAGTATATTCATGTAATTTAGCGAGCATTTCCACACTTTCTTTTGTGATTTCATTTTGTACAAACTTGGATTATGTGTATATATACCTAGAGGTTTGGTTAGTCTTCCGCTGTGCTATGTTAGTTTATGCTCCCACTTTTATGTCCTGTTTTGTATATGCTCTAGATATTTTTATAGGATGGTTTGTCAAGCAAGTCACGTAAGTCATGATAAGTCATCCAAGATTCACTCTAACTCCTAGGGTGGGTTTTGGGTAGCGACAGAAGTGGTATCAGAGCTTAGGCTTTAGGTCTCGTAGGGCTACTAAGAATCTGGTACCACGACTTTAAAAAAGCATATGTCAGGAAACAAGTTAGGAAGGAAGTAAGTCGAAAATGAGTCAGGTTCCAAGTGCAAGACTAAACTTTAGTCTTAGTCTAAATGGTTATTTCAACCAAGTACGGGTCTTAGAAACGCTAGAACACTAAGCCTATTATGTATACACTGATGGTTATGATGCAATGTATAATAGTATTATATCAATAATACTACTTTAATTGTTGTGAAATGGAACTGTGATAAATTGTGGTTCCAAGTTTGACTCATGTGGTGCTATTGTTCTTAGGACGTTAATCATGAGGCGGGGCACACGGGGTCGCGGACCACACACCAGAGCTTCCTCTTCTTCACGAGATGAGGATGAACTGTAGAGCCCCGGACCTTTTCACATTTAATGCATGACACTTTCGTTGCCATCTTGCCTTTAAAGAGGTATAATTAATAAATAAGGAAGAAATTGGAAATTTTGAAACGTCAGAAATGTTCCTTTTCGAAGTACGAACCCAACGCAAGTTGAATCGTCGAAATCCGACGAGCGAGTCAAAAGTTATGGCCGAAACAAGGAGAAAAAATATGGAATTTTGCTGCAAGTTACGACCGATCGTGCACACCCTATGAACGATCGTAGTTGAGTTACGATCGATCGTAGAGGTTACGATCGATCGTAGAATCTCAGGAATTGACAAAAGTTTCGGGTCGATATACGATCGATCGTGGATAATTTGCGATGGATCGTAGTACAACTTACGATCGATCGTAAACAGGTTACGATCGATCGTAGATCGCGAATCCAGAAATTTTAATCGGATTTTTAGGGTTTCTTCACTACCTATAAAGGTTGCCCGAGCCTTTAGGGCTCTCATTCACACACCTAGAGTATTTTTTAGAGTTAGAGAGAGAGGAGAAGGGGATCCTAACCTAGGGTTTGTTCTTGAAGGAGAAATCAAGGGTTTGATACCCTAGATCACCCCAAGCTTCGGTCAAGCTCGGGAGGACCACGTTCTCCAAGCTCGGTAGCATCTCACGCACGTTTTTGCAAAGGTTTTCTTCCCTATTCGGGTCGGTACTCTTTGCTACCCTCCTAGTTATAGCTTCTCTTTTCCTTTATTTCTTCTCATTTTCCTTCACTTATATATGTGTTATGAGATTGGTGGTATGAAGGGTGAATGGAGGTGGATGTTGGCGAAAGGATGCCGTGTGGATGATGTGATGAATGAATGGGAAAGGGCATTGTACTAATAAGGAACATACAAGTGTGATGTGAGCATAACCCACCTAGAAAAGCATGATCTAGGTTTAAGTGAATAATCAACACACCCTATGTTTGATGAAATGCCAAGGTGAACAAAATAAATGATAAATTAAGGGAACCCATGCTTAAGTACTCTTGAAATTTGTTAGGGTTCATGATAGTGTGTTTCTTACATTTCTTAAAATGTGTAGATTATTACTCACTTAAATTGTTATATGTTATGCTTTGTGAATTACCCCAAATTGCCATATTTAATTCCAAATGCAAGTATGCACACGATTTCACGAGCACGAATGCATGGCAAGTTTTATCGGCGTTTTCAAGAACACGGTTTAGAGGTGGGGCATATCGTACGATATGTTTTACCTCGCTTTTGGCAAGGACAAGACAAACATGCATTTTCATAAGAAGGGTCTCCCTTCCCTCGCAAGTGCATCTCACAAGGACATCTCACAAGTGAATCTAACAAGTGGAAAGACAAGCATGAGCATTCTAGGAAGAAGGGTCTCCCTTCCCTCACAAGTAGTTTACTTTTCCAAGCAAGCATGACAAGACATGGCATGACAAGCATAAGCATTCTAGGAAGAAGGGTCTCCCTTCCCTCACAAGTAGTTTACTTTTCCAAGCAAGCATGACAAGACATGGCATGACAAGCATAAGCATTCTAGGAAGAAGGGTCTCCCTTCCCTCACAAGTAGTTTACTCTTCCGAGTAGGCATGACATGACATAGCATGACAAGCATGAGCATTCTAGGAAAAAGGGTCTCCCTTCCCTCACAAGTAGATTACTTTTCAGAACAAGCAAGCATGATACACGTATGATATGACAAGATAAGACAAACATGACAAGTTTTCAAGCACGGAAATGGTATTTCCAGTCAAGTCAAGTGCACAAGGTCTTCAAGGGTTTTATCGGCTTTTCTGAATGCAAGCATGATTACAAACTGCTTTACTTCCTTGTATGATATGAACTGTTCCTATCTTATATATATATATGTGTGCATTGCTATCTCATGCTATGACTATTGGTTAGTATTTAGTACCCGCTGAGTATTCCATGCTCAGCCGTACTTCTTATGTCGGCAGGTTTTGAGGGAGCTGCTGCTCCATTTGATGTTTGTGCTCCTGGTCCATGGGTGGAGGAGGAGTACGTCCAGGAGCCTTTGGAGGAACCTCCCGTAGAGGGTTATTAGTAGGTGGTGTTAGATTCTGAGTGGATTAGCTGTGGGTGAGCATGAGTGATTATATCCATGTATTTTGGCGGGCATGTCCGCATTTTCTTTGTTTTGTTTTCTTTTGTATTAAACTTGGACCATGTGTATATACTTAGAGGTTTGTTAGACTTCCGCTGTGGTTTATAGTTATGCTTCCGCTGTTACCCTCTATTGTATATGTTCTATGGGTTTTGCAGGTTGGTTCGTCAAGCAAGTCCTGTAAGTCATGATTAAGTCGTCCAAGATTCACTCTAACTCCTAGGGTGGGTTTTGGGTCGCGACATGAACAGCCAGACCTCTCTCAGGTCTTAGGCCCTATTGCTGAGACACTCGCCATACTGGCAGCTTGGCAGACTATACCATCATCGGTGGCACCTACTCCACCGCCTACAGCTCCAGTACATTGTACAGCTGGGGTTGAGGCATTCTGGAGACTGAGGCCTCCATCATTCCATGGGAGTGTGGACCCTCTTGCTGCGGAGGCTTGGATCCTCCAGTTGGAGAAGATATTTATGGTTTATTACGGTTCTCTCTCCGACAGAGGAAGAGAAAGTGGCATGGGCTGTTTTCATGCTAGAGAGTGAGGCACACCATTGGTGGTTGTCCACCTTGAGGACTAGAGAGTTGACTATGCAAGGTCAACCTTGGACTTTGGACGAGTCAAGGATACCTTTTATAAGAAGTACTTCTCGGTTGGAGCTCGGGAAAAGAAAGAGAGAGAATTCATCAACCTTGAGCAAGGTTCTATGTCGGTGGCTCAATATAAGGCCAAATTCTCGGAGTTATCACGCTTCGCGACTCACATGGTTGCCACCGAGGTAATGAAGGCGAGGAGGTTTGAGCAAGGGCTCAAGGACGTTATTATGGAGAAGGTATTGGCTTTCAGGCACGCTACTTATCTGCAAGTAGTGGACAAGGCCTTGTTGATCGAGGTAAATTCAGAGGCCGTATCTAAGAAGAGAGATTTGGTGAGAGGCCAATCTAGCAGTTCAGCACCTCCAGAGAGGCGGGCTCGGACCGGCCCTTATCAGTACACATGGCCAGTACCACCTCAGTATGCATGGCCAACACCACCGTTGAGGCCATCTTATGCGCCTCTAGCTCCACGGTCATATATGCCTTAGGCACCACGACCTCAGGCTCTTCCAGCTCCACGGCCAGTGGTACCTCAGGCGGTGAGGTACGCTCCACCTCTGGCCCCTCCGACCTACACATAAGAGGTCTGCACTTCATGCGGCAAAGGAATCCAGTAGGAGATTACCGAAGGGCATCGGGTGGATGTTTCCATTGTGGTCGCCAGGGCCACTTGATCAGAGATTGTCATAGTCGGCATTTGCCAGGCCAGTCTCAGGGGATTAGGCCCCCAGCATGCCCGACAGGATCATACCAGGCGTCCTCCCAGCCTACCCGGTCTACACCTCCGCCTCGTCAGGTGAACCAGGGGTGATTTTTTGCCTTGATAGAGGGAGATATACTTGCATCGGATGATGTAGTGCAAGGTACGCATTTAAAGTTATTCAATTGTCCACAATTGTCATGTTATGCCTTATTCTTTGTGTACGTATATGGCGTGTTATATATATCTATATATATATCTATACATATGATGTTGATGCATGGATTGACTTAGTTAGCTAAAATTTCAGGAACCTTGCTAGTCAATGAATGTTTGGTTAGAGTGTTGATCTACACCAGGTCTACCCACTCATTCATCTCATCGAGTTTTTCCCAAGGCTTTTCTATGAAGCCTAGTCAATTGGAATCAGAGTTATTCATTTCGACTCCTCTTAGCAAGACAGTAGTAGCAGATCGTATTTTTAGAGGCAGTGCAGTCCAGGTTGGAAGCCATGAATTGGTAGTCGATCTCATCGTCCTTGGATTCCAGGACTTTGATGTTATCTTAGGGATGAATTGGTTAGCAGCTCATCATGGACATGTGGCTTGCTTTGAGAAGATGGTGCTCTTCAGGCCGGTGGAAGGGAAGCCATTTCATTTTCGGGGTTGAGAAGTAAAGATATTGCCCGTTTTGTGGCGTTGAGCCTAGCGAACCCCGAGGCAAAGGACTCTTCAACTATCCTGGTCATGAGTGAATTCCTGGATGTATTTCTAGAGGAGTTGCCAGTTTTGCCTCTAAACAGGGAGATTGAGTTTGTGATTGAGCTTGCACCAGGCACAGCTCCCATCTTCTGGGCTCTGTACAGGATGACCCCAATTGAACTCAAGGAGTTAAAGACACAGTTAGAGGAGATGCAAGGCCTTGGTTTCATTCAACCAAGTGTCTCACCGTGGGGTGCCCCGGTTTTGTTTGTTAAGAAGGATGGCTCGATGCGGATGTGCATCGATTACCGACAGTTGAACAAGGTCACTATAAAGAATAGGTATCCATTACCTAGGATTAATGACCTGTTCGATCAGTTAAAGGGGGCGAGATTTTTCTCTAAGATTGATCTTCGGTCGGGTTACCACCAGTTGAAGATTAAAGCTGAAGATGTTCTCAAAACTGTTTTCAGGACTCGGTATGGACATTACGAGTTCTTGGTGATGCCTTTTGGTCTCACAAATGCGCCAGTAGGTTTTATGGATTTGATGAACCGGGTATTTCGACAATACCTGGACCGATGCCTGATAGTGTTTGTCAATAACATCCTGATATACTCCCAGACACGGGAAGATCACATGCGAGACTTTCGCCTTGCTTTGGAAATGCTGAGAGAGCACAAGCTGTATGCCAAACTGAACAAGTGTGAGTTTTGGTTGGAAGAAGTGGCATTCCTAGGCCATGTTGTATCTGCGGAAGGCATCCCGGTGGATCCGAAGAAGATAGAGGCAGTCATGAGTTGGGCGAGGCCCAAGAGTGTCATAAAGATACGCAGTTTCCTTGAGTTGCCAGGTTATTGCAGAAGATTCTTAGAGGGTTTCTCCAGCCTTGCAGCACCGCTCACTTACCTGACTAGGAAGAATGCCAAGTTTGTGTGGAGCGATAAGTGTGAGATCAGTTTTGAGGAGCTGAAGAAGTAGCTTACCACGGCCCCAGTCCTTACAGTGCCATCAGGGCGTGGTGGTTATAAGGTGTACAGTGATACCTCGCACATCGGGCTTGAGTGTGTTCTCATGCAACACAAGAAGATCATTGCCTATGCATCAAGGCAATTAAAGGAGCATGAAAAGAATTACCCCCACGCACGACTTGGAGCTTGTTGCAGTTGTGTTTACACTCAAGATTTGGTGACATTACCTGTACAGGGAGGATTTTTATGTATTCACAGACCACAAGAGCCTCAAGTACCTCTTTTCCCAAAAGGAGCTAAATTTACGCCAACGACATTGGATGAAATTTTTGAAAGACTATGAAAGCACCATCCAATACCACCCGGGTAAAGCAAATGTAGTGGCGGACACTTTGAATAGGAGACCTTCGGGTCTATTGGCCCACATGTTAGTACGGGAATGGAAGTTATTGGAAGATTTGGCAAATCTAGACATCAGTGTGAATGATTTCGTCCGTAGCCCTATTTTGGCAAATATCACGGTTCGGCCGTACATTATAGATTTGATCAAAGAGTATCAAGCCACGGATACTGACTTGTTGGCTTTCCAGGATAAGAAAGTTGCCAAGGGTAGTGAGGACTTCTCTCTCACTAGCTAAGGTGCTATTACGTTCTGGGGAAGACTGTGTGTCCCGACTAATGTGGATCTTTGGAGAAAGATTATGGATGAAGCCCATCGTTCCAAGTATGCAGTGCATCCTGGGGGTACGAAGATGTACTGGAACCTCAAGGGGTATTTTTGGTGGCGAAACATGAAGAGAGATGTGGCAGAGTACGTGGCACGGTGCTTGGTGTGCCAACAAGTGAAGGCAGAGCACTTGAGACCGGTGGGTCTGTTACAGTCTCTCCCTATTCCCGAGTGGAAATGGGAGCACATCTCCATGGACTTCATTGTTGGCTTGCCAAAAAGGGTAAGGAACTCAGATGCGATATGGGTTGTAGTGGACCGTTTGACAAAGTCCGCGCACTTCTTGCCATACCGAACTACATTCAACTCGAGCCAGTTGGCTGCGTTGTATATCAAGGAGGTTCGGTTGCATGGGGTGCCAGTCAGTATTGTGTCAGATCGGGATCCAAGATTTACGTCCAGGTTCTGGAAGAGCTTTCAGAGCGCCATGGGTTCCCGACTTGATTTCAGCACCGCTTTTCATCCACAAACGGATGGACAAACCAAGAGAGTGAACCAAATCATCAAAGACATACTTCAGGCATGTATGTTGGATTTCAAGGGCAGTTGGGAAGAGCACTTGCCTTTGGTTGAATTCGCCTATAATAATAGCTCTCAGGCGAGCATCCAAATGGCACCATTTGAGACCTTGTATAGGCGAAGCTTTAGGTCTCCTCTCTACTGGGATGAGGTAGGAGAGAGAAAAGTGTTGGGTCTGAAATTGATCGAGCAAACTGCGAACAAGGTTAAGATCATCCGGGATGGGTTGAAAGCCGCTCAAGATCGTCAAAAGAGCTATGCTGACACTCGTCGTAGAGACTTGGAATTCCAGGTTAGGGATCAAGTCTTAGTGAAGGTATCTCCTAGCAAGGGGATTATGAGATTTGGCAGGCGAGGCAAGCTTAGTCCTTGGTATGTTGGGCCATTTGAGATTATCATGCGAGTTGGTGAAGTTGCTTACCAGGTAGCTCTTCCACCTCACATGGCTGCGGTTCACAACATTTTCCATGTGTCTATGCTTCGGAAGTACATTGCAGACCCTTCGCATGTCATCGAGTTAGAACTGTTGGAAATCCGAGAGGACCTCACTTTGGTTGAAAAGACGGTTCAGATATTGGATCGGAGAGATTAAGTCCTTCGCAACAAGACTATTCCATTGGTTCTTGTGCAATGACAACATCATGCTAGAGAGGAAGCCACGTGGGAGCGTGAGGCCGAAGTCAAAGCAAAGTATCCGGAGTGGTTTGAATGAGTTTTGTATGTAACTTGAAATTTTGTTTTGGTTTTGTAATGCAAGTATCGTCCAAATTTCGGGGATGAAATTCTAATAAGGGGAGAGGATGTAGAATCCCGGAACTTTTTGTATATGCCTTGGAATGTGTGTCAAGGCATGACGTCCTTGTAATCTCCAATTCCATGAAATGAGAATTTGGAACATTTGAGAATTTTGCTTGGTGTTGTAAAATAATTAAATAAAATGAATAGTAATATTCTATAGCCCTAAAAAGGTCCTAGCCATGTTTAGAAAATGTTAGAATAGAAGAGGAATAAGTCCAAGTAGAGGATAGAATGGAAAAATGGACTCAGTGTCGAAATTTGCAGAGCACCGATCGATCGGTCCATATTAGCGATCGATCGGTCCACAACCGATCGATCGGTAGATATCGACTGGTGCACTTTTTTGTATGGGAAAAAATTCTAGAGAGTATGTTTTTGACCGATCGCTCGGTCAAGAACACCGGTCGCTCGGTAGGCAACCGATCGCACGGTATTGACCACCGATCGATCGGTGTATTGCGTTTTGCAGAAATTTCATTAAGGGTTTTTTTGTCATTTGGGCATTTCACCCTTGCCTATTAAGGCTTGCTCGAGTCTTGGGGGTCTCATTCGCCATACTTTGAGTATTTTGAGAGAGAGTGAGAGAGTAGAAGGGGTTTGAAACCCTAGGGCATCCTCTTTAAGCAAATCAAGGGTTTTTAAAACAAGATCGTTCCAAAGGCTTGGATTCTTCAATCCAAGGTTTAAGCTCGTGAGGAGCACGTTCTCCAAGCTAGGGTAGTGACTCCACACACATTTTGGAGGGTTTTCCTCGCTTCTTCAAGGTCGGTACCTTATGCTACCCTCCTAGTTCATATCCTCCATTTTCCCCTTCTTTATTGTTTTCCCTAAGGTATGAACATCATGGGAGATGGTTTGTCTTGTGAGAATGGACGATGGGCGATGGATGCCATGTGGATGTATTATGATGAATGAAATGGGAAGGGCATTGTACCAATAATGAATACACATGTATGTTGTAAACATAACCCAACTAGAAAAGCATGGTATAGGCCTAAACTAATAATGTACACACCACATGTTTGATGAAATGCTAAGGTAATGGAAATGAATTATAAACCAAGAGAGTTATGATTTAAAGTGTATGAAATTGCTAGGGTTTATGATAGTGTGTTTAATTATTCTTTTGCATGAATAATTACTTGTTGAAATAAATGTTATGCTATATGTTGTTGAAATCCCAATTGTAATATTTAATTCCAAATGAAAGTATGTACACGATTCCACGAGCACGGCATGCATGACATGGTTTACCGGTGTTTTTCAAGAATAAGGTATTAGAGGTAGGACATATCTTACGATATATTTTGCCTCGCTTTTGACAAGGACAAGAACAAGCATTGCACATGAGGGAGTTTACACTTCCCTCCCATCTCATTGAAAGAAGGGTCTCCCTTCACTCACAAGTGCATATCATTGAAAGAGGGGTCTCCCCTCCCTCGCAAGTGCATGTCATTGAAAGAGAGGTCTCCCCTCCCTCCCAAGTGCATCTCACAAGTTGCATGAGTATGTTTAAATTCCAAGCAAGCAAGCATGACACGCATGACATGACAAGTAAGACAGACATGACAAGTTTTTCAAGCACAAAAAGAGTATCTTTAAGTCAAGTCAAGTGCACGATGATTTCAAGAGTTTTATCGGCTTTTATGTGATGCAAGCATGAACATAAATTGTTTTACTTTCCTGTTATTATATGAATTGTTCCCTGCTTTATATATCGTTATTGTTATACTGTGACTATTGGTTAGCATTTGGTACACGCTAAGTATTCCATGCTCAGTCGTATGTTTATGTCGGAAGGTACTGAGGGAGCTCCATTTGACATCTGTGCTCCTGGCCCATGGGTGGAGGAGTATGCTGAGGAACCTGTGGAGGAACCTCCGGTAGAGGGCTACTACTAGGTGGTAGATTCTAGGTGACTGTGGGTGAGCTTGAGAGAGTATATTCATGTAATTTGGTGGGCATGTCCACACTTTCTTTTGTGATTTCATTTTGTACAAACTTGGATCATGTGTATATATACCTAGAGGTTTGGTTAGTCTTCCGCTGTGCTATGTTAGTTTATGCTTTCGCTTTTATGTCATTTTTTGTATATGCTCCAGGTACTTTTGCAGGATGGTTTGTCAAGCTAGTCACGTAAGTCATGATAAGTTGTCCAAGATTCACTCTAACTCCTAGGGTGGGTTTTGGGTCACGACAGTACCGCCCACTGGTTAGTGGTGTAGATTTGAAAATCACCACTCGAAAGTTCAAAAATTTGTTCGAAGACCCTTTTGGGAAAGGAGATTTCCTTCCCATGGATACGAGATGAAATGATTTTGGATTTTTCTTCAAATTTTAAGTGAAGGTAAAACTGACGCATTAGGTATGGATGCATAGCCTCATTAGATTCTAGAAAGGAGGTCCATTACAGGGATTTAAAACGATCGGAAATGAGACTAAGTCCATTTTCTGAGAAAAATTGAAATTTACAATCTTACCATAGAACGGTTTGAGTTTGATAGAGATTTTGTTGAATCTGATGGAGTGCTTTTCAGACTCAAAGAAAACCGGGGTTGGAGTTGATGAAGAGGCTACTTCTTTTCCTTTGACTGTCTTCTTCTTCACCTTTATACTGCTTTTGGAGGGAATCTTCATTCTTGGAGGCATTTTGTTCTAAAAGATTTGGGGAAAAAGGATTTTAAGATGAATGGAAGGTTTTGGAAATCAATAGAATGAGATTCAAGAAATTTTGGAATGATCTTGAGGGAGAATGGAAATTTGAAGAGGGTTTAGAGAGAAGAGGAGGAGTCCGGCACGAAGAAGGGGTTTTTAAACAATAAAATCAGTTTTTAGGGTTATTTATACTTACGAGTCCAGACGTTGACGTTTGGAGTTTATCAAACAGCCTACGTCGACGTTTGGTCTTAAGTAAGCTTCTGTTTTTCATGTAAACGTCGATGTTTACAAGACCTAAAGAGAGGACGTCGACATTTGACATGTTACAGATTCTGTAAACACAGAAATAGCCTTAAGACGTCGACGTCTGGGGTTCCTACGTCGACGTATCAAGCTAAAAAAGCTAAAAAACTTGATTTTTCATTTTACATTCACTTTTCTTTAGATTGAAACATTTTTTTAATCATTTAAATCAATAATTCAAGTATCAAATCTTTGTACAAACATTTCAAAATAATTTTCAAACATTCAATTTAATTTTGAGCAAAGATTTCATTGATAATCTATTTAACCATTTTTCTTATAAGATCATTTTAATTCACTTTGCTTAGTCATGACTAATTATCTTCTTAAAGTACTGAATCTTTCATATTGAAGAGATTTAATGAAGATGTCAGCTAATTGATTGTTTGTATCAACAAATTCTAATATTACAACTCCATTTTGAACATCGTCTCTTATAAAATGATACCTTATTTCAATGTGCTTTGTTCTAGAATGTTGAATGAGATCTTTAGTCATACATATTACCTAGTGTTATCACATTTAATAGGGATTTTATTATAATATAGTTTGAAATCTTCTAATTGTTGTTTCATGTATAGAGTTTGAGCACAACAACTTTCAACAGCTACATACTCAACCTCAGCTGTGGACAAAGCTATGGAGTTTTGTTTCTTGCTAAACCATGAAACAAGGGTGTGTCCTAGGAAGTGGCAAGTATCACTTGTATTTTTTCGATCAACTTTGCATCCGGAAAAGTCAGCATCGGAATAACTAACTAATTCTAGTGAAGTGTTATTTGGATATCACAATCCTAAGTCAATGGTGCTTAATAGATATTTAAAAATTCTTTTAACAGCAGTCGTATGAGATTCTTTAGGATAAGACTAAAATCTAACACAAATGCATACACTAAACATAATATATGGTCGACTAGCAGTCAAATAAAAGAAGCTATCAATCATACCTCTGTATTTCTTTTCTTCAATACTTGCCCCTTTTTCATCCTTGTCGAGTTTTGTGGATGGACTCATTGGAGTGTCACTTTCTTTAGAGTTGTCCATCCTAAATTTCTTGAGAAGTTCCTTTGTATACTTAGCTTGGTTGATGAAAGTTTATTCCTTGGTTTGCCTTATTTGAAGTCCAAGGAAGAATTTCAGTTCTCCCATCATACTCATTTCGAACTCATCCTGTATAATCTTAGAGAACTCTTGACACATAATTTCATTAGTAGACCTAAAAATAATATCATCAACATAGATTTGCACAATAAGCATATCTTTATTTTTGGTCTTTACAAACAAGATTGTGTCAATTTTTCCTCCAATAAAACCATTTTCAAGCAAAAATCAACTAAGTCTATCATACCAAACTGCAGGAGCTTGTTTCAATCCATATAGAGTTTTAGTCAATTTAAACACATAATTAGGATTTTTATGATCTTCAAAACAAGGAGGTTGTTCAACATATACTTCCTCCAAAATATATCTATTTAAAAAAACACTTTTAACATCTATTTGGAATAGTTTGAAATCTTTATAGCTAGCAAATGCAAGTAACATCCTTATTGCCTCAAGTCTAGCAACCGGAGCAAAGGTTTCTTCATAATCAATTCATTTCTCTTAGTTGTAACCTTAGGCTACCAATTTTGCTTTATTTTTAATGATATTATCATTTTCATCCTTTTAATCTCTAAATACTCATTTAGTTCCAATAGTTGATTTATCATATGGTCTAGGAACTAAATCTCACACTTGATTTCTTTCAAATTGATTGAGTTCTTCTTAGACACCAATTGCCCATTATTCATTATTAATAGCTTCAATTGCATTTTTAGATTAAATTTTAGATAAGAATGCTAGGTTATTACAAAGATTTCTTCTTGTTCTCAGACCTTTTTCTATATCTCCGAAAATAAGTTATTTAGGATGATCTTTTACTATTTTCCATGCTTTAAGGAGTTGATAACCATTTTCATTGTCATCTCCTTCATAATTTACATTTTCAATAGGATTTTCTTGGTTAGAATCTTCTTTTTCTTGATATTCTTTGTTTCTCTCTTCATCTTTAGATCATTACACTATATAGGTACTTGTGCAGGTGAGGCGTCCGTCGGTCCTAGAAACGGCGGCAGCGGCGTACGGGATAGACCCGGTGGAGGAGATTCATTTAATTCAATATTAGAGATGTTCTTAGTTATTTTATTTACATTTTCAATTTCATCATCTTCAATGGGTTTAATTAATTCAAATGAATTGGCTTCATCAAATACGACATGAATAAATATTTCCACAATTATAGATGTTATTAAAAACTCTATAAGCTTTACTATTTATGGAATATCCAAGGAAAATACCTTCATTTGATTTATGGTCAAATTTCTTTAAATGGTGTTTTTTATTAAGTATAAAATATTTACAACCAAGCACTCTAAAATATCCTATGTTAGATCATCTTCCTTTCCAAAGCTCATAGGGTATTTTATTTAGTTTATTTCTTATAACTACCCTATTTATTACATAGCAAGATGTGTTTATAGTTTCATCCCAAAAGTAATTTGGCAACTTATATTTATTAAGCATTGTTCTACCCATTTCTCGAAAAGATCTATTTTTACATCCAACAACTCCGTTTTCCTGAGGTGTTCTTGACGCGGAGAAGTTATGATTGAAGTCATTTTCCCCACAAAACAATTCTAATTCTTTATTTTTAAATTATTCACCTCTATTACTTCTAATGTTGTTAATTGAATAGCATTTTTCATTTTGAACTCTTTTACAAAATTTAGCAAATAAAATATTTGCTTCACTTTTATGAGATAAAAATAATACCCATATATATCTAGAATAATCATCAACAATTACAAAGCATATATTTTTCCTCCTAGGCTAGCAACATCATTAGGACCAAATAAATCTATATGCAATAGTTCCAATGGTCTAGAAGTAGAGATTTCTTTCTTCTTTTTAAAGGATGATTTAATTTGTTTTCCTAATTGACATGCATCCAATACTTTATCTTTAGAAAACTTGATCTTAGGTAATCGTTTAACAAGATTATTTCAGGATAGTTTTGACAATAAATCCATACTAGCATGATTTAATCTTCTATGCCATAATCAACTTGCTTCATTTAAAGTTGAAAAGCATACCATATTTTGAGATGCTAAATCATTAAAATCAATGGTATAAACATTTTCATTTCTAAGAGCAATAAACATTGTATTGACATTGTCTTTGTCTTTATGATGCACATATTTGATTTAAATGAAACATTAAGTCATTTATCGCATAGTTGACTTATACTAATAAGATTATGCTTCAAACAATCAACATATAATACATTTTCAATGAAATTAGTATTTTCCTTACCTATATTACCTATCACGATGATCTTTCCCTTTGCATTGTCTTCGAAGGTCATATGTCATCCATCCTTACGAGTGAACAAGATGAAAAGCTCTTTGTTTCCAGTCATGTGCCTTGAGCATCCACTATCCAAAAACCAAGTTGTCTTAAAGGAACTTGACTTGAGACATACCTACAAGATAAATTCAAGTAACTCCAAGATATATTCCCCCTGGTACCTAAACTGTTTTGGTTGGTGCCCAAATTGACTTAAGGTTGGTCTTGGGAGGATAAGTTCCATTTAGAACCCAAACCATCTTTGGTCCTTTATAATTAGTCTTGGGAGTGAATGTTCTCTTTGGGACCCAAATTTTCTTAACTATTTTCTTTCAATTATAGAAAGCAATAGAGGGTGGAGTTAAGTTCCTATTTGATTTAGTAAATAAATTTTGGTAATCTTTTTTTTTGTTGAAGGGTTATAGTCTAGTCCAGCCTTACTAAACACACATCTTTGTTGGCCTAATATTATTTCTAAATTCTTTTGGCCATCAGTGAATGTGAGAATAGTGCTAGTTAAGTCTTTGACTTTAGCTTTAAACTCTTCGCATTCACTTGATGAGTCATGAGGTAGAGATTGAATTTCTTTCATTTTTACATTCAACACCTCATTCTCATTTTGTAGAATATCCTTCTCTTTTTGCTAGTTTTCACAAGTGTTTCTAAGAGTAAGGAATTCCTCCTTTTTAAATGATTTGTTCATTAAAGCAATTTTCATAAAATCTTTATGCAAGTCATCAAATGCATCTCTAATTTCATCATAAGTAAGAGATTCATTTTGAGAAGGAATTGCCTCATCCTCATTTGTCATGAGATATAGGTTGGCTACTTCCTCATCACTTGAGCAATAGGATCCGCTTTCCTTGGAATCGTCTCAAGTTGCCTTCATAGCCTTTTTTCTATATATTTGGCTCTTCTTGAATTATGGACAGTCAGTCTTGATATGTCCCGAATTTTTACACTCAAAGCATATGATTGGATCCTTCTTGCTTGATTCTCCTTTAGCTACTTCTTTAGAGAATTCTTTCTTGTAGGGCCTCTTTTTGAAGTTCTACTTATGCTTGAGGAACTTCTTGAGCTTTCTTGTCATGAGGGCAATATCATCATCATCCTCATTACTATCTTCATCCTCACTCTCTTGTGTGGACTTCAAGGCAAGTCCCCTTTTTGCTTTGGGCTCTTCTTCTTGTTGATCCTTCGTAATTACCTCATGTGTCATTAAGGATCCTAGTAGCTCATCCATAGTCAATTTTGTGAGATCCTTAGCTTCTTGAATGACCATTACTTTGAGAGCCCAACTCTTTGGTAATGAGCGAAGAACCTTCCTCACATTTTCTGCATTAGAGTACACATTCTCAAGGGCCTTTAAGCCATTAATAATATTTGTAAATCTAGTATACATACTACAATTAGATTCATCTTTTTCCATTTTAAAAAGTTCATACTTATGAACTAACATACTAATCTTTTCTTCCTTTACTTGATTAGTACCCTCATAGGTGACTTGGATTTTATCCCAAATCTCATTGGTCGTGTCACATCCTGACACTCCATTAAACTCTTGTGGGCTTAAAGCACATACAAATTGCTAATTGCCCTAGCATTTATTTGAATGAGTTTAATGTTGGCCTTGATCCATTCTACCTCAACTTTAGGTATTTCTACCTCATCAACAATTTTTGTTGAAAGGAATGGCCCATTGACTATCACTTTCCAGCATTGATAGTTGAGGGCTAGGGTCTAATACATCATCTGGGTTTTCCAGTAGTTGTAGTTTTCTTCACTGAATAATGGAGGCCTAGTGGTCGATTGGCCCTCTCCTAAGCTAGTTGCAAAAGTATTTTTTGTCATATATATTGATCTTTTCTCTAAGGTTGTTAAACCAGAAATTCTATAGAGACTAGGCTCTAATACCAATTGTTGCCTAGTAAATGGACCCTAGAGGGGGGGGGGGGGATTAGGGTCAATAGCACAATAAAAATGTTACCTTGGTCAATTTTGCGGAATTAAAGAATTTATGGCAATGCACTAATCAGAGATAAAAATAAAAGAAAGATACAGAGTTAGAAAGATACAAACACCGAGAGTTTGATCACGAATTCGACAACTTGTCTATGTCCTACCCTTTCAGCTTCTCGCTTCAAGGATTCACACGATGTTACTCGTACAAGCTTCTTCACTGGGTGAAGCTCAAACCTCTTACAATTTCCTTCACATGTTGGGACACCACCTTAGATGCAAGAGAACACTCTCTCTTGACTTCACAAAGCTTTCCAGCATCACGGAAAAGAATTCACAAATTTTTGATTTCCTTTAATGTAATGAAGATGATTAGATTTGAATCCAGTTACAAGGCTCCTTAATGAGTGTAGCGCCCCGGATTTTCTACAAGCATTGTTCATATACAGGCACTGTTTATGTGAGGGAATAGTGCCGAGGGCACTAGTATTGGAAGGGCCAAAGGCCTTTATTATAAGTTGGGCTTGGTTAATGAGAGTGAGGGTTTAAGGTGCGGGTGTTGAGTCTCAAAAAGAGAATACTCTCTGTGTATAGAAGTAAGGGTATATAAAATACCCTAAGTGCTTAAAGAGTTGAAGGTGAATAGTGTTTAGTGTACAATGCATGTAAAGGCCTAAGACCTACCATGTGTTCTTGATATTGGGGAAAGTGAAGTGAGGATTTTATATGTATATGTTGAGTCTCAAAATAAGAGTATAATAATACTCGAGTATCTAGGGTATAAATACCCTAAGTGTGAATGTAGAACCCCAAATCTTGATGGTGTGGCTTGTGAATAGTGTCTAAGGCTTAAAAACCTATTGTAATGTCTCGAAGGGTTATCAATAATTGGTTTTGATATATTGCAAGTAGATGATGTATATGGCATGTATTAAAGCCCTAAGAATAGTTTTCTTAAATTTATAGATTTTTGGGATGAAGGAGTAGAGTATAGAATACTCTAAGTGTCAAGAATGGGAATGCCTTAGCATTACCCTCAACTTTAAGAAGCTGTAGTTTGGTCACCACTGATTGGAATTGAACGATTCTTGAATTTTTAGAAAGGTATTGGAACCCTCTTTGAGGTTCATGTTGATCACTTTTCTGTATTTTGAGTCAGGGTTAAGTCAAATATCCGATTTCTCAAATCGGATCTGCTGCAAAAACGGGTTGATAAAACCCATTTGCATATCAGTCAGCTTTAGAGCCATTTTTGGTAAATAAAAACTCAAATTAGGATTTTTATAAAACACCAAAGTTTTTCCTCTTCAAAAGAAAAATTCAACGCAAATTGAATCGTCAAAATCCGACAAGTGAGTCAAAAGTTATGGCTGAAATACGAAAATGCAAAACTCCGGATAGCTCTCAGGGATTTGGACGATCGATCGTCCCAAGACGACAATCGATCGTTAGGAGCCCAGAAATCTGGATAGCTTACGGGGACGTGGACGATCGATTGCCCCAACTGACGATCGATCGTCAACACGCGATTTTTTTTTTAAGGCCTCGAAAATGAGGGTTTTTAACCCCTTTACCTATAAATAGGGGGCCCAAGTGGGGGTTTTGCTTACCCTAAACCTATAGAGGAAAAGGAGAGAGAAAGGAAGGAGAAGGGAGAAATCCAGAGGAGGATTTTGGATCAAGACCAAGAGGAGATCAAGATCAAGGATCTTTCCCAAATCAAGCAAGGATCTTCATCCTCAAGTGTGGTGTCTTCTTCCTCAAGCTTGGAGCATTCTCTACAAGTGAGATCACCCCTCTATCAAGTTAAGGGTTCTCCAAATCAAGGGGTTTTCTTCAAGATCAAGCCTTGATCTTCAAGGTTAGTATATCCTTACTAACTAACTTAGTATTAACCTAGCTTTTCTCTTGGATTGATTATAATTGAGCATGTGTAACCCCAATTGCTTACCTTAGAACTAATAATTTCCTAAATTTATACAAGATAAATTAAAGATGGAAGGGTGGATGGAATGTATGAGTGATGTTGGATGTTGAGGCGATTGGATGCCATGTGATGTGATGAATGTTGTGTGATGAAAATGGTGGATGGGCAATGTACACATAATGAACACACTCAATGTGTTTGAAGAAATGCATGTATGAACTTGAGAACTTAATACTAAGGAAATATGAAATTAAAGCTTAAAGAAATGTTGAATGCAAGGTGTTTGACAAAATGTTTGACAAAGAAATCATGAAATAAATGCCTAGGAAAATGTTGAATATCATGTGTTTGACAAAATGCTTGTATGAAAATTGAACTTAAGATTATGGAATTATGATTAAGGGTTTTCCCCAATTGGGTAGTTTTAACCAAATGCAACATATGTTCCTTCTAATCTCACATGTTTAGGGATAAATTAGTAAATTGAATAAATTGCTATATATGTTTTCATTAAATCCTTCATGTCTATGAAAATGTAAGAAATAGTAAGAAAATGAGAACATAAAAACATGAATGAAATACTATCAAGATGTCGAATATCAAGTATTTGATGAAATGCATGTATGAGAATTTAATGAACTAAATAGGATTATGAAAGCACGATTTATAGAGTTTCTCCTAAATGGTAATTGTGATTAAAAGTTTCGTATCTTTTCTCATATTCTCACATGACTATAAATAGAACTGAAATGCTATGTGTTATCCCTTTTATCATTTCGGTCATTATGATTTCCACACATTGCACCACACGCACACTCGCATACCTAAATGAACTGAGTTTTATTATAAGCGTATAAAGAACAACTAAAAAGAACACAAGTGATTTAAGACAAGCATGATAAAGCCAGACATCAGGTCGGTCAAGGGTAGGGCATATCCTAGGATATGTCATACCTGGCTCACAAGAAAATAAGACAAGAACAAGTCAAGAAAAGAATTAAGAAATGTAAAACATGGAAGGATGTTAGTGTACTAAGACTAGGTATGGGCACTAACATCTGTTCCCCAGCAAGCATGAAAGGATACTAGTATACTAAGACCAGGTACAGGCACTAGTATCTATTTCTAAGACATGAATAACATGAAAGTATGCTGGTGTACTAAGACCAGGTACAGGCACTAGTATATGTTTCCAAGACAAGCATGAAAGGGTGTTACCAGGTATGGGCATTAACATCTGTTTCCACCAAGTATGAAAGGATACTAGTATACTAAGACCAGGTACAAGTACTAGTATCTTTCTCTAAGCAAGAATAAAGAAATATGGAAGGGTGATAGTGTACTAAGATCAGGTATAGGCACTATCATCTGTTCCCATGCAAGCAAGATCTCAAGAAACTCACAAGCAAGTCAACAAGAAAACACGCATGATTCTCACGAAACAAGAACAGGACAAGATCCTAGTATGTCCGTCCATTCCATAGTTCGAGTACTAGCTAAACAAGACAAGTGAAATAAAGAAACTCAAAGGATGTGTATAGTAAACACAAGATGCATAAGATATGTAGGGAAATCACAAGACTCACAAAGTAATGGAAAATACGTGTTGGTTAAAACATGAATTGAAGATATGAATTAAAGTATGATGTTCCAGATTGTACAAGTGTTATTTGTATTAGCTTCCACACTCTGATTATGTATATGTGATAATGAACTGTACTATGGATGACATATTATTGTTATTATTTATTAATGTTTTTACTATTGTTAGCTTGTAGCTTGTACTCGCTGAGTATTCCATACTCAACCGTACCTATTGATGTCGGCAGGTACACCATATGCTTATCGAGGCAGTTCATAGAGAGTTGGAGGTTGCTCGGAGTGTCAGTTAGATGTTAGAGGTTTGACATGTGGCCTTAGGGTTGGGATGAGTAAGAGAGACATGTATTTTGGGTTTTATTTTTGGGGATATTTGTATCACTTGAGTTGGGACTCAAGTTGAGGAGTCATATACATGTCTTAGTTTGTATTCAATTATTGTAAACAATTGAACTTGGAATACGGTTGAGTTATTTAAGAAATTTTTAGTTCACTATTTAGCTTGCCTTGTATACTCTTGTAGGATGGTTTGAAGTAGGTTTGAAGTATAAGTCACGTCGCCAAAGTATCAACACTCCTAGGGGGTATTTTGGGGCGTGCCAATGAGCTAGATTGGACTGGAATGAAACCTCTACAAATCTCTCAAATGATTGGGAGTTAAAAGCTCAAATAGAAGGATTTGGGGAATTCTAGGATTTTCAACGTATGATTGATGAGAATTGAATGTTATGATCAATGTGTGTTCAATAAAAGATTAGTTGTAGAGACCCGAATCTTTTTCATGTTTTTAGTGCATTGCATTAAGGGTATTTTAGTCTTTATAAGGTGTTAAAGTGTGTGTATTTATATCTAATTATGGTGATGTAAACTAGGCTTAATCAACTTGTAACGGATGGATGTCATAGCACATCCTAAACTTTAGGAAGCTCTAGTTTTGGCACCGTTCACGGGAATTGAGTGATTCTTGAACCATTAGAAAAGTGTTGGAACCCTCTTCGAGGTTCATGTTTAGTGTTTTTCCTCATTTTGAGTTTAAGTCAAGTCAATAGTGAGTTCTGTCTAATGGAATTACAGATCAGTCAACTTTGGGGATATTTTAGTCTATAAATTAAGTGGAAATTGGAAATTCTAAAATCTCAGAAATGTTCATTTTCGAGAGACGAATCCAACGCAAGTTGAATCGTCAAAATCCGATGAACGAGTAAAAAGTTATGGCCAAAACAGTAAAGGGAGTCAAAACCTGCAGGAACCGATCGCTCGGTCAGAACCAGCGATCGATCGGTCCAAAACCGATCGATCGATATCTATCGACTGGTCCAAAATTTTGTGTGAGGAAAAATTCCAGAGAGTGTGTTTTTGACCGGTTGCTCGGTCACAAACACCGATCAATCGGTAGGCAACCGATCGCTCGGTCATAAACACCGATCGCTCGGACCTTCGAGTATTTTTGCTGATTTTTAGTAAGGGCTTTTTGGTCTTTTTGTTCTCAGACCTTGAGGCTATAAATAGGGGGTCCTACTCGAAATATTAAAATACTCCACCTAGTTCTAACCTAATTTGGCAAAAAGGGGGAGAAACCCTAATGTTTTGAGAGAGGGTTTTCTTGGAGAATGAGGAGATTGATAGGAGATTGCAAGAAAAGTTTGGGAAGCTTCTCCAAATCGTCTCGGGAGCGTTTTGAATCCAAGGGAAGGATTCCTAAGGTCGATATACTATCCTAATCAACTCTATTTTAAGGTTTTATGAATGTTGATGTGCTAAGAATTGTAGAAATAGATAGTTGATGTATTTTCCCTAATTTTCTATGAAATAAGCTAATTATGGATGGGAATGTGAATGGAAATATGGATTTGAATGTGGATAGAATGTATGGAGGATGGGAAATGTATGGAGGATAGGATTAATTTGTGGATGTGGATGAATATATGGATTGTATGGATGAAATTATGATTTGATGAATGCATGAAAAGTAGAGAAACAATTGATTCATATTATGTGTACTCAAGGTGTTTGTGAAAAGGCTTGAATGGATAAATGCGATTATACTCTTATGAAATGGTGGTAAATTGATTATGAATTGTGTTAAGGATTATGATAAGATATATATGTGATTGTTTGGTAAGTATATCTAATTACTTGCATGGAAATTGGTAGTCGGGAAGGTAAGAACTTAGAGGAAAATCTCTCAGACCGGGAATTCTCTAACTATTTGGTATGGGACATATAGTGGAGTTTCCACGGTGGGAGATCGGAACCTAAGCAATTACCAACTCGAATATTAATTTCGACACTTAAGCACACAAGCACGTGTATGCGAAGATAAGAGTCTCACAAGTCACACATGTGGACCACAAGCATGAACATGGCATACGTATGACATTCTGAATAAGCATAAGCATGACATGGTCCGTATCCTCCAAGAACGGCATGTCAACCTGATTTCTAAGGCATGGTCTGTATCCGCCAAGAACGGCATGTCTCATTACTGTGTGATCTGAATAAGTGCATAAGCATAAGCATAAGCATCACACAAGCACGTGGTCTCGTAAGCATAAGTACCTCATACGTGTATGGTTTTCTAAGTCTAAGATTCTCACAAGTACACGAGTCAAGGTGATGATATGATGTATATGCGCACACGTTCTTCTGCACTCTGATTATGTTATTATGCTATTGGATATGTTTCTGACTAAGTGCAGGTATATCATTATTGTTGGTTGGATTTTATATACACTGAGTACCTTTGTACTCAGCCGGACTTTGTCTTGGCAGGTTTAGGGCAGGAGTACACGGTAGAGCCGTGGGTTGAGGAAGCATACACAGAGGAAGGAGGTGAAGGTGAGTCTTCTGAGGAGGGAGCCAGAGACTTGGGTGGCTACACCTCTTAGTTTACATTTCTTTTCATTGAGAGAGTTTTGTATTTGACCTTTAGAGGATGTATCTCAGTTGATTTCTTTCTAGTTGTGCATCAGACTCTTTGGTTTTAGAGTGAGTTGTATTTGTTGACTATAGACTCGTGTTATTTAGTTGGTTTGGGTTATATATATCGGAATTTTATTACTCTCATTTTTGGAGACTCGTGTAATAGCCTTGTATGCATGATTTTAAGCAGGTTAAGTGAATGTGACGATTCCAAAGTCCTATTTTAGCCTTAGTAGGATTTTGGGGTCGTTACATTAGTAGTTATTGATTGTTCATAAATAAACTCAATTTATAGGGCTTGAAAGATTATAGCCATTGGTGTAGCATTTAATGCGGTTTTAGTCTTTGAAAAACTAGTCATTATGAGTTTCCCGTAGGTAGACGTCGACATTTAGGGCTGAGATGTCAACGTCTGCAACACAAATTTTTTTTTTTATATACTGTAACTCCCAAACATCGACAATTGAAGGTTTACCTTCTCAAGCGTCAACGTCTGTAAAGACAGAAAATTTTTATGTGCTACTACCTACTCCAAACGTCGACGTTTGAAGGTTCGCCCTTCTCAGACGTCGACATATACTACATTTTCTCAAAATATACTCTATTTTAAAAGACCTTTATGATCCGAATGAATTCATAGGTCTTTGAGCTTTCCATTATCATATTTTTGGTCAAGTTTTAAGATGTCCTAGGGCCCTGGAATGTTCTTCAAATAAGTCAAGGCTTCCTAAGGTCAATCTAGGCTTTTGAGCTTTTGAACTTTCCAACCAAAAGAGGACTTTTTACATAAGTCCTAGACTTTTGAAATGAAACAAATAAAACCTTCTTGAGTTTTCACTTTCCTTGTCTTGATCTTGAATGATTATCTTTTTTAGCTTCATGATCCAACTTGGACTTTAGGTGAGATCTTGAATCTTTATTTGGGTTCTTGTTTCACTTTGATCTTGAGTGGCAATTTGGCTCTTATAGCCTTTTGTCTTGATTTCTTTTTTCATCAAATGGTCTTGACTTTGTTTTGTGCTATCTCTTGATCATGTTGAATCTTTCTTAAAAGGTGGACTAATGTCCCTTAAATCTGAAATTGACATACACTTTGTAGAACAATTAGTACCAAAATGCTTGTTGTATTATTGTGTCATAATCAAAATTATTAAGGGTACACAGGATTGTAACCTTTAGGCTAGCAGGGGCTAGCAGGGTTTTTCAAAAGTCTTGTGTATTTTAGATATGTGAAGAATTTGGATGATTTTTGAATATTCCTATGGCAAGATAGTAAAACGTTGTTGTTTTCATAATAGGGAGAACGATGCCTCCTCATCGAGCACCCGAGAATACGTTGGCTGGAGTTTTCGAGGCTACATCTGCCCTAGCCAACTTGATTCATCAGCAACAAGCCCAAATGTGAACTAGAATGGTAGTCGTATCCCTATCGTTACAGTCCCGAAACATAGAAATTGGAGTAGGCTAGAAAAGTTTAAAAAGCTTGGACCGACATTCTTCGTGGGCACTACTAATCCGTTAAAAGCAGAAAATTGGATCATGGGACTAGAGAAGATCTTTCGAGCTATGTCCTGCACAGAGGATGCCAAGCCTGAGTTCGCAATTTTCATGCTCGAGGGAGAGGCAGAGCATTGGTGGACTACAGTTGAGAGAACAATCCCAGAGAGTCAAAAACCCGTGAGTTGGGCAAATTTCACAAAGTTGTTTTACGAGCAATACTTTTCTGCGACTATGAAGAAGAAGAAGAAGAAGAAGAAGAAGAAGAAGGAGATGAATTTTTTGCAGTTGACTCAGGGAAACATGACGGTCAGAGAGTACAAACAATGCTTTAACTAACTCTCCAAGTTTGCGGCCAGGTTCGTAGAGGACGAACAATGGTGGGTGGAAAAGTTCGAGGAAGTGTTACGGCCTACTATCAAAAGGAAGCTAGCGGCTCAAAGGTTTACATCGTTTTTTGAACTTATCGATAAAGCGCTCAGGGTAGAGAGAGTGCACGAAGAAATGGTCACAACAAGCGCTGGTAAAGGAAAGGGATCGATAGAGAAGTCTGGGAAAAAAGAGAGAAGCAAGAGAGAGTGACAACAAGAGGAAGTTTGGAGATTTCAATAAAAGTAATACTTCAGAAGAGGTTAATCAGCGAAGTTTTGAGCGTTGTGGTCGGTTCTATTGGACTAAAAATTGTAGGGTCGGGGTTGGCTACTAGTGTGGCAAGCCAGGTCACATAAAGAAATATTGTCTAACTTTGAAGCAACAGCTAAGCGAAGGACGAAAGGGGTGTGTCTTCACTATTGTGCAAGAAGAAGACTAGCCTGGCGACGTCATTGGTAAAGAGAAACTTTAGACGTTTGTGTTCTACCTTCGTAGGCATGCTTATTCTTTTTGTTTTATCCATGTGTTTTAGATAAAAATGTACTGAAGGAAAACTTTGTAATGTTATAGATATTTTTAGTAATGTGTGTGGGTATGGAATTTTTGGAATGATCTTAAATTATAAGGACTAAATATTTTCGAAAACTTTGATATATTAGTTGTTGGCATGAGAAAATTTAAGTGCTATGTGGGGTACCCTCTGCTGTTGGGAGATACAACTTGATCAAATTTTGAGGATAAAATTTTTATAAGGAGTGGAGACAGTAATGACCCAGAATTTTAATATAATAATTTTTTGGGGTTTATTGGTCCTTAATTGAGTTGAATTTTACTAAAATTAATTACCACTAGATAAGTGTTTGATAAATTTGTTGTAGAACCCCGGAACTTATTTTATTGTCGGTGAATAGTATATGTGAATAGTGTCGGTGAATAGTATTTTAAGGCTTCAAGTCCTTCTATGTATTTTGGTTTATGATGAATGAATAAAAGAGTTTCAAATTAAACTAAATGTATTGTATGGGTATTTAAGCCAAGGTAAAAGAGTGGAGACACTCTAAGTGAGTTAAGGGAAGAGTGAAAACACTCTAAGTATCAAAAATGAAGAAAAAATGGGAAAATGGCCAAGTTCTCGTGAAGCCGGTCGACCGCCCCTCCAGGGCGGTCGACCAAATGTCTTGAAAATGCCCAAAAATGGGCCATAATAAAGATTTGCTCAAGGTCGTTTGACCGCCCCTCCAGTTGGTCGAGTGACTGAATGGAGTGTTGCCCAAAAACTGGGCCACAATGCTTTTGTTGGCCTGGCTATCGACCGCCCCGGTCGATCGAACCCCAGCACTTTTGCCCTGTTTGGTCCTTTTAAGCCATTTCATTAAGGGTATGTTGGCCTTTGACCACCCTCTCAGTCTATAAATACTCGAAATTCGTGGGTTAGGATTCACAACACCCTAAGAGAGCTCTAAGAGAAGATTTTGAGAGAGGAGAAAGGGGAAAGCTAGGGTTTTGACCAAGGGATTGTGCTAGGATCAAGGTGGAGCCTATACTTGTTCCCACGGACATAAAAAGTGTCATCGAGCTGAGCTGATCTAATGTAAACCATAAGAAAAGATGAAAGAAAAATATTTAAAAAAAGAGGTTTTTGGGTTGTTTCTTTGGGTTTATCAATAGCCTAAAATCGTGGATTGAGCATTTTATTACTATTTGTATTGATGGTATTGATTCTCATTGACATAATATATTCGTTAAATAAAAAAATTAATAGCCTCAAATTAAACTAACGTTGATTGATGCACGTCATCTTCCACGTAAGTGCTTGTGTCAATTCACCATCCAATCTATGCATGTCGTCGTCCAAGTCATCTTCCACGAAAGAGTTGGTGCGAGGGTCGCGATTCAAGTCATGGAAACGTTTGAAACGCATATATTAGGGTTGGGAAAAAGCACTAACCACATAATAAAAGCACATTATATACTTAATCGTAAGAATTAAACCATTATTTTATTTTCATAATTTTTTAAAAATTGTCATCCCATTAATATGTTAAAATCAATTATAGATTAATAATAATTTTATTGGTGTTTTAAAATAAGAAATGAGTGACCTGTAATAGGAAGAGGGCTTTTCAAGACTCTTTATGTTGTCCAAGTTGTTTTTTTAGGAGGATGAACATTAAGAGCAATCTTAGTTCTACATCAGTTGGGTACTAGCTAGGCTCCGTAGGGGTGTATAAGAAGCCCTCCACTTCTTCATTACTTCAGTCCTTTTTGGAGGGAGTGTCTGGATCTACTTTTATAACATCTTAGTGATTACCATAGGTCTGATTAGGTATGTTTGTTTGACGTAGTAGAAGCGAATAGATTGAGTTTTGTGATTAAAAGATCAACAATCTAAGACCTTATTTAATTGAATCAAAATATGGAAACTTAAGGGGAAGAAAGTAGGAAGAACAAGGGAAAGTGTAATAACTCAATTTTTATTAGAGTAAAAATTTGCTCAATAGTGGCTTGGTCAAGGCCTTTTATAGGCTGAACATAAATCTGAAAATAGAACCCTATAAGAAATAGTAATCTCTAACTTGTTACAATTGTTTCTTCATTAAGAAAATTAGAAAGTCCTAATATTAACCAAACTCTTCTAAAATAACCATTAATGACTCTTAGAGAACTCAATACTAAAATAAAGCATAAAAATAGACTAAATGATTGAAACCGATTTGGTCTAACTCTGATCCAGACTAATCAGCTCGACCTGGCTGATCAAACCCGAGTTGACGAGGTTTGCCTGTGTCAACTTGGCCTAAAAGCTCCGGACAAATTCAATTAACATGACTTTTCTTCCTTTTTGCTTGTCCCTTTGCTCTAGATATTCAAGTGCAATTTGAAGTTCTTCATGTAAATGTCCTACATCAGTGTTAAATTATAACTTTAAGGACTTTGCTACTGAGACCGTAAAGGGCCGAGACAACACCGAGACCGTGCTTGTGATGCACGGATCTCAAAATTTCATTAAATCTATTTTTGAAATTTTTTAGATTTGTGCATCACATGCACGGTCTCGGTGTGGTCTCAGCCCTTTGGGGTCTCACTAGCATTTTCCTAACTTTAAACCAAAATATAAACATGTTAACAACAATCTATGAGTGGGAAACGAGCATCGTATTCATGATTTTTGTTGGCTTAATTAATTAATTAATGAGTATCCAAAATTTCCGTATAATAATACTAGAATGAGAACATAGAGGAAGAGAAAATGAAGCTTATTGGCCAAAGAAGGTCACAATCAGCATGATTGAGAACATGTTTTGAGTAGCAAGCAGATTGGAACCTCCTTAAGCAGTTAGTTGTCTAAGTAGTTTGAATGTGATTAAGGGAAAGAAACCTAAACACTATAAATATATCTACATATAACGAGGTTTCTAACATAACTCCAATGTAAAATTAAAAATAGTTGCACCCCATGAATGATTTATAACAACACATATGCATTGTAAATATATTTGTGTTGATAATTAATTATAAGGACATTTTATATGAAAAACTATGAGCGCTCAATGAATGAGAAGTGGGTAATGTATACAGAACTCTAATCTTGGTATAGGCACCACTAGAAGTTATATTTTACACAACTAAGACAACATCCAAAGCGATCTATAATTGATAGTTGAACAATTTAAAACATATCTAAGTTAATATAGGTTAACTAAGATCGTGCATGATGATTAAGGGGATGTAAATATATGCGAATGTAATTCTTTTTGGTGTTTTTGATAATTTAGGTTAGGGTCTGTCTAATCCTGGCTTTCTTTCTCCAAAAAATATATATATATATAGAGGTTACGTGTACATGATGAAGACAATATTGCGAGGGATCTATAATCATGGATTGAGCACTTTATTACTATTTGTATTGATGGTATAGATTCTCATTGACATTATCTTATCTTATGCACGATTGAGGAATTGCCTTGAACTCTTTATAAACTTGACTCGAGCATTTTATTACTTACCTTTGTTGTCAATATAGCTTCTTGAGGGCGTTTTATTAAAAGTTTTGAAATTCTCACGTTTTGGATTGTTTCGACTTATCCGTCACCTGAAATCAAAATGGAAATTGCACTTAAATCGTGAAAAAATCCTAAAATATATTGAGTTCACTTAGATTAAAAAAAGTAATAGAACATAAAAAGTGTCTTAGCTTTTGAGTTGATCTACTCTAAACCATAAGAATAACGAAAAATAAAAAGAAACAGATTTTTGGGTTGTTTCTTTTTGGTCATCGAAGATAGCCTGAAATTAAATCGACGTTGATTCATGCTTGTCATCTTCTAAGAAAGTGCTTGTGTCAGTTCACCATCCAATCTGTGCATGTCGCCGTCCAAGCCATCTTCCATGCAAGAGTTGGTGCGAGGGTCACGGTTCAAGCCATGTAAACGTTTGAAAAGCTTATATTATTGTTGGGAAAAAAACACTAGCCCTAAAAAAAAATGCACATTATATACTTATTTGTAAGGACTAAAGTCACTAAACAATTATTTTATTTTCATAATATTTACCAAATTGCCATCCCATTAATATGTTAGAATCAATTATAGATTTAGATTAATAGTAATATTCCATTGGCAACAATACATGGTGACCTATGAAGCACGTATATTTTGAAAATGGAAACGTATGTATCGTTGTATCTGTATTACCATATCGGATACGATACTATAAAACTTAACTGTTTTTCATAATTTTTTCGAATCGTGGTACCCGTATCGTACCGTTATATCTAAGTATCGGGGTAACCTTGCTTCCTCCTTGATGGTGACTTACCCACACAATAAATAAATAAATTTAATGTATAATAGACAGACAGGGTGAGCATAGTGCTTTTTAAGGGAAGGGGACAAGACCCTGTGCCTTTGTCTCTCATTTTTCTGAAATCTCTAAGAATTTCCGATTCTCATTCCCTCTCTCTTCCTTACAATCCCTCCTCAAATCTTACATTTACACCATTAAATCTCTCTCTCTCTCTCTTGATCATCGACTTGGTCTCTATCTCAAAAACAGAGAAAAAGAAAACCCAGAACCAAACCTCTTCTTCTCTTTTCAATCTCCTTCACAGAACCACCCACAATGGAAACAGAGCTGAAAAAATGAAAACAAAACCCAACTCAGCAACACCCAAAACCGAGTCATGAGACCGAGTCAACCCCCAACTCAAAACCGCCCTCGCCGGAAACCAGACCTAACCCTCCCTCTCCCCCGCCGGGACCCTTCCTTCGCCGTCCCTCTTCCTCTCCCCCCAACCTCCAACTCAGCCCCATCTTCCTCCAACTCGGCCAACTCGGTCTCCCACCAAACTCAGTCTCCCCTTCTCTTACCAGACCTCGAAAAAGTCCAGAGAATCGGAAGCGGCAGTGGCGGCACAGTCTACAAGGTCCTCCACCGTCCCACCGGAAAACTCTTCGCTCTCAAAGTCATCTACGGAAACCACGAAGACTCAGTTCGCCGGCAAATGTGCCGGGAAATCGAGATTCTCCGGACCGTCGACCACCCCAACGTCGTCAAATGCCACGACATGTTCGACACCTCCGGCGAGATTCAGGTCCTCCTCGAATTCATGCAAGGAGGCTCTCTCGAAGGAACCCACAAGCCCCACGAACCCTCTCTGGCAAATCTCGCCCGCCAAATCCTCTCCGGTCTGGCTTACCTCCATCGCCGGAAAATCGTCCACCGCGACATCAAACCGTCGAATCTGTTAATCAATTCTCGGAAACAGGTCAAGATTGCTGATTTTGGGGTGAGTCGGATTCTTGCACAGACCATGGATGCTTGTAATTCGTCGGTCGGAACTATTGCTTATATGAGTCCGGAGAGGATCAATACGGATCTGAATCATGGGGTTTATGATGGTTTTGCTGGAGATATTTGGAGTTTGGGGGTTAGTATTTTGGAGTTTTTTGTGGGGAGGTTTCCGTTTAGGGTTGGCCGGCACGGCGACTGGGCTAGCTTGATGGTTGCTATTTGTATAGCGCCGCCGCCGGAGGCTCCGCCGGAGGCGACGAGGGAGTTTCGGAGTTTCATTGGGTGTTGTTTGCAGAGAGATCCGGCGAAGCGATGGACTGCTGTGCAGTTGTTGAATCATCCTTTTGTTTTGCAGAATCAGATCCAGAATCAGAATCAGAACCAGAACCAGGGTTTTCAGCACCAGCTTCCACCACCTCCACATCAAAATTCGTCTTCTCATGGATGATTTTATTTTTTAAAATTTTTTTTTCCATGTTTTTCTGTAATGGGTCGATCTTTGATTGTTGAAGAAATGGAGAAATGGGTCTGCTCAAGTTCAACCAATCAAGATGTTTTGATGGTTTTTATATACGAGAAAATCTGTTCTTGAAGATAAACCCCCTTTTTTTTTTTTCCTATTCTCAGAGATTTGAATCTAAGGTTAGATTGGGGTTGAGCTTTTTCTATTCTGGGCTGTTTCTCTGCTAGAACTCTTACTGCGTATAGAGACATTCGAATCGAATGATTCTGCAACTTGCTTGGGTTTGTAATTTAATGTATGCATCTCTAATTTTGATGAATTTTTTTTTTTTGGATAATGATTTTTATGAAATTTAACATGAAGAAAATGGAAAACTGCAAATTTATTTCCCTGTTTTGATCATTTTCCTTGATGGAGACATGGAGCTGTTGAACTCAACAATTAAAAAACAACAATAAATAATGACATGTTGCTGATTGGGTTATATAGGCTTCAAAGCTTTATGTCTTTTACTTTTTCATTGGGGTGTGGGATTCTAGCTTTTATTTTTGGTGAAGGGATTTTTTTAGCTTAGCTCTTTCTCCATTTGGAACTTGGAAGTCAGATTCTAGTATGGAGTCTTAAGGAGAGTTTTTTTTTTTTCACAGTTATCTATGGTTAGTGCTTGGCTCTTTCTCCATAGACCTCTCTATTGAACAAAAGGAGGCACACCCCACATTTGGTAGGCACACCCCACTATTGGGGCAAGAGTACACACTCAACACACACGCCCAAGCCCAACCAATGTCCTCTGATTTCTGCAAGAAATGTGTCAAATTCAAAGTTGTATTATATTTTTATTTAAAATTTTAATAATTATAAAAAGATTCCACTAATTTTTTTTATTTTATTTTTTAATGAAAACCTAATATTTTTCCTGATGTGTTCATAAGACTGGTTGTTTGTAACTAAATTACAACGACTATTGTCACTTTGGGAGCATGGAGTGTAATAGTGTGCTTACTAATAAGGAAGCAAAGATATTCACATCCTAACAAAAAAAAAAGAGTGCTACTATGAGCACACTAATATTTATTTACACATTAAACTTAAAATTACTTCTACACACCATAACTTCTTTTTTCATTTTATCTCCTTCTGAAAATGTCGGCAACTTAAAAATATTAAATTTAGGAATCGTTTTAGTCCACCTAATCTTATGGGTAATTTGGATTGGATTTTTTTGGCCAAAAATCAATTTTGATAAAATTGATTGTGTAGAAATTAATGGTCAAATAATAGTGTTCAGAGATTACGTAGGTGAGTCTCTCAACTTCATATTCTCCGAACACTATTATTTGAAAAAATGATTATTTGATCATGAATTTCTAAAACATCAATTTTATCAAATTTGATTTTTGGCCAAAAAAAATTCAATCCAAACGCCACCTTAATCTGTACTGGGAGTTAATGAGAAAATCTAATCATTTCGATGCTGCACCTACTCGAATTTTTTAGGAATCTCATCCAAAAACAACTGAATGACTTCTAAATCACGGGAGTGCCCAAGTACAGACAAAGTGGTGCATATTGTCGAAAGTCTCAATTGCATGTTTGGCCTTCATTTTCAGGGTTGCAACTGAACGACTTATAATCCATCAATATCGAAATCACAGTTGTGATTGTTAGCATTTTTTGCCAAAAATTTAAAAGATAGAAGAGGTGTGTGGTGTTTAGAAATAATTTTAAGTTTGGAATCCAATCAATAAATATTGGAGTGCTTGTTGTAGCACCCAAAGAAAAACATTTCCAAGTTATTGTGTGTGGTGTTTACACGAGGACTTCATCCAAATATGGTAGATGTTAGCTTCAAGGTTTCAACTCTAAGTATCCTTACTAGTTTCGATGATAACACAATAATTGAGTGAAATTTATGATACTAATTATTCCATTTAAAGATGTGAAATTTCAGAGTATTAAGATTAACTTTCAAGTCTTGGAAGATTGAAGATCTCAAGGTCAAAGTTCAAGTACTAGTCCTTCAAAAGAAAAAGGTTCAAAAGCTCAAGTCAATACATGAAGATCTATCAAGAGTAAAGCTTCTCAAATCAAAGATTGAAGATCATCTCCAAATTGAAGACTAATGTCTTAGTTATAGAACATCTAGGACCTTGTAAAGTCCTCAAGACTTTGGAAAAGAATTGCTTAAAGATTACCTAGATAGACCCTAAGAGACCTAGTATATTTTGGACATCAATCTAAGGCCCTAAAAAAGATTAAAACATTATTAATTTGTTTGCCTAAGGGTTCTAGCATGATTCCTATTGATTTGGTCTCATTAAGATGAGTTTACTGAAAAAATTCAATGAACTCGTCGATGAGTACAAGGGACTTGTCGACAAGTGGAGAAACAGAAATGAAGCAATTGCTTCTGTCTCCACTCGTCGACAACTCAAGCCCAAATTGCACTCACTCGTCGACGAGTGACTGCGGAAAAAACCTACAACGGCTAGTCTTAAACGACTAGCTTGCATTAAATGCTACCCCCAATAGCCATGATGATTGTTCAACTATAAAATGAGTTGATTTATGAACAAAAGAAGAAGGTCTAAGCATTCATTACACTGTTCTATCATTCATTAATCTCTCAAGCAATCATATACTCTGTTTTTACATTGAATATCTTGAAACCCAATCTCTCACTTATTGAGCATTCAATTCCAATCAATCTTGAGTGATTGTTAGCATTTATTTCCATTCTTATCTAGCTCAGTTAGGAGCTTTCAATTCGGATTTTAAATCCACCAAATATTTGTAAAAGCTGAAAGTCAAGAATCAGGGATTCTTGCACCATCTTGAGAAGAGTGTCTTCTTGTATCCAAGAGAGAGACTCTCTTGAAGAGATTCTTCCTGAGCCTGAAGAAAGATTGTAACGGCTTGCTCTCTGCTCGGAAAGAAGAGTACGATTAGTGAATCGTATGAAAATCCTTAAAGCGAGAAGCTTAAAGGCGGGGACGTAGGCAAGTTGTTGGTATCTCTGTTTCTCTCTCTATCTTTTTATCTCTGATTACTTATTAGTAGTTGTAGTGATTATCTTTTAATTATGCTAAAATCACTTAGCTAAAATTTTAAATTGTCATAATCCTATTCACCCCCCCCCCCCCTCTAGGGTCCATTATCTGGGCATCAATAGAAACTATCTTTTAGTCTAAATTCCCTCCATATGGTAGGGTTCCCAAATATGAACCATCAAATATAACTTTAAAAAAAAATAGGTTATGAGTTTGACTTTGTGATAGCTTTTATTTTTCATTTTCATTTTTACCAGTACCCTGTAATTTTAGTGATCTTCCAGGGTATTTAATAAAATCTTTAGTCCATTTAATATAATTCATTTTCTAGGTTAGGATACTACAGAGCCTGATAAATGGTATAATATACTATGTTATATGCTGTAGAACCCTGGAACTTTTTGTATATGTCTGGGTATGTGTGTCAAGGCATAATGCCTATGTAATCTCCAATTTCATGAAATAAGAATTTGGAACATTTGAGAATTTTGCTTTGGTATTATAAAATAATTAATAATGTTCTATAGCCTTAGAAAGGTCCTAGGCATGTTTAGAAGAGGTCAAAAGGGGAGTAGGATGAGTCCATGTAACGCCCCAAAATACCCCCTAGGAGTTAGAATACTTTGGCGACGTGACCTAACCTTAAATCAACCTGCAAGAGTATACAAGGCATGCAAAATAGAGAACTAGAAATTTCTTTAAATACTTAACTATATTCCAAGTGCATTTGATTACAATAATTAAATAGGATTTACAACATAAACATGAACTCCTCCACTTGAGTCCCAACTCAAGTGAGACAACATCCCCAAACACAAGAACCCAAATACATGTCTCTCTCGCTAACTCATCCCAACCATTGACCATATGCCAAGCCTCCTAATATCTAGGTAACCATCCGAAGGATCTCCTGCTCACACCGAGCTACCTCGATCCAAGGGACAAGAGTCCACAAATCGCATACTGTACCTGCCGACATAAAAAGTACGGCTGAGCATGGAATACTCAGTGAGTACAAGCTACTAGTAAACAATAGTAATAACATTAATATGTCATACATGATACAGTTCATCAAAGGTACATAATCAGAGTGTGGAAGCTAAAAGAAATAATAATGTAAAGTAAATCATGAACAACATATTTTAACTCATGCATTGTAAACTTGTATTCAAAAGTCATGACTTGTTCTTGATAATACTTCTTGTGATTTTCCGAAACTCGTTTGCCGTATTTACAACTTATTCTCGTCTTATTCTTGTATCGTGGGAATCACACATGCTTTGTTTTATTCTTGTTTAGCTAGTACCCAAACTATGAAATGGACGGACATACTAGGTTCTTGTTATTCTTGCGTGTCATGTTTAACTAGTACCCGAACTATGACTTGGACGGTCATACTAGCTCTTGCTTTCCTTTGCTAATGCCCGGACTATAATGGAACGGAACACATTAGCACCATGCCTACTAATGCCCGGACTATGATTGAACGGAACACATTAGTATCCTTATCTTGACTTGACTAGTGCCCGGACTATGGTTGAACGGAACACACTAGTTATCCTTGTTTATTAATGCCCGGACTATAATTGAATGGAACACATTAGTATCTTTCCTGTTTTACTTTGCTAATGCCCGGACTATAATGGAACGGAACACATTAGCAACTTGCTTACTAATGGCTGGACTATGATGGAACGGAACACATTAGCATCTTCATTTCCTTGATTATCGTGTTTTCTTGTGAGCCAGATATGACATATCCTAGGGATATGCCCTACCCTTGACATTTATGTTAATTTAACTTGTGAGCCAGAGGCTAGCACCCGCACATCCCTGGGCTACCAACCTCCTTGTCATATGCTTATTTCTTGTTATTTCATATGCTTATATTCAAAAAGTTTGGTTCATGCATGCGTGACGATCGTACTATGAATCAAGGGACACATATTGCATTTTAATTCTCTTTTTCATAATCATGTTAACATGAAACAATAAAGCATAATATGGCATTTCTTGTAATTGCATAGGCATGGGGAATCAATGAACACATATAGAGCATTTGTTTTAAAATCACCCTTTTAAGGAAAACTACACAAGTCATATTTCCCAATTCCTTCATTTTATTCTTGGCATTCTCATTCAAGCATTTTGTCAAACACCTAATGAGTAACACATTCAAACCACATTATTTCAAGTCCTTAAATGTTCATATGTTTCATCATACACAAGGCGTGCGTTCATTATTCGTACAATGCCCATCCACCATTTTCCATCACACACATCACACAATACGGCATCCAATCGCCTCCATGTCCAACAATCCACATCTCATTCACCAATTAATTATCTTGTTTATAATTAGGGAAAATAATGCATTTCAAGGAAAGGAAAGAACACAAGATCCAAAAATCATCATTTTCAAGAAAGGAATCTAGGTTATTGCTAAAGAAGTTAGTAGGGTGTACTAACCTTGAAGAAGAGAAGAAAACCCTTGAAAAATGCTGTGGAGAACGTTGCCCTAGCTTGGAATGGGACTCCACATGTGCTTGAGGTTGGATTTGAGAGATCCAAGCTTTTGAGATGGTCATGGGTTCCAAAACCCCTTGATTTTCTCAAGTTGATGCCCTAGGGTGAAAACCCCTTCTCTCCTCTCTCACTCTCTCTCAAAATATGGCTAAGGGTGTTTATGAACACCCTTGGCTCGAGCCAACCCTTAAAAATAAGGGTGGAGTGGCCAAAAGACCAAAAAACCCCTAAAAAAATTTCTGAAAATTTCTGAAAATCGCGTAGGACTGATAGATGACCGATCTACCGGTAGTGGACCGATCGATCGGTGCTTATGACCGATCTATCGGTAGTGGACCGATCTCTCGGTCTTGACTGGTGCTGTAGAACGTACTTCAGTATTTTGGCCATAACTTTTGACTCGGTGCTCTGATTTTGACGATTCAACTTGCGTTGGATTCATCTTTTGAAGAGGAACAACTTTGATGTTTTGAAAAAATTCTAATTCTTCTTTATTCATGGACAAAAATTCCCCTAAACCTGACTGGTCTGCAATGGGTTGCGACAGCCCAAATTTGCAGCCGACCCGATTTTGGAAATCCCACTTTTGACTCAACCCCGACTCAAAATCAGGGAAAGTGATCAACATGAACCTTGAAGAGGGTTCTAATACCTTTCCAAAAATTCAGTAATCACTCAATTCTAAGCAACGATGACTAAACTAGAGCCCTTTAAAGTTGAGGTAAATGCCAAAACATACCTTTTCGACACCTAGAATACCTCGAGTGTTTTCACACTCTTTTCCCCTTGTGTCCAACACCCTAATCACACCTCATAAATCATTCTCCATAAGTCTTTAACCCACCTCAATGATCATTAAATTCACACCGACATGCATGAGAGGCTCCGGCCTCTCTATGCCTCATGCACTAGCACTATTTTACCAACAACCCATTGAAACACTTAGGGTATTTGTACCATTGATTTCACCTACTTAGAGTATCTTTACACTCTCTTTTTACGACTCAAACCATGTACCTAGAACCCTCAATTGACTAATCATAATATCAAGAACACAATGGGAGGCCTTAGGCCTTCACACATACCATACAAGGGCACCTTTCACTGGCACTATTCATAGTATAGTGAACTTGAATTTCTGGGGTTCTACAGTCCAAGTAGTAGGAATGGGTGAAAAATGGACTTAGTGTCAAAACCTGCAAAGAACCTATCGCTCGGTCCATGTAGCGATCGATCTGTAGCACCCCGGACTTTTTCATCCTTAATGAATGGCACTCTCGTAGCTAATTAGCCGTTTTCGTAGTCTAATTAATAAATAAGGGAGAAATCGGAAATTCCGAAACGTCAGAAATATTCTTTTTCGAAAGACGGATCCAACGCAAGTTGAATCGTCGAAATCCGACGAGCGAGTCAAAAGATATGGTCAAAACAGTCCAGACGTACAGAGCACCGATCGCTCGGTCCAGTCAGCGATCGATCGGTCCATAACCGATCGATCGGTAGCTATCGCACGGTCAGAAAATTTGTATGGGGAATTTTCCAGAGAGTGAGTTTTTGACCGGTCGATCGGTCAATAACACCGATCGCTCGGTAGGCAACCGATCGATCGGTCATTAACACCGATCGCTCGGTCTTCGCGTTTTTGCAGAAATTTCAGTAAGGGCTTTTTCGTCATTTGGGCATTTCACCCTTGCTTTATAAGCCTTGCACGAGCCTAAGGGTTTCATAAACCCTTAGGGCAGATATTTGAGAGAGAGTGGGAGAGGAGAAAGGGGTTCTAACCTAGGGTTTCAACTTGAGAGTGAATCAAGGGTTTAAACACCCAAGATCATCCCAAAAAGGGCGTGGATTCATCAAATCCAACCTCAAACTCGTGTGGCATTCCCATTCCAAGCTAGGGCAGCGATCCTACGGCATTTTGAAGGGGGTTTCTTCCCCAAATCAAGCCTTCTTCAAGTAAGGGTTCTTCCCTACCATTTGAGGTTCGATTTCAAGGTTTCTTCAAGGTCAAGCCTTGATTTCAAGGTTAGTACACTCTACTAACTTCATTAGCGGTAACCTTGATTTTTCTTCCTCAAATATGATGATTTTATATATTGTTTGTCCCTTTTTATTGAGTTGTGATGAAATCCCTATAATAAATAAGATAAATGGATAACGATGTGGGAATGTGTGAATGGATGGTGGATTGTGGCGAATGGGTGCCGTGTGGGGTGATGTATGTAATGGGATGGATAATGGTGGAAGGGCATTTTCAACATAATGAACATACCTTTGTGATGGATGAAAAACATGCACTAAGCAACCTAAATAAAAAAGGCTATAATAGTGATGCTTACCAAGTGTTTGAGAAAATGTTTAAATGACGATTTGGATGAGTGAACTTGAATTATAAAAGCATGCATTGAGTTATTCTTTCTAAAATGCCTATCTTGATCAAATGTGCTACATGTCATTTACATTTCCATATGCTCATCTTAAGAATTGAAATGCTATGCTCATGTGACCATCATACTCAAGTATGTCCTCATGCCTACCACAATTTCTACACACACGCACGCATGCTTGCATGAACTGGGTTTATTTCACGAGTATTAGTGCATGAGAAATAAAACGAGAAACAAGCATATGTTAAGGAGGTTGGTAGCCCAGGGATGTGCGGGTGCTAGCCTCTGGCTCACAAGTTAAACGAACATGAATATCAAGGGTAGGGCATATCCCTAGGATATGTCATACCTGGCTCACAAGAAAACACGACGAGCAAGGATCAAGAAACATGGAAGGGTGTTAGTGTACTAAGACCAGATACGGGTACTAACATCTGTTCCCCAACACGCATGAAAGTATGCTAGTGTACTAAGACCAGGTACGGGCACTAGTGTATGTTTCCAAGACAAGCATGAAAGGATGTTAATGTACTAAGACCAGGTACGGGCATTAACATCTGTTTCCAACAAGTATGAGAGGATACTAGTATACTAAGACCAGGTACGGGTACCAGTATCTGTCTCCAAGCGAGAATCAAGAAATATGGAAGGGTGATGATGTACTAAGACCAGGTACGGGCATTGTCATCTGTTCCCAGGCAAACAAGAAAACACGACGAGCAAGGATCAAGAAACATGGAAGGGTGTTAGTGTACTAAGACCAGGTACGGGCACTAACATCTGTTCCCCAACACGCATGAAAGTATGCTAGTGTACTAAGACCAGGTACGGGCACTAGTATATGTTTCCAAGACAAGCATGAAAGGATGTTAATGTACTAAGACCAGGTACGGGCATTAACATCTGTTTCCAACAAGTATGAGAGGATACTAGTATACTAAGACCAGGTACGGGTACTAGTATCTGTCTCCAAGTGAGAATCAAGAAATATGGAAGGGTGATGATGTACTAAGACCAGGTACGGGCATTGTCATCTGTTCCCAGGCAAACAAGAAAACTCACGAGCAAGTCAACAAGAACATACGCATAATACTTACTCACGAGACAAGAACCGGGCAAGAACCTAGTACGTCCGTCCAGTTCATAGTTCGGGTACTAGCTAAACCAGAACGAAACAAGGCAGGTGTGATTTCCACGATACGAGAACAAGTCATGACTTTTGGATACGAATTTACAATGCATGAGTTGATGTTCATGATTCACTTACGTGGTTATGTTGTTTTAGCTTCCGCGCTTTGAATTTGTATCTCTTGGGTGAACTGTATCATGTATTACATGTTATGCTATTGTTATTACTATTGTTAGTTAGTAGCTTGTACTCGCTGAGTATTCCATGCTCAGCCGTACTTTTATGTCGGCAGGTACATTATGCAGCATATGAACTCTTGCCCCTTGGATTGAGGCAGCTCGGGGTGAGCAGGAGATTCTTCGGATGGTTACCTAGATATTAGGAGACGTGGCGTATGGCCAACGGTTGGGATGAGCGAGAGAGAGAGAGACATGTATTTTGGGATTTCCTTGGGGACTTTTCGTGTGAGCTTGAGTGGGTGACTCAAGCATTTGTACTCTTGTGATTATTATATTCTATCCAGCTATTAATGATATGGATACTTGGAATTACATTTATGTTAAAGGAAATTTTAGTCTCTCTATTTTTGCATGCCTTGTTATGCTCTCGCCGGTTGACTAAGGATAGGTCACGTCGCCAAGGTATCCTAACTCCTAGGGGGTATTTTGGGGCGTGACACGATCGGTCCATAACCGATTGATCTGTATCTATCGACTGGTGCACTTTTTTGTATGGGGAAAAATTCCAGAGAGCTTGTTTTTGACCGATCGATCGGTCAAAACTCCGGTCGCTCGGTAGGCAAATCGCTTGGTCTTTCGCTTTTTTGCAAAATTTCAGTAAGGGCTTTTCGTCATTTAGACGTTTCACCATTACCTATTAAGGCTTGCCTGAGCCTTATGAGTTTCATAAACCCTAAGTAAGGCATTTTGAGAGAAAGGGAGAGAGGAGAAAGGGGATTCTAACCTAGGGTTTTCATTTGGGAAGGAATCAAAGGGTTTGAAAACCCTAGATCACCACGCACGATTGGAGGGTTCTTCCTCATTCTTTTCAAGGTCGATACCTTTTGCTACCCTCCTAGTTATGGAGACTCTTTTCTTTCCTTATTTCTTTGTTTCCCTAAACTATAACTTTAACTATGCTATGAGTTGGAATGCATGAATGGAGATGGATGTTGGGCGATAAATGCCATGTGAATGTGTTGTGATGAATGGAATGGGAAGGGTATTATACCAATAATAAACACACATGTATGTTGTCAAACATAAAACCACCTAGAAAAGCATGGTGTATGCTTTAACAAATAATGTACACACCACATATTTGATGAAATGCCAAGGTGAAGAAAATGAGTTGTAAATCAAGAAATGCATCTTTAAAAGCATATGAAATTGCTAGGTTTTATGATAGTGTGATTAATTGCTTTCTTTAAATGGCATAAATGTTTACTTGTCTAAAAATTATGATATTTTATGTAGTGTTAAAATCTCAAATGTCATATTTAATTCCAAATGAAAGCATGTACACGATGTCACGAGCACGACATGCATGACATGATTTACCGGTGTTTTCAAGAATAAGGTTTAGAGGTGGGACATATCTTACGATATGTTTTACCTCACTTTTGACAAGACGACAAGAACAAGCATCGCATAGGAGGGAGTTTACACTTCCCTCCCTTCCAAGAGGGGTCTCCCCTCACTCACAAGTACATATCATTGAAAGAAGGGTCTTCCTTTCCTCTCAAGTGCATGTCATTGAAAGAAGGGTCTCCCTTCCCTCCCAAGTGCATCTCACAAGTTACATGAGCATGTTTAATTTCCAAGCAAGCATGACACGCATGACATGACACGCTCGACAAGATCAAGCAAGACAGGCATGACAAGTTTTTCAAGTACGAAAAGAGTATTTTAAGTCAAGTAAAGTGCACAATGATTTCAAGAGTTTTATCGGCTTTATGTGATGCAAACATGAATATAAACTGTTTTACTTTCCTGTTGTATTATGAATTGTTTCCTGCTTTATATATATTGTTACTGCTATGCTGTGATTGTTGGTTAGCATTTGGTACACGCTGAGTATTCCATGCTCAGTCGTACATTTATTGTCGGCAGGTACTGAGGGGGCTGCTGCTCCTTTCGACATCGGTGCCCCTGACCCTTGGGTAGAAGAGGAGTACGGTGAGGAACCTGTGGTGGAACCTCCTGTAGAGGGCTACTACTAGGTGGTAGATTCTGAGTGATCCGTGGGTGAGCTTGAGAGAGTATGTTCATGTATTTTGGCGGGCCTGTCCGGACTTTCTTTTGTGATATCATTTTGTACACTTGGATCATGTATAGATATATACTTAGAGGTTTGGTTAGACTTCCATTGTGCCATGTAGTTTATGTTTCCGCTTTTATTGTCCTCTATTGTATATGCTCCAGGTATTTTGCAGGTTGGTTTGTTAAGCAAGTCATGTAAGTCATGATAAGTCGTCCAAGATTCACTCTAACTCCTAGGGTGGGTTTTGGGTCACGACATATGCTCTCTTTTACTGCCCTAATAAGCATGGTATTGGTGGGAAGAGATTTTATTACTTATTATTATCATATTGTAAACACAATTTTTGACAATTATAAAAAAAATTGTGTTTCATTTTTGTTTGCCTTATATTTCGTCCTTGTGTAAAGGTTATATTATAGGCACCTATTTATGAGGCTAACCTTACAAAATCCTTGTAAGATTTTTTACTCTCTTTTTTTGTTGAAATGATATCATCATGTAACTAACACACACTCTCTAAACACACACAGAGCCATACCTAAGGTAGCCGCTAAGGTGCCATAATGGTAACTCCAAGCAACCACTCCGAAAGTGCCTGTCTTAAGGAGGGTTGATGGCCCCTTATACAACCCTATGAAGTCCACTTCCCAAAGGATGTGGGACTAAACAAGATTTTTTACTTTAACTTTTGGGTATAATTCCTTTCGTACATTTTGTTTCTGCTTTAGCCTTTCCCATCGCCTGTAGTTTTTACTTGTCCTTCAAAGATGATTGCTTTATTTTAAATTGTAGCATTTGGCTTTCTTTTTATTAGGAGACAATTGCTTCTCTTTCTGTGTTGGCTTCAAGATTCCTTGGGCATTCACGTTCTTTGAAGTATCTTGATGAGCCCATCTACGCATTCATGGTGGGAATGGGATAAGGTAATGACGTAGTTGAGATTTGATATTCCGCTCGCTAGTCTCAGTATTATGTTTTGACTTTTGCATTCATAATATTTCTTCCACCATGGATATTTTGATTAATGGTTGAAAAACGAAAGACCATTAAGCTCAAACATATGCAATTGACTAGTTGTAAATTGTTTGTAAAAGTAGTCCAATGATGACATTCTTATCTTTTCCTTGATTGACCAAAAGCATGCATAGACTTGACATTGTTCCTATTAATGTAGTTCATATTGATGGACTGGGGGACTTCATTTTTCTCTTAATATGATAACTATGAACAAGCATAGTAACAACGTTCGGGTTCAAGAACTATTTCGGAGGGGGTTAAGTTCGAACAACAATTGACAAAATTTGGAAAAATAAAATTAATAATTATAAATGCTATTCAGATTATAAGAAATTGGATGTAATTTGAATAGCATTATAATTTACAAATGCAATTTAGATTACACAACCTAATAAAGAAAATGAATACATATGATATGACATAGCTACAAAAGCAACTCAACAATGACATGATGAAAGTACATGAATTAATGCAAATTATACAATGACATATTGATATATACGTAAAAATTTATGAAGTTATGCAATGACACAAGCAATTCAGCAATGCAATGAAATACATTTGAAGTAAGGAGTCATTATTTTAATTTCTAATTCCAGGAAAAATTATTCTAAGTCTAACATTAGTTAGTTAAATTGCAGGTCTCTACAAGCAGTCTAGAAAGACAATTCAAATTAGTGACGGGAAGGCAAAAGGCAACAATTCATTTCAGATTTACAAAGGATCTCAAAGATTTACAGGCAACAATTCATCAAAATTTATTTTAGATTTACAAGCAACAATTCATTTTAGCTAAGGGTATACCTTCCAGAAGGAAGATAGTCTTCACAACTCCATGAGAACAGTCGTTCGTTTTCCTTAAGTTAACACAAAAGGAAAAAACCCTTTTTTATTCACTGCATATTGTCATTGATACTGTAGTTATGTAATGTCACAATGAAGGCACATTTACTTACTCACAGACACGAAACCCTAACTCTAAGATTAGTTTATCATGAAAAGAAGGATCAATCATGTTTCTCTAAAAAGGATCTTCAAGGCCAAATCGTTGTTGTGAGTATCTGTTTATATATTCCTCTTGGTTGGGTTACATATCTAATAGCAAAATACGATTTTAAGGGATCGGCATAGCAATTATCGGGCTTGATTTCCTGGTTTTGAAACCATTTTAGTAGATTAAAAAAATGCATGTATTAATTTTTTTTGTTAATTCTTGCACCTCTTTTGATTGTTACCTTTGTAATGAGAGGATTTGTAGTTTACAAATTCCATATTCCAGCATTAGAAGGCTATTTTTTTTATTATTATTACAATATTATTATTGTGGCTGTTTGAGAACCATCCCAAAGCAAATTGATGAGTACAATAGTGGGAAAATTAGTGGTTCACTCCAGTGACCTCTCTATTGAACAAGGCACACCCTATCGCGCTCCAAAATCTCACGTAGATTAAAGTGAGACCTTGGCACATGACTTAACCCTCATACCATTCTATCACAAGCATTTAAGGCAATATAAAATGAGAACCTGAAATTTTTTTCTCAATTAATAATAAACTGATACTTCAAAAGAGCATTTATAAAAATCCACAATTAAACTAAATAGGAAAATCTGAATCATCCTCGTGATTCTTAACCATCAATTCAACCTACCATAAATCCAAAATCAATTCCATTACAATTTCTTGAACTCAATTTAAATACTAATAAATTAATTTCCAGAATACGGCCAACAATCCAGATTCCATCCACCCTCGGGATAATCACCTGTTGGATCTTCTTCCTCTTCCCACGGTCCAGGTGCGCAAATATCGATCCTCAATTCTGTTGAAAATAACAGTTTGGTTGAGTATTGAAAACACTCAGGATATATGAACTCTTAACTAACAATATAACAACCATTAATATAAAGCGTAAATCATGTTTTAACCATACATGTATACACACAAACAAATCATAGTTCTTTTCTTTTCAATTCTTACATGTGTTCACTTATACTTCTTTTTCTTACTTGTCTTTCTTGTCTTATTTTTTTCCCAACTTATCTTTCTTGTCCATGAATACAGTCAATGACATGCACTGTGTAATAACTTAAAATAACTCTAAATCATATATAGGTAGAGACTAATATATACTCTACTTATCGAGGTACCGAAACTTATTTTTACACATTATCTGGTGCATACAACTTAGCACATTATCTAGTGCACACGACTTGCTTATGATTACTTGCTTGGCTTATCTTGCCTTGATCTTAGACTTATTGGTACTCGGACAGTGAGTGTGAGTGAACGATGATAAGTACTTGTAATCTTGCTTCTTATCATACTTGTACATATTCGATATCATGAGTGAGTGTGAGTGAACGATGATAACCCTCAGTTAAATCACACCCTAAATTATCGATCAAGGACTCTCAAAGATTCATCATAACGACTAACGCCGCCATGATAATACCCCTAAGCCATGCAACCATAATTCACGATTTGTTTTAACCAACATATATCATCCATGCAACATATACATCATACATCAAATTAATGCATATCATAATTCTCATGGTTGATCAAATTAAAACATGCTCTATAGGTTTTTCACAATAAAATCAAGAAATCAAATTAAAAATCACTATCCATCCCACATATATAATTTCATAAATAGGATTTGACAAAAACCCTAATTTCACAATACATCACAATTTTTGCATGACGATCATAAGCATCTCATCAAATCCAATCATCGTCCCTTCCTCCATTCTCCATCATACATACACCAGAAAATTATTCACTTTCCCCTTGTTGATATTCATAATGAAAATCATAAGAAATCATCTCTAAAATTCATGGAAATTTTACTTAAAGGATACACATAATATAAAATGCTTTGATCGATTCCTTTCTTTAGATATCATTCTTATTTACATTAATGATTACTCTATTGGTAGAAGAAAATCCATATTTATCTCTCCTAATCGCTTCCCTACGATCTATTGCTTGTTAATAAGGTTCGATCTCAATCTTCAAGTCTCTTTTCTTCTTTTCTGATCGAATCCTTGAAATCCTTAGGTTTCTCCCCTTTTTATCTCTTAGAGAACTCTCTCTTTTTGATTTAGAAGCCTTTGGAGACCCTAACTCACGAGTTGTAGGGGTATTTTTAAAGTTTGGGACTCAAGGGGACTTAAAAAGTCGGAGATGCCGTTCCCGAAAAAAATCCCCACTTCGAGCGATCAATCGCCACTGTGCGGTGATCAATCGCCACTGGTGGGCGATCGATCGACCAGTCTGCCGAATTTTTTTTTTTACTCTTTTGCTACTTTTTGATTAGCTTACTTTTCATGCAACTTATTTATAAAAATGAACTGAATTAAACAAATTAATTGGGTTTCAATATCCATACATTCCACATTAATTTTCATAGAATTAATAGCATTAAAATTAAACATATTTTTCTATAGAATTTAATAAATAGCACGAATGTCAAGGAAAATAATTTCAGATCTCTACAACCCCACAATTGGATCAAGAGTACACACACTATACCCAACACACACGACCAAGCCCAACCAATGTCCTCTAAATTCTCCAGGAAATGTGTCAAATTCAAAGTTGTTTTATACTTTTATTTAAATTTTTAATAATTATAAAAAGCTTCCACTAAATTGTTTTTTTTTTTTTTTATGTAAACCTATATTTTTCCTGATGTGTTCATAAGACTATAGTTGTTTGTAACTAAATTACAACGAACGTTATTGTCACTTTGGGAGCATAGAGTGTAGTAGTGTGCTTACTAATAAGGAACCAAACATATCCACGTCCTAACAAAAAAAAAAGGTGCTACTATGAGCACACAAATATTTATTGACACACTAAACTTAAAGTTGCATCTACAGACCATACCTTATTTTTTTTTCTTTTTGTCTCTTGCTGAAAATGCCGGCAACTTAAAAATATAAAATTTAGGAATCATTTTAATTTTTTCCACCTAATCTAACTCTTTACTGGGAGTTAATGAGAAAATCTAATCATTTCGACATTGCACCAAGTCAATTTTTTAGGAATCTCATCCAAAAACAACTAAATAACTTCTAAATCATGGGAGTGCCCGAGTATAGACAAAGTGGTGCATATTGTGGAAAGTCTCAACTGCATGTCTGGCCAGCATTTTTAGGGTTGCAACTAAATGACTTATAATCCATCAATATCCAAATCACAGTTGTGGTTGTTAGCTTTTTTTTTCCAAATATTTAAAAGAAAGAAGATGGTGTGTGGTGTTTAGAAATAATTTTAACTTTGGTATCCAAATAGTAAATATTGGAGTGCTTGTTGCAGCACCCAAAGAAAAACATTTCCAAGTTATGGTGTGTGGTGTTTACACGAGGACTTCATCCAAATATGGTAGAAACTATCTTTTAGGCTAACTTCCCTCCTTATGGAAGGGTTCCCGAATATGAATCATCAAATATAACTTAAAAGAGAAATAGTTTATGAGTTTGAGTTTGTGATAGCTTTTATTTTTCATTTTTGTTTTTACCAGTACCCTGTAATTTCAGTGATCTTCCAGGGTATTTAATAAAACCTTTAGTCCATTTGATATAATTCATTTTCTAGTTTAGGACACTACAGAGCTAGATAAATGGTATAATATACTCTGCTATATGCTCTCTTTTACTACCCTAATAAACATGGTATTGGTGGGAAGAGATTTTATTACTTATTATTATCATATTGTAAACACAATTTTTGAAAATTATAATAAAAAAATTGTATTTTATATTTTTGTCTTATATTTCATCCTTTTGTAAAGCTTATATTATAGGCACAATTCTATGACCCTTACAAAATACTGTAAATAATAAGAGTTTTTACTTTGATTTTTTTTTTAATGATATCATCATGTAACTAACACACACTCTCTAAACACACCCATAGCCAGACCTAAGGTAGCCACTAAGGTGTCGTAAGGGTAACTCCAAGCAACCACTCAAAAAGGCCAGTCTTAAGGATGGTTGATGGCCCCTTATACAACCCTGCGAAGTCCACTTCCCAAAATATGTGGGACTAAACAAGATTTTTTTACTTTAACTTTTGGATATATTGCCTTTGGTACACTTTGTTTTTGCTTTAGCCTTTCCCATCACTTGTAGTTTTTACTTGTCCTTCAAAGATGATTGCTTTATTTTAAATTGTAGCCTTTGGCTTTCTTTTTATCCAGAGATAATTGCTTCTCTTTCTATGTTGGCTTCAAGATTCCTTGGGCATTCACGTTCTTTGAAGTATCTTGATGAGCCCATCTACGCACCCATGATTTGATATTCTGCTTGCTAGTCTCAACATTTTGTTTCAACTTTTGCATTCGTAATCTTTCTTTCACCATGGATGTTCTAGTTATTGGTTGAAGAATGAAAGGCTATTAATGTCGCGCCCCAAAATACCCCCTAGGAGTTAAGGGATACTTAATTTAGGTGTGACTATACATACTTGACGAACCATCCTGCAATGAACAAAGCAAAACATAATACAAAAGCGACACTAATCAGAGTGGGGAAGCTCATAACAATGCGGAAGCGTAAACCAACTTTTTCTTTTTCTATACAAAGTCTATATTCCAAGTTTATACAAAACATAACAACTACAATTGGACATGCCCACCATAAAAAATACCAAAACATACAGGTCTCTCTCTCCATCTCCATACCCCTAGTCACAGTAGTCTAGATATGGCCACACATCTAGATCCCTATCCTCTTGTGGCTAAAGTGGAATGGGGCACCGCCTCCTCGACGTACTCTTCCTCAACCCACGGCTCAGGGTTGAAGGTATCCACTAGACCTGCCGACATGAGATGTACGGCTGAGTATGGAATACTCAGCGAGTACAAGCTACTAGCTAACAATAGTAATAACTAACTATAATAGGAATAAACAAACTCAACTCATAATATCAAATTTAAAGTAATGCTATGATCATGACATGCATGGAACAATACAAAACCTCCGATAAAACTCATACTTCAAAATCATGACTTGTTCTTGAAAAGAGCCCTTCATGTTTTTCAAACTTGTTGTCGTGTTTAAAAACTTGTTCTTTTCTTATTCTTGTATCATGGGAATCACATGTGTCTTATCTTGTTCTTGTTTGGAATCACACTTGTCATGCTTATCTTGTCATGTCTTGACTTGCCTTGCCATGCTTCACTTGTGAGCCAAATGTTAGTGCTCTTGTAGCGAATTGTGAGCCGGATACGTAAGTATCCTTCAGTGAATATATATATATAGAAAAGGTACACTAACATCCTTGATCGGCCCTCTATTCGGCTTTATCAACTTGTTTACTTGTGAGCCAGATATGACATATCTTGCGATATGCCCTACCCTTGACCGGCTTGATGTCCGGCTTTATCAACTTGTTTACTTGTGAGCCAGGTATGACATATCCGGGGCATACGCCCTACCCTTGACCGGACCTATGTCCGGCTTTATCAACTTGTTTCGTAAATCAAGGGTCTTGTTCTTGGTTATTTTCTCATATACTTATTCTTTAGAAAAATCCTGGTTAATGCATGCATGTGTGTGTGTGTAGCAATTTGTAGTAATCATGATGTCATGAACACTTAGGGAATGTCATATGGCATTTCAATTATTATTACAACCATGTGAGAATTTAAGGACACATAGCTAGTAATTGGTTAAAATCATCATCTAAGATAAATCCACAAATCATGTTGTTCTAGGCTTGATTAACTATATAGATTCTCATACAAACATTTCATCAAACACTTGGCATTCAACCTTTCATTAAGTCTTTCTCTTCCATTTTCATCGTTTATACTTCATCAAGCATCAAGAGTGTATTTATTATGTGCACTATGTCCTTCCACCATTTCACCACACCACATACATCACAACACACGACATCCAATCATCTCATCCATCCACACATCCCACACATCATTACCAATTGGTTTATCTTATTCATTTTTAGGGAACATTGGTTTTTTATTCAAGAAATGGAATATATAAGATCAAGGCATAATCATTTTAGGTTATTACTAAGTAAACTAGTAAGGGTGTACTAACCTTGAAGACCAATGCTTGATCTTGAAGAAAAACCCCTTGATTTGGGGTCCCCAAGCTTGAGGAAAAGACCACTTGAAAGATGGGGAACCCTTTCTTGAAGAAAATCACACCACCTTGCCCTTGCTTAAAGAATGCTCCAAGCCTTGAGCTCCCTTTGATCTCAAATCCAAGACCCCTCTTTGGATTTCCCCAATCTCTCTTCTCCTCTCAATCTCTCCTCTAGGTTTAGGTTAACCCCAAAACCCCCCAAATGGCTTTCTATTTATAGGCCCAAGGGTTAAAACCCTTATTTCCGCGTGTTTAAAAAAAATAGATTTTCGCGATGATGATCGATCATCAGGCTTGGGACGATCGATCGTCCACACTCCAGTGATCTTACCCAGATTCTGGGTTCTTGACGATCGATTGTCATGCTATGACGTCGATCATAGGGGAACCCGAAGGTTTGCTCTGTTTTTCTGCAAACGAAGATCGATCGTCACTATGCTACGATCGATCGTCGATCCCAGATTTCTTCTTTTTGACCCCCTATACCCCCTTGGGGTGTTTTTCAACCTTGCTTTAATTGTTTTTAGGGCAATAACTCCTTCCTACTTCACACTTAGGTTGTTACTTAACCATTTTCTCATAATTTCCAAGATTTTAATTACATGGAAGGCCTTTTGGCCACAGCACCATTCACAACCATGTGCTAAAAGTTCCGAGGTTCTACATCCTCCCCCCTTACAAAAAATTTCATCCCCGAAATTAGGACGATACAAGATTACCAATACACACAATCACCAAGAAGAATAAACAAACAAGTGAGGATATCTTTCTTTCACTTCAGCCTCACGCTCCCACATAGCCTCTTCTATCGAATGGTGTTTCGACCACAACCTAGATAGCATCGAATTTTCTAGCCATTCCCACAATGAAGTCCATAGAGATGTTCTCCCATTTCCACTCGGGAATAGGAAGGGACTGTAATAGACCCGCCGGTCTCATGTACTCTGCCTTCACTTATTGACATACCAAGCACCATGATACATACTCTGCAACATCTCTCTTCATGTTTCACCACTAGAAATGCCTCTTGAGGTTCCGGTACATCTTTGTACCCCCAAGATGCACTATATACTTGGAACAATGGGCTTCATCCAACATCTCTTTCCAGAGATCTACATCGGCCGGGACACAAAGTCTACCCTTGAACGTAATTGCCCTATCACCATTCATGGTGAACTCATCGCTTCCTTTGCTAAAGCCTTGTCACGGAAAGTAAACAACTTGGCATCGACTACTTGCAACTCCCGGATCCGATCTAAGATGCATGGTTTCACCATGATATTTTCCATCAATTGCCCATGAGTAAGAGGACTGAAACTAATGTAGAGATCGGATGCATCCTCCAACAACTTCCACTCTCGAACCATCATATACGCAACAAGTACCTTTAACTTCCTACTCAATGCATCTGCCACCACGTTTGCTTTACCTGGGTGGTATTTAGATGGAGTACTCATAATCTTTCAAAAATTCTACCCATCTTCTTTGCCTCAGATTCAGCTCTTTCTGGGAAAACAGATACTTCGGACTTTTGTGATTCGTGAATACCTCAAATTGATCCCCATAGAGATAGTGTCTCCAAATCTTCAAGACGAAAACAACCACAATAAATTCCAAATCATGAGTGGGATAATTCTTCTCATGCTCCTTCAATTTCCTTGAGGCATAGGCCATGACTTTACCATGCTGCATGAGCTCACATCCCAACCCCACGTGAGAGGCATCATTATAAATGACAAAGCCGCCACTCCCGGATGGCACTGTGAGAACAGGAGCCGTAGTGAGCCGCTTCTTCAACTCCTGGAGCTAATCTCGCATCTGTCACTTTATACAAATTTAGCATTCTTTCGAGTCAAGTATGTGAGAGGCATTGCTAAAGTGGAGAACCCCTCTACAAATCTCCGGTAGTAACCTGCCAATCTAAGGAAACTCTGAATCTCGGTGACACTCTTGGGTCTCTCCCAGCTCATAACTGCCTCTATCTTCACCGGATCAACTAAGATGTCTTCGGTTGACACCATGTGGCCTAGGAATGCTACTTTCTCCAGCCAGAATTCACACTTGTTCAATTTGGCATATAGCTTATGCTCTGTCAACATCTCCAGAGCAAGGAGGAGCTCTCGTGTGTGATCTGCCCGTGTCTGGGAATACACTAAAATGTCATCAATGAACACAATCACGCATCGATCCAATTACGATCAGAACACTCGGTTCATCAGATCCATAAAGGCTACCGGCACGTTCGTGGGACCGAAAGACATGACAAGAAACTCGTAGTGCCCGTACCGATTCCTAAAAGCCATCTTTGGAATATCTTCCGCCTTGATCTTTAATTGATGATACTCCGATCTAAGATCAATCTTGGAGAAGAATCTCACTCCCTTCAATTGGTTAAACAAGTCGTCTATCCGTGGTAAAGGATAACGATTCTTGATCGTGACCTTGTTTAACTGTCGGTAATCAATACACATACGCATTGAGCCGTCCTTCTTCTTCACAAATAGCACTGGGGCACCCCATGGTGAGACACTCGGTCTAATGAATCACAGGCTTTGTAGTTCATCCAACTGCACCTTCTACTCCTTTAGTTCAATCGGGGCCATCCTATAAGGAGCCCAAGAGATCGGAGCAATGTCCGGCGCAAGCTCAATCGCGAACTCAATCTCTCTATCTGGAGGCAATTCAAGCAATTCCTCTGGAAAAACATTCAGGAACTCACTCACAACCAGTATGGTTGAAGAGTTTTGTGTCTCTGGGTTCGATAAGCTTAAAACTGCGAAGCAAGCAATATCCCTTCCTTGTAGCCCTCGAAAATGAAACAGTTTAACTCCTTCCAGCTTGAAGTTCACCACCTTCTCAAAACGTGCTATGTGTCCATGGTGAGTTGACAGCCAATCCATCCCGAGGATGACGTCAAAGTCTAAATCTTGGAAGTCCAGGATGATGAGGTCGGCCAACAATTAATTCTTTCCTACTTGAACCACACACACTGTCCTTGTATATCCGGTCCGTGTTAACCGACTTGCCAAGTGGAGTCGAAATGGTTAACTTCCGCTCCAACAGACTAGATTCATCTGAAAAACCATTTGCAAAACTAGGTGAGACGAAGGAATGAGTGGATCCTATATCGATCAACACTCGGGCTAGGTATTCGTTCACTAATAAAGCGCCTGTGCGATTAAATAACTAACATCAATAGATTTCAAACAAGGACATACATAACGTATAAGTAGCATATAGTACACAAGCAAACACATCATACTATAGCACGTATTCATAACTTAAATTTTTAATATTTTTGTGTACCTTGCACGACATTATCCGATGCACGTGCATCTCTCTTTGACAGGGCAAAGACTTGTCCTTGAGTTGCTTGACGAGGTGGACGTGTAGACTGTGAGGGCCTCAATGCCTGTGTCGAGCTCTGCTGAGACACTTGCCTGACAGGGGGCCTACTCCCTTGAGACTGAGCCATCATCTGATGGCGGGGACAATCTCAAATCATGTGGCCTTGGTCACCACAATGGAAGCATCCACCTGAGATCTTATGGAAATCTTCAGCCAAGTGCCTCCTACCACAATACGTACATGGCTCGTATGAGTATGTGGAAGGCGCATATCCCGTGACCTGAGATAATGCAGGGCGAGGAGCCTATGGGGTAGCCGGGCGTACCGCCGGAGGAACAAAAGGGCGAGTAGACTTAGGTGTAGAGTACAAATTCTATGACTGTGCTGGCCTTGCAGGCTGGTATGAAGTGGTCCTACCTCTCTTCTCCCCTAAACTACTGGATTGGCCTTTCTCTATTCCTCTTCTCTTGAAAAATTCTTCAGAATTCGACTCTGCCAAGAGTGCTTTATCCACAACTTCTCAATATGTCTCATGCCTAGACATTGAGACTCGATCCTTGAGGTAGGCCTTCAACCCTCTCTCAAACTTCCGAGCCTTCATAGCCTCGGTAGCTATCATGTGAGGAGCAAATCTGGATATCTCCAAGAACTTGGCCTCATAGGCGGCCACAGACATGTTACCTTGCTCCAAGGTAATGAATTCAACTTTCTTTTTCTCTTTCATTCTGATCAGGAAGTACTTCTTGTGGAATACGTCCAAGAATTCACCCCATGTCCAATCTTGACCCTGTCGGGTCAAATCCCGGATCCTAACCGCTGACCTCCACCAATGATCAGCCTCACCTTCAACCATGAAGGTGGCCCATGTGACCCTCTCCGCCTCGGTAGGCAATAACACCGAGAATATCTTTTCTAGTTGCCGAATCCATGCTTTGGCGGCTAATGGGTCGATACTTCCACAAAAGACCGGAGGCCTCATCCTCTAAAAAGCCTTTATTTTAGCTTGTGCTCTATTTGGAGGAGCAACTATAAGAGCGGCAGCAGGATTAGGCGAAGTAGGTTGCCTTGCCGCTAGCATAGCCAAAGTCTCAGCTATGGATGAGAAAGCTTGAGCGAAGTCGGGTTGTTCATCACCCGAGGGGGCATCACTTCCATTACCCCCTGTATTATATCCACGACCCCACACACCGCGTCTCATGATTTACTCCTGAGAATGACAGTACAACATGAGTCTAACTTGGATATCCATTTAATAACCATTTCACAATTCTTAATAGTTACTAAGCATCAAACCATTCATCCAAGGTATACGTAGCAATGGCATAACATACAATTGTGTTCCTAGCATAGGATACTAAATTCGGTTGGTTTTTAACCGTTTTTGACTAAGACTAACTTGTTAGTCTATACTTGGAATACGACTCTTTAGAATGACCCTAATGCCTTGTTCAATCATGGTATCAATTCTAAGTGACCCTAGGAACTCTAATGCCTAGAGCTCTGATACCACTTCTGTCGTGCCCCAAAATATCCCCTAGGAGTTAAGGGATACTTTAGTCGTGACTATACTTAACCTATCAAACCATCCTGTGATGAACAAGGTAAAATGTCCAAAAATGGAAACATATAACAGAAAGCAGAAGCTTAAATAGTGCGGAAGCGTAAACCAATTTTTCTTTTCTATACGTACTCTATATTCCAAGTAAAATATACAAAACATGATGAAAGTAAAGGTGGACATGCCCACCTATCAAAATAAAAAAGCAAACTCTCACCATCACTTTACTCAACAATAATCTAAGTATGGCCACACATTCAAATCTCTATCCTCCTACGACTGCATGGGGATAGGCGGCTCCCTTTCCTCAACGTATTCTTCCTCAACCCAAAGCTCAAGGTTGAGGGCATCCATCGGACCTGCCGACATAAAATGTACGACTAAGTATGGAATACTTAGCGAGTACAAGCTACTAACTAATAGTAGCAATAACGAACTACAATCCATAATAGCAGTAATTAGAACAATACAATATCAATAATTAAGACAATACAAGAGCAATAATTAAAGCAGTACTATGATCATGACATGCATGGAATGATGTGAAACCTCCGATAAAATTCTTACTTAAAAGTCCTGACTTGTTCTTGAAAATACTTTTTGTGGTTTTAAAACTTGCTTGTCATTTAAAAACTTGTTTTTGTCTCATAGGAATCGCACATGTCTTGTCTTGTCTGGAATCACTTGTCATGCTTATCTTGTCATGTCTTGACTTCCCTTGCTATGGTTTTCTTGCGAGTCAGATGTTCGTGCCCCTTATAGTGACTTGTGAGGCAGATACATAAGTATCCTTCAACGAAACATGAATAGAAAGCAACTTGTGAGCCGGATACGTAAGTATCCTTCAGTGAAATAGAAAAGGGAAACACCAACATCCTTGACCGGCTCTCTGTCTGGCTTGATCAACTTGTTTACTTGTGAGCCAGGTATAACATATCTTGCGATATACCCTACCATTGATTGGCCCGATGTCCGGCTTTATCATGCTTGTTAACTTGTGAGCCAGGTATGACATATCTTGCAATATGCCCTACCCTTGACTGACCTGATGTCTGGCTTTATTATTAATTTCGTAAATCAAGGGTCTTATTCTTGTTTGGTCCCTCATATACACGTACTTTTAGAAAACCCGGTTCATGCATGCATGCATGCATGTGTGTAGTATTTGTGGAATTTGTGATGACATGAGTGATCAAAAGGGAAAACACATAACATTTGAATCCTTCTTGTAATCATGTGACAATGCGAGTAAGATGGAAGCATTAAATCAAGTTTACTATTTAGGAAGAATCACCCAACTCATGCTTTCATAATTTTCATTAAATTCATTTAAATTGTCATTCATGCATTTCATCGAACATATAGTGTGCAACACATTCATAGCCATTTTATTCAAGTTCTTAGTTCATACATTTCAACAAACACATGGCGTGCATTTATTATGTGTATGTTGCCCATCCACCATTTTTCCAACACACATTCATCACAACCACACGACATCCAATTGCCACGACCACCATCCATTCATACATTCCCACACCTTCATTCATTTATCTTGTTTATATTTAGGGAAGCTAAAGCATTTCAACAAGAAAGGGAAAATGCACAAGATCAATCCACATATATAAAAATAAACCTAGGTTATTACTAAGCTAGTTAGTAAGGGTGTACTATCCTTGGTGATCAATACTTGATCTTGGAGAAAAACCTTTGTTTGAAAACCCCCAACTTGATAGAAGATGATCCCACTTGAAGAAGATGCTCCAAGCTTGAAATGGGGAGATCCAACCTTGATCTTGCTTCTCTTGATCTTCAATCTCTTAAATCCACAAGCCCTACCTTGGATCTCTAAAAATCTCCTCTCTCCTTCCCTTAAGTCTAAGAAAATCCCCAAATGTGTTTCACTTTAGAAGCCAAGGGTTTAAAACCCTCAATTTTGGAATTAGCTATCGCGTGCGATCGATCGCACACTAACTACAATCGATCGCAGATCCAGTGTGATTGATCACACCTTAGGGCGATCTGTCGCACATGAATCCGAAAGCTTTTGTCTTATTTTTCCCTGCATGCGATCAATCGCACACCCTTGCGATCGATCGCAGATCCCTGCGATCTGTTGCACCTAAAGACCCATCTATAGCACTTGGTCCAGAATGTTTTTGTTCAATTTCGCCTGCATGCAATCAATCACACCTTACCTGCGATCGATCGCACTACCCAGATTTTAGTTTCTTCCCCATGCAGACCCATAGGGGTGTTTCCAACTCCATTTTCATCATCCTTAGGGCTCTAAACCCCCTCCTTCATGCTGCACATGGGTCGTTATCACCCAATTTCTCATAAAACACCAAATCTAAATACGTGAAAGCCAATTGGCCTTGAATACACTATTCATAAGCCAGGAAAATTTCTAGGGTGCTATAGAGGTGCCAGATCAATTGTATAGATATCATTGAGGGTTGAAGACGGTGAGGAATTCCGGACTCCCGATGCAGTTGAAGGTTGTATTTTATGACATTTTGCTTCCCTCTTCAGATCTTCGAATCCATGCAACATAACAGAAGCTATTGTCGGGGTGCCCAGAAAGATCTCGGATGTTATGAATCGGGATCTTTGTCTTCCCCTGTTGGATTCTGAAGCCAAGACAACGACTTTTCAAATGGGGCCCACTAAAGCGTCGAGTCAGGATGGGATGCCAGCTCTTTTTTATCAACACTATTGGGATGTCGTAGGCCCTCTAGTCACTCAGGTAGTCCGTGGGTTTTTTGAAGGAGGATTCTTACTAAATTAGGTAAATCTCACTAACATTGATTTAATTACTAAGATTCCTAATCCCCAGCATTTGGGTCATCTTCGGCCTATTAGCCTTTGTAATGTTATATATAAAATATGTGCTCGATTTCTAGCCAACAGGTTAAAGCTTATTTTGGGGGAAATAGTGCATTTGGCCCAATCTGCCTTCATCCCTGGGCGAAGCATTCTTGATAATGTTTTCATCACTCACGAGATGTTTCACCATTTGAAATGTAAGAAGAAGGGGTCTGACTACTTAATGGCCATCAAATTAGATATGAACAAGGCGTATGATAGGGTGGAATGGAAGTTTTTGGAAGAGATTCTTTAGAAACTAGGCTTATATGAGAGGTGGATAGCTTTGTTGATGCAGTGTGAGCCAACCGTGAAGTATTCAGTGGTGATAAATGGCTCGGCTCGTGGCTTAATTTCCCCAACGAGGGGGCTTCGATAGGGAGACCTCCTATCACCCTACCTTTTATTTTGGCGTCCAACGGCTTGTCCCATCATTTGGATAGAGCGAAGTCGGATGGTTCTCTTCACGGTATTGCTGTTCGTCGAAGCAGCCCCACTATATCTCATCTTATGTTCGCAGACGATTGTATTCTCTTTGCTCCTACCAGCATAGCCAGCACTCTCAGTATCAAGTAAGTTTTGCGTGAATTTTGTGGAGCCTCGGGTCAAGTTATTAATTTTCAAAAATCCGAAATCATATTTAGTCCAAATACCCCCTACAAATTTAGACGGCTGCTGGCCCAGAGCCTCCATATACGACCGTTGGACCATGCCGGGGTTTATCTTGGTCTTCCGACTGCTTTTAGGCAATCTAAGATGGACCTATTCACTTCAATCACGAATTGTGTGAGAGCCAAGCTTCAATCTTGGAGAGGCAGGTTCTTGAACAAAGCGGGTCGGGAGGTGTTGTTAAAAGCGGTCATCCAAGCTATTCCATCATATGCTATGGGATGTTTCAAACTCCCTCTTACTATTTGTAAAGCTATAGCATCGCTTATGGCTGATTTTTGGTGGGGCTAGTCTGAGCGGGGCAAAAAGATGCACTGGGTTTGTTGGGACATGCTGTGTAACAGCAAGGAGGTGGGAGGGGGAGGTTTCCGTGAGCTATCCAACTTCAATCTGGCCCTTTTGGCAAAGCAGGGATGACTGTTTTTGATGAAACCAGACTCATTGTGGGGCAAATTGGCGAAGAGCATTTATTTCCCACTGGGAAATTTTTTGGGGGCCTCCATTGGCCATCGGCCCTCTTGGGCGTGGCGCCGTCTTTTAGTGGGTCAGGCTACTCTGAAAGGGGGGCTGCAATGGCAAGTGGGCAATGGATGCTCTATAAACCCGTGGGATGATGCGTGTATTCCCACGCGGGTGGGGTTTAAGGCCCTATTCCCAAAGCCGACCTCTTGTTCTTGGAATACTGTATCGGATTTCCTTAATGTTAGGACACGGGAGTGGGATCTCCATCGGCTTTCTCAAGCTTTTGCTCTCGAGGTAGTGGAACATTTTGCGCGCATTCAGATCAGTATGGGTGGTGCGGCGGATTAGTGAGTTTGGCATTTCCAAAGGAATGGCACCTACTCTGTTTGGTCAGGGTATCATCTCCTTAAGTCTTTCTCTCCATCTGGGAGACTTGCTCAGGCTTCAACTTCTTCAGTTCTGCCATCTGTTAGCTGGAAGGTGGGGTGGAGCTTGAATCTCCCATAAGATTTCATGGTTCATCCGGTGATGCTTGCACCGTGCAATTGAGGTCTTTGAGGAACTTCATAAGAGGAGGATAGCGAAGGAGAAGGGTTGTCCTTTGTGCGACGGTGTCAAGGAATCGGTGGAGCACATGTTGTTGGAATGAAGGCATGCTCGTTGTACGTGACTGGGTTCGCAATTGGGTTTTCAGACTGGGACGGGCTTCGATGGAGGATTTGGTGATTGGTGGTCATTCTGGGTTTGTTTTCCTCAGACAAAAGAGCGGAAGGAATGGGTTCTTAGTTTGTTAGCTTCTATAGCTTGGAGTATTTGGAAAGCTCGTAACAAAAGCCTCTTCCAAGGGGTTCCTGTTGAACCTTATTACTCCATTTTTCAAGCGGATTGTTTGGTGGGTGAGGTCTCACGCTGCCTCACCGTGTGTAGTTGCGAATTGATTTCTCCTTCTTCTGTCTTGCCCCCCCCCCCCCCCCCCTCTCGGCGAGCACCTTCGTTCCCTTGGGTTCAGATTAATGTGGATGGGGCCTCAGCCAGAGAGGGAACGTCTGTGGGCATAGGCAGCATTGCTCATGATTGGAAGGGGGTATTTTGGGGGAGCTTCGTGGTGGTTCTCCCTTGGTAACTGAAGTTGTGGCTATTAGTACAGCTTTATCCTTCGCTCAGTCTTGAGGGTGGAAGTAGGTGTTAGTGCGCTCTGATGCATTGGTGTTAGTGAACTCTATCGGTGGCAACGTCTTAGAGGCTCATTGGGAGGTTCGAGTGGTGGTTGATGATATCCGGGCAGTGTTGGCGGTGGAGGCTGATTTTTGTTTTCTTCATACTCCTAGATCGGCCAATGCTTATGCCCATAGCTTAGCAGCTTTTAGCTATGGGCTTGGGGCCCATAAATCTTTTGAGTTTGTTCCTCTTCTTCCTTGGGGTTGTCGTAGGATCTTGGCCCGGGGTGGGGCGGTCCAAACCTAGTCTGTGTTTGAGCTGAGTTGCGGGGTTTACTTTCATCAAAAAAAAAAGTTAGGATACTATATAGCTTGATAAATGGTATAATATACTCTGCTATATACTCTCTTTTACTGCCCTAATAAGCATGGTAATGGTGGGAAGAAATTTTATTGCATATTATTATCATATTGTAAACACATTTTTTGACAATTATAAAAAACAATTGTGTTTTTTTGCCTTATATTTCGTTCTTGTGTAAAGCATATATTATAGCCACATATGTATGAGGCTAACCTTACAAAATACTTGTACATACTAAGATTTATGACGTTTTTTTTTGGTTGAAATGTTATCATCATGTAACTAACACACATAGAGACATTCCTAAGGTAGCCGCTAAGGTGCCATAAGGGTACCTCCAAGCAACCACTTTGAAAGTGACTGCCTTAAGGAGGGTTGATGGCCCCTTATACAACCCTGTGAAGTCCACTTCCCAAACGATGTGGGACTAAACAAGATTTTTGACTTTAACTTTTGGGTATATTGTCTTTGGTACACTTTGTTTCTGCTTTAGCCTTTCCCACGCTTGTAGTTTTTACTTGTCCTTCAAAGATGATTGCTTTATTTTAAATTGTAGCATTTGGCTTTCTTTTTTTATGAGATAATTTCTTTTCTTTCTATGTTGGCTTCAAGATTCCTTATCTTTTCCTTGATTCACCAAAATCATGCATAGACTTCACATTATTCCTATTAATTTAGTTCATATTGATGGACTCGGGGACTTCATTTTTTCTCTTAATACAATAACTATGAACAAGCATGGTAAAAAAGTTCGGGTTCAAGAACTATTCGGAGGGGGTTAAGTTCGAAAAAAAAAAAGGACAAAATTTGGAAATTAAAAATAATAATTAACAATTATAAATGCAATTCAGATTATAAGAAATTGGATGTAATTTGAATTGCATTATAATTTACAAATGCAATTCAAATTACACAACCTAATAAAGAAAATGAATACATATGATAAGACATAGCTACAAAAGCAATTCAACAATGACATGATGAAAGTATATGAATTAATGCAAATTATTATTTTTGTATGGTACATATTAAGATTTAATACTTTTTTTTTGGTTGAAATGATATGATCATGTAACTAACACACATATAGCCATACTTGATTAATTAAAGCAAATTATGCAATGACATATTGACATATATGCAAAAATATATGATGTAATGCAATGACACAAGCAATGCAATGAAATACATTTGAAGTAAGGAGTCATTATTTTGATTTCTAATTTCAAGAAAAATTATTCTAAGTCTAACATTAGTTAGTTAAATTGCAAGTCTCGACATGCAATCTGGAAAGACAATTCAAATTAGTGATGGGAAGACAAGAGGCAACAAATCATTTCAGATTTACAAAGGATCTCAAAGATTTACTGGCAACAATTCATCTCAATTTATTTTAGATTTATAGGCAACAATTCATTTTAGCTAAGGCTATACCTTACAAAAGGAAGATAGTCTTCACAACACCATGAGAACAGCCATTCGTTTTCCCTAAGTTAACACAAAAGGCAAAAACCCTTTTTTATCCACTGCAAATCGCCACTGATATTATAGCTATGTAATGTCACAATGAAGGCACAATTACTTACTCACAGACACGAAACCCTAACTCTAAGATCAGTTTATCATGAAAAGAAGGTAGAACCCTTCAAGGCCAAACCGCTGTTGTGAGTATCTATTTATTTATTCTTCTTGGTTAGGTTACAAATCTAATAGCAAAATATGATTTTAAGGGATCGGAATAGCAATTATCGGTCTCGATTTCCTGGTTTCGACTCCATTTTAGTAGATTAGTGATTGCATGTATTAATTTTTCTGTCAATTCTAGCACCCATTTTGATTGTTGCCTTTGTAATGAGAGGATTTGTAGTTTACAAATTCCATATTCCAGTTTTTGAAGGCAAATTTTTTATTATTATTATTATGGCCGATTGAGAAACATCCCAAAGCAAATTGATGGGTACAATAGTGGGAAAATTAGTCGTTGGCTCTTTCTCCAGAGACCTCTCTATTGAGCAAGGCACACCCCTGTCATGCCCCAAAATCTCACCTAAGTTAAAGTGAGACCATGGCACGTGACTTAACCATCATACCATCCTGTCACAGGCATTTAAGGCAATCTAAAATGAGAACCTGAAATTTTTTTCTCAATTAATAATAAATTGATACTTCAAAAGAACATTTATAAGAATCCACAATTAAACTAAATATGAAAATTTGAATCATCCTCGTGATTCTTAACCATCAATTCAACCTAACCATAAATTCAAAATCAATTTCATTACAATTTCTTGAACTCAATTTAAATACTAATAAATTAATTTCCAGAATACGGCCAATGATCCAGATTTCATTCACCCTTAGGATAATCACCTATTGGATCTTCTTTTTCTATGTATTCTTCCTCTTCCCACAGTCCAGATACACAAATATCTAACCTCAAATCTGTCGAAAATAACAGTTCGGCTGAGTATTGAAAACACTCAGCGTATATGAACTCATAACTAACAATATAACAACCATTAATATAAAGCGTAAATCATGTTTTAACCATACATGTACACATACAAACAAATCAGAGTACGGAAGCATCTTTTCTTTTCAATTCTTACATGTATTCACTTATTCTTGTTTTTCTCACTTGTCCTTCTTGTCTTATTTATTTTTTTGACTTATCCTTCTTATCCATGAATACATCCAATGTCATGCATTGTACAATAAAATAAAATAATTTTGCATCATATATGGATAGAGATTAACATATACTCTACTTACCGAGATACCAAAACTTATTTTTGTACATTATCCGGTGCATACAACTTAGCATATTATCCGGTGCGCACGGCTTACTTGTGATTACTTACTTAGCTTATCTTGCCTTGATCTTAGACTTATTGGTACTCGGGCAGTGCAAAACTCAATAATGCATTCATGCTTGTGTACTTACATACTTGTATAAGTACTTGTAATCTTGCTTCTTATCATGCTTGTATATATTTGATATCATAAGTGAGTGTGAGTGAACGATGATAACCCTCAGTTAAATCGCATCCTAAATTATCGATCAAGGACTCTCGAACATTCATCATAACGACTAACGCTGCCATGATAATACCCCTAAGCCACGCAACCATAATTCACAATTTGTTTTAATCAATATATATCATCCATGCAACATGTACATCATACATCAAATTAACGCATATCATAATTCTCACGGTTGATCAAATTAAAACATGCTCTATAGGTTTTTCACAATAAAATTAAACAATCAAATTAAAAATCATTCATCCATCCCACCTATATAATTTCATAAATAGGATTTGACTAAATCCCTAATTTCACAATACATCACAATTTTTGCATCACGATCATTAGCATCCCATCAAATCCAACCATCATCCCTTCCTCCATTCTCCATCATACATACACCACAAATTATTCTCTTTTCCCTTGTTGATATACATAATGAAAATCATAAGAAATCATCTCTAAATTTCATGGAAATTTTACTTAGAGGATACACATAATATAACATGCTTGGATCGATTCCTTTCTTTAGATCTTTATCTTATCATTCTTATTTACAATATGATTGCTCTATTGGTAGAAGAAACTCCATATTTATCTCTCCTGATCACTTCCATACGATCTATCGCTTGTGAATAAGGCTCGAGTTCGATATACAAGTCTCTTTTCTTCTTTTTCTGATCAAATCCTTGAACTCCTTAGGTTTCTCCCCTTTTGATCTCTTAGAAAACACTTTTTTCTCTCTTCTAGGTTTAGAAGCCTTTGGAGAACTCAATTCATGAGTTAGAGGGGTATTTATAAAGTTTGGGACTCAAGGGGAGTTAAAAAGTCAAACAACGCCATTCCGGAGAAAAATCTCCGCTTTGATCGATCGATCGGCCAGCCTGTCGATTTTTTTTAAACTCTTTTGCAACTTTTTAATTAGCTTTCTTTTCATGTAACTTATTTATAATAAAATGAGTTGAACTAAAAAAATTAATTGGGTTTCAATATCCATACATTCGATGTTATTTTACATAGAATTAATCGCATTAAAATTAAACACATTTTTCTATATAATTTAATAAATAGCACGAATGTCAAGGAAAATAATTTCAGGTCTCTACAACCCCACTATTGGAGCAAGAGTACACACACTATACTCAACACACGACCAAGCCCAACCAATGTCAATGTGTCAAATTCAAAGTTGCATTATACTTTTATTTAAATTTTTAATAATTATAAAAAGCTTCCACTAAATTTTTTTTATTTATATAAACCTAATATTTTTTTTGATTTGTTCATAAGACTATGGTTTTTTGTAACTAAATTACAATTACTGCTATTGTCAATTTGGGAGCATGGAGTGTAATAGTGGGCTTACTAATAAGTAACCAAACATATCCATGTCCTAACAGAAAAAAAGGGTGCTACTACGAGCTCACAAAAATTTATTGACACACTAAACTTAAAATTACTTCTACACAGCATACCTTCGTTTTTATTTTTATCTCCTGCTGAAAATGTCGGCAACTTAAAATTTTAAATTTAGGAATCATTTTAATTTTCTCAACCTAATCTAACTCTTTACTGGGAGTTAATGAGAAAATCTAATCATTTCAATGTAGCAAACAACTGAATGAGTTCTAACTGATGGGAGTGCCCGAGTACAAACAAAGTGGTGCATAATGTGGAAAGTCTCAACTGCATGTCTAGCCATCATTTTCAAGGTTGCAACTGAACGACTTATAATCCATCAATATCCAAATCACGGTTGTGGTTATTAGTATTTTTTGCCAAAAATTTAAAAGAAAGAAGATGGTATGTGGTGTTAGAAATAATTTTAAGTTCGGTATCCAATCAGTAAATATTGGAGTGCTTGTTGCAGCACCCAAAGAAAAACATTTCCAAGTTATGGTGTAGGGTGTTTACACGAGGACTTCATCCAAATATGGTAGAAACTATCTTTTGGGCTAACTTCCCTCCTTATGGAAGGGTTCCCAGATATGAACCATCAAATATAACTTAAAAAGGAAATAGGTTATGAGTTTGAGTTTGTGATAGCTATAATTTTTCATTTTTGTTTTTACTAGTACCCTATAATTTTAATGATCTTCTAGGGAATTTAATAAAACCTTTAGTCCATTTGATATAATTCATTTTCTAGGTTCGGATACTACAGAGCTTGAAAAGTGGTATAATATACTCAGCTATATGCTCTCTTTTATTGCCCTAATAAGCATGGTATTGGTGGAAAGAGATTTTATTACTTATTATTATCATATTGCAAACACAATTTTTAAAAAATTTGTATTTTATTTTTTGTGCTTTATATTTCATCCTTGTGTAAAGCTTATATTATAAGCACAATTCTACGAGCCCTTACAAAAAACTTCTAAATATTAAGATTTTTTACTTTTTTTTTGGTTGAAATGATATCATCATGTAACTAACACACACTCTATGAACACACACACAACCAAACATAAGGTAGCCGCTAAGGTGTCGTAAGGGTAACTCAAAGCAACCACTCCAAAAGGGCATGTCTTAAGGAGGCCCCTTATACAACCCTGCGTAGTCCACTTCCCAAACGATGTGGGACAAAACAAGATTTTTTACTTTAACTTTTGGGTATATTGCCTTTGGTACACTTTTTTTTTTTTTTTTTTTTCTGCTTTAGCCTTTCCCAACGCCTGTAGTTTTTACTTGTCCTTCAAAGAGGATTGCTTTATTTTAAATTGTAGTCTTTGGATTTCTTTTTATTCGGAGATAATTGCTTCTCTTTCTGTGTCGGCTTCAAGATTCCTTTGGCATTCACGTTCTTTGAAGTATATCTTGATGAGCCCATCTAAGCACCCATGGTGGGAATGGGATAAGGTAATGACGTAGTGGAGATTTAATATTCTGCTTGCTAGTCTGAACATTTTGTTTCAAATTTTGCATTCATAATCTTTCTTCCACAATGGATGTTCCAGTTAATGGTTGAAGAACGAAGGGCTATTAATGTCAAAGATATGCAATTGACTAGTTGTAAATTGTTTGTAAAAGTAACCCAATGATGACACTCTTATCTTTTCCTTGATTGACCAAAAGCATGCATAGACTTGACATTATTTCTATTAATGTAGTTTATATTGATGGACTAGGGGACTTCAATTTTTCTCTTAATACAATAACTATGAACGAGCATAGTAACAACGTTCGGGTTCAGGAACTATTCGGAAGGGGTTAAGTTCGAAAAAATTTTTTGAAAAAATTTGGAATAAGTTTGGAAAAATAATAATTAATAATTATAAATGCAATTCAGATGATAAGAAATTGGATGTAATTTGACTTGCATTATAATTTACAAATGCAATTCAGATTACACAACCTAATAAAGAAAATGAATACATATGATATGACATAGTTACAAAAGCAATTCAACAATGACATGATGAAAGTATATGAATTAATGCAAATTATGCAATGACAGATTGAAATATACGCAAAAATATATGAAGTAATGCAATGACACAAGCAATGCAATGAAATACATTTGATGTAAGGAGTCATTATTTTGATTTCTACTATCAAGAAAAATTATTCTAAGTCTAACATTAGTTAGTTAAATTGCAGGTCTCTACAGGCAATCTGGAAAGACAATTCAAATTAGTGACGGGAAGGCAAGAGGCAACAATTCATTTCAGATTTACAAAGGATCTCAAAAATTTACCGACAACAATTCATCTTAATTTATTTTATATTTATAGGCAACAATTCATTTTAGCTAAGGCTATACCTTCCAAAAGGAAGATAGACGTCACAACTCCATGAGAACAATCAGTCGTTTTCCTTAAGTTAACACAAAACGCAAAAACCCTTTTTATTCACTGCAAATCGCCTCTGATAGTATAGCTATGTAATGTCATAATGAAGGCACAATTACTTACTCACAGACACAAAACCCTAACTCTGAGATTAGTATATCATGAAAAGAAGGTAGAACCCTTCAAGGCCAAACCATTGTTGTGAATATCTGCTTATTTATTCTTCTTGGTTGGGTTACATATCTAATAGCAAAATTTGATTTTAAGGGATCGGAATAGCAATTATCAGTCTCAATTTCCTGGTTTCGACTCCATTTTAGTAGATTAAATGACTGCATGTATTAATTTTTTTGTTAATTCTAGCACCCCTTTTGATTGTTGCCTTTGTAATGAGAGGATTTTTAGTTTAGGAATTCCATATTCCAGCATTAGAAGGCAAATTTGTTTTATTATTATTACAATATTATTATTGTGGCTGTTTGAGAACCATCCCAAAGCAAATTGATGGGTACAATAGTGGGAAAATTAGTGGTTGGCTCTTTCTCCAGAGACCTCTCTATTGAACAAGGCACACCACTGTCGTGCCCCAAAATCTCAACTAGTTTAAAGTGAGACCTTGGCACGTGACTTAACCATCATACCATCCTCTTACAAGCATTTAAGGCAATCAAAAATGAGAACTTGAATTTTTTTTCTCAATTAATAATAAACTGATACTTAAGGCAATCATCCTCATGATTCTTAACCATCAATTCAACCAAACCATAAATTCAAAATCAATTTCATTACAATTTGTTGAACTCAATTTAAATACTACTAAATTAATTTCCCAAATACAGCTAACGATCCAGATTTCATTCTCCCTCGGGATAATCACCTGTTGAATCTTCTTCCTCTATGTATTCTTCCTCTTCCCACGGTCCAGGTGCGCAAATATCGAACCTGAACTCTGTCGAAAATAAAAGTTCTGTTGAGTATTGAAAACACTCAGTGTAAATGAACTCCTAACTAACAATATCATAACCATTAATATAAAGCGTAAATCATGTTTTAACTATACATGAATACATATAAACAAATCAGAGTATGAAAGTATCTTTTCTTTTCAATTCTTACATGTGTTCACTTCTTGTTTTTCTTACTTTTCTTTCTTATCTTATTTATTTTTCCAACTTATCCTTCTTGTCCATGAATACATATAATGTCATGCTTTGTGCAATAACATAAAATAATTTTGTGTCATATATGGGTAGAGACTAACATATACTCTACTTACCGAGATACCAAAACTTACTTTTGCACATTATCTGGTGCATATGACCTAACACATTATCCGGTGCACACGACTTACTTGTGATTACTTGCTTGGCTTATCTTGCCTTGATCTTAGACTTATTGGTATTGGGGCAGTGCAAAACTCAATAATGCATTCATGCTTGTGTACTTATATACTTGTATAAGTACTTGTAATCTTGCTTCTTATCATGCTTGTACATATTCGATATCATGAGTGAGTGTGAGTGAACGATGATAACCCACAGTTAAATCGCACCATAAATTATTGATCAAGGACTCTCAAAGATTCATTATAACGATTAATGCTGCCATGATAATACCCTAAGCCACACAACAATAATTCACAGTTTGATTTAATCAGCATATATCATCCATGCAACATGTACATTATACATCAAATTAACGCATATCATAATTCTCATGGTTGATCAAATTAAAACATGCTCTTTAGGTTTTTCACAATAAAATCAACCAATCAAATTGAAAATCATTCATCCATCCCACCTATATAATTTCATAAATAGGATTTGACAAAAACCCTAATTTCACAACACATCACAATTTTTGCATCATGATCATAAGCATCCCATTAAATCCAACCATCATCCCTTCCTCCATTCTCCATCATACATACACCACAAATTATTCTCTTTCCCCTTGTTGATATACATAATGAAAATCATAAGAAATTATCTATAAAATTATTGGAAATTTTACTTAAAGGATACACATAATATAACATCCATTGATCGATTCCTTTCTTTAGATCTTGATCTTATCATTCTTATTTACATCATGCTTACTCTATTGGTAAAAGGAAATTCATATTTATCTCTCCTGATTGCTTCCATACGATCTATCACTTGCGAAGTGAATAAGGCACGATCTCGATCTTCAAGTCTCTTTTCTTCTTTTCTGATCGAATCCTTGAAATCCTTCGGTTTCTCCCCTTTTGATCTTTTAGAAAATACTATTTCTCTCTTTTAGGTTTAGAAGCCTTTGGAGAATTCAACTCATGAGTTAGAGGGGTATTTATAAAGTTTGGGACTCAAGGGGACTTAAAAAGTCAAAAAAAACCATTAAAGAAAAATCCCCGCTTTGATCGATCGATCACCACTGTGCGGGGATAAATCGCCGCCAAAGGGCGATCGATTGGCCAATTTGTTGATATTTTTTTAAAAAACTCTTTTGCTAATTTTTAATTAGTTTTCTTTTCAAGCAACTTAATTTAAAAAACGAGTTGAATTAAAAATATTAATTGGGTTTCAATATCAATACATTCCACATTAATTTTCATAGAATTAATCGCATTAAAATTAAACACATTTTCTATATAATTTAATAAATAGCACGAATGTCAAGGAAGATAATTTCAGGTCTCTACAACCCCACTATTGGAGCAAGAGTACACACACTATACTCAACACACAACCAAGCCCAACCAATGTCAATGTGTCAAATTCAAAGTTGTATTATACTTTATTTAAATTTCTAATAATTATAAAAAGCTTAGCTTCGACTAAATTTTTATTTATTTATATAAACCCAATATTTTTCCTGATGTGTTCATAAGACTATGGTTTATTGTAACTAAATTACAATGACCAATACTGTCACTTTGAGAGCATGGAGTGTAATAGTGTGCTTAATAATAAGGAACCGAACATATCTATGAGCACACAAATATTTATTGACACACTAAACTTAAAATTACTTCTACACACCATAACTTCTTTTTTCTTTTTATCTCCTGCTGAAAATGCTGGCAACTTAAAAATATAGACTTAGGAATCGTTTTAATTTTTTCAACCTAATCTAACTCTTTATCGGGAGTTAATGAGAAAATCTAATCATTTCGACGCTATACCAAGTCGATTTTTTTCGTAATCTCATCCAAAAACAACTGAATGACTCCTAAATCACGAGAGTGCCCGAGTATAGACAAAGTGGTGCATATTGTGGAAAGTCTCAACTGCATGTCTAGCCATCATTTTCAAGGCTACAACTGAACGAATTATAATCCAACAATATCCAAATCATGGTTGTGGTTATTAGTATTTTTTGCCAAAAATTTAAAAGAAAGAAGTTGGTGTGTGGTGTTTAGAAATAATTTTAAGTTTGGTATCTAATCAGTAAATATTGGAGTGCTTGTTGCAGCACCCAAAGAAAATCATTTCCAAGTTATGGTGTAGGGTGTTTACATGAGGACTTCATCCAAATATGGTAGAAACTATCTTTTAGGCTAACTTCCCTCCTTATGGAAGGGTTCCTAGATATGAACCATCAAATATAACTTCAAAAGGAAATAAGTTATGAGTTTGAGTTTGTGCTAGCTATTATTTTTCATTTTCGTTTTTACCAGTACCCTATAATTTTAATGATCTTTCAGGGTATTTAATAAAACCTTTAGTCCATTTGATATAATTCATTTTCTAGGTTACGATACTACAGAGCTTGAAAAATGGTATAATATACTCTGCTATATGCTCTCCTTCACTGCCCTAAGAAGCATGGTATTGGTGGGAAGAGATTTTATTACTTATTATTATCATATCGGAAACATAATTTTTGAAAATTATTTTAAAAAATTGTATTTTATTTTTTATGCATTATATTTCGTCCTTGTGTAAAGCTTATATTATATGCACAATTCTATGAGCCCTTACAAAATACTTCTAAATATTAAGATTTTTTACAATTTTGTTTTGGTTGAAATGATATCATCATGTAACTAACACACACTCAATAAACACACACACAGCCAGACCTAAGGTAGTAGCTAAGGTGTCGTAAGGGTAACTCAAAGCAACCACTCCAAAAGGGTCTGTCTTAAGGAGGCCCCTTATAAAAACCTACGAAGTCCACTTCCCAAACGATGTGGGACTAAACAAGATTTTTACTTTAACTTTTGGGTATATTGCCTTTGGTACACTTTGTTTTTGTTTAGCCTTTCTCATCGCCTGTAGTTTTTACTTGTCCTTCAAAGATGATTGCTTTATTTTAAATTGTATCATTTGGCTTTCTTTTTATTCAGAGATAATTGCTTCTCTTTCTGTGTTGGCTTCAAGATTTCTTGGGCATTCACATTCTTTGAAGTATCTTGATGAGCCCATCTAAGCACCCATGGTGGGAATGGGATAAGGTAATGACGTAGTTGAAATTTGATATTCTGGTTGCTAGTCTCAACATTCTGTTTCAAATTTTTCATTCATAATCTTTCTTCCACCATGGATGTTCCAGTTACTGGTTGAAGAATGAAAGGCTATTAATGTCAAAGATATGCAATTGACTAGTTGTAAAGTGTTTGTAAAAGTAGCTCAATGATGACACTCTTATCTTTTCCATGATTGACCAAAAGCATGCATAGACTTGACATTATTCCTATTAATATAGTTCATATTGATGGACTAGGGGACTTCAATTTTTCTCTTAATACAAATAATTAATATAATAACTATGAACAAGCATAATAACAACGTTCGGGTTCAAGAACTATTCGACGGGTTTAAGTTAAAAAAAATTGACAAAATTTGGAATAAGTTTGGAAAAATAAAATTAATAATTAATAATTATAAATGCAATTCAGATTATAAGAAATTGGATGTAATTTGAATTGCATTATAATTTACAAATGCAATTCAGATTACACAACCTAATAAAGAAAATGAATACATATGATATGACATGGCTACAAAAGCAATTCAACAATGACATGATGAAAGTATATGAGTTAATGCAAATTATGCAATGACATATATATATGCAAAAATATATGAAGTAATGCATTGACACAAGCAATTAAGCAATGCAATGAAATACATTTAAAGTAAGAGTCATTATTGTGATTTCTAATTTCAGGAAAAATTATTCTAAGTCTAACATTAGTTAGTTAAATTGCAGATCTCTACAAGCAGTCTAGAATGAAAATTCAAATTTGTGACGGGAAGGCAAGAGGTAACAATTCATTTCAGATTTACATAGGATCTTAAAGATTTACATGCAACAATTCATCTCAATTTATTTTAGATTCACCTGCAACAATTCATTTTAGCTAAGGCTATACCTTCCTGAAAGAAGATACTCTTCACAACTCCATAAGAACAGTAGTTCATTTTCCTTAAGTTAACATAGAAGGCAAAAAGATGAATCAAGGACAATAAAATGAGGGTTATTTGAAGAAACCCAAAACCCAGAAAATGAGGGTGTGTTGGACGTCAAAATGATGCTAATTAACCAAAAGGTAAATACAAAGAGAGAGTCTTTGCGTCATGAAAATATAGAGAGAGTTCACTTTTTGGTATTTCTAAATTTACAAAGGATTCCAAAGAAAGAAATTAGTCACTTAATCGTCATTTTAGCATTGGTATTTCTAAATTTGGAGAGTTCTCCACTTCTGCTTGTTGCCTTAAGTTAACGAGGCAAGAAAGCCATTGAGAGCCAAAAAAATCAAAGAAGGTGAGAGACTGAAATATAGAGAGAAGGAGACTCTCTGTGTTGTGAAAATATAGAGAGAGAGAGAAGGATGGAGGGAGGGAATAGAGTTACCAAAGATAAGATGTCTCCGAAATATGTCTTGTCAGAGTGTGTCTTCTTGGGGAGCGTTTTGTCGGAGCTGCAAGCCGAGACTAAGAGGAGAGATGGGGTCTGGGAGTAGAGTCGAGAGAGGAGATGGGGTCTGATGCATTCATGATCTTTCTTCCACGGGATGTTCCAGTTAATGGTTTAAGAATGAAAGGATGTTAGCCTCAAAGATATTGCAATTGACCAAGTGTAAATTGTTTGTGAAAGTAGCCCAATGACGACCTCTTATATTTTCCTTGATTGACCAAAAGCATGCATAGACTTAACAGTATTCCTATTACTGTAGTTCATATTGATGGACTCGGGGACTTCATTTTTAGTCTTAATGAAAATAATTAATAGAATAATTATGAACAAGCATAGTTACAACGTTCGGGTTCAGGAATTATTCGGGGGGAGTTAAGCTTGAAAAAATTTGACAAAATTTGGAATAAATTTGAGAAAATAAAAGTACTAATTATACACACAATTTTGATTATAAGAAGTTGGATGTAATTTAAATTGCATTATAATTTACAAATGCAATTAAGATTACACAACCTAATAAAGAAAATGAATACATATGATATGACATAGCTACAAAAGCAATTCAGCAATGGCATGATGAAAGTATATGAAGTAATGCAAATTATGAAATGACATATTAACAAATACGTAAAAATATATGAGGTAATACAATGACATAAACAATTCAGCAATGCAATGAAATACATTTGAAGTATGAAGTCATTATTGCAATTTCTAATTATTCAGGCAGTTTGGCAAGGCAACTCAAATTAGTGATGAGAAGGCAAGAGACAACAATTCATTTCAGATTTACAGAAGTTCTCAAAGATTTACAGCCAACAATTCTTCTCAATTAATTTTAGATTTACATGTAACAATTCATTTTAACTAATGCTATTCCTTCCAGAAGGAAGATAGTCTCCATGACTCCATAAGAATAGTCGCTCATTTTCCTTAAGTAAACACAGAAGGTAGAAAGCTAAATCAAGGAAAATAAAAAGAGGGTTATATGAAGAATCCCCAAACCCATAAAATGAGGGTGTGTTTGACGTTAAAAAATGATGCTGGCTTACCAAAAGGAAAATACAAAGAGAGATTCTTTGTGTCGTGGAAATACAGAGAGAGTTCTCCACTTTTTGATATTTTTAAATATATAGAGGATTCGAAAGGAAGAAATCCATCACCTAATCATCTTTTTAGCATTGGTATTTCTAAATTTGGAGAGTTCTCCACTTCTCCTTGTTGCTTTAAGTTAACAAGGCAAAAAAATGTAAAGAGGAAAAAAAATAGAGAAAGAAAGATAAACTGAAATACAAAGAGAAGGAGAAACGGAATCATTGTGTCATGAAAATATATATATATATATATAGAGAGAGAGAGAGAGAGAGAGAGGGAGAGAAAGAGAGAAGGATGGAGGGTGGGAGGGAGGGAATAGAAGGAATAGACTGACTTACCAGAGATAAGATGTCTCCAGAGTGTGTCTTGCTGGAGTGTGTCTTTCCGGAGAGCGGCTTGTCGAAGAGCCGCGATTCGAGACTGAGAGGAGAGGTGGGGGTATGGAAGTGGATCTGAGAGAGAAGGTGGGGTCTCGTTCGTTCCCTAACCCCTCTCCCTTTTAGCTTATATATTTTATATAATAAAAATAAGTAAGACAGTTGAACGGTTCCCGAATTGGTGAACAGTTTGACAGTTCGAGAAAAATTACCGATGAAATCGTGAAGCCCTCTAAGCCGAACTATTCGTGAATTGTTCGCAAACTTTTTCACAATGTGAACAAGAGCTCTGGTTGAAAAAAAAACTGGAGCAACCCATTCTTATGCATATTATTTGTCTTGCATTCAGCATGTTACAGAGTATTTCATTCAAGCGAGACTGGTGTTGGCTTGAACGAGAAGTTTTATGCTTGAGAAAATTTGGAATTCCAGTAACTATAAAATCAGACTAAGCCACTCAAGCATCGAGTTTTGTCAACCTCAATCGAGCGAGACCTACCTAGTTCAAGCGAGAACCAGTGAGTCAGAACATTTATTTTGAGATTTAGGTTTCTACCAAGTATATAATGTATTATTCGGTCTAGGGTTTCTCAGAGTATCATTCAACAAAGAGAGAAATTTTTTTGAGAGGATGTGAGGGAATGATCTTTGTATTCTCTTTACTTTTTACTAGTGAAGAAGGCAGCTTCTCTATGGACGTAGCCCATATTGGGTGAACCATTTAAATTCACTGTTATTGTGTGTTTTCTATTTCGTATTTACAGGTTATTTTTGCCACAAATTAATGTCAAAGGCTAGGTTATTAGCAATTACATTAAAAATTTCCAGCACTAAGTTCGAGTTATGAGATTCGACGGGAAAGGCAATTTCAAACTATGATAGAGTAGGGTGAAAGTTCTTCTTATCTGTAAGGTCATAATTTGTATTGGCTTAATTCCAATGTCAAAATAGTGTCAATGTAAGTCTAGTGTCGTTGTTCGTCTGGTTGATGAAGTTCGGTGAAGATGAAGCTCCAAAGACTCAAGTGAAGTACATTCTAGCTTCAAGCTTCGAGCTTCGCTCACACTCTTAGGATGGTAAGTGACCTAGATACCTAACAGTTACCATAGGTGGAATTGACTTAGAAAACCTTTATCATATACCCTAGGTGATTAGATATTGACCCATGTATTTATAATTCCCATTGGATGGTATTTTTAGGAAATTGGATGTTGAGTCAGGGGAGGCTGTGCAAAATAATCAAAATCTGCACAGGGTATTCGAAAGCCCAAGAATGACCAGCTGACCGTTCGAACGGGCATTATAAACTCAAAAACAATAGCCTCTCTGGCCCCCCATTTTTAATCAATTTCATCCAATCCCAGGACCATTTGAACACCCCTCATTGCTGTTCGAACGGACCTCGTATTTTTGGTTTCTAAAAGCATCTGAACTCTATTTTGGCAAGTGCTATTGCCTTGGCTATTTAATTGGTGATCCCTTAGCTCGTTCTAAGGATGTGGTTAGAGAGTTTAGACAATACTATGAAGATTTTAGGGTTCTAAAATCCCCACTTTGTGGATACCCTTAGTTCTCCTCTCTCATGCTTTAGTTGATGCAAGATTGAAGTGCTCTATCTTGGATGTGCATTGGTTGATCTCCATTGTTGTTTGAGATCCCACTGGAGCTATTTTTTATTCTTTCAATTAATTTGAACTCTGTGTGAGTGTTTAGTTGGCGTTCCCAAAATTGTCGAGGACGGAGATCGATCTTTGGATCGTTGTTTGAAACTTTGAGAAGAGTTGGCTGGTGAGGAGACGGAGCTGCGGTTGGAGGGATCGAACGAAGTGTTCATGGTTATTATACAAGATGGAGAATCTGTACCAAGGAATAGTGTTTGGTATCCAGTTGGGTAAGATTTGAGTCTTGTGTTTGATAACTATTCTCATAGTAGATTTTGTGCTGGAATAGGTCCTGTGGTTTTTTCCAGAAGGGTATTCCACATATAACTCTTGTGTGTGGTGGATTGCTTGTCTTCTATATTTTCCGCATTTGTTTACTTTTTTTCCATAAATCTGATTGATAAATGAACTAAATTAAAATTAGTAGACATTGCTAGGAAGACCTATGCACCCCCTAGGTCAAAGGAATCATTGAATAATGATATTTCAACTAGTATCAGAGCAGGTTCACTAACAAGGCTAAACCTGTAGAGCCCCGGACCTTTTCACATTTTATGCATGACACTTTCGTTGCTATTTTGCCTTTAAAGAGGTATAATTAATAAATAAGAAAGAAATTAGAAATTCTGAAATGTCAGAAATGTTCCTTTTCGAAGTACGAACCCAACGCAAGTTGAATCGTCAAAATCGGACGAACGAGTCAAAAGATATGGCCAAAACAGTCTGGACCTGCAGGCAATCGATCGCTCGGTTATGCACTTGAGGACGAGCTCTGGAGAGGCACCGGGCATATGCACTTGAGGATGAGCTCTGGTGAGGCACTGGGCATATACACTTGAGGGCGGGCTCTGGAGAGGCACTAAGGATGTAGCTCGGAAGGCACTAAGGACGTAGCTCGGAAGGCACTAAGGACGTAGCTCTGATAACGTACTCTGATAACGTATACGTTGTGCATCCATTGTGCAACAGACAACGGGTACGTCGTGCAGCAGACAACGTGTACGTTGTACAGCAAACAACGTGTACGTTGTACAGCTCACGACGGGCACGTTGTACATAAGACAACGGACAACGAGCTCGGCACTATTCACAGCACAACGTGTTTGGCACTATTCACAGCTCAACGGGTTCGGCACCCTTCAAAGCACAACGTACTCGGCACTATTCACAGCACAACGTGTTTAGCACTATTCACAGCACAACGTGCTCGGCACTATTCACAGCACAACGTGTTCAGCACTATTCACAGCACAACGTGTTCGGCACTATTCACAGCACAACGTGTTTGGCACTATTCACAACTCAACGTGTTCGGCACTCGTGTTTTTGCAGAAATTTCAGTAAGGGTATTATGGTCTTTTGGTCGGTTCACTCTTACCTTAAGAGTTTAACCCGAGCCTTTAGGGCTCATTCTCAACACTTAGAGGATTTGGGGGATTAGAAGAGAGGAGAAAGGGTTTCCTAAGCTAGGGTTTTGCTTTTGGAGAAGAATCAAAGGGGTTTTGAGACCCTAGATCACTTCAAGTCCGGTTTTTCTCCAAGATCACGGCTCAAGCACTCGTGGAGATCGTTCCCCAAGCTAGGGCAGCACCTCACGGTCGTTTTTGGAAGGGGTTTCTCCCTCATTTCTTCAAGGTCGGTACTTCTTACTACCCTCCTAGTTATAGTTCCTCTTTTCCCTTTATTTCTTTTGATTTTCTTTCATTTACACATGTGCTATGAGATGGATGGTTGTGAATGGTGAATGGAGATGGAATGGGCGATTGGATGCCAAGGGTTGTGTTGTGATGATTAAAATGGGGAGGGCATTGTATCCATAATAAACACACCTTTATGATGTGAGTAAACTCACCTAGAAAAGCATGATTGAGGTTTAAATGAATAATGAATAATGAACACACCATGTTTGATGAAATGCCAAGGTGAATAAAATGAGTTGTAAATTAGGAAATGCATGCCTAATAAATTATGAATATTGCTAGGGCCTATGATAGTGTGTTTTCTTGCTTTCCCTAAATGATATGAATATTACATTGCTCAATCATTGATGTTATATGTGTTGTGAAATTACCCAAATGTCATATTTAAATTTAAATGCAAGTATGTACACGGTTCCCACGAGCACGGCATGCATGACATGATTTATCGAGGTTTTCAAGGACATGGTTAGAGGTGGGACATATCCTACGATATGTTTTACCTCGCTTTTCACAAGAAAACAAGAACCAACATTCCACGAGGGGTCTCCCCTCACTCACAAGTGCATATCATGAAGAAGGGCCTCCCTTCCCTCGCAAGTACATACATATCATGAAGAAGGGTCTCCCTTCCCTCGCAAGTGTATTGCATAAAGAAGGGTCTCCCTTCCCTCTCAAGGCATCTCTCAAGCACATCTCACAAGGATATCTCACAAGTGTATCTCACAAGTTACATGATCACAAGCAAGCACGCATGACATGCATGACATGACACGTACGACACGCTCGACAAGATCAAGTAAGACAAACACGACAAGCTTTCAAGTACGAAAAGATATTTCAAGCCAAGTCAAGTGCACGATGTTTTCAAGAGGTTTTATCGGCTTTCTACGAAATACAAGCATGATTATAAATTGCTTTACTTCCTTGTATGATATGAATTGTTTCCGTCTAACATATATGAATTGCTCCTGATTTATGTATTGCCATTTTTATGCTATAACTATTGGTTAGTATTTGGTACCCGCTGAGTATTCCATGCTCAGCCGTACTTCTTATGTCGGCAGGTTCTGAGGGAGCTGCTGCTCCATTTGATGTTTGTGCTCCTGGTCCATGGGTGGAAGAGGAGTACGTCGAGGAGCCTTTGGAGGAACCTCCCGTAGAGGGTTATCAGTAGGTGGTGTTAGATTCTGAGTGGATTGGCTGTGGGTGAGCATGAGTGATTATATCCATGTATTTTGGCGGGCATGTCCGCACTTTCTTTGTCTTAAACTTGGACCATGTGTATATACTTAGAGGTTGTTAGACTTCCGCTGTGTTTTATAGTTATGTTTCCGCTGTCATCCTCTATTGTATATGCTCTGTGGGTTTTTTGCAGGTTGGTTTGTCAAGCAAGTCATGTAAGCCATGATTAGTCGTCCAAAGTTCACTCTAACTCCTAGGGTGGGTTTTGGGTCGCGACAGAAGTGGTATCAGAGCTTAGGCTTTAGGTCTCTAGGGTCACTTAGAATCTTATACCATGGCTTGACAAGAGCATATGTTAGGAAACAAGTTAGGAAGGAAGTGAGTCGGGAACGAGTCTGGTTCCAAGTTTAAGACTAAACTTTAGTCTTAGTCTAAAATGGTTGCTTTAACCAAGTACGGTCCTAGGTACGCCAGAACACTAAAGTATAAGTATAATGTGATGAATACTCTGATGACTTGATGTGATGTGTATTAGTATTATACAACTAATACAAATTGAATTATTGTGAAATGGCATTGAAATAAACTGTGGTTTCAAGTTAGACTCATGTGGTGTTATTATTCTCAGGACTTTAGTCATGAGACGGAACACACGGGGTCGTGGACCACATACCAGAGCTTCCTCTTCTTCACGGGATGAGGATGAGCAGCCGGACCTCTCTTAGGTCTTAGGCTCTATTGCTGAGACACTCGCCATACTGGCGGCTCGACAGGCTATACCATCATCGGCGGCACCTACTCCACCGCCCGCAGCTCCAGTACATCGTACCGCTGGAGTTGAGGCATTCAGGAGATTGAGGCCTCCACCCTTCCATGGGAGTGTGGACCCTCTTGCTGCGGAGGCATGGATCCTCCAGATGGAGAAGATCTTTGCGGTCCTCTCGCCTACAGAGGAGGATAGAGTAGCATGGGCAGTTTTCATGCTAGAAGGTGAAGCCCACCATTGGTGGTTGTCCGCATTGAGGACGCGAGATTTGACCATGCAGGGTCAACCTTGGACTTGGGAGGAGTTCAAATATACTTTTTACAAGAAGTATTTTCCGATTGGAGCACGGGAAAAGAAAGAGAGAGAATTCATCAACCTTGAGCAAGGTTCGATGTCTGTGGCCGCTTATGAGGCCAAGTTCTCGGAGCTATCACGCTTCGCGACACATATGATTGCCACCAAGGCAATGAAGGCGAGGAGGTTTGAGCAAGGACTCAAGGATGTCATCATGGAGAAAGTATCGGTCTTTAGGCACGCCACTTACGCTGAAGTGGTGGATAAAGCCTTGTTGGTTGAGACCAACTCTGAGGCGGTGTCCAAGAAGAGGGAATTGACGAGAGGCCAATCCAGTAGTTCAGCACCTCTAGAGAGGCGGGCTCGTACCGGCCCTTATCAGTATGCATGGCCAGCACCACCGATGAGGCCATCTTATACGCCTCCAGCTCCACGGCAGTATGTGCCTCAGGCACTGCGACCTCAGGCTCTTCCGGCCCCACGACCTGTTGCACCTCAGAAGATGAGGTATGCTCCACCTCCGGCCCCTCCAACTTATACACACGAGGTCTGCACTTCATGCGACCGAAGGCACCCGGCAGGAGATTGCCGAAGAGCATCGGGTGGATGTTTTCAGTGTGGTCGCCAGGGCCATATGATCAGGGATTACCCCAGTCAGCATTTACCAGGCCAGTCTCAGGGGATTAGGCCACCAACACGCCCAGCAGGATCATATCAGGCGTCATCTCAGACTACCCGGTCTACACCTCAGTCTCGCCAGGTGAACCAGGGGCGAGTTTTTGCCTTAACAGAGGGTGATGCACTTGCATCTGACGATGTAGTGCAAGGTACGCAGTTGTAGCTTATTTAATTATCCGTAAATTAAACTGTTAAGTATTAATTGATTGTGTACGTACTTAGCATGTTATATATGTATATATACCTACATGTATACACTGTTGATGCATGGATTAACTCTGCTAGTTAAAATTTCAAGAACCCTACTAGTCAATGAGTATTTGGCTCGAGTGTTGATTGATACCGGGTCTACTCATTCATTTGTCTCGTCGAGTTTTTCAGAAGGCTTTTCTGTAGAGCCAAGTCAGCTAGAACCGGAGTTAGCCATTTCGACTCCTCTCGGCAAAACAGTATTGGCAGATAAAGTGTATAGAAATAGTGTGGTCCAAGTTGGAAGCCACGAGTTGGCGGTTGATCTCATCGTCCTTGGATTCCAAGACTTTGATGTTATATTGGGAATGGATTGGTTAGCAGCACATCATGGGCATGTAGCTTGCTTTGAGAAAATGGTACTCTTCAAGCCAGTAGAAGGAAAATCATTCCACTTTCGCGGGTTGAAAAGTAGATATATTGCTCGTTTTGCGGCGTTGAGCTTAGCTAACCCCGAGGCAAATGACTCATCGACTATTCCGGTTGTGAGTGAGTTCCTGGATGTATTTCCAGAGGAGTTGCCAGGATTGCCTCCAGACAGGGAGATTGAGTTTGTGATCGAGCCTGCACCAGGCACGCTCCTGTTTTCAGGGCTCCGTATAGAATGGCCCCTATTGAACTCAAAGAGTTAAAGACCCAGTTGGAAGAATTACAAGGTCTTGGTTTCATTCGACCAAGTGTCTCACCGTGGGGTGCCCCGGTGTTGTTTGTTAAGAAGAAAGATGGCTCGATGCGGATGTGCGTCGATTACAGGCAATTGAACAAAGTCACTATAAAGAATAGGTATCCCTTGCCTAGGATTGATGACTTGTTCGATCAGTTGAAGGGAGCGAGATTTTTCTCGAAGATAGACCTTCGATCAGGTTATCACCAGTTGAAGATTAAGGTGGAAGATGTTTCCAAAACTGCTTTCAGGACTCGGTATGGACACTACGAGTTCTTGGTGATGCCTTTTGGACTCACGAACGCGCCGGCAGCCTTTATGGATTTGATGAACCGGGTGTTCCGGCCATATCTTGATAGGTGCGTGATTGTACTTGTTGATGACATTTTGGTCTATTCCCAGACACGGGAAGATTACACACGCGACCTATGCCTTGCTTTGGAAATGCTAAGAGAGCACAAGCTATACGCCAAACTTAGCAAGTGTGAGTTTTGGTTGGAAGAGGTGGCATTCCTAGGCCACGTTGTTTCTGCAGAAGGTATCTCGGTAGATCCAAAGAAGATCGAAGCAATTATGAGTTGGGCGAGGCTCAAGAGTGTTACCGAGATACGCAGCTTTCTTGGGTTGGCAGGCTACTACAGGAGATTCGTATAGGGTTTCTCTAGCCTTGCAGCACTGCTCACTTACCTGACAAGGAAGAACGCCAAGTTTGTATGGAGTGATAAGTGCGAGATCAGTTTCACGGAACTGAAGAAGAGGCTTACTACAGCCCCTGTCCTTACTGTGCCATCTGGACCTTATGGGTATGAGGTGTATAGTGATGCCTCACACGTTGGACTTGGGTGTGTACTCATGCAGCACAAGAAAGTCATTGCCTATGCATTGAGGCAATTGAAGGAGCATGAGAAGAATTACCCCACGCACGACTTAGAGCTTGCCGCAGTCGTGTTTGCACTCAAGATCTGGGGACATTACTTATACGGGGTGGAATTCTATGTGTATACGGACCACAAGAGCCTCAAGTACCTCTTTTCCCAAAAGGAATTGAATCTAAGGCAACGGCGTTGGATGGAATTTTTGAAAGACTATGATTGTACCATTCAATACCACCCGGGTAAAGCAAATGTAGTGGCTGATGCTTTGAGTAGAAGACCTCCGGGGTTATTAGCATGCATGTTAGTGCAGAAATGGAAGCTACTTGAAGACTTGGCAAATCTGGACATTAGTGTGAATGACTCTGTTCGTAGTCCTATCTTGGCAAATGTCACGGTTCGGCCATACATTATAGATTTGATCCAAGAATACCAAGCCACGGATGCTGAATTGTTGGCTTATCGGGACAAGGAAGTTGGTAAGGGTAGTGAGGACTTCTCTCTCACTAGTCGGGGTGCTATCACATTCAAGGGAAGGTTGTGCGTCCCAGCCAATGCAGATCTTCGAAGAGAGATTTTGGATGAAGCACACCGTTCGAAGTACACAGTGCATCCAGGGGGTACAAAGATGTACCGGAACCTCAAGAGTCACTTTTGGTGGCGGAATATGAAGAGGGAGGTTGCGGAATATGTAGCACGGTGCTTGGTGTGTCAACAGGTAAAAGCAGAACACATGCGGCCCGCAGGTCTATTACAGTCCCTTCCGATTCCTGAGTGGAAATGGGAGAACAGATCCATGGATTTCATAGTTGGCTTGCCAAAGACGGCAAGGGGCTCAGATGCGATATGGGTAGTAGTGGATCGTTTGACGAAGTCCGCTCACTTCTTACCTTACCGAACTACTTTCAACTCTAGTCAGTTAGCCGCTTTGTACATCAAGGAAGTGGTGAGGTTACACGGAGTGCCCGTTAGTATTGTGTCAGATCGGGATCCAAGATTCACATCACGATTCTGGAAAAGCTTCCAGGAGGCTATGGGTTCCCGACTTGATTTCAGCACCGCTTTTCATCCACAGACGGATGGACAAACCGAGAGAGTGAACCAAGTCATTGAAGACATGCTTCGGGCTTGTATGTTGGATTTCAGAGGCAGTTGGGAAGAGCACTTGCCTTTGGTTGAATTCGCCTATAATAACAGCTATCAGGCGAGTATCCAAATGGCACCATTTGAGGCCTTGTATGGGCGAAGTTGTAGGTCTCCTCTCTATTGGGATGAGGTAGGAGAAAGGAAAGTACTTGGTCCGGAGTTGATTGAGCAAACTGCAGGCACAGTTAAGATCATTCGGGATCGATTGAAAGCCGCTCACGATCGCCAGAAAAGTTATGCGGACACGCGCCGTAGGGACTTGGAATTTCAAGTAAGGGATCAAGTTTTTGTGAAAGTATCTCCTAGCAAAGGGATCATGAGATTTGGAAAGCAAGGCAAGCTCAGTCCTTGGTATGTTGGGCCTTTTGAGATTATCACACGAGTTGGTGAGGTTGCTTACAGGGTAGCTCTCCCACCTCACATGGCCGTAGTTCACAACGTCTTCCATGTGTCTATGCTTCGGAAGTACATTGTGGATCCTTCGCATGTCATAGACTTGGAACCGTTGGAGATTCGAGAGGACCTCACCTTGATTGAAAAGCCGGTTCAGATTTTGGATCGAAGAGATCAGGTGCTTCGCAACAAGACAATCCCTTTGGTTCTTGTGCAATGGCAACACCATGCTCGGGAAGAAGCTACATGGGAGCGTGAAGCCGAAGTCAAAGCAAAGTACCCAGAATTAATTGAATGAGTTTTTGTATAAGTTTGTATATGACTTGTAATTTTCTTTTTGGTTTGTAATGCAAGTAGCGCCTAAATTTCGAGGATGAAATTTTTGTAAGGGGGGGAGGATGTAGATTCCCGGACCTTTTCACATTTTATGCATGACACTTTCGTTGCCATTTTTCCTTTAAAGAGGTATAATTAATAAATAAGGAAGAAATTGGAAATTCTGAAACTTCAGAAATGTTCCTTTTCGAAGTACGAACCCAACGCAAGTTGAATCGTCAAAATCGGACGAACGAGTAAAAAGATATGGCCAAAACAGTCTGGACCTGCAGGCAATCGATCGCTTGGTTATGCACTTGAGGACAAGCTCTGGAGAGGCACTGGGCATATGCACTTGAGGACGAGCTTTGGTGAGGCACTGGGCATATACACTTGAGGGCGGGCTCTGGAGAGGCACTAAGGACGTAGCTCGGAAGGCACTAAGGACATAGCTCTGATAATGTAGCTCTAGCTCTGATAACGTATACGTTGTGCATCCGTTGTGCAACAGACAACGGGTACGTCGTGCAGCAGACAACGTGTACGTTGTACAGCAAACAACGTGTACGTTGTACAGCTCACGACGGGCACGTTGTATATAAGACAACGGACAACGAGCTCAGCACTATTCACAGCACAACGTGTTTGGCACTATTCACAGCTCAAACAGGTTCGTCACCCTTCACAGCACAACGTACTCGGCACTATTCACAGCACAACGTGTTCAGCACTATTCACAGCACAACGTGCTCGGCACTATTCACAGCACAACGTGTTCAGCACTATTCACAGCACAACGTGTTCGGCACTATTCACAGCACAACGTGTTCGGCACTATTCACAGCACAACGTGTTCGGCACTATTCACAGCACAACGTGTTTGGCACTATTCACAGCTCAACGTGTTCGGCACTCGTGTTTTTGCAAAAATTTCAGTAAGGGTATTATGGTCTTTTGGTCGTTCACCTCTTACCTTACGATTTAACCCTAGCCCTTTAGGCTCCTTTCCAACACTTAGATATTTGGGGGGATTAGAAGAGAGGAGAAAGGGTTTCCTAAGACTGTGTGTTCGTCTTCCCCCCCCCCCTTAATGGAAAGGGCTACCTCTAGGATAATGTGAAAGTCACTATTGGATGCAAACAGTGTGAAATGGCTACCTATGCGGACAATAGTTATCTATCCAGGTCGCTGGTGTGAAAGCCTCTATTACCAATAACTAAGGCAACCTACCCAATCAGTGTGAAAGCCGTCATTGTAAGAAGAATTTGAAAAAGCCAAGGAAAGAATTCCAAAATATGGCTAAGTTTGTCATGAAAAGAAAAGAAAAGACAAATTGCATCAAAGATGAACAAGGGTGAAAATTATCACATGTTTAACAAATGCAAAATTTAGGATTTAACAGGTTTGACGTATAGTGTATGAGTCACCTTGAGTCCCTGAAATGCAATAATGTCTTAACCTTAACCATGGGTTGAAACCTCCAAAAAAGTCAAGTCAGAAACCTCACTACACACACTATGCTTCAAAGTGAAACTTCTCGCTAAATGTGTATTGGTTGTTGTGTTTGTATTTGATAGCCCATGTGTCAAGTATAGGTGGACATATCTTCATTTAGTCAAAACTGAATGATATTAAATCTTGGGTGAACAATCTTTTGGCTTCTTGGAAAGTGCTTCATACATATGAGATTGTAATATGGCTAATGCAAGCCTGTTTTCAAGGAGAGTTTCTATTTTTGACTGATTTGGAATTGAACTTAATTATGTTGTGCAAATAAATATTGATTTCAAATTTTCTTGAATTAAGGGGGAGTTGTATATTTCAGAACTTGGTATATCTTGCATGATTTCAGGCTCAAAATTGCATTTGGGAGTTCATTTTTGTCGCGCCCCAAAACCCACCCTAAGAGTTAGAGTGAACTTTGGACGACTAATCATGACTTGCTTGACAACTAACCTGCAAAACCCACAGAGCATATACGATAGAGGACAAAACAGCGGAAACATGCTCTAACATGGCATAGCGGAAGTCTACCAAACCTCTATGTATATACATAATCAATCCAAGTTTACACAAAAAGAATCCAAAAGAAAGTGCGGACATGCCCGCCCAAATACATAAATCTGACTCTCGTTTCACCCACAGCTAAACCACTCAGAATCTACAACCACCTATTGGTAACCCTCTACTGGAGGTTCCTCCAAAGGCTCCTCGACATACTCCTCTTCCACCCATGGACCAGGAGCACAAACATCAAATGGAGTAGCAGCTCCCTCAGAACCTGCCGACATAAAAAGTACGGCTGAGCATGGAATACTCAGCGGGTACTGAATACTAACCAACAATTATAGCATAAACATGGCAATACATAATCAGGAGAAATTCATATTTGTCACACGGAAACAATTTATATCATACAAGGAAGTAAAGCAGTTTACAATCAAGCTTGAAACTCGTAGAAAACCGATAAATCCTCTTGAAAACATCGTGCACCTGACTTGACTTGAAATATCTTTTCGTACGTAAAAGCTTGTCTTGTCTATCTTGCTTGATTCTTGTATGTCATGTCATGTCATGCATGCTTGCTTGTGATCATGTAACTTGTGAGATGCACTTGTGAGATGCCTTGAGAGGGAAGGGAGACCCTTCTTTATGCAATGCACTTGCGAGGGAAGGGAGACCCTTCTTTATGATATGTATGCACTTGCGAGGGAAGGGAGACCCTTCTTCATGATATGCACTTGTGAGTGAGGGGAGACCCCTCGTGGAATGTTGGTTCTTGTCTTCTTGTGAAAAGCGAGATAAAACATATCGTAGGATATGTCCCACCCCTAACCATGTTCTTGAAAACCTCGATAAATCATGCCATGCATGCCGTGCTCGTGGGAACCGTGTACATACTTGCATTCAAATTTAAAGATGACATTTGGGTAATTTCACAACACATATAGCATCAAAGATTGAGTAATGTAATATTCATAGCATTATGGGAAAGCAGGAAACACACTATCATAGTCCCTAGCAATATTCATAATTTATTAGGCATGCATTTCCAGATTTTCAGCTCACTGTGTTCACCTTGGCATTTCATCAAACATGGTATGTTCATTATGGATTTATCCTACAACATGCTTTTCTAGATGGGTTTTACTCAAATCATACATGTACGTTCATTATTAGAACAATGCCCTTCCCCATTTGTTCATCACACACAACCATTGGCATCCAATCGCCCACCCTATCTCCATTCACCATTCACCATTTACCATTTACTATTTACCATTCATCCATCTCATAGCACATGTGTAAATGAAAGAAAATGAAGAGGAAATAAGGGGAAAGAGGAACTATAACTAGGAGGGTAGTAAAAAGTACCGACCCTGAAGAAATGAGGAAGAAACCCCTTTCCAAAACGACTGTGTAGCTGCTGCCCTAGTTTGAGGAGATGCTCCTCACGAGTTTGTGCCTTGATCTTGAAGAAAAATGGGCTGGAGGTTGATCTAGGGTTTCAAAACCCTTTGATTTCTCTCCAAAATGGAAACCCTAGGTTGGAATCGCCTTCTCCCCTTTCTCCTATTCTCTCAAACTTTCTAAGTGTCGAATGAAGCCCTAAAGGCTCGGGTTAAACTCTTAAGGTAAGAGTGAACTGACCAAAAGACCGTAATACCCTTACTGGGATTTCTGCAATGACGCGAGGACCGTGAATAGTGCTGAACACATTGTGCTGTGAATAGTGCCAACTCGTGGTGCTGTGAATAGTGCCAACTCGTGGTGCCATGAATAGTGCCAACTCGTGGTGGCGTGAATAGTGCCAACTCGTGGTGCTGTGAATAGTGCCAACTCGTGGTGGCTGTGAATAGTGCCAACTCGTGGTGGCGTGAATAGTGCCAACTCGTGGTGCCATGAATAGTGCTAACTCGTGGTGGCGTGAATAGTGCCAACTCGTGGTGGCGTGAATAGTGCCAACTCGTGGTGGCGTGAATAGTGCAACTCGTGGTGGCGTGAATAGTGCCAACTCGTGGTGCCATGAATAGTGCCAACTCGTGGTGGCGTGAATAGTGCAACTCGTGGTGGCGTGAATAGTGCCAACTCGTGGTGGCGTGAATAGTGCAACTCGTGGTGCCATGAATAGTGCCAACTCGTGGTGGCGTGAATAGTGCAACTCGTGGTGCCATGAATAGTGCCAACTCGTGGTGGCGTGAATAGTGCCAACTCGTGGTGGCGTGAATAGTGCAACTCGTGGTGGCGTGAATAGTGCCAACTCGTGGTGGCGTGAATAGTGCCAACTCGTGGTGGCGTTGTCAAGGGTGACGAACCCGTTGTCACGTCGTCTCATGTACAGCGTGCCCGTGGTGAGTTGTACAACGTGCCCGTGGTGAGTTGTACAACGTACCCGTGGTGAGCTGTACAACGGATGCGCACAGTATACGTTTTCCTACAGGTACAGACTGTTTTGGCCATATCTTTTGACTCGTTCGTCCGATTTTGACGATTCAACTTGCGTTGTGTTCGTACTTCGAAGAGGAACAATTCTGGCATTTCGAAATTTCCAAATTCTTTCTCATTTATTAATCATACCTCTTAAAAAGGCAAGATGACAACGAAAGTGTCATGTATTAAGCATGAAAAAGTCTGGGGCTCTACATCCTCCCCTCCTTACAAAAATTTCGTCCTCGAAATTCAGACACTACTTGCATTACAATTCAAAAAGAACATTACATGTCATATACAGACTTCACACAGAAACTCATTCAAGTAATTCTGGGTACTTTGCTTTGACTTCGGCTTCACGCTCCCATGTAGCTTCTTCCCGAGCATGGTGTTGCCATTGCACAAGAATCAAAGGGATTGTCTTGTTGCGAAGCACTTGATTCCTTCGATCTAAAATCTGGACTGGCTTTTCAATCAAGGTGAGGTCCTCTCGAATCTCCAACTGTTCCAAGTCTATGACATGCGAAGGATCCGCAAGATACTTCCGAAGCATGGACACATGGAAGACGTTATGAACTGCAGCCATGTGAGGTGGAAGAGCTACTCGATAAGCAACTTCACCAACCCGTGTGATAATCTCAAAAGGCCCAACATACCGAGGACTGAGCTTGCCTCGCTTCCCAAATCTCATGATCCCTTTGCTAGGAGATACTTTCACAAAAACTTGATCCCCTACTTGAAATTCCAAGTCCCTACGGCGTGTGTCCGCATAACTTTTCTGGCGATCTTGAGCGGCTTTCAATCGATCCCGGATGATCTTAACTGTGTTTGCAGTTTGCTCAATCAACTCCGGACCAAGCACTTTCCTTTCTCCTACCTCATCCCAATAGAGAGGAGACCTACAACTTCGCCCATACAAGGCCTCAAATGGTGCCATTTGAATACTTGCCTGATAGCTGTTATTATAAGCGAATTCAACCAGAGGCAAGTGCTCTTCCCAACTGCCTCTGAAATCTAACATACAAGCTCGAAGCATGTCTTCAATGACTTGGTTCACTCTCTCGGTTTGTCCATCCGTTTGTGGATGAAAGGCGGTGCTGAAATCAAGTTGGGAACCCATAGCCTCTTGGAAACTTTTCCAAAATCTTGACGTGAATCTTGGATCCCGATCTGACACAATACTGACTGGCACCCCATGTAGTCTAACTACTTCCTTGATATATAGTGCAGCCAACTGACTAGAGTTGAAGGTAGTACGGTAGGGTAAGAAATGAGCGGACTTTGTCAAACGATCCACTACTACCCATATCGCATCTGAGCCCCTTGCCGTCTTTGGCAAGCCAACTATGAAATCCATGGATATGTTCTCCCATTTCCACTCGGGAATAGGAAGGGAATGCAATAGACCGGCGGGTCGCATGTGTTCTGCTTTCACTTGTTGACACACCAAGCACCGTGCTACATATTCCGCAACATCCCTCTTCATATTCCGCCACCAAAAGTGACTCTTGAGGTTCCGGTACATCTTTGTACCCCCTGGATGCACTGTGTACTTCGAACGATGTGCCTCATCCATGATCTCTCGTCGAAGATCTGCGTTGGCCGGAACACACAACCTTCCTTTGAATGTGATAGCACCCCGACTAGTGAGAGAGAAGTCCTCACTACCCTTAGCAACTTCCTTGTCCCGATAAGCCGACAATTCAGCATCCATGTCTTGATATTCTTGGATCAAATCTATAATGTACGGCCGAACCGTAACATTTGCCAAGGTAGGACCACGGACAGAGTCATTCACACTGATGTCCAGATTTGCCAAATCTTGTAGTAGCTTCCATTCTTGAACCAACATATGTGCTAACAACCCTTGAGGTCTTCTACTCAAAGCATCTGCCACTACATTTGCTTTACCCGAGTGGTATTAAATGGTACAATCATAGTCTTTCAAAAATTCCATCCAACGCCGTTGCCTTAGATTCAGCTCCTTTTGGGAAAAGAGATACTTGAGACTCTTGTGATCAGTGAACACATAGAACTCTACCCCATAAAGGTAATGACGCCAAATCTTAAGTGCAAACACGACCGCCGCAAGCTCCAAGTCGTGCGTGGGATAATTCTTCTCATGCTCCTTCAATTGCCTTGATGCATAGGCAATGACTTTCTTGTGTTGCATAAGCACACATCCAAGTCCAACGTGTGAGGCATCACTGTACACCTCATACCCAAGAGGTCCGGATGGCACTGTAAGGACAGGAGCTGTAGTAAGCCTCTTCTTCAGTTCCGTGAAACTGATCTCGCACTTATCACTCCATACAAACTTGGCATTCTTCCTTGTCAGGTAAGTAAGCGGTGCGGCAAGGCTAGAGAAACCCTCTACGAATCTCCTGTAGTAGCCTGCCAACCCAAGAAAGCTGCGTATCTCGGTAACACTCTTGGGCCTCGCCCAACTCATAACTGCTTCGATCTTCTTCGGATCCACCGAGATACCTTCTGCAGAAACCACGTGGCCTAGGAATGCCACCTCTTCCAACCAAAACTCACACTTGCTAAGTTTGGCGTATAGCTTGTGTTCTCTTAGCGTTTCCAAAGCAAGGCATAGGTCGCGTGTGTGATCTTCCCGTGTCTGGGAATAGACCAAGATGTCATCAACAAATACAATCACGCACCTATCAAGATATGGCCGGAACACCCGGTTCATCAAATCCATAAAGGCTGCCGGTGCGTTCGTGAGTCCAAAAGGCATCACCAAGAACTCGTAGTGCCCATACCGAGTCCTGAAAGCAGTTTTGGGAACATCTTCCACCTTAATCTTCAACTGGTGATAACCCGATCGAAGATCTATCTTCGAGAAAAATCTCGCTCCCTTCAACTGATCGAACAAGTCATCAATCCTAGGCAAGGGATACCTATTCTTTATGGTGACTTTGTTCAATTGTCGGTAATCGACACACATCCGCATCGAGCCATCTTTCTTCTTAACAAACAACACCGGGGCAGCCCACGGTGAGACACTTGGTCGAATGAAACCAAGGCCTTGTAATTCCTCCAACTGAGTCTTCAACTCCTTAAGTTCAATAGGGGCCATTCTATATGGAGCTCTGAAAACAGGAGCTGTGCCTGGTGCAAGCTCGATCACAAACTGAATCTCCCTATCTGGAGGCAATCCTGGAAACTCTTCTGGAAATACATCCAGGAATTCACTCACAACCGGAATAGTCGATGAGTCCCTTGCTTCAGGGTTAGCTAAGCTCAACGCCGCAAAGCGGGCAATGTCTCTACTTCTCAACCCTCGAAAGTGAAATGGTTTTCCTTCTACCGGCTTGAAGAGTACCATTTTCTCAAAGCAAGCTACATGCCCATGATGTGCTGCTAACCAATCCATTCCCAATATAACATCAAAGTCTTGGAATCCAAGAACGATGAGATCAACCGCCAACTCGTGGCTCCCAACTTGGACCACACTATCTCCATACACTTTATCTGCCAATACTGTTTTGCTGAGAGGAGTCGAAATGGCTAACTCCAGTTCTAGCTGACTTGGCTCTACAGAAAAGCCTTCTGAAAAACTCGGCGAGACAAATGAATGAGTAGACCCGGTATCAATCAACACTCGAGCCAAACACTCATTGACTAGTAGGGCTCCTGAAATTTTAGCTAGTTACGTCAATTCAAGCATCAACAGTGTATACACATAGGTATATACATATATAGCATACCAAGTATGTACACATGGGATAAAACATAACATAACCATCACGAATAAGGAAAATAACTCCAAACGCGTACCTTGCACCACATCGTCAGATGCAAGTGCATCACCCTCTGTCAAGGCAAAAACTCGCCCCTGGTTCGCCTGGCGAGACTGTGGTGTAGACCGGGTAGTCTGAGATGACGCCTGATATGATCCTGCTGGGCGTGCTGGTGGACTAATCCCCTGAGACTGGCCTGATAAATGCCGACTGGGGCAATCCCTGATCATGTGGCCCTGGTGACCGCAATGATAACATCCACCAGATGCTCTTCGACAATCTCCTGCCGGATGCCTTTTACCGCATGAAGTGCAGACCTCGTGTGTATAAGTCGGAGGGGCTGGAAGCGGAGCATACCTCATCGTCTGAGGTGCAACAGGCCGTGGGGCTGGAAGAGCCTGAGGTCTCGGTGCCTGAGGCACATACTGCCGTGGAGCTGGAGGCGCATAAGAAGGCCTCATCGATGGTGCTGGCCACGCATACTGATAACGAGTCCGCCTCTCTGGAGGTGCTGAACTACTAGCTTGGCCTCTCGCCCACTCCCTCTTCTTGGACACTGTCTCCGAATTGGCCTCGACCAATAAGGCCTTGTCTACTACCTCAGGGTAGGTAGTATGCCTGAAAACGGACACCTTCTCCATAATCACATCCTTGAGCCCTTGCTCAAATCTCCTCGCCTTCATTGCCTCAGTAGCAACCATATGAGGCGCAAATCTCGACAACTCCGAGAACTTGGCCTCGTATTGTGCAACCGACATCAAACCTTGCTCAAGGTTGATGAATTCTCTCTCTTTCTTTTCCCGTGCTCCAATCGGAAAATAATTTTTGTAAAAAGTATCCTTGAACTCCTCCCAAGTCCAAGGTAGACCCTGCATGGTCAAATCTCTCGTCCTCAGTGCGGACAACCACCAATGGTGGGCTTTGCCTTCTAGCATGAAAGCTGCCCAAGCTACCCTCTCCTCCTCTGTAGGTGAGAGGACCGTAAGGATCTTCTCCATCTGGAGGATCCATGCCTCCGCAGCAAGAGGGTCCACACTCCCATGGAATGGTGGAGGCCTCAATCTCCTGAATACCTCAACTCCAGCGGTACGATGTACTGGAGCTGCGGGCGGTGGAGTAGGTGCCGCCGATGATGGTATAGCCTGCCGAGCCGCCAGTATGGCGAGTGTCTCAGCAATAGAGCCTAAGACTCGAGAGAGGTCCGGCTGCTCATCCTCATCCCGTGAAGAAGAGGAAGCTCTGGTATGTGGTCCACGACCCCGTGTGTTCCGTCTCATGACTCAAGTCCTAAGAATAATAACACCACATGAGTCTAACTTTAAACCACAGTTTACTTCAATGCCATTTCACAATAATCCAATTTGTATTAGTTGTATAATACTAATATACATCGCATTAAGTCATCAGAGTATTTATAATATTATACTTTGGTGTTCTAGCGTTCCTAAGGCTCGTACTTGGTTGAAACAATCATTTTGACTAAGACTAAAGTTTAGTCTTACACTTGGATCAAGACTCTCTTCCGACTTACTTTCTTCCTAACTTGTTTCCTGACATATGCTCTTGTCAAGCCGTGGTATAAGATTCTAAGTGACCCTAGAGACCTAAAGCCTAAGCTCTGATACCACTTCTGTCGCGCCCCAAAACCCACCCTAAGAGTTAGAGTGAACTTTGGACGACTAATCATGACTTGCTTGACAACTAACCTGTAAAACCCACAGAGCATATACGATAGAGGACAAAACAGCGGAAACATGCTCTAACATGGCATAGCGGAAGTCTACCAAACCTCTATGTATATAAATAATCAATCCAAGTTTACACAAAAAGAATCCAAAAGAAAGTGCGGACATGCCCGCCCAAATACATAAATCTGACTCTCGTCTCACCCACAGCTAAACCACTCAGAATCTACAACCACCTATTGGTAACCCTCTACTGGAGGTTCCTCCAAAGGCTCCTCGACATACTCCTCTTCCACCCATGGACCAGGAGCACAAACATCAAATGGAGTAGCAGCTCCCTCAGAACCTGCCGACATAAGAAGTACGGCTGAGCATGGAATACTCAGCGGGTACTGAATACTAACCAACAATTATAGCATAAACATGGCAATACATAATCAGGAGAAATTCATATTTGTCACACGGAAACAATTTATATCATACAAGGAAGTAAAGCAGTTTACAATCATGCTTGAAACTCGTAGAAAACCGATAAATCCTCTTGAAAACATCGTGCACCTGACTTGACTTGAAATATCTTTTCGTACGTAAAAGCTTGTCTTGTCTATCTTGCTTGATTCTTGTATGTCATGTCATGTCATGCATGCTTGCTTGTGATCATGTAACTTGTGAGATGCACTTGTGAGATGCCTTGAGAGGGAAGGGAGACCCTTCTTTATGCAATGCACTTGCGAGGGAAGGGAGACCCTTCTTTATGATATGTATGCACTTGCGAGGGAAGGGAGACCCTTCTTCATGATATGCACTTGTGAGTGAGGGGAGACCCCTCGTGGAATGTTGGTTCTTGTCTTCTTGTGAAAAGCGAGATAAAACATATCGTAGGATATGTCCCACCTCTAACCATGTTCTTGAAAACCTCGATAAATCATGCCATGCATGCCGTGCTCGTGGGAACCGTGTACATACTTGCATTCAAATTTAAAGATGACATTTGGGTAATTTCACAACACATATAGCATCAAAGATTGAGTAATGTAATATTCATAGCATTATGGGAAAGCAGGAAACACACTATCATAGTCCCTAGCAATATTCATAATTTATTAGGCATGCATTTCCAGATTTTCAGCTCACTGTGTTCACCTTGGCATTTCATCAAACATGGTATGTTCATTATGGATTTATCCTACAACATGCTTTTCTAGATGGGTTTTACTCAAATCATACATGTACGTTCATTATTAGAACAATGCCCTTCCCCATTTGTTCATCACACACAACCATTGGCATCCAATCGCCCACCCCATCTCCATTCACCATTCACCATTTACTATTTACTATTTACCATTCATCCATCTCATAGCACATGTGTAAATGAAAGAAAATGAAGAGGAAATAAGGGGAAAGAGGAACTATAACTAGGAGGGTAGTAAAAAGTACCGACCCTGAAGAAATGAGGAAGAAACCCCTTTCCAAAACGACTGTGTAGCTGCTGCCCTAGTTTGAGGAGATGCTCCTCACGAGTTTGTGCCTTGATCTTGAAGAAAAATGGGCTGGAGGTTGATCTAGGGTTTCAAAACCCTTTGATTTCTCTCCAAAATGGAAACCCTAGGTTGGAATCGCCTTCTCCCCTTTCTCCTATTCTCTCAAACTTTCTAAGTGTCGAATGAAGCCCTAAAGGCTCGGGTTAAACTCTTAAGGTAAGAGTGAACTGACCAAAAGACCGTAATACCCTTACTGGGATTTCTGCAATGACGCGAGGACCGTGAATAGTGCTGAACACATTGTGCTGTGAATAGTGCCAACTCGTGGTGCTGTGAATAGTGCCAACTCGTGGTGCCATGAATAGTGCCAACTCGTGGTGGCGTGAATAGTGCCAACTCGTGGTGCTGTGAATAGTGCCAACTCGTGGTGGCTGTGAATAGTGCCAACTCGTGGTGGCGTGAATAGTGCCAACTCGTGGTGCCATGAATAGTGCTAACTCGTGGTGGCGTGAATAGTGCAACTCGTGGTGGCGTGAATAGTGCCAACTCGTGGTGGCGTGAATAGTGCAACTCGTGGTGCCATGAATAGTGCCAACTCGTGGTGGCGTGAATAGTGCAACTCGTGGTGGCGTGAATAGTGCCAACTCGTGGTGGCGTGAATAGTGCAACTCGTGGTGCCATGAATAGTGCCAACTCGTGGTGGCGTGAATAGTGCAACTCGTGGTGCCATGAATAGTGCCAACTCGTGGTGGCGTGAATAGTGCCAACTCGTGGTGGCGTGAATAGTGCAACTCGTGGTGGCGTGAATAGTGCCAACTCGTGGTGGCGTGAATAGTGCCAACTCGTGGTGGCGTTGTCAAGGGTGACGAACCCGTTGTCACGTCGTCTCATGTACAGCGTGCCCGTGGTGAGTTGTACAACGTGCCCGTGGTGAGTTGTACAACGTACCCGTGGTGAGCTGTACAACGGATGCGCACAGTATACGTTTTCCTACAGGTACAGACTGTTTTGGCCATATCTTTTGACTCGTTCGTCCGATTTTGACGATTCAACTTGCGTTGTGTTCGTACTTCGTAGAGGAACAATTCTGGCATTTCGAAATTTCCAAATTCTTCCTCATTTATTAATCATACCTCTTAAAAAGGCAAGATGACAACGAAAGTGTCATGTATTAAGCATGAAAAAGTCTGGGGCTCTACAATTTTAATCTCTATGGGAGTCTTTATGTGTCCTTAGAGAGGGGGACAGTCATTTAAAAAATGAAAAATTAGAATCTGTGAAGTTTTTCCTATTCAGGCATTTGAATGGATGGCAATCCGTTTTCTGCCGTTCGAACGGCCATAATGGGCATTCGAACGGCCTGCGTGGCTTATGTATAAAACCCCCGGTATACCCCCATTTACTCTCACTCATTCGAATGCACTCCAAACTGAAGCTAGGGCTCCGATATTTTCTCTCCATTTTGAGGTAATCCATTGTTCCATTCTTGAAATTTCCTTTCATTACTTGAAATTTCTAATTCCTCATCATGTTTTCCCTTGTTCCCATATGGATCTTGGTTCTTCTAATGGCAATCTCATCACGGAGAAAGAATGCCGACAAATCACCTTCCTCATCACTCTCCTCATTACAATCCTCCGAATCTGACTCGAAGAATGAGAGTGACTCCTATTCTGGACCTCCTCCCACTCGAGGTCTGAGGATTGTGATTGAGGAACATTCAGCCCCTCAGACTACTAGGGCTAGATCAAATGCTCCCATAGGAAAAGGGAAGGCAGCCCCTAAGCCTAAAGCCCCATCAAAGGTCGCTCCCAAGAAAAATGCAAAAAGGGCTAAAGTGAGCCAAGCATATCCCTCTTTCGAAGGCCATCGGTTTAGATCCCCTACTGCAGCCTATAGATTTCAACACTACTTTAAAAACTATGCTGTAACTCTTGAGAGATCAATCTGCCTTCATGACTTTACCCACACGGATCTTCCTCGTATTATCCAATCAAGAGGGTGGCAGGGAGTTCTTGTTCTATCAGGGCAATGCCCTTTAATCTTGATTTGGGAATTCTATTCGACTTTAGAAAAGGATAACCTAGTTCACATGACCTTCAGTACTGAGGTCAGAGGCATCCTTATTGAGGTTACTCTTGGTTTCATTGCCGGACTTTTATCCATTCCTCAGGTTCCCGATGCTTATTTTCCATATCACTATAGGACCGATCCCCATGGCCATCATATGGATGAGATTGCTACCATGATTTGTGGCTCTCAGACTGAATGACCTGCTACTCATTTGTTGCAGAGTAAGTTGACCCCTAATGCTTGGATCCTACATTTCTTTATGTGTTCTAACCTCCATCCTAGAGGTCATACCAATGACACCAGTTCTAATCGAGCCCAATTTCTCCATGCCTTGCTCACTGATGGGCCTATTGATCTTGCTTCTAATATTATTGAGTTGATGATCCATGCATCCTGCCTTAGTACTGGCACTAGAGGATTGCCTTTTGGCATCTTGATCCGAGGTAGTCTTGCCTCTCATGGCATCCACCATTCAGTTGATGACTTGGTGGGTACTTCTAAAGGTCCTCTCACTGCGAAGGCCTACACCAGTAGTCTAGGTCATGCTGCTGATCGTAATTCACCACCACCCAAGGATGGACCTGCTCAGCCTCCTCCTGATCCACTGACTACCATGGATATGTTCGCTGCTCAGATGGCCCAACTAGTTGCAAGCCCGACTGCTTTCATTGATGAGACTCGAGCATCTCAGGCTACTTTTATACCATGATGGAGACTCAGTTCTCTACCTTTGCTGTTGAGACCAGATGTCACTTCCGATATCTCACCACCACTATAACAGATATAAGGACAGACTTTGAGTGCTTTAGAGCGAATTATGCACATCAGGATGCTGCTGATGGCACTCCGAGCAATGGTGGAGATGGTGTTGATCCAACTGCTGCTACTTAGATTATTTCTTGTGGATGTTTTGTTTTCTTTTTTGGACATTTTGGGATGTGTATTGGCTTGGACCATGAGTACTACTTGTCTGGATCAGGTTCTATCACTCTATGTTTTATGGATTTGGATTGTTTGGATTGTGTTTTCCATGATATATCTGTGGCTTATGATGAATGACTAAGTCTTTAGTCATATTTTTTTTCTGGAAATACTTCCTGATGCTATCTAGCTTTGGTGATATTGTCATATCTTGTTTGATAGCATGTCTTGAATAGATGTACTTTTATAACTGATATTTAAATCTTTTGAGCGATATTGATATATTCCCTCACTTCTTGATTGATTATGTGATGCTTTGGCATTCGTGTCAAAAATGGGGAGAAATATTGAAGTACTCCATTGGTTGGTTTTAATATCTGTTCACTATTGTTTTGTATTTCTCATGCTTCACTTGGTTGTGTGTTTTAGCATGTGTAGGTGTTCAGATCAAGTTGACATAAAAAGATCAAGACTTTTGAGTTGTATGTGTTGTGTTGGCTTTTTTGTCAAAATAGTAATTCTAGGTCATATAATTGATTACTCTCCATGTTTGGGAGTTTGTATCGAGTCATGTACTTCAGTTGGTCTTTTGTCACGAAATTGCCAAAGGAGGAGATTGTAAAGTCATAATTTGTATTGGCTTAATTCCGATGTCAAAATGGTGTCAATGTAAGTCTAGTGTCGTTGTTCCTCTGGTTGATGAAGTTCGGTGAAGATAAAGCTCCAAAGACTTAAGTGAAGTATATTTCGGCTTCAAGCTTCACTCACACTCTTAGGATGGTAAGTGACCTAGATACTTAGTGGTTACCATAGGTGGAATTGACTTAGAAAACCTTTATCATATACCCTAGGTGATTAGATATTGACCCATGTATTTATAATAGTCATTGGATGGTCTTTTTAGGAAATTGGATGTTGAGTCAAGGGAGGTTGTGCAAAATAATCAAAATTTGTACAGGCCATTCAAACACCCAGCCTAGCAGTTCGAATACCCCAGAACGGCCAGCTGACCGTTTGAATGGGCATTATAAACTCAAAAAATAGTAGCCTCTCTGGCCCTCCGTTTTTAACCAATTTTATCCAATCCCAGGACCGTTCGAATGCCCCTCATGGCTGTTCGAACAGACCTCGTATTTTTTGTTTCTAAAAGCATCCGAACTTTGTTTTAGCAGGTGCTATTGCCTTGGCTATTTAATTGGTGATCTCTTAGCTCGTTCTAAGGAAGTGGTGAAAGATTTTAGAGAATAATTTGAAGATTTTAGGGTTCTAAAATCCCCACTTGGTGGATACCCTTAGTTCTCCTCTCTCATGCTCTAGTTGATGTAAGATTGAAGTGTTCTATCTTGGATATGCATCAATTGATCTCCATTGTTGTTTGAGATCCCACTAGAGCTATTTTTTATTCCTTCAATTAGTTTGAACTCTGTGTGAGTGTTTGGTTGGCGTTGCCAAAGCCGTCGAGGATGGATATCGATCTTTGGATCGTGATTTGAAACTTTGGGAAGAGTTGGTCGGTGAGGAGCTAGAGCTGCTACTGTAGGGATCGAATGAGGAGTTTGTGGTTGTTATACAAGACGAAGAATCTGTACCGAGGAACAGTGTTTGGTGTCCGGTTGGGTAAGATTTGAGTCTTGTGTTTGATAACTATTCTTATAGTGGATTTTGTGCTGGACTAGGTCCCATGGTTTTTCCAGGAATGATTTTCCACGTAAACATCTTGTGTGTGGTGGATTACTTATCTTCTATATTTTCTTCACTTGTTTGCTTTGTTTGTCATAAACTCTTATTGATAAATTGACTAAATTAAAATTGGTAGACATTGCTAGAAGACCTATTCACCCCGCCCCCTCTAAGTCAAAGGAATCATTGAATAGGGATATTTCATTATACAACAAGTGTTGCAAAAAATGCTCCAAGAAAAGTCAAAGAAATCTTGAAGTTGAGGCTTTAAGTACCATTAGGTTAAGCCTATCTAATAATGTTCTCAAGAATGTGCTTAATGAGTATTCTGCACCAACACTTTGGACGAAACCCGAGAGTCTATTTATGACAAAGTCATGACTAAGAGGAAGGAAGGTAGGGATCTCATGGAGCATATAATGTGTTTAACAAATCAATCACTGAATTAGCCAATATAGATAAGAAATTCAAATATGAAGATCAAGCTCTGCTATTACTCTCTTCTCTCCTACAATCTTATGAATATATGGTTATAACTCTACTCTATGGAAAAGATACCATAGAGTTAAATGAGACATTAGCGGCCCTGTTTTCTAATAATGTGAGAAAGAAAAGTATGGAAGAAGATGATAAAGTGGCTAAGGTTTTAGTTGTAAAAGGGAGAACAAAAGAGAAAGTTAAAAGCAAAGATCAAAGGAAGAGAATTTCTAATTCCATACCGAGAAAATTTTAAACACCATGTCACCATTGTCAAAAACATGGTCACATGAAGAAAGACTTCAGAACGTTAAAGACGGAACAGGAAGAGGAGACAAAAAAAGAAAATGAAGGAGGGAAAGCCTCAAATCAAGCTAGTGTAGCTTTAGATGACAGTAGCGATGGCGATGCCCTTTGCACTTACTCAAATAAATAATTTTTTCATGATTCCTGGATATTAGATTATGCCTGTTCATATCATGTGTCCAAACAGAAGCTGGTTTGACACATATAAGACATATAATGGTAGTATAGTTCTAATGGAGAATGAACTAGCATACAAAATAGTAGGAATTGATACTGAAAAATTCAGAATGTTCGAAGGAATAATTTGAACTGTAACGTATGTTAGGAATGTATTTGACCTTAAGAATAATTTAATTTTGTTGGGTACAATAAAGGTCGTTGGGTGTAGATACACAACTTCAGGTGGAGCTCTCAATGTTTTCAAGTGAGCCCTTGTTGTTCTAAGGGTGAAAGAACTAGAACACTGTACAAGATTATTAGAATTACAATTATAGGTGGAGCTGCAATTGGTTTATCAGATGGCAATGATGAAACCAAGGTCTGACGCATGTGTTTGGACCATATGAGAGAGAGAGGTTTGATGGAACTTCATAGCATAAAGCTCCTTAAAGGCATAAAGACCTATAAATTACAGTTCTGTGAGCATTGTTTATTTGGGAAGCAGTGCATGGTAAAGTTTAAGACCTCTAACACCGCAACAATGCAAATTTGAAGTATTTCCATTCCGATGTTATGGGACTAGCCTTAGTGAAGCCAAAATTATGACTTGATTGTTATGTTACATTTATAGATGGCTTCTCAAGAAAGGTTTGAGTTTATTTCTTGAAAAAGAAATCTAAAATATTTGAAATTTTCAAGCAATGCGAGGCCAGAGTTGAGAAGCAGACAAGAAGACAGAGAAGTGTCTAATGACGGATAATGGCGAAGTAGACACATATGAAGAATTCAATAAATTTTGCAATAGTGAGGTATTTCTCATACCTTCACCCCAACTAGAACCCTACAATAGAATGGTGTGGCGTAAAAAATGAACAGAATACTCCTTGAATGAGCTTGAAGCATCAGGATCAATGCTTGGTTTTAGAAATATTTCTAGGTAGAAGGAATCAACACAACCAATGTTTTGATCAACAGATCACCTTCTATAGCAGTAGAAATTTAGAACATTGAAAGAGGCATGGTCTGAAAATATTTTGATGGTTTTAAAATTAGAATTTTTAGTTGTTCCATATATGTACATGTGCATAATGATCTGCGTAGTACGCTTGATGCCAAGTCATGGAAGTGTATCTTTCTCGATTACGAGAAAGAAGTTAAAGGCTACATATTTTGGGACCCATGATAAGGAAGATTGCAGTTAGGCTTCCATGATGAAAGAAAAAAGTAGAATAAAGGTGCAAGTGATAGTAAGGAAGACTTAATTCAGGTAGAGCTGGATCAATTCGAAACAAATAGTAGTGATGTAGGATCATTTTAGATCGAGACAGTTAATCAATAGCAAAATTAAGGAGATCACAGTAGGTACGAAATGTAAACACCCCAATTTTTCACCCCCTAGTCTCTTTGCACACCTCTAAAAACCCTTTCAAAAACCCTCTTTTAAAACCCTCATTCTCTGTGCTTCGGTTTGAGAAACGCCCTTGAGATAAAAAATGACCAAAATGCCCCTGAGGTAAAACTGACCAAAATACCCTTGAAAAGTTTTGGAAAACTCACATTTTATCTAAAATATTTTTCTTGATTTTATCAGTTCAATTTCGGTTGTTTTTGGGATCTAATCGGGCTTAAAGCTGAAAAATGACCAAAATGCCCCTATGGTGTAAAATGCCCAAAATGCCCTAAAAAGTGCTCAAAATTTATGATTTCATCCAAAATAATTTTACAAATTTTTTGGTTCAATTTCGGCTATTTTCGGGCTCAAAATGGGCTTAAAACGACAAAAACAGTTTTTTCGGCAAATAGGAGCATAAACCAAAAAAACAGTTTTTTAAAGGGCCAACCTCGCCCTTTTAAAAGGCGTGGGACTATGTGGGCCCCACTTGCACTGCAAACTTTGTTTTTTATTATTTTATTTGTCCATAATAAAATATATTAAATCTCGCCTTTTAAAACGGCACGGATTTAGTGTTATCCGCGTTGCCGCCCCACTATTCACACCGCTTTACTATTCATTAAAATATATTAAATCACGTCCTTAAAAATAGCGTGGGCACTATTCCGAAACACTATAAATACCCCCTTTCTTCCTTCATTTCTCACCAATTCCTTCTCCCTCTCTCTCCCTTTTCGATTTCAAAGTTCTTAGCGCCCCGGATTCCCGAGAAAGTCGATTGCGAATGGTCGATTCTCGGGACCCCTTTTCTAAAATCTTTTCAGATTTCCTGGAAGGTAACTATTCTCCAAAACTCTGTCTTACTTTGTATTTTAATATTTTAATTAGCTTTTTAATTACTTTTTTTAATTGTTTTAATTACTTAAACTGCTAGCCCTGTCGAACCCCTACCCGGTTTGATTCAAACTTGCCAAAGCCTGTCAAACCCCTGCCCGGTTTGATTCAAACTTAGCCTACCCTAGTCAAACCTCCGTCCGAACTTCAGTTCAAACTTAGCCTACCCTAGACGAACCTCCACCTGAACTTTGGTTCAAACTTAGCCTACCTTAGCCGAACCTCGGTTTATACCTGGTTCAAACCATACTTACCTTAGCCGAACCTCTGTCCGAACCTCGGTTCATACCCTGGTTCAAACCCTACCCACCTGTCCGAACGTCGGTCAAACCTTGGTTCAAATCCTATCAAACCCTAACCAAACCAAATGCTCCTTAACATGAGCTAAAACTATCCAAATACTCCCGACAAGAGCATAAAAGACCCAAGCGCTCCTGAACAGGAGTCCAAACCATTCAAAAAAACCCTAACATCCAAAGACAAATCTAAGCCTATCAAACACCCACAATCCAAACACTCAACAAATCAAACCATCAACTATCTTCTGGTGGAACTACATGTGGCTTGATTCCACTGACTGTGGATACATAGGCAACCCTGATCGGGTTCAGCTCAACCAGGATAGAACCCCAATCCTGTCCCTACTCATTTTAACATGTATATTACTGTTCATATAACATCTGTTAGCATATATATGAAATGCAAGCTTCTCTTCCGTTTTCCTCCACTTTAATTTAGACTTAGGGAGTAGGTAACCATCTCCGGATGGGAGTTTAGGGGTCTTTTTAGCATTTTTAGCACTATTCCTCCTTGAGTTCAATCTTGATCAGGAGTGGGGGTTAAAATCCCGGGTCTACAGCTTGGCTACTCTGCTGGGGACTCTAGTTTCGCAGACCAGTATGCAAGCCAAAACCTAAGTCTGAACTGAATAACAGAAACCACATCAGAAACTTTTACTTTCATCTATATGCTGCTAATTTTGTACATATTCTTACTTTACCATCATTCATTGAATCTTGGACATTTATTTGCAAACTCAACAACATGCCTAGGTTTCAATTTTTTATTCATTGCTTGATTTCTATTGATGCATATTCATTCATATTCTTTGCATACTAGAATAAGGACCCTTCACCTATCTAGTTGGATCCGGTAAGTTTACAATCGAGGGATGGTTATCCTTGATGCTAGAGCCAAAAGATCTATGGAAAGTACTGGTTGTAGATCGAGGGATGGTTATCTCTGGTAAGCGCGACTAGTCTTTCCTGTTTGCACCAATCGTCCCTTTTCAGGTATGTTCTATACCAGGGAGTCGTATATACGGTCAAGTGTTCATCAACCTTTTAGATAAAAACCTTGCATACACCAGCATAAACATACAGATTATAGGTTTTTGTTTGGGCATAAACCAAGAGCACCTGTCAGGAGAGACTACCTTATCCCTATCTTGTTACTGGTTTAAGCCACTCCTACATCATTTGTTCAGGTATAGGAACAACCGTATCTCTATACCTAAACCTTTTTTGAAGTTTGTGTGAGCCTTCATTGCTAGATAGGTCTAACCCTATTCTTTTTTAAGTCAACAAGATGTTGTGAGGGTTAAAACCCTGGACTCTAAACAAATCACATGGTTATCCCATTGATTCATTTTGATCTTAATCCAATGAGCTTTGGTTCCCTACAACCCAGATAAGTGAAATGTATCTCTATCCACTCACCCCATTGGGTCACACACGTTGAGTTAACGCATCTTTTTTTTTTAGTATACCTGCTCAATTCATTCATTCAATTCAAAAAAAAAAAATTTTGATTCAAAAACTTCATTCAATCATTTTGCTGATCATCATATTGTTTAAATCATATCTTAGTTTTAGGACTTGCCGCATCTATCATTTTGTGCATACTTATATTCATGACTAGACAAGGGGCAACATCCCATGTCCAAAAGTCATCCATTAGATCATATGTGTGTAGCATCACTGCTTTCATCATTGTCTTAATTTGGTCTTCATTTAGCATCTCGACCGTCATCTGACCCATCTGTACATACCTCTTCTTACCATCCAGTTCACTGCACCCTGAGCGAAAGCAGTACTAAGCTATTTGCCCTCTTTGAGATGACTCCGGTAAGCACGAGATTGACTGATCGAGATGAGCCAGTTGTAGAAGGTTTGGAAACCGACCCTGACAGCCCAGTATCTCCTCAACATGTACTGCAGCAAATCTCTGATTTAAAGGCAAGGGTATTTGGAACTGAACGAGGCATCCAAGAGCTGAAAAACATCATGCATGATATCTTGAATGTCGTGAATAGGAAGCAATCGTCCTCCACTTCTATCCCGATCGCCGAACCACTCGCCTTAAACCGATCAAATCCACCATCTCACAACCCATCACCTCCAAATCTACTATCTCACAACCCACCACCTCCAAATCCACCATCTCATAACCCACCACCTTTAAATCCACCTTCTCACAACCCACCACCTTCAAATCCACCCTCTCACAACCCATCACCTTCAAATCCACCATCTCACAACCCACCACCTCCAAATCCACCATCTCACAACCCATCACTTTCAAACCAACCATCTCATGATCCATTACCATTGAACCAACCATCCTTCAACATCTCTCCACCACACATTGATCATTATGAGAAGGAGGATGCAAGGATTGCACAGAATACAAAGTAACCAGGCATATCAATCAGCTCAGCCCACATCCCGGACTTCTATGAGGACAGGATTGAGAGGTTAGAACAATTGGTGAAGAGGGCCCAGGGGTCCTACAATTTAGCATCCACTGACTTCCGAGATATGTGTCTACATCCAGGGATTCAATTACCTCGAGACTTCAAAATGCCCGAATTTGAGAAGTATAATGGAAAAGGATGCCCGGAGACACACCTAAAAGTTTACTGCGGAGAGCTGTTCCAGCTAGAACACGGACACAAGCTGCTGGTGTAGCTATTTCAAAGAAGTTTGCAGGGACCAGCCCTACAGTGGTTCACCAAGGTTGACCCAGCTAAGGTCCGCACGTAAGCACCTGATTTTTACACCCCATCCTAACCACAGTTAAATCTTTTAACTGTGGTTACACCCTACCATATCCCACACAACCTAGGTAAGCCTCTAGTTAAACCTTAGAAAAACCTAGAACCAAAACCCCAAGTGAACCCAAGTAAATCCTAGGACTCAAAAACATGTCCTAAACCCTAGCATTAGGTGACCTTAGCGTACCCCTTAACCCCATGGCCTATAGGGCCTGACCCTCAGCCTCGAGCCCTCAAGGCCCAAAAACCCTTAGGATAATCCCATATACCCGAGTTTGCAGGGCCCAGCTCATTTTCAAACTAAAATCCTTGATGTCGGTAGACCCTCTAGCGACGTCTTAAATTTGGCCTTGTTTCAAGCTGTCGGTAGACCTTCTACCGACATCTTCAAGTTCCGAGTTGCAGGCCTACAACACCCCTGCACACTCTACCTCCACCTCGGTCTCTCCCTCCTCAGCCCTTAGTCGACCTTACATTGGTCCAATATCCTCCTCTCCCTTCTTCTAAATCCCTTTTAGGTCCCTTAGGAGCTTCCCTATAAAAACCCAACGCCACCACAGTTCATACGGTCTGCGTTTTTTTTGGAGAACCCCTGTTGCAAAACCAAAATCCTCACCCCTGTTCACACCCTTGGTTCGGTTCTAGGCTTCCCCTAGACCTGCCTCTCCCCTCCTGCTCGTGTAGCACAACTAGAGCGCCACCACCATACACCCGAAGGCACTCCCTGTTTAGCTAGAAACAGAGCTTGGGTAGGGACTTCCCCTACCCACTTTCCTTTTGTTCTCTCCATCATATGAGCCCCTGGTCATCTCCAGGGGAGGTTTTTGTCGCGACCCAAAACCCACCCTAGGAGTTAGAGTGAACTTTGGACGAGTGATCATGGCTTACATGACTTGCTTGACAAACCAACCTGCAAAAACCCACAGAGCATATACAATAGAGGATGACAGCGGAAACATAACTATAAAGCACAGCGGAAGTCTAACAAACCTCTAAGTATATACACATGGAAATCCAAGTTTATACAAAAAGTAATCAAAAGAAAGTGCAGATAGACCCGCCAAAAATACATGACTGTATATCTCTCATCTCACACACAGCTAATCCACTCAGAATCTACAACCATCTAATAGTAACCCTCTACTGGAGGTTCCTCCAAAGGCTCCTCGACGAACTCCTCCTCCACCCATGGACCAGGAGCACAAACATCAAATGGAGCAGCAGCTCCCTCAGAGCCTGCCGACATAAGAAGTACGGCTGAGCATTGAATACTCAGCGGGTACTAAGCACTAACCAACAGTCATAGCATACGGATAGCATACATAAAGCAGGAAACAATTCATATCAAATAAGGAAGTAAAACAATTTATAATCATGCTTGTATTTCGTAAAAAGCCAATAAAACCTCTTGAAACCATCGTGCACTTGACTTGGCTTGAAATAACTTTTCATACTTGAAAGCTTGTCTTATCTATCTTGCTTGATTCTTGTATGCCGTGTCGTATGTGTCATGTCATGCATGTCATGCGTGCTTGCTTGTGATCATGTAACTTGTGAGATATCCTTGTGAGATGCGCTTGAGAGATGCCTTGAGAGGGAAGGGAGACCCTTCTTTATGCAATGCACTTGCGAGGGAAGGGAGACCCTTCTTCATGATAAGTATGTACTTGTGAGGGAAGGGAGGCCCTTCTTCATGATATGCACTTGTGAGTGAGGGGAGACCCCTCGTGTGATGTTGGTTCTTGTCTTCTTGTGAAAAGTGAGGTAAAACATATCGTAGGATATGTCCCACCTCTAACCATGTTCTTGAAATCCTCGATAAATCATGTCATGCATGCCGTGCTCGTGGGAACCGTGTACATACTTGCATTTAAATTTAAATATGACATTTGGGTGATTTCACAACACATATAACATCAATGATTGAGCAATGTAATATTCATGTCATTTAGGGAAAGCAAGAAAACACACTATCATAGGCCCTAGCAATATCCATAATTTATTAGGTATGCATTTCCTAAATTACAACTTACTTTATTCACCTTGGCATTTCATCAAACATGGTGTGTTCATTATCGATTTACCCTACAACATGCTTTTCTAGATGGGTTTTACTCAGATCATGCATGTATGTTCATTATTGGAACAATGCCCTCCCCATTTTAATCATCACAACACAACCACTGGCATCCAATCGCCCATTCCATCTCCATTCACCATTCACCATTCACAACCATCCATCTCATAGCACATGTGTAAATGAAGGAAAATAAAGAGAAATAAAGGGGAAAGAGGAACTATAACTAGGAGGGTAGCAAGAAGTACCGACCATGATCAAGTGAGGAAGAAATCTCATTTCCAAAACGACCGTGTAGCTGCTGCCCTAACTTGGAGAACGCTCTCCACGAGTGCTTGAGCCGAGATCTTGGAGAAGAACCGAGCTTGAAGTGATCTAGGGTCTCAAAACCCTTTGATTTCTCTTCCAAAGAAAACCCTAGGTTGGAATCGCCTTCTCCCCTTTCTCCTATTCTCTCAACTCTCTAAGTGTCGAATGATGCCCTAAAGGCTCGGGTTAAACTCTTAAGGTAAGAGTGAACCGACCAAAAGACCCTAATACCCTTACTGGAATTTCTGCAAAAACACGGGTGCTGTGAATAGTGCCGAGCACGTTGTGCTGTGAACAGTACTGAACACGTTGTGCTGTGAACAGTGCCGAACACGTTGTGCTGTAAACAGTGCTGAACACGTTGTGCTGTGAACAGTGCCAAAAACGTTGTGCTGTGAATAGTGCTGAACACGTTGTCCGTTGTGAATAACACGTTGTGCTGTGAATAGTGCTGAACACGTTGTCCGTTGTGAATAACACGTTGTGCTGTGAATAGTGCTGAACACGTTGTCCGTTGTGAATAACACGTTGTGCTGTGAATAGTGCTGAACACGTTGTCCGTTGTCTTATGTACAACGTGCCAGTCGTGAGCTGTACAACGTACACGTTGTTGCTGTACAACGTACACGTTGTTGCTGTACAATGTACCCGTTGTCTGTTGCACAACTGATGCACAACGTATACGTTATCAGAGTACGTTGTCGGAGCTACGTCCTTAGCGCCCATCGGAGCTACGTCCTTAGTGCCTTCCGAGCTACGATTACTTACAGGTCCAGACTGTTTTGGCCATATCTTTTGACTCGTTCGTCCGATTTTGACGATTCAACTTGCGTTGGGTTCGTACTTCGAAAAGGAACATTTCTGATGTTTCGGAATTTCCAATTTCTTCCTTATTTATTAATTATACCTCTTTAAAGGAAAAATGGCAACGAAAGTGCCATGTATTGAGCATGAATAAGTCTGGGGCTCTACATCCTCCCCCCTTTACAAAAATTTCATCCTCGAAATTTGGACGGGACATGCATTAGAGAATCAAAACAAAAATACAAGCCACATATACAAAACCTACACAAAACTCATTCAATTAATTCTGGGTACTTTGCTTTGACTTCGGCTTCACGCTCCCATGTAGCTTCTTCCCGAGCATGGTGTTGCCATTGCACAAGAACCAAAGGGATTGTCTTGTTGTGAAGCACCTGATCTCTTCGATCCAAAATCTGAACCTGCTTTTCAATCAAGGTGAGGTCCTCTCGAATCTCCAACGGTTCCAAGTCTATGACATGCGAAGGATCCGCAATGTACTTCCGAAGCATAGACACATGGAAGACGTTGTGAACTGCGGCCATGTGAGGTGGGAGAGCTACCCTGTAAGCAACCTCACCAACTCGTGTGATAATCTCAAAAGGCCTGACATACCGAGGACTGAGCTTGCCTCGCTTTCCAAATCTCATGATCCCTTTGCTAGGAGATACTTTCACAAAAACTTGATCCCCTACTTGAAATTCCAAGTTCCTATGGCGCGTGTCCGCATAACTTTTCTGGCGATCGTGAGCGGCTTTCAATCGATCCCGAATGATCTTAACTGTGCCTGTAGTTTGCTCAATCAACTACGGACCAAGTACTTTCCTTTCTCCTACCTCATCCCAATAGAGAGGAGACCTACAACTTCGCCCATACAAGGCCTCAAATGGTGCCATTTGGATACTTGCCTGATAGCTGTTATTATAGGCGAATTCAACCAAAGGCAAGTGCTCTTCCCAACTGCCTCTAAAATCCAACATACAAGCTCGAAGCATGTCTTCAATGACTTGGTTCACTCTCTCGGTTTGTCCATCCGTCTGTGGATGAAAAGCGGTACTGAAATCAAGTCGGGAACCCATAGCCTCCTGGAAGCTTTTCCAGAATCGTGATGTGAATCTTGGATCCCGATCTGACATAATACTAACGGGCACTCCGTGCAACCTCACCACTTCCTTGATGTACAAAGCGGCTAACTGACTAGAGTTGAAAGTAGTTCGGTAAGGTAAGAAGTGAGCGGACTTCGTCAAACGATCCACTACTACCCATATCGCATCTGAGCCCCTTGCCGTGTCTTTGGCAAGCCAACTATGAAATCCATAGATATGTTCTCCCATTTCCACTCGGGAATCGGAAGGGACTGTAATAGACCTGCGGGCCGTATGTGTTCTGCTTTCACCTGTTGGCACACTAAGCATCGTGCTATATATTCTGCAACCTCCCTCTTCATATTCCGCCACCAAAAGTGACTCTTGAGGTTCCGGTACATCTTTGTACCCCCTGGATGCACTGTGTACTTCGAACGGTGTGCTTCATCCAAAATCTCTCTTCGAAGATCTGCATTGGCTGGGACGCACAGCCTTCCCTTGAATGTGATAGCACCCCGACTAGTGAGAGAAAAGTCTTCACTACCCTTAGCAACTTCCTTGTCTCGATAAGCCAATAATTCCGCATCCATGGCTTGAAATTCTTGGATCAAATCTATTATGTACGGTCGAACCGTAACATTTGCCAAGGTAGGACCACGGACAGAGTTATTCACACTGATGTCCAGATTTGCCAAATCTTCTAGTAGCTTCCATTCTTCAACCAACATGTGTGCTAACAACCCCTGAGGCCTTCTACTCAAAGCATCAGCCACTACATTTGCTTTACCCGGGTGGTATTGAATGGTACAATCATAGTCTTTCAAAAATTCCATCCAACGTCGTTGCCTTAGATTCAATTCCTTTTGGGAAAAGAGATACTTGAGACTCTTGTGATTCGTGAACACATAGAACTCCACCCCATAAAGGTAATGACGCCAAATCTTGAGAGCAAACACGACTGCCGCAAGCTTCAAGTCATGCGTGGGATAATTCTTCTCATGCTCCTTCAATTGCCTTGATGCATAGGCAATGACTTTCTTGTGCTGCATGAGTACACACCCAAGTCCAACGTGTGAGGCATCACTATACACCTCATACCCATAAGGTCCAGATGGCACAGTAAGGACAGGGGTTGTAGTAAGCCTCTTCTTCAGTTCCGTGAAACTGATCTCGCACTTATCACTCCATACAAACTTGGCGTTCTTCCTTGTCAGGTAAGTGAGCGGTGCTGCAAGGCTAAAGAAGCCCTCTACGAATCTCCTGTAGTAGCCTGCCAACCCAAGAAAGCTGGGTATCTCCGTGACACTCTTGGGCCTCGCCCAACTCATGACTGCCTCTATCTTCTTTGGATCTACCGATATGCCTTCCGCGGAAACAACATGGCCTAGAAATGCCACCTCTTCGAGCCAAAACTCACACTTGCTAAGTTTGGCGTATAGCTTGTGCTCTCTTAGCATTTCCAAAGCAAGGCATAGGTCGCGTGTGTGATCTTCCCGTGTCTGGGAATAGACCAAAATGTCATCAACAAATACAATCACGCACCTATCAAGATACGGCCAGAACACCCGGTTCATCAAATCCATAAAGGCTGTCGGTGTGTTCGTGAGTCCAAAAGGCATCACCAAGAACTCGTAGTGTCCATACCGAGTCCTGAAAGCAGTTTTGGGAACATCTTCCACCTTAATCTTCAACTGGTGATAACCCGATCGAAGGTCTATCTTCGAGAAAAATCTCGCTCCCTTCAACTGATCGAACAAGTCATCAATCCTAGGCAAGGGATACCTATTCTTTATAGTGACTTTGTTCAATTGCCTGTAATCGACGCACATCCGCATCGAGCCATCTTTCTTCTTAACAAACAACACCGGGGCACCCCACGGTGAGACACTTGGTCGAATGAAACCAAGACCTTGTAATTCTTCCAACTGGGTCTTTAACTCTTTGAGTTCAATAGGGGCCATTCTATACGGAGCCCTGAAAACAGGAGCTGTGCCTGGTGCAAGCTCGATCATAAACTCAATCTCCCTGTTTGGAGGCAATCCTGGCAACTCCTCTGGAAATACATCCAGAAACTCACTCACAACTGGGATAGTTGATGAGTCCTTTGCCTCGGGGTTAGCTAAGCTCAACGCCACAAAACGAGCAATACATCTATTTTTCAACCCGCGGAAGTGGAATGGTTTTCCTTCTACTGGCTTGAAGAGTACCATTTTCTCAAAGCAAGCTACATGCCCATGATGTGCTGCTAACCAATCCATTCCCAATATGATATCAAAGTCTTGGAATCCAAGGACGATGAGATCAACCGCCAACTCGTGGCTTCCCACTTGGACCATACTATTTCTATACACTTTATCTGCCAATACTGTTTTGCCGAGAGGAGTCGAAATGGCTAACTCCGGTTCTAGCTGAGTAGGCTCCACAGAAAAACCTTCTGAAAAACTCGGCGAGACAAATGAATGAGTAGACCCGGTATCAATCAACACTCGAGCCAAATACTCATTGACTAGTAGGGTTCCTGAAATTTTAGCTAGCTAAGTCAATCCATGCATCAACAATGTATACATATAGGTATTTATATATATATATATAACATGCCAAGTACGTACACAATCAATTAATACTTAACAGTTTAATCTATGAAAAATTAAATAAGCCACAACTGCGTACCTTGCACTACATCGTCAGATGCAAGTGCATCATCCTCTGTCAAGGCAAAAACTCGCCCCTGGTTCGCCTGGCGAGACTGAGGTGTAGACCGGGTAGTCTGGGATGACTCCTGATATGATCCTGCTGGGTGTGCTGGGGGCCTAATCCCCTGAGACTGACCTGGTAAATGCCGACTGGGGCAATCCCTGATCATATGGCCCTGGCGACCACAATGAAAGCATCCACCCGATGCCCTTCGGCAATCTCCTGCCGGGTGCCTTCGGCCGCACGAAGTGCATACCTCGTGTGTATAGGTCGGAGGGGCCGGAGGTGGAGCATACCTCACCGTCTAAGGTGCAACTGGCCGTGGAGCTGGAAGAGCCTGAGGTCGTGGTGCCTGAGGCATATACTGCCGTGGAGCTGGAGGCGCATAAGATGGCCTCATCGGTGGTGCTGGCCACGCATACTGATAAGGGCCGGTACGAGCCCGCCTCTCTGGAGGTGCTGAACTACTGGCTTGGCCTCTTGCCAACTCCCTCTTCTTGGACACCGCCTCAGAATTTACCTCGATCAATAAGGCTTTGTCTACCACTTCCGGATAAGTAGCGTGCCTGAAAGCCGATACTTTCTCCATAATAACATCCTTGAGCCCTTGCTCAAATCTCCTCGCCTTCCTTGCCTCAGTAGCCACAATGTGAGGCGCAAATCTAGAGAGCTCCGAGAACTTAGCTTCATATTGTGCTATTGACATCGAACCTTGCTCAAGGTTGATGAATTCTCTCTCTTTCCTTTTCCGTGCTCCGATCGGAAAGTACTTCTTATAAAAAGTGTCCTTGAACTCCTCCCAAGTCCAAGGTTGACCCTGCATGGTCAAATCTCGCATCCTCAATGCGGACAACCACCAATGGTGGGCTTCGCTCTCTAGCATGAAAACTGCCCATGCTACTCTATCCTCCTCTGTAGGCGAGAGGACCGCAAAGATCTTCTCCATCTGGAGGATCCATGCCTCCGCAGCAAGAGGGTCCACACTCCCATGGAATGGTGGAGGCCTCAATCTCCTGAATGCCTCAACTCCAGCTGTACGATGTACTGGAGCTGCGGGCGGTGGAGTAGGTGCCGCCGACGATGGTATAGCTTGCCGAGCCGCCAGTATGGCGAGTGTCTCAGCAATAGAGCCTAAGACCTGGGAGAGGTCCGGCTGCTCATCCTCATCTCTGGAAGAAGATGATGCTCTGGTGTGTGGTCCACGACCCCGTGTGCCCCGCCTCATGACTAAAGTCCTGAGAACAATAGCACCACATGAGTCTCACTTGAAACCACAACTTATTTAAATGCCATTTCACCATAATTCAATTTGTATTAGTTGTATAATACTAATATACATCACATCAAGTCATCAGAATATTCATCACATTATACTTATACTTTAGTGTTCTAGCGTACCTAGGACCCGTACTTGGTTAAAGCAACCATTTTAGACTAAGACTAAGGTTTTAGTCTTACACTTGGATCAAGACTCTCTTCCGACTTACTTTCTTCCTAACTTGTTTCCTGACATATGCTCTTGTCAAGCCGTGGTATAAGATTCTAAGTGACCCTAGAGACCTAAAGCCTAGGCTCTGATTCCACTTCTGTCGCGACCCAAAACCCACCCTACGAGTTAGAGTGAACTTTGGACGACTGATCATGGCTTACATGACTTGCTTGACAAACCAACCTGCAAAAACCCACAGAGCATATACAATAGAGGATGACAGCGGAAACATAACTATAAAACACAGCGGAAGTCTAACAAACCTCTAAGTATATACACATGGAAATCCAAGTTTATACAAAAAGTAATCAAAAGAAAGTGCGGACAGACCCGTCAAAAATACATGACTGTATATCTCTCATCTCACCCACAGCTAATCCACTCAGAATCTACAACCATCTAATAGTAACCCTCTACTGGAGGTTCCTCCAAAGGCTCCTCGACGAACTCCTGCTCCACCGATGGACCAGGAGCACAAACATCAAATGGAGCAGCAGCTCCTTCAGAACCTCCCGACATAAGAAGTACGGCTGAGCATGGAATACTCAGCGGGTACTAAGCACTAACCAACAGTCATAGCATACGGATAGCATACATAAAGCAGGAAACAATTCATATCATACAAGGAAGTAAAACAATTTATAATCATGCTTGTATTTCGTAAAAAGCCGATAAAACCTCTTGAAACCATCGTGCACTTGACTTGGCTTGAAATATCTTTTCATACTTGAAAGCTTGTCTTGTCTATCTTGCTTGATTCTTGTATGCCGTGTCGTATGTGTCATGTCATGCATGTCATGCGTGCTTGCTTGTGATCATGTAACTTGTGAGATACACTTGTGAGATATCCTTGTGAGATGCGCTTGAGAGATGCCTTGAGAGGGAAGGGAGACCCTTCTTCATGATATGTATGTACTTGCGAGGGAAGGGAGGCCCTTCTTCATGATATGCACTTGTGAGTGAGGGGAGACCCCTCGTGTGATGTTGGTTCTTGTCTTCTTGTGAAAAGCGAGGTAAAACATATCGTAGGATATGTCCCACCTCTAAAGGGGAAAGAGGAACTATAACTAGGAGGGTAGCAAGAAGTACCGACCTTGATCAAGTGAGGAAGAAATCCCATTTCCAAAACGACCGTGTAGCTGCTGCCCTAACTTGGAGAACGCTCTCCACGAGTGCTTGAGCCGAGATCTTGGAGAAGAACCGAGCTTGAAGTGATCTAGGGTCTCAAAACCCTTTGATTTCTCTTCCAAAGAAAACCCTAGGTTGGAATCGCCTTCTCCCCTTTCTCCTATTCTCTCAACTCTCTAAGTGTCGAATGATGCCCTAAAGGCTCGGGTTAAACTCTTAAGGTAAGAGTGAACCGACCAAAAGACCCTAATACCCTTACTGGAATTTCTGCAAAAACACGAGTGCTGTGAATAGTGCCAAACACGTTGTGCTGTGAATAGTGCCGAGCACGTTGTGCTGTGAACAGTGCTGAACACGTTGTACTGTGAACAGTGCCGAACACGTTGTGCTGTAAACAGTGCTGAACACGTTGTGCTGTGAACAGTGCCAAACACGTTGTGCTGTGAATAGTGCTGAACACGTTGTGCTGTGAATAGTGCTGAACACGTTGTCCGTTGTGAATAACACGTTGTGCTGTGAATAGTGCTAAACACGTTGTCCGTTGTCTTATGTACAACGTACATGTTGTTGCTGTACAATGTACCCGTTGTCTGTTGCACAACGGATGCACAACGTATACGTTATCAGAGTACGTTGTCGGAGCTACGTCCTTAGCGCCCATCGGAGCTACGTCCTTAGTGCCTTCCGAGCTACGATTACTTACAGGTCCAGACTGTTTTGGCCATATCTTTTGACTCGTTCGTCCGATTTTGACGATTCAACTTGCGTTGAGTTCGTACTTCGAAAAGGAACATTTCTGACATGTCAAAATTTCCAATTTCATCCTTATTTGTTAATTATACTTCTTTAAAGGGAAAATGACAATGAAAGTGCCATGTATTGAGCATGAATAAGTCTGGGGCTCTACAGTTTTTCTTTGTTTTGTTATTGCTTAGTAGGTATACAGACCCACACAGGGCTTTCACCCACCTAAACCATAGGTGTGGTGAACCCCTTCGGGTATAGCACCTCTTCGAGGCTCTGATAGCCATCACAGAACCTTCTGGGGATTCCTCATATCATGAGGGAACCCCTAGTAGCATTGGTGTACAACCCTAGTAGCCACAGACCTGATTTTACGGAAATCCAGGAATGGCGGTACTCTCAGTACCGTCATTCCTGAAATGGTCTAATTTTCATTTTTTCGATGCTCCCTCTACCGACCCCTTGTTTCAGAGCTTTTTCCAGAATGTCGGTCATATCTCTACCGACATTCTGTTTTTTTGCCTGATTTGGGATGGGCGGTAGAACGACTACTGCCAACTTGCACTGTCTGTTACAGTGGCTTTACACTCTTATGGGGCCCACTCTAGGCATCCCCTAGAGACCACACAGAGCCTGATCTCTTCCCAGGAGTCCCCTCTACACTCCCCCACCCTCGGTTCACCTCGGGTTACAACTTAACCTTAGTTAATAGTGTCAAAAACACTGAACAAAAACACTGTATATAGGTCGGTAATCCAATTACTGACATTATCTTTATTTTTGTTCTGGGCTTTTGCAGGGGCCCAGGCCTGGTAGGAGGCCACTTTAGGCCCTGTCTAGCCCCCTGGGCCCACCTTGGACTATACCTGACCCTTAACTATGGTTAAATCCACCTTCGGTTAACATTTAACCGCGGTTAAGCACCCCCTTAACCCCACAAACTTTGGAAAATTAAACGGACATTCCTAAAAATATCATCGGACCATAATACTGACTTTGGTCCTCTCCCTAACCCTGGTTTGCAACCCTAACCATAGTTAGACCCCCTTAACTGCGATTAGCAACCCTAATCATAGTTAACTTCAGTTTACGGTCTACCGGGCTTAGAAACCAAGTCTACCGGACTTACCTCGGCCTACCGGGCCCCGCCTTAGCCTACCGGGCTACAACTCACTCACCCTTTACTATGGTTAGCAACCCTAAACTGCAGTTAGTTCAGCCTAATCCCGGTTAGCAACCCTAACCCTGGCCAGACTCCTCCCTAGTCTTCTAGACTACCCCCCATAAGCCTACCGGGCTTCATACCATGCACATGACCCTCCTTGGTCAAACAAACCCTAGTCTATCGGACTAGTCCATGTTAGCCACCCTTGGTGCACACACACATGCCCCTAGCCTCTGCACAGGCTCACGTGCCAGAACTACGCTCGGTCTAATCTCACCCTGTGAGTACGTAGGCAACCCAACGGGCCCGACCCCAGTTAGCTTTTCTCTTCTTGGATTAGTGTTCACTTAAACATTTCAGCATTCTAAACAAGATTAACTTTATTTGGCTTAAACCCGGGGAGTACGGAACTGTTGTAAAACGGAAGCCTCGGGGTGCCTAACACCTTCCCCGGACTTAACCGAACCCCTTACCCTATTCTCTCTCGTGGACCAAGACCTTATCCAAAACTTCGGGAGACTTATCCCTTCTGAATGAATAGGTGGCGACTCTCAAAAACCCGTGAGACACAAACAATTGGGGGAGTGAATTTCCCGTGCTCACAGCTCTGGCGACTTTACTGGGGATAGAAGCTGTTTCTAAACATCTTTAGGGTTCAACCAGGAACCCGGGTTTAAGCCAACTAAACCTTACGCTTGTGTAAAATGCCTAAGCGTTTAACTAAACACTAATCATTTTACATCTCCTGATTAATTGTGTATTGTGCATCCATACATGTCATAGTAGTGTAATTAATCTCATTCAACCCAGTAGACAGACTTATTACGTTAACGGCTGCTGGATGATCATCCTTAGTGTCAGTGACTTAAACATCTTGGAGGTTCGCGGAGTTACTCCTGTTGGGTGATATCCCTCAGGGAAGGATTTTGAACGCTCCCGCTTACACCAATCGTCCCTTTTTAGGTATGTTCTATACCAGGGAGTCGCATATACGGTGTTAAGTGATCCCCCCATCCTACTAGGAACACCCTTCCATCAAACCAGCATCCATGCATGTAGTCTACAAGCAGTCCATTCTGGAAGGGCTACTACAAACCCTAACCTGCTTGCACCATATACCTGTCCCCAATCATGGTTGACTACCCGGGCATATTCTACCCGAATAACCACCCACTCAGGGGCATGTAATGAGCTAAACTTCTGCTTGTAACAAACTACGTCCAACCTTGCTTCCTGACATAGCGTATGGGGTCTAAATCCCAGGTAGATAGGCCTGTCCCAACCTTGATCCGATAGGTTCCTCGGTTTCTAACAACCTGGGCTAAAGCACGTCAGACCTCCGTCCGTCTGCTCTATCAGATCACGTATGCCGTGTCACACCCAAACAAAATCTGCATCATCATTTTGCATCCCATCTGCATACATAGTGCACTCACAGAGTCTGTATCATTGTCCAGGTAGATGGCAGGCGGCCGACAGTCACGGCCCGTGCATCTAACTTCTCAGGGGGCATGTGATGACAACCTTCAGGCTTCAATTGGGGCTTTCCCTGGAGTCAGTGTCTTATTTGGGCTCAGTACTAGAAAATTAGAAATATCCTAGGCATATTTGTAGTTAACCCGGACTCGCACCTCACGAACACTGCTATCCAGGGCTGGAGCCCATCTCACATGGTATTTCATTTTGGTAAGAACGAGCTCTGCCCAACACTGGAAGAGATTCAGCGTATTCTGGTGTTAAATATGGACGGCGAAGCCATAGTACCGCGCTACAAGACAACATGCCAGGCAGACCTATCCAGGTTCTTGCATATTAAGCCTGCCTGCTTGCAACCCGGTCCTAACGGTTCTTTTGATCGGATATCCATGTCTTTTCTCGAAAAGAAGTACAATCGCAAATGGAACCCTGACTCCATTTCAGTAAAACTTTCCGGTCTCAATGCCCTTGCACTAATAGCCATGTCTCAATTGGTGTTCCCAAGGTGTTGTTCGCTCATCGAAGCAGTTCTGGTCGGGATCATCGAGGACATGCACAACTCCTGCTCGGTTGTACCAGTCATCCTAGCCGAGCTTCTCAGAGCTCTCAACGAATCTACAAACCACAACAAAGGCATCTTCCATGCTAGTGCACCTCTCCTACACTTCTGGTTGGTAAGTCACTTACATACAATCATTTCAGTACCAGACGACATCTGCGGCGCTTACAGTCTACCTCAGAAGATTTCTCAGAATCAAGGGCCGATAGTAACTACAGATGTTGGAGAGCTCTACCAGCTCCTCCAAAACCTTTTAGAGGAAGAAATCACTTGGCAATGCAATTGGCTTGTGTTGAACAGGCTACCCTTGTTGTCATCATCGGCAGACAATGCATGATTCTTGTTGGTTTAATAGGCTCCGCAGTCTATGCACCACTCCGAGTCCTCCGACAGTTTGGACTCCCTCAGCGTGTCCCCGTGATAGACCAGCAGGAAAATGATTAGATCACCTTCACAGTGCACTCCGACAACCTCACCTGGCACTTCCAGTCAGCTTGGCGCAACTCCAAGCGAGACCAATGGCTAGACTTCATGGTCTTGTCAGGGCCATCAACCAACTCGGCATACCGACAATGGGTGGATAATCCTGACATTCTACCCGGCATGCCTGCACCTAGGGAACTGTCCACACCAATTGCAGCTCCATCACAAGGAACCATACCCCTGGCAAAGATGGTGGTTCCCTGGATAGACTTCTTCCTGGAGAGACAGCTCCAGATCCAGCAGAAATGGAAGAAGCTACGAAAAGACCAACGTGCATTCAGGCAGCAGGAAGCGGAACAAGGTCGGGAACTCCAGGTCGTACAAGAACAGGTTGAACAATTGGAACAGATAATCCAATCTCTTCACAGGAAACGCAGAGGTGACGCCAGGGAAACTGCTGTCATCCGGGCCCAGCTTCACTTCCACGAAGAACAGCTTGATAGTGCAAAGGCAGAGATGACCTCCCGTATCCAACAATTTGGATACCGCATGTTCAACGCTACCGAAACCCTCACGCGCATGGAGATTGAAGTCATGTCCCTCCAGCAACAGATCATGGATCTTGAGGGTGTGTCTCGTCCACTTAACTTTGTGATCCCTGAAGGGCCTGCCTAGGATCGAGTCTTGTTCCTCTTTTTTGAGTCACACTATGCATGTATTCGCTACACTCTTCATATATCAATGAAAATCTTTTTCTAGCCTCTACCTTTTGCCCTTATGCATAATCATGATTAGCCGTTGCATTCTTTTCAGTTGCATGAGCCGACCTGTGACTTGTTCTCTGACTGCGATTCTTGTGGAAGCAGCAGCTGCCGACACAGTCTTGACGGAAGTACCAATCACAGAGATACCCCCTTGTACAGTCCGATCAGAGAACAGCTCCTACACAGTATAATCAGAAAGTAGTACAGGATCGATGGCAGAACCTGCAGATCAGCACCAGTGGACCACTGAGATCCTACAGTCACATGACAAAGACATAGCAACCATGCAGGCGAAGTTTGACAATGTTCTGGAATCCCTGAAGATTCTGATTGGCACTCGTATCGAAGAACCCTCCACCCGGATCCCAACCGAAGAACCAGTCGAGCGACCTACACCTGAGCCTCGCCAGTTCCCCTTCATCATAGCTAATCTCATACCCGTAACAGGCGGAGAAGAGGAATATGAGCAGTACGAAGAGCAGCCGAAGATCTCACACGTCCACCAGGACCAACCGTCATCCTCAGATCCAACCCCTTCCTTACAAGACGAGATCAAGCAGATGAAAGAGGAGATGAGAAGAATGAAAGGTACATCCACCAGTACAAGTCTATCACTGGAAGACTTAACCTTTTCATCAGGGGATGCTGTTCCCGTAGGTTTCAAGGTCCCAGACTTTGATAAATATGATGGCTCGGGCTGTCCAAAACAACACTTGCAGTTATACTTGGGGGACATGCTCCAACATAATAAAAACCAGCCCTTGCTCATCCAGTACTTCCAGAAGATTCTGAAGGGGGCAGCCTTTACATGGTGGATGTCGGTGGACAAGCTGAAAGTCAAGACCTGGTAGGATGCCATGGACAGTTTCATAGAGCAGTACTCCTTCAACCAGGAGCTTCGCCCTCAGAGGAGCCAGCTCGAACAGCTAAGCCAGCGCAACAACGAATCATTTCTGGAGTACGCCACCCACTGGAGGGAAATGGCAGCAAAGATCCCAACTCATATCCCCAAGGAGGAACTAGTAGGCATGTTCATAGGCACCCTGAAGCAGTCCTACGCTACACTCATGGTGACCTTACCGATAGTGGACTTCGGCACTATCGTCAGGACAGGTGCCCGTATCGAGACTGCTATCAATAGCGGGGCCATTCATTCCAATCTAAGACTTGATTCCCCCAAGGCGACGACCTCGTCCAGTAGAAATATCGGTCCCCGGGACCACAGAAAGAAGGAAGATGTACATATGATTGCTTCTACGGCACCCATCCGATTACTAGCTCTAGCAGCTCAGCAACAGTCAGTTAGCAGGAATACCCGGCCAGCCCGACCAAATCAGGGGTAAAACCATCCTCCCAGAAACTTTACCTCCCTTCCATACACACTCAGCCAGTTGTTGGAATTCCTCACCAAGCAGGGCCTTCTCTAGCTGAGAGGTCCTACACCTCTTCTACCTCCAGACAAACAGGGTAAGAACTACAATGCCGACCATCACTGCGCCTTTCACAGAGGCCCAGGCCATACTATAGATTATTGCATAAGTCTAAAGTGTGCAATCCAAGATCTCTTGGATGAGGGAAGGGTTGAGTTGGCTCCCAGCAACACCAGCATCAATCAGGTACCACTGTCCCCACATAACAATCAAATCAATTTTATCCAGTGGGAAGAGCCCGGGGCAGGGCAGCCAGGACCTAGCACACCCGCAGTGAATGACGGCATCATCAGGCCCTCTTACCGATCACTTGTCATAATCCCCTTCCCCCAATCAAACATACAGACTGCTCAGTCTCCAACCCAGATACCTGCCCCTGAGCAGATCATCTACATAATTCCTTGCCTTGTAAATTGGCCAATAGCTCCAGCTCAAGCCTCAACCTCTTCAGGCCCTGTTCGGATCCCTTACATCCCAGAGCCTCCTTTTAATCTCAACCGAGTACCCGCTCCTCGCTCTCTCGTCCTTGAGAGCGAGAGCATAGCCTACCTAACCAGATCTAGCCGGGTATATCAACCTCTTACAGCCGAGCTGGCAAAGGTGAAGAATACACAGGCAGAGAAATTGAAAGCAGGGGTGTCAGACCCACAGAAGGAAGCAGCAAATTCAGCAGTTTTATTGAAAATCCTCGAAAAAGCAGAATTCAATATCACTCAGCAACTGAGTAAGGTCCCAGCACAGATATCCATCTTGGGTCTTCTTCTCACTTCAAAGCATCACAGGAAGCAACTGTTCCAAGTATTTGGCAATGCCCATGTAATGCCAGACATAATGCCTGAGAAACTGGGGCAAATGGTAGGGCAAATCCTTGAACCCAAAGTCATCTCCTTCACAGAAGAGGAGATACCGGACAGCGAGTGTGCATACATTGCAGTACAGTGTATGGACCGAACATTATCATCAGTGCTCATTGACAATGGCTCCGGCCTGAACGTCTGCACACTCTCTACACTGTAAAAATTGGGCTTGGACCTCAGTCAAGTGAAGAAGAGACCTATGACCATCAGGGCCTTTGAAAATACCTCCAGGCAAAACCTGGGGGACATTGACCTCACCATCGGGGTCGGACCTGCTCAGTTCTCAACAAACTTTCGGGTGGTGAACGTCCCAACCTCTTTCACTCTACTCCTAGGGAGGCCATTGATCCATGCGGCCGAAGCCATTCCCTCCTCTTTGCATCAAAGAATCAAGTTCATCCAGGATGATCGTCTGATTGTCATCCCGTCTGAAGAGTTGAAAAATTCCTTTGGGGACGTCTAAGAGCTAGGGCAAGGAACTACCTTCATGACATTTCAGTTCGAGCAGGTCAGTTCTATCGCCCAAGTAGAACAGCAATGCAAGCAAGCAGTGCCACCGTTTGTCAGAATGATTGCCAGAATGAGCTATCAGCCCGAAAGTGGTCTCGGTGCCAGGAATCAGGGCATGAAGAAAAGATACATGCCTCCTCGTTATACACCTCCCTTTGGTTTGGGATACAAGCCCATATACGAAGATTACCTCTCCAAGTTGACTAAAAAGAGTAAACAGTTGGCAAAACCTGAACCCCAACCACACATCTCTGTAACCTTCCCCGTGGGAATCTTTGAAACTTACCTAGAAACCTCTGCTGCACCCGTTGCCTTAACACCCCAGCCCAGTGACAAGTCTTCAGGGATTCCAAAACCCTAAGTGTTCGCCATGGCCCAGATGTTCGACGAGCTGACTGTCGAAGATGCTACTGAAGCAAAATATCCAGCGAGGGAGCAGGTCTGTACCCTCTCCAATAGTGCCAAAGCGTCATCCAGTGCAGGACAGGTCCATTGATGGACTGAGGCTCTCACCGTCTAGGCCAGCCAGGGCCGGGGCAAGCACAGTGCAAGACAGGTTAGTCCGAGACAGCAGTGAACCAGCATCACCCTTCTCCTCCATCTACTTCTCTTTTGCTCCCCTTTGTAAAATCCAAAAGTCAGGCCACTGTCGGCCTCTTTTTGTTTGAGTCTTTTTTTAACAAGTCATTTTGAAAATCAGATTGTTTTGACTCAAAAATCATGTTTTTAAAAAAATATTTCATACCGGCTGATGACGAAATCATGCGGACTCTTTCCCTGGAAGGCCTAGTGTCCTGAAGCTAACAAATCATCATCATCAAAGCATGCTAAACTAAAGCTAATTGATTTACCAGGAAATTACCTCTGACAGGGCTACCCCTCAAACCCTCCTTAAACTCTTCAAAGTGGAGTATGACTCAGAACAGGAAGAGGAACCGCCTCAGGAAATTATGGACCTCCTCGAGCACAGCGAAGAACTTCTGCAGTCTAAAAAGGAGGACACTTAAATAGTCAATCTAGGATCTACACAGAACCCCCGGCTAGTCAGAATCGGCACCAGCATGAACCTTTAGTGGAGAGCAAACATGATCAGTTTCCTGATAAGCTACAGTGATGTCTTCGCTTGGTCATATGCTGACATGCCAGGCCTAGACCCAGCATTGGTGGTACACAAACTGCCCTTGAACCCCGATGTCAGACCAGTGAGGTAGAAACTGAGACGGATGAGGCTCGAATGGTCACAAAAGGTCAAGGAAGAAGTTGAGAAACAGATCAGTGCAGGCTTCCTGACAGTTGTAAACTACCCTGAGTGGTTGGCCAACATAGTCCCAGTACCCAAGAAGGATGGCAAGGTCCGCATGTGTATTGACTACCAGAATTTAAACAGGTCAAGCCCCAAAGACAACTTTCCTCTCCCTTACATTGACGTTCTAATCCACAATACTGCTGGGCACGAGACTCTCTCATTCATGGATGGTTTCTCCGGATACAACCAGATCAGGATGACAGAAGAAGACACGGAGAAAACCTCCTTTATCATGCCTTGGGGCACATTCTGCTACAAGGTCATGCCCTTCGGACTCAAGAACGCAGGGGCCACCTACCAGAGGGCCATGACAGCCTTGTTCTACGACATGATACACAAGTCTACTGAAATCTACGTGGATGACATGATCGTCAAATCGCCAACAGTCGAACAGCACCTAGAAGACCTGAAGAGACTCTACGATAGACTCCGAGAGTACGGCCTAAGACTGAACCCGGCTAAATGCGTCTTTGGAGCCTCATCAGGAAAGCTCATTGGTTTCATAGTCAGGAAAAGAGGAATTGAGATCGATCTAGCTAAATCCAGAGCTATCATCGAAATGCCAGCACCCCAAACTGAAAAGAAGATCCGTGGTTTCCTGGGCAGAATTCAATACATCAGTCGGTTCATTTCTCAGCTAACTCAGATCTGTGAGCCGTTCTTCAAACTTCTCCGAAAGAATATACCGAAAATCTAGACAGCAGAATGCCAAGAAGCCTTTGACAAAATAAAGCAGTATCTTCTGAATCCTCTAGTACTTGTGCCTCCTACACCGGGACGCCCACTGTTACTCTACATCTCTGTGCAAGAAACCTCCATGGGGTGCATTCTGGCACAACATGACGAGACTGACAGAATAGAGCAAGCCATCTACTATATCAGTAAGCGTCTGCTCGAGTACGAAGAGTGGTATAGCCTTCTTGAGAAGACATGTCTGGCACAGGTCTGGACAACTCAACGTCTTTGGCACTATCTGCTTTCCTACCCGGTAATTCTGATCTCCCGGATGGAACCACTGAAATATCTACTAGAAAAGCCAACCACCACCATAAGGACTGCCCGATGGCTTATGATGTTATCTGAATTCGACATCACGTACATGACACAGAAGTCAATCAAGGGGCAGGCGATAGCAGATCACCTGGCCCACAGTCCGACCCAGGACTACGTGTTTGTACATGATCAGTTTCCAAATAAAGCCATCCTGTATATAGAAGTGGACAAACAAGAATACTCTGGCTAGGAGTTGTACTTTGACGGAGCTGCCAACAGTCATGACCATGGGGCAGGAGCAGTCTTGATCTCACCTAAAGGAGCACACCTCCCTATCTTAGTCAAGCTGAAGTTTAGATGCTCCAACAATGAAGCAGAGTACGAGGCATGCATAACCGGACTGAAAGAAGCCCTGGACATCGGGATTGAAGAGGTAGACGTCTAAGGTGACTCATCTTTGGTAATCTGCCAGGCAAATGAGTCTTGGGCCATCCAAGAAGAAAGGCTAGTCCCGTACTTAGCTTACCTCAATCTGCTAATCAGTCAATTTAGAAGAATCAGTTTCAGCCACCGATATAGGAACCAGAACAGATTCGCCAACGCACTAGCCACTCTAGCTTCAATGGTACAGATCCCAACAGACATCATGCTCTGGCCGATAGAAATTCAACAACAAGATCAGCCTGCCTACTACCTTTAGATCGAAGAGGTATCAGACAATAAGCCTTGGTATGCAGACATCAAGCAGTATCTTGATGACGGGACCTTCCCTCTCGATGCTACCAAAATAGACCGCCGTGCAATCAGAAGACTGGCCATTCAGTTCGTCCTATCAGGGGGCATCTTGTACAAAAGGTCGCCGAACCTACTCTGGCTCAGATGTCTAGATACCAGTGAAGCAGCACAGGTAGTCAAAGAAGTTCACAGAGGAATATGCGGCCCACACATAAACGGGTTGATGTTATCTAAGAAGATATTGAGGCTAGGCTATTACTGGTCCATCATGGAATCAGATTGCTGCAAGCATGTACAAAAGTGCCACCAATGCCAAATCTATGCCTACAGGGTAAATGCACCACCGAGTAGGCTGCATAATCTCACCGCTCCTTGGCCATTCTCGACTTGGGGCATCGACGTCATCGGACCCATAGCTCCGAAAGCATCAAACGGACATCGATTCATCCTGGTAGCGATTGATTATTTCACAAAATGGGTTAAGGCAGCCTCTTATGCCAGCGTCATAGCCTCAGTGGTACAACGCTTTCTGAAAAGGGATATCATCTGCTGATATGGGGTCCCATATGAGATTGTAACAGACAATGCTCTTAACTTCTGTAACAAGGGGATGACTGAACTCTGCCAGAAATTCAAAATCCAATATCACAACTCTACGCCGTACAGACCACAGACCAATGGTGCAGTTGAAGCTGCTAACAAGAATCTGAAAAAAATCATAGAGAAGATGGTAACCAAGTACTCTGCTGAGATGCTCCCTTATGCACTCATGGCCTACAGAACGTCCATCCGAACCTCAATAGGAGCAACACCATTCACTCTGGCCTATGGCATGGAAGCAGTCCTCCCTGTCGAAGTACAAATTCCATCACTCCGGGTGTTAATAGAAGTAGAGCTCTCAGAAGCGGAATGGGCGCAGACCCGGTACGAGTAGTTAAACCTAATCGAAGAGCGACGACTGAAAGTCATCAACCACTCTCAAGCCTATCAAAGGCGCATGGCTAGGGCATTCAACAGGAAAGCCAAGCCAAGAAACATCGAGATCGGTGACCTGGTCCTCCGAAAAATGTTGCCAAACCGCCCTAACCCAAGGGGCAAGTTCACTCCCAACTATGAAGGCCCATACGTCGTCCGAGATAAATTCTCCGGCGGTGCCCTTTAACTCGGACGTATGGATGACGAAGACCTCCCAGAGCCCGTCAACATGGACAAAGTCAAAAGATACTACGCTTAGGGTCTAGATCTGATAGGCACTTTGCACTTGTAGTTTCTCTGGGAAATGACAAAAGGTCATCCTTGGCACACTCTTCATCCCTCTTTCCTGTAATCCGTTTGCAAAACAAATAAATCTCGCTAGTTAGCCCCTTGAGCCTGACAGCCCTTCTTTCATTACACTTTTTTTAGGGACACCCTTCCTCGCCCCTTGCGGCATTGGCCCGAACTACGTCATAACCTGATCGTGCAAAGGTACGTAAGCAACCTATCAAATCAGGTGCGGTCACATATGGGGTATCCACTCCCCAGCTCTCCCCAAACAGAGTCCCTTTTTCCCAAAGGAGTCATCAACTCTCCCCAAGCAGAGACAAACTCTCCCAAACATCCCAAGCAAATCGATTCTCATGGGTATAAAGTTTCTATCAAAAGAAAGCCCAAAATAGAAGTTGAAACATTTCAACAGTCAGAGACTCCCCACAGAGATAATCTCTCCAGACTCTTTACCCAGCAGAGACAACCTCTCCAGAAAAATAAAATCCTCGGGCAGAGACAACCTCTCGATCCCCAGCAGAGACAACCTCTCTCACTCTCTCTCCCCAATCCCTAGCAGAGCAAAACAAAAATCACCAGGAATCATAAGGCACAGGCCTTAAGTAAACAAATCCCCCTGGAAACAGAAAAATCCTCCCAGAGAGTGAAAATCAATTATATCAAACCGAAATCTCCAAGGGAGAGCAAATCAACTACAAAACTGGAGAAATCCCAGGGTGTCCCAAACTTGGTCCCTCAGCCTAAATTCGTCCTACTATAAGTCCTCCTCAATCCCTTAGGAATTACGAGTGCAAGTGCAATATCATATCTGAATCCCCAGCAGAAATATCATCCTCAAATCCCTAGAGGAGCGCCATTCAGGGCAATGATGGGAGAAAACCTTCTTTCCCAACATAAGAAAAACTTCCCTAGTAAGTCGCGGGCATGAGTGAAAACCGGCAATGGCCTCATTGCGCAAAAATCACACGATCCCCAGACCTAGTCTTGTAACTAGGGGCAAAAAAGGGATAAAAATCAATCAGCTTCGCAGGCATAAGGAAAACCGGCAATGGCCTCATTGCGCAAAAATTATGCGAACCCCATGACTTGGTCATTCCAAGGGTAAAAAAGGAAGAAAAGCTGAAGAGCAGTTTTGCAACAACATCCGGCAGCAATCAGGCTAGCCAAATAAATCCTCTACAGCAATCCCCGGTAGGTGGCATGGAAAAGCAGCTTCCCTAACACTAGGCTCCAGCAGAGTTTAGATCCCCAGTAGTGACCTACGACAGTGTCATATTCTTCAGCAGATCCCCAATAACGGTCTATAATGGCATTATATCCCCCAGCGGATCTCCCCGATAGAAGCGTCCTACTTGCTCCCCCAGCAAGCTTCTCCCCAGTCAGAGTCTAATCTCCAGCAGTGACAAAACAAACAGGCTACCCATGAGCATCCTCAGCGGTGACAAAACCTCTTCTGGGTCATACTCTGCCCTCCAAGAGCGAAAGACAGAATACATGATCCCCAAGCCTTAACTAAGGCACTTTACTGGCAAAACTGATAGCTAGTTGAACATTCTTTTGTTGAAAGAAATTTTTTTTACAAAGGACCAAAACCTTTTACAAAATGTTTTAAAAAACAAACTCTTTCGTATCCTGACCAGATTGTAGCAACCCGCACTGACCAGCCCCAGCAAGTCAAAGCAGAAGAAGCCGACACCATGCCTCCCTGCAAGTCGCAATCAGAAGAGTCATGGGAAAGCATCCTCGCCTTTATCCCCTGCATGACATCCCCACATGGCATCACACCTCGTGTGACCAAACTCCTCAGCGTCATCCTTGATCAAACTTTAGGGCCTTTTGGCCACATTACTCAACATCTGTAGGTACCTTTACAGTGTATACCACCTGCATGTCCCTCTCTTTCGACACACTCTGTGTGTCTTCGACATCTCGTGTATACCACCTGCATGTCCTCCCTTCTTTTGACACCCCCGTGTGTCCTTGACATCTTGTGTATACCTTTACAACGTATACCACCTGCATGTCCTCTCTTTTGACACCCCCCGTGTGTCCTCAATATCCCGTGTATACCTTTACAGCGTATAGCACATGTATGTCCTCTCTTTCGACACCCCCCGTGTGTCTTCGACATCTCATGTATACCTTTACAGTGTATACCACCTGCATGTCCTCCCTTCTTTTGACATCCCCGTGTGTCCTCGACATCCCGTGTATACCTTTACAGCGTATACCACCTGTATTTCCTCTCTTTCGACACCCCCCGTATGTTCTCGACATCCCGTGTATACCTTTACAGCGTATACCACTTGCATGTCCTCCCTTTCGACATCCTGTGTGTCCTCGACATCCCGTGGGTACCTTTACAGTATACACCACCCGCAGGTCACCCCCTTCACCACCCTGTGTGTTCTAGACAACCCGTGTGTCTCTTTGATCAAACTCGATCGAAGCCTTCTGGCCAACGCCTCCAGGCTATGTCATCCCTGTATCCATCAATCCCCAGTGAGTAGTCTAAACTACTCGCCCTTCCCCAACAGCGCCTTGCCACTACATTGTACTCACTATTTTTGCACTACATACATGCACATCATCATTCTGCATCCCTGTTATCCGAGCTCGGTGTAAAAATAGGATGATTTCAGTCTTTGCCGTTCGAATCGCCAACCTTGGCATTCTCCAGCAAAGAGGAGCAACGGTAATCACCCGATTTTTACACCCCATCCTAACCACAGTTAAATCTTTTAACTGTGCTTACACCCTACCAAATCCCTCACAACCTAGGTAAGCCTCTAGTCAAACCTTAGAAAAACCTAGAACCAAAACCCCAGGTGAACCCTAGTAAATCCTAGGACTCAAAAACATGTCCTAAACCTTAGCATTAGGTGGCCTTAACATACCCCTTAAACCCATGGCCAATAGGGCCTGACCCTCAGCCTTGAGCCCTCAAGGCCCAAAAACCCTTAGGATAATCCCATATACCCATGTGTGTAGGGCCCAGCCCATTTTCAAACTAAAATCCCTGATGTCAGTAGACACTCTAGCGACGTCTTAAATTTGGCCTTGTTTCAGGCTACCGGTAGACTTTCTACCGACATCATCAAGTTCTGAGTTGCAGGCCTGCAACACCCCTGCACACTCTACCTCCACCTCGGTCTCTCCCTCCTCAGCCCTTAGTCAATCTTACCTTGGTCCAATACCCTCCTCTCCCTTCTTCTAAATCCCTTTTAGGCCCTTAGGAGCTTCCCTATAAAAACCCAACGCCACCACAGTTCATACGGTCTGCATTTTTTTGGGAGGAGAACCCCTGTTGCAAAACCGAAATCCTTAACCCTCTTCACACCCTTGGTTCGGTTCTAGGCTTCCCCTAGACCTACCTCTCCCCCCTGCTCGTGCAGCACCACTGGAGCGCCACCACCATACACCCGAAGGCACTCCCTGTTTGGCTAGAAACAGAGCTTGGGTAGGGACTTCCCCTACCCACTTTCCTTTAGTTCTCTCCATCATGTGAGCCCCTGGTCATCTCTAGGGGACGTTTTTCTTTGTTTTGTTATTGCTTAGTAGGTATATAGACCCACATATGGCGTTCACCCACCTAAACCATAGGTGTGGTGAACCCCTTCGGGTATAGCACCTCTTTGAGGCTCTCATTGCCATCACAGAACCTTCTGGGGATCCCTCAGATCATAAGGGAACCCCTAGTAGCATTGGTGTACAACCCCAGTAGCCACAGACCTGATTTTACAGAAATCCAGGAATGGCGGTACTCTCAGCACCGTCATTCCCAGAATGGTCTGATATTCATTTTGTCGGTGATCCCTCTGCTGACCCCTTGTTTCTGAGCTTTTTCCAGAATGTCGGTCATATCTCTACTGAGATTCTGTTTTTTCACCTGATTTGGGATGGGCAGTAGAACGACTACCGCCCACTTGCACTATCTGTTACCGTGGCTTTACACTCTTCTGGGGCCCACTCCAGGCATCCCCTAGGGGCCACACAGAGCCTGATCTCTTCCTAGGAGTCCCCTCTACACTCCTCCACCCTCGGTTCACCTCGGGTTATAGCTTAACCCTAGTTAACAGTGGCAAAAACACTGAACAAAAACACTGTATACAGGTCGGTAATCCAATTACCGACATTATCTTTATTTTTGTTCTGGGCTTTTGCAGGGGCCTAGGCCTGGTAGGAGGCCACTTTAGGCCCTGCCTAGCCCGTTGGACCCACCTTGGACTATACCTGACCCTTAACTGTGGTTAAATCCACCTCCGGTTAATATTTAACCTCGATTAAGCACCCCCTTAACCCCACAAACTTTGGGAAGTTAAACGGACATTCCTAAAAATATCATCGGAACATAATACTGACTTTGGCCCTCTCCCTGACCCTGGTTAGTAACCCTAACCACAGTTAGACCCCCTTAACTGTGATTAGCAACCCTAATCATAGTTAACTTCGGTTTATGGCCTACTGGGCCTAGAAACCAAGTCTATCGGACCTATCTCGGCCTACCGGGCCTCGCCTTAGCCTACCGGGCTACAACTCACTCACCCTTTACTGTGGTTAGCAACCCTAAACTGCAGTTAGTTCGGCCTAATCCCGGTTAGCAACGCTAACCCAGGCCGAACCCCTCCCTAGTTTACCGAACTACCCCCCCTAAGCCTACCCGGCTTTATACCATGCACTTGACCCTCCTCGGTCAAACAAACCCTAGTCTACCGGACTAGTCCATGTTAGCCACCCTTGGTGCACACACCCATACCCCTAGCCTCGGCACAGGCTCACGTACCAAAACTACGCTTGGTCTAATCTCACCCTGTGAGTACGTACCAGGCAGCCCAACACGGGCCCGACCCCAGTTAGCTTTTCCCCTCTTGGATTAGTGTTCACTTAAACATTTTGGTATTCTAAACAAGATTAACTTTATTTGGCTTAAACCCGGGGAGTACGGAACCGTTGTAAAACCGAAGCCTCAGGGTGCCTAACACCTTCCCCGGACTTAACCGAACCCCTTACCCTAATCTCTCTCGTGGACCAAGACCTTATCCAAAACTTCAAGGGACTTATCCTTTCTGAATGAATAGGTGGCGACTCTCAAAAACCTGTGAGACACAAACAATTGGGGGATTGAATTTCCCACGCTCACACCGCACATGGGAAGGCCTCTGTGAGGCGTTTGTTGCTCAATACTCTTACAACATTGACTTAGTCCCACAGAGATTAGATCTGGAGAGAATGACTCAAAGAGAGAATGAATGATTTATCGAATATTCTATTCGATAGAGGGAAAATGCTGGAAAAATGAACACTCATCTGCCCGAGGATGAGTTAGCGACCACATTCCTCCGCACACTCAAGCATCAATTCAAAACTCTGCTAGCAGCCCAACCTATTTCTAATTTCAGCACTGTGACCAAATTTGGGTCTAGGATTGAGGCTACAATGGGAGACGTGGGAACAGTTGACATGTTCTCAGGATCCAAGGGGGCGTCATCCTCTAATCGTCCTCAACCACCGTGAAAAGATACACAGAGAAGAGAGGATGAGGTGCAAATGGTGACAACAATGCCTATCCATATTCCCCATTTATCCCAGCAACCCCAACAACCTGAGCAGACTCAGCAATAGCTTCCCTCACAGCAAATGATATTTGAGCAGAAAAAGAGAAGAGTCTTCTCACCCATGCCATATACCATGACGTAACTCCTCCCTTATCTACTAGATAAGAAATTGGTCACGCTAAGGGAACCCAAACCGCCACCAATCACGTTGCCAAGGTCATACAGGACTAACCAGCATTGTGGGAATCATCAAGCTCCAGCGCATTCCACCGATATGTGTTTTAATCTAAAGCATACAATCCAAGACATGCTTGAAACAGGAAAGATTTAGTTTGAACCAGGGAACTCCGACATCAACCAAGTCCTTCTCCTTAATCATGCAGCAGCAGGAAACTGAGGCGCACCAACCTAAGCCACTCTATAGCCGACTTTGAGCAGTCTCACCAATTTTTTTTTGTCTTTTTGGTTTATTCCTTAATTTCTCTTTTTTTGCAAATGGCCATAATGACCCAAATCGAAGTCTTCCCTGTCAGTTAACATATTGGCCAGTGGCCACCAGTCTTTATTTTTCGCATTTGAGTCTGTACATCCCTTCATACTCTAATGAAATTCCCCACTTTTGTTAAAATCTATCTTGCTTATTACTCTGAGATGCCTAGTTTTGGGAACTGAACTAGATTCTAAGCCTGTAAAGGACAATTGCATGATCATCGGGTGAGCAATCTAAAAACTCCTGACCCTCTCATGAATTAGAAAGGTACTCTGCTCCCCAAAGATTTCAAGGTGAACTACCAATCCATCAGAAGACAAGAAGCAAAGGAGCGACGAAGACCTCCCCGAGCTATCAAGCATATTTGAACAAGGGTGATGCAATGACCACACATGCTCTTGACCAATCAAAGAAAGGATAAGAGGCCATACTTGGTTAAACCTTAAAATCCCTTTCGTACCCATGCAATAATATACGCTAGTTAGCCCATTGAGCCTAATGGCCTTTCTTTCTAAACCCTTACACTGGGGATCTTATGAATGACAAATCAACAGAGTAGAATCCAACCAATCAAAAGCAAAGCTTATTTTGAACTACGACATGACCTGATTTCACTGATCATGGATATGTAGGCAACCTAAAAATAGGTGCGGTCACATTATGGAAAATTTTCATCAATACCAGACAGCTATCTCAAAATAGAGCACAAAGAGCTGACAAAAAAAAAGAAGAAAAAAGAAAGAGAGCGAAAATAGAAAATCTCCAAAATGATGAAGAGAAGCCAACTAGTTCTGTCTCTGCGTGCAGCAACAAATAAACATTTTAGGGTGTCCTACCCTTGACAAGAAAACTTTGAGCTTCAATCGTTTCTACCCCTACTACGTTTCGTCCAAGTAACTAAGCCCTCCTTGATCTTTGAAAGGTCTTGGGCATCAGTGGTTAGAAGCATTAACCTCTACCATTTTACCAGGCAATGACGGGAGAAGACGGATCAGCTTATCAGAAATCGCAGGCCTAATGAAAACCAGAAATGGCACTAAGGCGCAAAAATTATGCGAGCCCAGCCCTGACATTGTTGTCAGGGAAAAAAAAGGGAACAAATTAATCAATTACGCTAGCATGAGTGAAAACCAGAAACGGCCTCATTGCGCAAAAATTATGCGATCCCAAGACTTGGTCATTCCGAGGGTAAAAAAGGGATAAAGACAAATTTCTAATTTCACGGGCTTAGTATGGAATTATCAATCCTGCTAGAGCACAAAAATAATGTGAACCCAGTCCTGGTGAAACCTATTAAGTTCTAGGGGCAAAAAAGGGAAAATCAAAGTTCAAGCTTTCAACAACTCATAATCAAGCTCCACAACAACGATCGGCTAGTACAGTCAAGCACTAGCAGCATACAATCAAGCTCCACCAACAACAATCGGCTAGTACAGTCAAGCACTATCTTATACATTAGGCATCTGGTGAGGTCATCCAGGAGCAGATTTACCTATCTATTTCAGAAGCTATCAACCCAAACTTATTCTATTCCTAAGGCAAAAGAATCCTAGCTAAGCTTCTCATCAATATGCAATATCCGACATCTTTCAAGTTACTTATGTCAACTTTTCAGTCTGTTAGTCTATCATCAAGACATCGGTCTATCATGGCAAGTCAGTCAGTCAGAGTCATGTCCTCGTGCAAGTCAGCTCAAATTTGGCTAATCCTTTCGGTGGTGCAATCAGATCTCCTGAACTTGAGACCGGTTAAAGCAGATTATCCTGGAAGAGTATTTCAGTTAGACAAATCCAGGCATAACCTCAGTGCAGTATTAATACATCAGGTAGAAGGCAGATATTAGATAGAGGCTCAGGTTCATGCTCCACTCTCTCAATCCTCATACCCCATCATTCATTTGCTTGCTTATGGGTAAGCCACGTGGCTATCCCCTTTCATGCATTTACATTTTGCTTACTCATGAGCCAGCCATGTGGCTATCTCCATTTATACATATATCGCATTCATTGGCTTGCTTTACATGCATACCCAGTGAGGATGATTGTGTAACCAATCCTCACTAACCTTATATTTTTCTTTCTCATGGGTTAGCCATGTGGCTTTCCCCATTCATGCATCTTGCTTGTAAAATGGAACAACCGCGTGGTTGTCTCCATTCATCATACACACTGCTTGCTTATAAACTTGCTCGTGGTCTAGCCGTGCGGCTATCTCCACTTATATATCTGCTTGCTTACTTGTGCGAAAGTGGTCGTGCGATCCTTTCAAATCTGACTTCATGTATCTTGCTGGCATATTACTCGATGGGACAACCGCACGGTTGTCAGCACCATAGCATAGTACCCGGTGGGGCAACTGCGCGATTGTTAGCACCATAGCATAGTACCCGGTGAGGCAACCGCGCGGTTGTCAGCACCATGGCATCTTACCCGGTGGGACAACCGTGTGATTTTTGGCACCATGGCATAATACCCAGTGGGGCAACCGCGCGGTTGTCAACACTAATTACATCTTACCCATTTTTTGAAGAAGTAACTAAATAGTTGTCTGATCGACCTTCAGTTGCGGCCTCTCGTGAAGCTGATTGTGTAACCAGCCTTACTCATTTGCATCTTTCACCACATGTTCACACTTTACCACACTGCACTGTAATACTTGCTCACTCTTAAAGGAGTAACTGACACGATTGTCTGATCGACCATCAGTTGCGGTCTCTTGTGAAGCCGGTCTGCACTCTTAACACACTACACTGTAATATTTGCTCACTCTTAAAAGAGTAACTGACACGGTTGTCTAATCGACCATCAGTTGCGGCCTCTTGTGAAGTCAGTCTTGTACACTTCACTGCACTACAACACTTGCTCACTCTTAAAAGAGTAACTGACACGGTTGTCTGATCGACCATCAGTTGCGGCCTCTTGTGAAGCCAGTCTTGTACACTTCACTACACTACAATACTTGCTCACTCTTAAAGGAGTAACTTACACGGTTGTCTGATCGACCATCAGTTGCAGCCTCTTGTGAAACCAATGTTGCACTCTCCACACACATCACTGCATTACTTGCTCACTCTTAAGGGAGTAACTGACACGGTTGTCTGATCGACCATCAGTTACGGCCTCTTGTGAAGCCAGTCTTGCACTCTTCACACACTGCACTGTAATAGGTTCTCACTCTTAAAGGAGTAACTGACACGGTTGTCTGATCGACCATCAGTTGCAGCCTTTTGTGAAGCCATTTTTGCAACAATCATCACTCACTTGCATCTCACTCACTTGCATCATGCACCCCGCTATTTGGTTGTGTGATCGATTAGCAGGCAGCTTCATACACTATAACCCTTCTCAATCCCCAGCAATTGCCGACTTGGCACAAACACACCCTTTTAGTCGTCACCCTTCAGTCATCCAACCTAGGGCAAGCAGTCTAAGTAGAAATTCACTTTCTCCTATATCTTTTCCCAGGTTTTTCACACTCAAGTGTTCAAAATTAAAGCGTTATCAGCCTTTGTCGTTCACGTCCCCACACCCTCCGAAAAAGCGGGGCAACTGTAAACACCCCAATTTTGCACCCCCTAGTCTCTTTTCACACCTCTAAAAACCCTCTTTTAAAACCCTCATTCCCTGTGCTTCGGTTTGCAAAAACGCCCTTGAGGTAAAAAATGACCAAAATGCCCCTAAGGTAAAAAATGACCAAAATACCCTTGAAAAGTTCTAAAAAACTCACATTTTATCTAAAATATTTTCTTGATTTTATCAATTTAATTTCAATTTTTTTGGGATCAAATCGGGCATAAAGCTAAAAAATGACCAAAATGCCCCTGTGGTGTAAAATGATCAAAATTCTCCTAAAAAGTGCTCAAAAGTTATGATTTCATCTGAAATAATTTTACAAATTTTTTGGTTCAATTTTGGTTATTTTCGGGCTCAAAAGGGCTTAAAACGACAAAAACAGTTTTTTCGGCAAATAGAAGTATAAACCAAAAAAATAGTTTTTTGAAGGGCCAACCTCGCCCTTTTAAAAGGCGCAGGACCATGTGGGCCCCACTTGCACTACAAACTTCATTTTTTATTATCTTATTTGTCCATAATAAAATATATTAAATCTCACCTTTTAAAACGGCGCGGATTTAGCCGCGTTGCCGCCCCACTATTTACACCGCTTTACTATTCATTAAAATATATTAAATCACACCCTTTAAAATGGCACGAGCACTATTCTGAAACACTATAAATACCCCCCTCTCTTCCTTCATTTCTCACCAATTCCTTCTCCCTCTTTCTCCCTTTTCGATTTCAAAGTACTTCTTAGCGCGCCCGGATTCCCGAGAAGGTCGATTGCGAATGGTCGATTCTCGGGACCCCTTTTCAGAAATCTTTTTCAGATTTCCTGGAAGGTAACTTTTCTTCAAAACTCTGTCTTACTTTGTATTTTAATAGTTTAATTAGCTTTTTAATTACTTTTTAAAATTATTTTAATTGCTTAAACTGCTTGCCCTGTCAAACCCCTACCCGGTTTGATTCAAACTTGCCAAACCATGTCAAAGTCCTACCCGGTTTGATTCAAACTTAGCCTACCCTAGTCGAACCTCTGTCCGAACTTCGGTTCAAACTTAGTTTACCCTAGTCAAACCTCCGCCCGAACTTCGGTTCAAACTTAGCCTACCTTAGCCAAACCTCTATCCGAACCTCGATTCATACTCTGGTTCAAACCATACTTACCTTAGCCGAACCTCTATCCGAACCTCAGTTCATACCCTGGTCCAAACCCTACCCACCTATCCGAACCTCGGTTAAACCTTGTTTTAAATCCTATCAAACCCTAACCCAACCAAATGCTCCTTGATATGAGCTAAAACTATCCAAATGCTCTCGACAAGAGCATAAAAGGCCCAAGCGCACCTGAACAGGAGCACAAACCATTCAAAAACACCCTACATCCAAAGACAAATCTGTTAGACATATATGCCCACGAAAGACATTTCAGAATTGTATTTATCTATTTAATCAATAAATGCATATTTTACATTCACACATTGTCTTCTACATTGGGTAACATATCAAAAGTATCTCATTGGATGAGACTACTTTGTCCCTTAGGTAACATTGTAGAAAAACCATCCATTTAGTTGATAACTGATTGCTCAGGAGATACGGTTTTTCCAGTTCCTTGTAGACCTAAAATTGTTCTAAGTTAATCAAGATACATCTGGAAAATGTATTCCTAATAACTTACACATTGTTAGTTCTATATGATGGAGTGATGAATCTCAATCACTGAGAGAAGGGTCTCTTGACTAAGATGTGGATATAAGTAAGAAGTACTTATATTGCAACTGGATCACTCAGTAGATACCCTTAGAAATATACTGTCTTTATATTTAGGGTAGTCCATTTGACAGATTGTCCTTAACCTGAGAGGTCGACATCTTCTCTAGTATTGCATATATAACTTTGATGTAGCCAATCGTCAATGTCCAACACACCGGACTAAATACGGGCTCGTTGGGTTATGTACGCTATATTAGAAGAAGTGTGTGTACGCTCAACAAGGTCTCCACTACTCTTAACAGAGTAAATAATATTGAGTTGCTACTTGTCAAAACCGGACTTGAAAAACCCAGCGCTGATATTTATCGATGAAATGGTTTTATCGAGAAATTTATTTTCTATATATAAAAGAAATGTAATTAATATTATTATTTCTTTTAAAGAATTTCTAAAATGTTTCGAAAATCCAAGTTTGACCAAAAGTATCAAAGAGAATGGGTTCTCAATATAAGCCAGGGATTAAAGACAGTATTAAACAAATCTTGATATAGAAATACCTGCAAGTAATTCTCTATTTTCTGGAAGTTAATCACATTGCCCCACAACCGGAAATAAGAGATCCCTTTAGATCCCACACACAAAGACTTTTTTAAAGTATTTAATTTAATTAAATAATTAAATGAATTAATTTCTCTAAGTAATCACTATATGTAGCACCCTGGACTTTTTCATCCTTAATGAATAGCACCTTCGTAGCTAATTGGCCGTTTTTGTAAGTCTAATTAATAAATAAGGGAGAAATCGGAAATTCCGAAACGTCAGAAATATTCGTTTTCGAAAGACGGATCCAACGCAAGTTGAATCGTCGAAATCCGACGAGCGAGTCAAAAGATATGGTCAAAACAGTCCAGACATACAGAGCACCGATCGCTCGGTCCAGTCAGCGATCGATCGGTCCATAACCGATCGATCGGTAGCTATCGCACGGTCAGAAATTTTGTATGGGGAAATTTTCCAAAGAGTGAGTTTTTGACCGGTCGATCGGTCATAAACACCGATCGCTCGGTAGGCAACCGATCGATCGGTCATAACCATAGATCGCTCGGTCCCCGTGTTTTGCAGAAATTTCAGTAAGGGCTTTTTCGTCTTTTGGGCGTTAAACCCTTACCCATAAGGGTTTGGTCGACCCTTTGAGGCCTCACTTACAACATTTGAGGGATTTTGAGAGATAGAGAGAGAAGAGGAGAAAGCTCTAACCTAGGGTTTGGTATTGAGGAAGAAATCAAAGGGGTGGACCATCCTTGGTCGTCCTCAAACTTGGATTTGCTTCAAGTTCAAGGCTCAAGCTCGTGTGGGAGCCACTCTCCAAGCTAGGGCAGCCATCTCACGTACGTGTTGAAAGGGGTTTCTTCCCCAACTCGAGTCTTCCTCAAGCAAGGGTTGTTCCCTACCCTTTTGGAGCTTCAATCAAGTTTCCCACCAAGGATCAAGCCTTGAGCAAGGTTAGTACACCCTACTAACTTTCCCTAGCAATAACCTAGGTTTTCTAGTGTAAATGGTGATTCTATATATTATGCTTTTCCTTCCCTATGCATTGTATTAACTCAACAAATATAAACAAGATAAGGGAAATGGAATGAATGTGTGGATGGGAGATTGGATGTGGCGATTGGATGCCGAATGTGATGTATGATGTGTGGGTTGTGGATTGAAAAATGGAGGATGGGCATAGTACAAATAATAAACTTACCATTGTGTGATTGAATGAAAAATATGCATTTAAAAGAAGGAAATAAAGTACTAAGGAATAATGTATGAAAGTGTTTGACAAAATACCTAAACTATGAATAAATGATCTCAATGAAGAATATAGAAATGGGTCTTATGCATGCGTTCTTATGAATGATAAATTGATCAAATGTTATGCAAACTACTTATGTTACCCATGTTCATATCATGAATTGAATTGTAATGTCATATTTTGGTTATTCCCATTATCATGATTGTCACTATGGACACGTACACGAGCACGCATGATAGCATGAACCGAGATTTCAAGAGCATGTGCATATAATAAACAACAAGAAAATATTGCATGTCAATGAGGTTGGTAGCCCAGGGAGATTCGGGTGCTAACCTCTGGCTCACAAGATAACCCTTAAAACACCTATTGTCAAGGAGGTTGGTAGCCCAGGGACATTCGGGTACTAGCCTCTGGCTCACAAGAAAACTAAACAAGAAGTAAAAATCACCTATTGTCAAGGAGGTTGGTAGCCCAGGGACATTCGGGTACTAACCTCTGGCTCACAAGAAAACCCTGCATTTCATAACAAGGAGGTTGGTAGCCCAGGGAGATTCGGGTGCTAACCTCTGGCTCACAAGTGCATTGCATATCAAGGAGGTTGGCAGCCCAAGGAGATTCGGGTGCTAGCCTCTGGCTCACAAGTTACAAGATGGAGGTTCACAAGATGACGATCATGCATTCATGCATGCACGCATACATGATTTCTACGAGGCATACCGGGACATGACAGGGATTTTCAAGCATGAGTTCTATCGGCGTTTTCGCATTCATGTACGAACGTCAGGATGCTTGTATTGTATTATGCCTTATACTATTTCTTTTGTGATGTTTCTATTACTGCTTGTATGATATTACTATTGTTTGTTTTATTATTGTTATGGTCTGCTAGTAGCTTGTACTCGCTGAGTATTCCATGCTCAGCCGTACTTTCATGTCGGCAGGTACTGAGGGAGCCCTCGACCCGGAGCCTTGGGTCGAGGAAGAGTATATAGAAGAGAGAGAGCCGGCTATTCCATTACAGTCTCAGGTGGACCGAGACCTCGATGCGTGGCCATACCTCGACTACTGTTGAGGGGAGAATATGAGAGGGTCTTGTGTATTTTGATATTTTGATAGGTGGGCCTGTCCACCTTAGACTTAGACATGTCTTGTATTTATGTTAACTTGGAATACTATTTTGGATCATCAGAAGAAATGAAAATTTGTTTACGCTTCCGTATATATGATAGCTTTCGCGCTCTGATTATCGTTGTTAGTACTATATTTTTATCTTGTGCATTACAGGATGGTTTGATAGGTATGCAGTGTGACACCTAAAATATCCCTAAACTCCTAGGGGGTATTTCGGGGCGTTACAGAGTGGTATCAGAGCTCTAGGCATTAGAGTCCCTAGGGTCGCATAGTACTAGAGACCATGCTAGTCAAAATAGGTTGAATCTCAACCAAACTTAGAGTCCTACGCTAGGAACATGGATTGTATGGATGATGTTGTGTTTTATACCATATGTGCATTAATTGTGTTGTGCTTATTAAATATGCTTGATGAATATGTATTGAGTGAATTACGAAATTTGTACTAAATGCGTATCCAAGTTAGACTCACGTTGTATTGTCGTTCTCAGGAGAAATCATGAGAAGCAATACCCAGGGTCGCGGGTACAACACGAGGGGTAATGGAGGTGATGCTCCATCGGGTGATGATCAACCCGACTTTGCCCAAGCATTCGCATCCATAGCCGAGACTTTGGCTATGTTGGCGGCAAGGCAACCGGCCACTCCGTCTAATGCGGCACTTATACCGGCTCCTCCTAACCGAGCCCAAGCCGGGATAGAAGCTTTTCGGAGGATGAGGCCTCCAACTTTTTCGGGAAGCATTGATCCACTTGTTGCCGAGGGTTGGATCCGGCAACTTGAGAAGATATTCTCGGTATTAGCACCTACTGAAGTGGAAAGGGTCACATGGGCCACCTTCATGCTTGAAGGTGAGGCCGATCATTGGTGGAAGTCTGCACTTCGGACCCGAGAGTTGACCCGGCAAGGTCAAGATTGGACTTGGGAGGAATTCTTGGAGGTTTTCAACAAGAAGTACTTTCCGGTCGGGATGAAAGAAAAGATGGAAGTCGAATTCATTACCTTGGAGCAAGGTAATATGTCCGTAGCGGCTTATGAAGCCAAATTTTCGGAGCTATCTCGATTTGCTCCACACATGATAGCGACCGAGGCTATGAAGGCCCGGAAATTCAAGAGGGGGTTGAAGGCCTATCTCAAGGACCGAGTCTCGATGTTTAGACATGAGACATATTCCGAAGTTGTTGATAAAGCACTATTGACCGAGTCGAACTCCGAGGAGTTCTTCAAAAGGAGAGGAATGGAAAAAGGACAGTCAAGTAGTTCAGGGGAGAAAAGAGTAAGGACGAGCTTGTATCAGTCCGCAGGGCCGGCTCAGTCACAGAGGATGTATTCAGCACCACAGGCTCCCCGCTCTTTTGCTCCACTGGCCTTTCGCCCGGCTACCTCATATGCTCCTCGCCCCGCAGTTACTCAAGCTACGGGATATGCTCATTCCTCCTATTTGCATGATGTCTGCACTCTTTGTGGAAGGAGGCATCCAGCGGGAGAATGCCGGAGAGTTTCAGGAAGTTGCTTCCATTGTGGTGACCAAGGCCACATGGTCAGAGATTGTCCCCGGCGTCAATTGCCAACTCAGTCTTCAGGGAGCAGGCCCCCGGTTAGGCAGACATCTCAGCCTAGCTCTTCTCAGGCTTCGAGGGCCTCACCGTCTACACGGCCTCCTCGCCCAGCCACACAGGGTCGAGTTTTCGCCCTATTAGAGAGAGACGCACGTGCATCCGACGATGTCGTGCAAGGTACGCACGAATTCTAGGGTTTAAATTGTGTAAAATTTCTATGGTTTGTTTTGTGAGTTTCTATACTAAGAGTTACCTATGTATGATGCTTGTTGTTTGAAATCTACTAATAGTAGTCACTTAATCGCACAGGCGCTTTGTTAGTGAACGAATGTCTTGCCCGAGTGTTGATCGACACAGGATCCACTCACTCCTTTGTGTCGCCTAGTTTCGCAAAGGGATTTTTGACTGAGGCTACTCCGTTAAAGCAGGAGTTGACCATTGCAACTCCACTCGGCAAGTCAGTTGATACGGACAAGATATTTAGGGATAGTGTGGTTCAAGTGGGGGAGAATGAACTGTTAGCCGATCTCATCGTCCTAGAATTTCAAGACTTGGATTTTGATGTCATCTTAGGGATGGATTGGTTGTCAAACCTTCACGGGCATGTTGCGTGTTTTGAGAAGATGGTGAATTTCAAGCCGAAAGGGGGTAAGCCTTTTCACTTCCGAGGATTAAGAGAGAGGGACATTGCTCGCCTCGCGACCTTGAGTGTAGCAAACCTAGAAGCACAAAACTCCTCGGCCATTCCGGTCGTGAGTGATTTCTTGGACGTGTTTCCGGAGGAACTTCCCGGGTTACCTCTGAATCGGGAGATTGAGTTCGCTATAGAGCTTACTCCGGGCACCGCTCCGATTTCAAGAGCCCCATATAGAATGGCCCCGATAGAGCTTGAAGAATTGAAGAAGCAAATTGAGGAGTTACAACAACTCGGCTTCATCCAACCAAGTGTCTCACAGTGGGGAGCTCCGGTTCTCTTTGTGAAGAAGAAGGACGGGTCTATGAGGATGTGTATAGACTACCGTCAGTTGAACAAGGTAACTATCAAGAATCGTTATCCCTTGCCAAGGATAGACGACTTGTTCGACCAACTGAAGGGAGCGAGATTTTTCTCCAAGATTGATCTTAGGACGGGTTATCATCAGCTAAAGATCAAGTCGGAGGATGTTCCGAAGACGGCTTTCAGGACTCGGTATGGGCATTACGAGTTCCTTGTCATGCCTTTTGGGCTGACGAATGCACCGGCGGCATTCATGGATTTGATGAACCGGGTGTTCCGATCTTACCTGGATCGATGCGTGATTGTATTCATTGATGACATTTTGGTGTATTCTCAGACACGGGAAGATCACGCACGAGACCTCCGCCTTGCTCTGGAGATGTTGAGAGAGCATAGGCTATATGCCAAATTGAGTAAGTGCGAGTTCTGGTTAGAGAATGTCGCATTTCTGGGACACGTGGTGTCGGCCGAGGGCATTTCTGTAGATCCAACCAAGGTTGAGGCAGTCATGAGTTGGGAGAGGCCCAAGAGCGTCACGGAGATACGTAGTTTCCTCAGATTGGCAGGCTACTACCGGAGATTTGTGGAGGGATTCTCCAGTTTGGCTGCACCTCTCACCTACTTGACAAGAAAAAGTGCAAAGTTCAGTTGGAGTGACCGATGTGAAGTAAGTTTCCAAGAGTTGAAGAAACGCCTCACCACAGCCCCTGTTTTTACTGTGCCATCTGGACCTTTTGGGTATGAGGTGTATAGTGATGCCTCGCACGTCGGACTCGGGTGTGTCCTAATGCAACACAAGAAAGTCATTGCCTATGCATCAAGGCAGTTGAAAGAGCATGAAAAGAACTACCCCACTCACGACTTGGAGCTTGCGGCGGTCGTGTTTGCACTTAAAATTTGGCGACATTATCTGTACGGGGTGGAGTTCTATGTGTACACGGACCACAAGAGCCTCAAGTATCTCTTTTCCCGAAAAGAGCTAAACTTACGACAACGGCGTTGGATTGAGTTCTTAAAGGACTACGAATGCACTATCCAATATCACCCGGGAAAAGCAAATGTGGTGGCAGACGCTCTGAGTAGGAGACCATCGGGGTTGTTGGCTCACATGTTGGTGCGGGAATGGAGACTGTTAGACGATTTGGTAAATCTAGACATCAGTGTGAACGATTCTGTCCACAGTCCGGTTTTGGCAAATGTTACAGTTCGGCCGTACCTTATAGACTTGATCCAGGAGTATCAAGCCACAAACACTGACTTGTTGGCTTTCCGGGATAAGGAAGTGGCCAAGGGTAGTACGGACTTCTCTCTCACTAGCCGAGGTGCTATTAAATTCAAGGGAAGGCTTTGTGTCCCAGCCAATGCAGACCTTCGGAGAGAGATTATGGACGAAGCTCACCGGTCTAAGTATACAGTGCATCCTGGGGGTACGAAGATGTACCGGAACCTCAAGAGTCACTTTTGGTGGCGAAACATGAAGAGGGAGGTTACGGAGTATGTGGCCCGGTGTTTGGTGTGCCAACAGGTGAAACGGAGCATTTGAGACCGGTGGGTCTTTTGCAGTCTCTCCCTATTCCCAAGTGGAAATGGGAACATATCTCTACGGACTTCATCGTGGGGTTGCCGAAGACGGTTAGGAAGACCGATGCTATATGGGTAGTTATTGATAGACTCACGAAGTCTGCTCATTTCTTACCGTACCGGACTACATTCAACTCCAATCAGTTAGCGGAGCTATACATCAAGGAAATAGTCCGATTGCACGGGGTGCCAGTGAGTATTGTGTCAGATAGAGACCCAAGATTCACATCCAGGTTTTGGAAAAGTTTTCAAGGTGCAATGGGCTCCCGGTTAGACTTTAGCACAGCTTTCCACCCACAGACCGATGGGCAAACCGAGAGGGTGAATCAGGTTATTGAAGATATGCTCCGAGCATGTATGCTAGACTTCAAGGGAAGTTGGGAAGATCACCTACCTTTGGTGGAATTCGCTTACAACAATAGTTATCAAGAAAGCATACAAATGGCGCCTTTCGAGGCTTTGTACTGAAGGAGTTGTAGATCCCCGTTGTATTAGGATGAAGTGGGAGAAAGAAAGATTTTGGGCCCCGAGTTAATTGAACAAACCGCGGATAGGGTCAAGCTTATCCGGGAGAGGTTAAAGACCGCACAAGATAGACAGAAAAGCTATGCCGACAACCGAAGGGGGGATCTTGAATTCCGAGTCGATGATTTTGTGTTTGTAAGGATTTCACCGACCAAGGGTGTTATGCGATTCGGGAAGAGAGGCAAGCTTAGCCCGAGATATGTGGGTCCGTTCGAGATCATTACTCGAGTCGGTGAAGTTGCTTACCGTGTTGCTTTGCCCGCTCACATGGCGGCGGTCCACGATGTGTTTCATATCTCCATGCTTCGGAAGTACATCCCAGATCCTTCTCACGTCATCGAGCTTGATCCGGTTGAGATTCGAGAGGACCTCACTTTAGTTGAGAAGCCGGTTCATATTTTGGATAGGAGAGATCAAGTGCTTCGCAACAAGACTATTCCGCTAGTCCTCGTGCAACGGCAACATCATGCACGAGAAGAAGCCACGTGGGAGCGTGAAGCCGAAGTCAAAGCAAAGTATCCCGAGTTGTTTGAATAGACTTGTGCATATGGCTTGTAATTTTGTTTTGATTTTGTGCATGTATGTATCGTCCAAATTTTGGGGATGAAATTTTTGTAAGGGGGGGAGAATGTAGCACCCCGGACTTTTTCATCCTTAATGAATAGCACCTTCGTAGCTAATTGGCCGTTTTTGTAAGTCTAATTAATAAATAAAGGAGAAATCGGAAATTCCGAAACGTCAGAAATATTCATTTTCGAAAGACGGATCCAACGCAAGTTGAATCGTCAAAATCCGACGAGTGAGTCAAAAGATATGGTCAAAACAGTTCAGACATACAGAGCACCGATCGCTCGGTCCAGTCAGCGATCGATCGGTAGCTATCGCACGGTCAAAAATTTTGTATGGGGAAATTTTCCAGAGAGTGAGTTTTTGACCGGTCGATCGGTCATAAACACCGATCGCTCGGTAGGCAACCGATCGATCGGTCATAACCACCGATCGCTCGGTCCCCGTGTTTTGCAGAAATTTCAGTAAGGGCTTTTTCGTCTTTTGGGCGTTAAACCCTTACCCATAAGGGTTTGATCGACCCTTTGAGGCCTCACTTACAACATTTGAGGGATTTTGAGAGATAGAGAGAGAAGAGGAGAAAGCTCTAACCTAGGGTTTGGTATTGAGGAAGAAATCAAAGGGGTGGACCATCCTTGGTCGTCCTCAAACTTGGATTTGCTTCAAGTTCAAGGCTCAAGCTCGTGTGGGAGCCACTCTCCAAGCTAGGGCAGCCATCTCACGTACGTGTTGAAAGGGGTTTCTTCCCCAACTCGAGTCTTCCTCAAGCAAGGGTTGTTCCCTACCCTTTTGGAGCTTCAATCAAGTTTCCCACCAAGGATCAAGCCTTGAGCAAGGTTAGTACACCCTACTAACTTTCCCTAGCAATAACCTAGGTTTTCTAGTGTAAATAGTGATTCTATATATTATGCTTTTCCTTCCCTATGCATTGTATTAACTCAACAAATATAAACAAGATAAGGGAAATGAAATGAATGTGTGGATGGGAGATTGGATGTGGCGATTGGATGCCGAATGTGATGTATGATGTGTGGGTTGTGGATTGGAAAATGGAGGATGGGCATAGTACAAATAACAAACTTACCATTGTGTGATTGAATGGAAAATATGCATTTAAAAGAAGGAAATAAACTACTAAGGAATAATGTATGAAAGTGTTTGACAAAATACCTAAACTATGAATAAATGATCTCAATGAAGAATATAGAAATGGGTCTTATGCATGCGTTCTTATGAATGATAAATTGATCAAATGTTATGCAAACTACTTATGTTACCCATGTTCATATCATGAATTGAATTGTAATGTCATATTTTGGTTATTCCCATTATCATGATTGTCACTATGGACACGTACACGAGCACGCATGATAGCATGAACGGAGATTTCAAGAGCATGTGCATATAATAAACAATAAGAAAATATTGCATGTCAAGGAGGTTGGTAGCCCAGGGAGATTCGGGTGCTAACCTCTGGCTCACAAGATAACCCTTAAAACACCTATTGTCAAGGAGGTTGGTAGCCCAGGGACATTCGGGTACTAGCCTCTGGCTCACAAGAAAACTAAACAAGAAGTAAAAATCACCTATTGTCAAGGAGGTTGGTAGCCCAGGGACATTCGGGTACTAACCTCTGGCTCACAAGAAAACCCTGCATTTCATAACAAGGAGGTTGGTAGCCCAGGGAGATTCGGGTGCTAACCTCTGGCTCACAAGTGCATTGCATATCAAGGAGGTTGGCAGCCCAGGGAGATTCGGGTGCTAGCCTCTAGGTCACAAGTTACAAGATGGAGGTTCACAAGATGACGATCATGCATTCATGCATGCACGCATAGTTGATTTCTACGAGGCATACCGGGACATGACAGGGATTTTCAAGCATGAGTTCTATCGGCGTTTTCGCATTCATGTACGCACGTCAGGATGCTTGTATTGTATTATGCCTTATACTGTTTCTTTTGTGATGTTTCTATTACTGTTTGTATGATATTACTATTGTGTGTTTTATTATTGTTATGGTCTGCTAGTAGCTTGTACTCGCTGAGTATTCCATGCTCAGCCGTACTTTCATGTCGGCAGGTACTGAGGGAGCCCTCGACCCGGAGCCTTGGGTCGAGGAAGAGTATATAGAAGAGAGAGAGCCGGCTATTCCATTACAGTCTCAGGCGGACCGAGACCTCGATGCGTGGCCATACCTCGACTACTGTTGAGGGGAGAATATGAGAGGGTCTTGTGTATTTTGATATTTTGATAGGTGGGCCTGTCCACCTTAGACTTAGACATGTCTTGTATTTATATTAACTTGGAATACTATTTTGGATCATCAAAAGAAATGAAAATTTGTTTACGCTTCCGCATATATGATAGCTTTCGCGCTCTGATTATCGTTGTTAGTACTATATTTTTATCTTGTGCATTACAGGATGGTTTGATAGGTACGCAGTGTGACACCTAAAATATCCCTAAACTCCTAGGGGGTATTTCGGGGCGTTACACTATATGGTATAGTGAAGCTCTAAAAGGTGGAATCACATTAGATGTGAAAAACCAAATGGGTGGGACCCATTGGGGATTATGATGAAAGAATAATAAAAGTGACCAAAAGGGTTTAAATCCCATTGGGGGCGTGTGGGGTGGGACCCACCTAGGGTGGGACGCCCAGTCCATGAGGAATAATAATTGTTATTATTTAATTAGTATCTAATAACTAATATCCTTATTGGATAAGGTTAGTTAGTTATTTGAATTAGTTACTAATTAAATATTCCTTGTTATACAAGGATTCTATTAGTTTCTTGCTAATCAAGGAATCCTAATTGGATTAGGATAAGGATAAGATTAGTTGGACACTAATGGATAAGATTAATTTCTATTTTGGTTAATCCTAATTAATTAAAGAGAAAATCAAAAAGGAAACAAATAGAGGAATCCTAATTGGATTAGGACTTGGACACTTAGGTTGCAAGAAACCCAAACCCTATAAATAGGGTTGGACGTCCAAGGCTTAAGAGACACTTTAATTTCCAGAATTTTTCTCTCCCTTTCCACTCCAAAATCTCACGCCCTCCCCTCTCCTTTCATAGGTGACGGTCAGCCCTCTTCTCCCCCTTTTCTTGTTTACTTGAGTTCTAGCTTTTGAATATCAAGAACAAGATCAAGAACACATCTTGAAGATAAAAGATTAGATCTTTTATTCAAGATCCTAGAGCTGGATATTTGGAAGGGCCATTAGCTTCCATTAGAGAAAGCTTTAAAGAAAAAGAAGGTCCGTGTGGATTGCGAAGGAGACTTGACGCTTGTAAAGTTTTGCCGGTCTTCCCATTTTATCTTGGATTTTTTCAATCTACCATTCTCTAATGGATTTGACTTATCAATTTCAAAGTCGCAAAGGTATTGTGATTTTTACTCTCATTGAATAAAATCACTTAGAATCTTAGTCAGATCTTGGGATTCGATGTATGCCCCCCAAGAACTGTTTTTCTAAAATTAAAAAGAGGCATACTTTCAGTGGTATCTGAGCCATGGCTATGCTTCTCTTTGATTTTATTGCTTAATCAAGATTTATATATATAATTCATACTTCCACTTTGAATTTCGGGTGCCCTAGGGATTGAATATTTTCAATTCTTGATTCTTGATTATGAGATAATCACTAATAGGGCTAAGGGGTTCCCCTTTAATTATTGAGGGAATAAAAATTAAGCCCCTAGAAATTAGTGTGAGACTAATTTCAAGTTTGGATGATTTCAAAGCCTCTTGAAATTTAGTAGGGACAAATATTTAGTGATATCTAAATCTTGATTATAGCCCTTAAGGATTTAGAGATCCTTGTTAGTATTAAATTAAATTGTTTACTTTATTATGAGAGCCCCGGGCTAGCATAAATAATATATAATATATTTATCATGTTAAATAAATATTATTTTATGTGTTGGATGGGTTCCACAAATCATACTTCCTTCTCTTTCCCCTCCCCTCCCCTTTTTCTTATTTTTAGAATAGGGTTGCTGATTTATGGTGGACTAAATGAACCGAAGGAGATGCCCAGAGAACCATTACTAGATAGCAAATTGTAGTAGGGCTTTATTTAATTACCCTGTTGTAATTAAATAAGGTCGTATGATTTTTGTGAACCCATTGTGAGATTATAATATGATTATAATTATTATATTATTATTCATGTGATGATTAATAGTATTTCCTTTAGCTCGGAAGCTGTGACAATTGTGATTATCACTTTTATGATAATTTAGGATAATTGGATTTTACTTCTATTAATGGATTGTGTTTAATTATAAATTGTTTATAGTTAGACACAATACATTACTAGTACTGGACGTGGAGTTTGTGACCCATGCAAAGATTTTTACGTAAAACCTTTGTATATGAGATTATTGGATAATCGTGTCTAAGAAGACATTAATAATAGATGGATCACTAAACTGACATCCAAATACCCTAAGGTTATAGGGATGAGTAGGTTTTGATTATAAGGTCAAAACCCTAATGATCAAAACCCCCTGTGAGCTAGTGGGAGTTTATCACTCCTTGATAATCCTATTATCGAAAATTTTCATAATTCATATGATGAATATTTGGTTAATGATATGATCATGCCTGTTTATACTTGTTCCCTTCAAGAAAAATATTAAGTGATAATAAATGGGATTATTAATCCTAATGTCTTCCATTATCAATAAGACTAGGAATTAATTAGCCTGAGTCTTGTCTTGCCAAAAGGTATTGACATAATTCAATCTGAATTAAACTCCTAGAGGCTTATTTCTATTGTAGATAAGTTTGTGTATGGCCTGATAAGGAGTGTCAACTAAAATGTGGGCACAGCCTTACTTGATCATATGACGAACGAGAATAATGGGTTTCACTTAAACAAGGAAACATGGCTACTGAAACACTGACAGTCATGTTGTCCTTGTAGGTCGCAATAAAATTGGGAATCACTGATTTACATAAAGAGTTATGCATGAGATGTTCAGTGATGGATGGTTACTATCCACCTTGTAGTGCATGTGTGGTACTATCCTAAAATGGAATATTACATGTGTAATATGAGGATCCCAATACTCATCTGGAATAAAAGGTTTATTCCCTAATTTCATATACTGAAGGGAATGATAAAATTTGAAGAGAGATGAGAGGATCATCAGATTTTAAAATCCCAAAAATCCAATGAATATATGTATGAAAAATAAATGTAATAATTTATGCTTATTTTATTGTGTAGATATAGGTCATGGAATCTGAAATGGTGTCTGGACCCTGGTTGAAAAGCCTGAGGGAATTAGACTTATTGGGTGCAAATGGATCTACAAGAGGAAACGTGGATCCGATGGAAAGGTAGAGACCTTTAAAGCAAGGCTTGTGGCGAAAGGGTATAGTCAAAGAGCTGGTATCGACTATGAGGAAACCTTTTCACCAGTAGCAATGCTAAAGTCCATCAAAATTCTGTTATCAATTGCAGCCTTTTATGATTATGAGATATGGCAGATGGATGTCAAAACCGCTTTCTTGAATGGAAAGATTCAAGAGGATATTTATATGGACCAGCCCAAAGGTTTTGAACTCCAAGGCCAAAATAATAAAGTCTGCCAATTGATAAAATCCATTAATGGCCTTAAGCAAGCTTCTCGGAGTTGAAATATCTGTTTTGATGAATCAATCAAATCGTTTGGTTTTTAACAAAACATGGATGAGGCATATGTGTACAAGAACGTCAGTGGGAGTGCAATAACTTTCCTAGTTCTTTATGTAGATGATATTCTACTCATTGGGAATGATGTAGAATGTTATCAACGGTTAAAATCTGGTTGCCATGTAACTTTGCAATGAAAGACCTCGATGAGGCATCATATATTCTTGGTCCTAAATTGTTTAGAGATCAAAAGAAAAGGATGCTGGGATTGTCCCAAGTCAATTACATTGACAAGATCTTGCACAAAGATAGCATGGAAAATTCCGAGAAAGAGTTTTTACCCTGTAGGCATGGAATTAGACTCTCCAAATCAAAGTCTCCGAAGACTGATGATGAAAGAGAGCAAATGAGTCATATACCATATGCATCTGCAGTGGGAAGTCTCATGTATGCTATGTTGTGCACAAGACCTGATATTTGTCACGTAGTGAGTATCGTGAGTAGATATCAATCAAATTCGGGTCCTGAGCATTGGACAGCAGTTAAGCACATTTTCAAGTATTTGAGGAGCACAATGCACCACTATTTGGTTTACAGTGAGGAAGATCTGACTGTTGTAGGGTACACAGATTCAAATTTTCAAGCAGATGTTGATGATAGAAAATCCACCTCAGGAATTGTCTTTACTCTTGGGCAATGAGCATTTAGTTGGAGGAGTTACAAGCAATCAACAACTGCTGACTCAACAACTGAAGCTGAATATGGTGCTGCATGCAAAGGAAGCAGTGTGGATAAAGAAGTTCATTCTTGAACTTGGTGTCATCTCCTCAATTGAATATCCTATCACACTTTATCGTGATAATAGTGGTGTTGTATCTTAAGCCATGGAGCCTAGAGCACATCAGATGACAAAGCACATTGAAAGGAGATTCCATTTGATTCGAGACATTGTCAAGAGAGGAGACATCGTGTTATCCAAGATTGCGTCAGCGGATAATGTGGCAGACCCATTTACTAAAGCACTACCTCAGAAGGTGATTGAGAAACATCTAGAGTCGATGGGTATTAAATACATAGGAGATTGACTTTGAGTGCAAGTGGGAGATTGTTAGACATATATGCGCATGAAAGTCATTACAGAATTGTATTTATCTATTTAATCAATAAATACATATTTTACATTCACACATTGTCTTCTACATTGGATAGCATATCAAAAGTATCTCATTGGATGAGACTACTTTGTCCCTTAGGTAACATTGTAGGAAAACCATCCAATTAGTTGATAACTGATTGCTAAGGAGATATGGTTTTTTCGGTTCCTTGTAGACCTAAAATTGTTCTAAGTTAATCAGGATACATCTGGAAAATGTATTCCTAATAACTTACACATTGTTAGTTCCATATGATGGAGTGATGAATCTCAATCACTGAGAGAAGGGTCTCTTGACTAAGATGTGGATATAAGTAAGAAGTACTTATATTGCAACTGGATCGCTCAGTAGTAGATACCCTTAGAAATATTTTGTCTTTATATTTAGCGTAGTCCATTTGACAGATTCTCCTTAACCTAAGAGGTCGACATCTTCTCTAGTATTGCCTATATAGCTTTGATGTAGCCAATCGTCAATGTCCAACACACCAGACTAAATACGGGCTCATTGGGTTATGTACGCTATATTAGAAGAAGTGTATGTACACTCAACAAGGATTCCACTACTCTTAAAAGAGTAAATAATACTGAGTTGATACTTGTTAAAACCGGACTTGAAAAACCCAGCGCTAGTATTTATCAATGAAATGGTTTTATCGAGGAGTTTATTTTCTATATATAAAAGAAATGTAATTAATATTAATATTTCTTTTAAAGAATTTCTAAAATATTTCGAATATCCAAGTTTGACTAAAAGTATCAAAGAGAATGGGTTCTCAATATAAGCCATGGATTAAAGACAGTATTAGATATTGTCTCGTAAGCTTACAACAATATTGGAAGTGGAGGGATGCATCTGTAAACAAATCTTGAGATAGAAATACCTGCAAGTAATTTTATATTTTTTGGTGGTTAATCACATTGTGCTAATGGACATTAATTGTGATTGGTGGAAGTCCAGGGATATAGATAGAATTCTATAATCCTAATGGAGTGTAGGAAAGGTGTTTCCTATTAACAATGCTTTAACCATAAGGTTGAGTACTTGGTCCCACAACCGGAAATAAGAGATCCCTTTAGATACCACACACAAGAACTTTCTTAAAGTATTTAATTTAATTAAATAATTAAATGCATTGATTTCTCTAAGTAATCACTATATGGTATAGTGAAGCTCTAAAAGGTGGAATCACATTAGATGTGAAAAACCAAATGGGTGGGACCCATTTGGGATTATGATGAAAGAATAATAAAATTGACCAAAAGGGTTTAAAACCCATTGGGGGCGTGTGGGGTGGGACCCACCTAGGGTGGGACGCCCACTCCATGAGGAATAATAATTTTTATTATTTAATTAGTATCTAATAACTAACTAACCTTATCCAATAAGGATATTAGTTAGTTATTGGATAAGGTTAGTTAGTTATTTGAGTTAAAGATTCCTTGTTGGACAAGGATTCTATTAGTTTCCTGCTAATCAAGGAATCCTAATTGGGTTAGGATAAGGATAAGATTAGTTGGACACTAATGGATAAGATTAGTTTCTATTTTGGTTAATCCTAATTAATTAAGGAGAAAATCAAAAAGGAAACAAATAGAGGAATCCTAATTGGATTAGGACTTGGACACTTGGGTTGCAAGAAACCCAAACCCTATAAATAGGGCTGGACGTCCAAGGATTGAGAGACACTTCAATTTCCAGAATTTTTCTCTCCCTTTCCTCTCCATAATCTCACGCCCTCCCCTCTCCTTTCATAGGTGTACGCTCAGCCCTCTTCTCCCCCTTTTCTTGTTTACTTGAGTTCTAGCTTTTGAATTTCAAGAGCAAGATCAAGAACACATCTTGAAGATAAAAGATTGGATCTTTTATTCAAGTTCCTAGAGCTGGATATTTGGAAAGGTCATTAGCTTCCATTAGAGAAAGCTTTAAAGAAAAAGAAGGTCCGTGTTGATTGCGAAGGAGACTTGATGCTTGTGAAGTTTTACCGGTCTTCCCATTCTATCTTGGATATTTTCAATCTACCATTCTCTAGTGGATTTGACTTATCAATTTCAAAGTCGCAAAGGTATTGTGATTTTTACTCTCATTGAATAAAATCAATTAGAATCTTAGTCAGATCTTGGGATTCGATGTATGCCCCCCAAGAACTGTTTTTCTAAAATTAAAAAGTGGCATACTTTCAAAATCTCTGTCTATCAAACACTTACAATCCAAAAACACAACAAATCAAACCATCAACTATCTTCTGGAATTACGTGTGGCTTGATTCCACTGACTGTGGATACGTAGGCAACCCTGATCGGGTTCAGCTCACCCAGGATAGAACCCCAATCCTATCCCTACTCATTTTAACAAGTATATTGCTATTCATATAACATCTGTCATCATATATATGAAATACAAGCTTCTCTTACAGTTTCCCCCACTTTAATTTAGACTTAGAGAGTAGGTAACCATCTCCAGATGGGAGTTTAGGGATGCCTAACACCTTCCCCTAACTCAAATGAATTCTTACCTTGAACTTTATTTTCAGACCAAAGCCTTATCCAACCTTTTAAGAGACCCTTTTTTCCCTAACAATCTAAATAGGTGGTGACTCTCTCTTTTTAGCATTTTTAGCACTATTCCTCCTCAGGTTCAATCCTGATCGGGAGTGGGGATTAAAATCTCGGGTCTACACGAAAGATACCTAAGAGATTTGATGGCACAAATATGATAACCTTTGCTCTCATTACAGAGAATGGTGAACCATTAAGTTTCAAGGAAGCAATGTCGGAAAATGATCACAGAAAATAGAAGATAGCTATGAATGAGAAGATGAAATCACGGCATAAAAATCAAATATGAGATTGATGTAGAACAAGAAGCAGACAACTCCATGGACTCCTTGGACCGTCAAAAGTCCAAACAGAAGGCATAAAAGCTTTAGTAGGAATCATGATCCCAGAGTCGGAATCGTACGAAATTTATATGGCTGATTTGAAACATCGAGATCTTCAATATATTTCCCCATAAAAGTACCCTAAAGGGGGGGTGATTAGAGTCAATGACAAATTTAAATTTCTACCTTAGCCAATTATTGCAGAATTTAAGATTAAGCTATTTAATCAAGATATATGAAAGAGAGATAAGAGATAAGAAAAACAAACACCAAGAATTGATATCGAGGTTCAGTTATTCCAGCCTACATCCCCACCTCAAGCTCTCCGGCTCACATGTTTTAACACAATCCACTATCGCACAAGCTTCTTCCCGGGTGAAGCTCAACCTTTAAAATCCTTTTCCAGGTGAGGATTACCACCTTCAATGCAAGAAAATACCCTCTCTTGTCTTTACAAAGCTATACGGCTTCTCGGACAAGAATCCTCAATTCATGATTTTCTTTAATACAAATGAGTGTTTGGATTTAAATCCAGATAAAATGCTCCTTAATGAGCTGAATAAGATTGGAATCAATACTCTAAAAATATCTCAAAAGAATGGGAATTGAAAGCCCTTATAATGAGAGTTTGGGATTTCTAGGTTTTCAATGAAGACTTGATGAGAATTGAATGCAACTTAAAGATATGATCAATGGTTGTTCAAGTAGTGTTTGATGTTCATAAATGAACTCAATTTATAGTTTTTGATTCAATATAGCCATTGGGAACTCATTTAATACGGTTTTAGGCGTTAACAAACTAGTCATTGGAGTGTTCCCACAAGCAATCGTCGACGAGTGCACTAGTGCATTCTCTAGTCGTCGATGAGTAAAACTGTTCAATTGAAATTCAGCTATTGTTTCTTCCACTTGTCGACGAGTGTTGAGACCATTGTCTCACTTATCGATGAGTCCTCTGTTTTTCAACAGAAAACTCATCTTTTTAAGACCAATAAGATGGGAATGAATTCCTAGGTCTTTTATTATCCCTTTAACATGATTTTAATAATATTTTAAGATGTCCTAGGGCCTTGAAATGATTTGTAATTTAGTCATGGCTTCCTAAGGTCAATCTAGGCTTTGAGCATTTCAACTTTTTAAACTATTGATGACTTTTTACATAAGTCCTAGACTCTTTCAAATAAATAAAAATTACTTTGAATCCTCTTGAAAGATAGTCCTCAACTTGATCTTGGATCTTCCAACTTAATTAGGTCTGCGTGATATTTGTTGTTGTTAATGATCTAACTTGGACTTTGGGATTGATCTTGACTTTAACTTTGAATATAAATTATTCCTCTTGATTGGTTCAGCTTAGATATGTGGAGTCTCTTCCATACATCATGCTTAGAGCGTTGGGCTAATGTTCTTTTAATCTGAATCTTACATAAACTTCATAGAACTATTAGTACAAAAATGATCATTTCATTATTATGTTATCATCAAAATTATTAGGGATACACAGGTTTGTTACCTTTAGGCTAACAATCTCCCTCTTTTTGATGAGAAAATTGTAGAGCCCCGAAACTTTTTGTATATGCCTTGGGATGTGTGTCGAGGCATGGTGTCTTGTAATCTCAATTTCATGAAATGAGAATTTGAAACTTCGATGGAATTGTGTCAAGAATGCTATAATTAATTAGATAAATTATTTAATAAAGCCTATAAGCTTTAAAGAGGTCCTAGTCAAGTTTAGAAAATCTTAGAATAGAAGTAGAATGGGTCCCAATAGTAGGAATGGGTGAAAAATGAACTCAGTGTCAAAAACCTGTAGACCACCGATCGCTCGGTCCATTGTACCGATCGATCGGTCCATAACCGATCGATCGGAGGCTATCGACTGGCTAACTTTTTTGTATGGGGAAATTTTCCAGAGAGCTCATTTTTGACCGAGAGCTCGGTCAATATCACCGGTTGCTCGGTAGGCAACCGATCGATCGATCATAACCACCGATCGGTCGGTCTTCGCGTTTTTGAAGAATTTCATTAAGGGCTTTTTCGGCATTTAGGAGTTATACCCTTTACATATAAGGCCCGCCCGAGTCTTTAGGGATCATTCTCAACACTTAGGAGATTTGAGAGATAAGGAGAGAAGAGAAAAGGGGTTTCCTAACCTAGGGTTTGCATTTGGGGAGAAATCAAAGAGGTTGTGAAACCACAATCACCTCAAGCTCGTTTTCCTTCAAGATCAAGGCTCAAGCACTCGTGGAGCACGTTCTCCAAGCTAGGGCAGTAACTCACGCATGTTTTTGCAAGGGGTTTCTTCCATCATTTGTCAAGGTCAGTACCTTTTGCTACCCTCCTAGTTCATATCTTGTTTCTTTCCTTCTTCTTTATGGTTTTCCTAACGAATGAACCTAATGGGATGAATGGATGGTTGTTGGATGTGAATGGACGATTGGATGTCGTGTGTATGGTTGTGATGAATGAAATGGGGCGGGCATTATACCCATAATGAACATACATGTGTGATGTGAACATCAATCCACCTAGAAAAGCATGATGTAGGTTTAATACATAATGAACACACCCCATGTTTGATGAAATGCCAAGGTGAATAAAATGAGTTGTAAATCAAGAGATGCATGCTTAATTAATTACGAAAATTCCTAGGGCCTATGATAGTGTGTTTCCTTGTTTTCCTTAAATTGCATGAATATTAACTTGCGCAAATTATTGATGTTATATGTATTATAAATTACCCAATTGTCATATTTAAATTCAAATGCAAGTAGGTACACGATTCCACGAGCACGGCATGCATGACATTATTTACCAAGGTTTTTCAAGAATGATAATTAGTGGTGGGACATATCCTACGATATGTTTTACCCCACTTTTGGCAAGAACAGGACTCACATGCATAAGAAGGGTCTCCCTTCCCTCACAAGTAGTTTATTTTCCAAGTAAGCATGATACATGACATGGCAAGCATGAGCATTTAGGAAGAAGGGTCTCCCTTCCCTCACAAGTAGTTTATTTTCCAAGCAAGCATGATACATGGCATGACACGCATGACACGACATGATACTACAAGACAAGACAAGTTTTCAAGCACGAAAAGGGCAATTTGAGTCAAGTTTAGTGCACGATGTTTTCAAGGGTTTTATCGGCTTTTACAAAAATGCAAGCATGATTATAAACTGCTTTACTTTCTTGTTATGAGATTAACTGCTTCCTGCTTATATATATATATCATTGTTGCTGTACTATGACTGTTGGTTAGCATTTGGTACACGCTGAGTATTCCATTCTCAGCCGTACTTCTTATGTCCGGAGGTGATAGCGGAGCGGCTGCTCCTTTTGATATTTGTGCTCCGAGCCCATGGGTGGAGGAGGAGTACATTGAGGAACCTGTGGAGGAACCTCCGGTAGAGGGTTACAATTAGGTGGTGGTAGATTCTGAGTGAGTGAGTTGTGGGTGAGTTGAGAGATATATGTTCATGTATTTTGGTGGGCCTTTCCGCACTTTCTTTTGTGTATTTTTTTGTATAAACTTGGATCACATCTATATACATAGAGATTTGGTTAAGTCTTCCGCTGTACTTTGTAGTTTATGTTTCCCCCATTATTGTCCTCTATGGTGTATGCTCCAGGTCTGTTGCAGGTTATTTGGTTAAGCAAGTCATGCAAGTCATGATGAGTCGTCCAAGATTCACTCTAACTCCTAGGGTGGGTTTTGGGTCGCGACAGAAGTGGTATCAGAGCTTAGGCTTCAGGTCTCTAGGGTCACTTAGAATCTAATACCACGGCTTGACAAGAGCATATGTTAGGAAATAAGTTAGGAAGGAAGTAAGTCGGAAGCGAGTCTTGTTCCAAGTGTAAGACTAAACTTTAGTCTTAGTTTAAAATGGTTGTTTCAACCAAGTATGGGTCGTAGAGACGCTAGACCACCAAAGTATAATATGATAAATACTCCGATGACTTGATGTGATGTATGCTAGTATTATACAATTTATACAATTGAATTATGATGAATTGAACCAATACAATAAATTGTGGTTTCAAGTTAGACTCATGTGGTGCTATTGTTCTCAGAACTTTAGTCATGAGAGGGGGCACACGGGGTCGTGGACCACATACCAGAGCTTCATCTTCTTCTCGAGATGAGGTTGAGCAGCCAGACCTCTCTCAGGTCTTAGGCTCTATTGCTGAGGCTCTCACCATCCTGGCGGCTCGGCAGGCGATACCTTCATCAGCGACACCTACTCCACCGCCTACGGCTCCAGCACATCGTACAGCTGGGGTTGAGGCATTCAAGAGATAGAGGCCTCCCTCATTCAATGGGAGTGTGGATCCTCCAGTTGGAAAAGATTTTTGTGGTCCTATCGCCGACAGAGGAAGAGAAAGTGGCATGGACTGTTTTCATGCTTGAGGGAGAGGCACACCATTGGTGGTTATCCGCATTGAGGACGCGAGATTTGACCATGCAGGGTCAACCTTGGACTTGGGATGAGTTCAAGGACACTTTTTATAAGAAGTATTTTCCGATTGGAGCACGGGAAAGGAAAGAAAGAGAGTTCATCAACCTAGAGCAAGGTTCGATGACTGTGGCCGCTTATGAGGCTAAGTTCTCGAAGCTCTCTAGATTTGTGCCTCAGATGGTTGCTACTGAGGCAAGGAAGGCGAGGAGATTTGAGCAAGGGCTGAAGGATGTCATTATGGAGAAAGTATCGGCTTTCAGGCACGCTACTTATCCGGAAGTAGTGGATAAAGCCTTGTTGGTCGAGGTAAATTCTGAGACGGTGTCCAAGAAGAGGGAGTTGGTGAGAGGCCAACCTAGTAGTTTAGCACCTCCAGAGAGGTGGGCTCGTACCGGCCCTTATCAGTACACATGGCCAGCACCACCTCAGTATGCGTGGCCAGCATAACCTATGAGGCCATCTTATGCGCCTCCAGTTCCACTGTCGTACGTGCCTCAGGTGCCACGACCTCAGGCTCTTCCAGCTCCACGGCAAGTTGCACCTCAGGTGGCGAGGTACGCTTCACCTCCGACCCCTCCGACCTACACACACGAGGTCTGCACTTCATGCGGTCGAAGGCATCTGGCAGGAGATTGCCGAAGAGCATCGGGTGGATGTTATCATTGCGGTCGCCAAGGCCATATGATCAGGGATTGCCCGAGTCGGCATTTGCCTGGCCAGTCTCAGGGGATTAGGCCCCCAACACACCCAGTAGGATCATACCAGGCATCCTCTCAGCCTGCACATTCTGCACCTCCACCTTGCCAGGCGAACCAGGGGCGTGTTTTTGCCTTTACAGAGGGTGATGCACTTTTACATCTGACGATGTAGTGTAAGGTACGCAGTTGTAGTTTATTTGATTTTCCTTAAAATTTTTGTTATGTATTATTCGATTGTGTACATATATGGCATGATTATATGTATATATACCGATAAGTATACGCTGTTGATGCATGGATTGACTTAGCTAGCTAAAATTTCAGGAACCTTACTAGTCAATGAATGTTTGCCTCGAGTATTGATCGACACTGGGTCTACTCATTCATTTGTATTGCCGAGTTTCTCTCAAGGTTTTTCCTCCGAGCCTAGCCAGCTGGAACCGGAGTTAGCCATTTCGACTCCTCTCGTCAAGACAGTATTGGTGGATAAAGTGTATAGAAACGGTGTGGTTCAAGTAGGGAGCCACGAGTTGGCGGTGGATCTAATCATCCTCAGATTTCAAGACTTCGATGTCATCTTGGGAATGGATTGGTTAGCAACACATCATGGGCATGTGGTTTGTTTTGAAAAGATGGTACTCTTCCGGCCAATGGAAGGCAAGCCATTTCACTTTTGAGGGTTGAAAAGTAGAGATATTGCTCATTTTGCGGCGTTGAGCCTAGCGAACCCCGAGGCAAAGGACTCTTCGACTATTCTGGTCATGAGTGAATTCCTGGATGTATTTCTAGAGGAGTTGCCACGATTGCCTCCAGATAGGGAGATTGAGTTTGTGATCGAGCTTGCACCAGGCACAGCTCCTATTTTCAGGGCTCCGTATAGAATGGCCCCTATTGAACTCAAGGAGTTAAAGACTCAGTTGGAGGAATTGCAAGGCCTTGGTTTCATTCGACCAAGTGTCTCACCGTGGGGTGCCCCGGTTTTATTTGTTAAGAAGAAGGATAGCTCGACGAGGATGTGCGTCGATTACCGACAGTTGAACAAAGTCACCATAAAGAATCGGTACCCATTGCCTAGGATTGATGACTTGTTTAATCAGCTAAAGGGAGCAAGATTTTTCTCTAAGATTGATCTTCGATCAGGTTACCACCAGTTGAAGATCAAGGCTGAAGATGTTCCCAAAACTGCCTTTCGGACTCGATATGGACACTACGAGTTCTTGGTGATGCCTTTTGGTCTCACAAATGCGCCGACAGCCTTTATGGATTTAATGAACCGAGTGTTCCGGCCATACCTAGATCGGTGCGTGATCGTGTTTGTTGACAATATCTTGGTGTATTCCCATACACGGGAAGATCACATGCGAGACCTTCACCTTGCCTTGGAAATGCTGAGAGAGCACAAGCTGTACGCCAAACTCAGTAAATGTGAGTTTTGGTTGGAAGAGGTGGCATTCCTAGGCCATGTCATTTCTGTGGAAGGCATATCGGTAGATCCAAAGAAGATAGAGGTAGTATGAGTTGGGCGAGGCCCAAGAGTATCACAGAGATATGCAGCTTTCTTGTGTTGGCAGGCTACTACAGGAGCTTTATAGAGGGTTTCTCCAGCCTTGCGGCACCGCTCACTTATTTGACAAGGAAGAATGTGAAGTTCGTGTGGAACGATAAGTGCGAGATCAGTTTCACAGAGCTGAAGAAGAGGCTTACCACGGCCCCCGTCCTTACAGTGCCATCCGGACATGGCGGGTATGAGGTGTACAGTTATGCCTCGCACGTTGGACTTGGGTACGTGCTCATACAACACAAGAAAGTCATTGCCTACGCATCCAGGCAATTGAAGGAGCATGAAAAGAATTATCCCACACACGACTTGGAACTCGCTGCAGTCGTGTTTGCGCTTAAGATTTGGTGACATTACTTGTATGGGGTAGAATCCTATTGTATACGGATCAAAAGAGCCTCAAGTACCTCTTTTCCCAAAAAGAATTAAATCTAAGGCAACGGCGTTGGATGGAATTTTTGAAAGACTATGACTGCACCATCCAATACCACCTAGGTCAAAGCAAACATTGTAGCCGGACGCCTTAAGTAGAAGACCTCCGGGGCTGTTGGATCATTTGTTAGTGCGAGAATGGAGATTATTGGAGGATTTGGCAAATCTGGACATCAGTGTGAATGATTCTGTCCGTAGTCCTATTTTGGCAAATGTCATGGTCCAGCCGTAGATTATAGATTTGATCTAAGAATATCAAGCCACAGATGCTGAATTGTTGGCTTTCTGGGACAAGGAAGTTTCCATGGGTAGTGAGGACTTCTCTCTCACTAGCCGAGGTGCTATCACATTCAAGGGAAGGCTTTGTGTTCCGGCCAATGCAGATCTTCGACGAGAGATCATAGATGAAGCCCACCAGGCAAAGTACACGGTGCATCCAGGGGGTACAAAGATGTACCGGAACCTCAAGAATCACTTTTGGTGATAGAATATGAAGAGGGATGTTGCGGAATATGTGGCACAATGTTTGGTGTGCCAGCAAGTGAAAGCAGAGCATATGCAGCCCGCAGGTCTATTACAGTCTCTTCCTATTCCCAAGTGGAAATGGGAGAACATCTCCATTGACTTCATAGTTGGCTTGCCAAAGACGGCAAGGGGCTCAGATGCGATTTGGGTCGTGGTGGATCGTTTAACAAAGTCCGCGCACTTCTTGCCCTACCGTACTACCTTCAACTCTAGTCAGCTGGCCGCACTATATATCAAGGAAGTTGTTAGGCTACACGAGGTGCTAGTCAGTATTGTGTCAGATCAGGATCCAAGATTCACGTCCAGGTTCTGGAAGAGTTTTCAGGAAGCCATGGGTTTCCGACTCGATTTCAGCACTGCTTTTCATCCACAGATGGATGGACAAACCGAGAGGGTGAACCAAGTCATCAGAGACATGCTTCGAGCTTGTATGCTGGATTTCAAAGGCAGTTGGGAAGAGCACTTGCCTTTGGTTGAATTCACCTACAATAATAGCTACCAAGCGAGCATCCAAATGGCTCTATTTGAGGCCTTGTATGGGCGAAGCTGCAGGTATCCTCTCTACTGAGATAAGGTAGGAGAGAGAAAGGTGTTAGGTCCGGAGTTGATCGAGCAAACTGCAAGTGTAGTCAAAATCATCCGGGATCGGTTGAAAGCTACACAAGATCGTCAAAAGAGCTATGCAGACACTTACCGCAAGGACTTGGAATTCCAGGTTGCGGATCAAGTCTTTATGAAGGTATCTCCTAGCAAAGTGGTCATGAGATTTGGCAGGCGAGGCAAGCTTAGTCCTCGATATGTTGGTCCGTTCGAGATCATCACGCGAGTTGGTGAAGTTGCTTACAGGGTAGCTCTTCCACTTCATATGGCCGCGGTTCACAACGTTTTCCATGTGTCTATGCTTTGGAAGTACATTGTAGATCCTTCGCATGTCATAGACTTGGAGCCGTTGGAAATACGGGAGGATCTCACTTTAGTTGAGAAGCCGGTTCATATATTGGATCGGAAAGAGCAAGTCCTTCGCAACAAAACTATTCCATTGGTTCTTGTGCAATGACAACATCATACTCGAGAAGAAGCTACATGGGAGCGCGAGGCCGAAGTCAAAGCAAAATATCTCGAGTTGTTCGAATAGGCTTGTGTATGTACCTTGTAAATTGTTTGGGTTTTGTAATGCATGTAATTGTCCAAATTTCAAAGATGAAATTTTTATAAGGGGAGGAGGATGTAGAGCCCCGAAAATTTTTGTATATGCCTTGGGATGTGTGTCGAGGCATGGTGTCTTGTAATCTCAATTTCATGAAATGAGAATTTGAAACTTCGATGGAATTGTGTCAAGAATGCTATAATTAATTAGATAAATTATTTAATAAAGCTTATAAGCTTTGAAGTGGTCCTAGTCAAGTTTAGAAGATGTTAGAATAGAAGTAGAATGGGTCCCAATAGTAGGAATGGGTGAAAAATAGACTCAGTGTCAAAAACATGCAGACCACCGATCACTCGGTCCATTGTACCGATCGATCGGTTCACAACCAATCGATCGGAGGCTATCGACTGGCTAACTTTTTTGTATGGGGAAATTTTCCAGAGAGCTCGTTTTTGACCAAGAGCTCGGTCAATATCACCGGTCGCTCGGTAGGCAACCAATCGATCGGTCATAACCACCGATCGCTCGGTCTTCGCGTTTTTGCAGAATTTCAATAAGTTTCGGCATTTGGGTGTTATACCCTTTACATATAAGGCCCGCCCGAGTCTTTAGGGATCATTCTCAACACTTAGGAGATTTGAGAGATAAGGAGAGAAGAGAAAAGGGGTTTCCTATCCTAGGGTTTGCATTTGGGGAGAAATCAAAGGGGTTGTGAAACCACAATCACCTCAAGTTCGTTTTCCTTCAAGATCAAGGCTCAAGCACTCGTGGACAAGTTCTCCAAGCTAGGGCAGCAACTCACGCACATTTTTACAAGGAGTTTCTTCCATCATTTGTCAAGGTCAGTACCTTTTGCTACCCTCCTAGTTCATATCTTGTTTCTTTCCTTCTTCTTTATGGTTTTCGTAACGTATGAACCTAATAGGATGAATGGATGGTTGTTGGATGTGAATGGGCGATTGGATGCCGTGTGTATGGTTGTAATGAATGAAATCGGGAGGGCATTATACCCATAATGAACATACATGTGTGATGTGAACATCAATCTACCTAGAAAAGCATGATGTAGGTTTAATACATAATGAACACACCCCATGTTTGATGAAATGCCAAGGTGAATTAAATGAGTTGTAAATCAAGAGATGCATGCTTAATTAATTATGGAAATTCCTAGGGCCTATGATAGTGTGTTTCCTTGCTTTCCTTAAATTGCATGAACATTGTCTTGCTCAAATTATTGATGTTATATGTATTGTAAATTACCCAATTGTCATATTTAAATTCAAATGCAAGTATGTACACGATTCCACGAGCATGGCATGCATAACATTATTTACCGAGGTTTTTCCAGAACGATAGTTAGAGATGGCACATATCCTACGATATGTTTTACCTCGCTTTTGGCAAGAACAAGACTCACATGCATAAGAAGGGTCTCTCTTCCCTCATAAGTAGTTTATTTTCCAAGCAAGCATGATACATGGTATTGCAAGCATGAGCATTTAGGAAGAAGGGTCTCCCTTCCCTCACAAGTAGTTTATTTTCCAAGCAAGCAAGATACATGGCATGGCAAGCATGAGCATTTAGGAAGAAGAGTCTCCCTTCCCTCACAAGTAGTTTATTTTCCAAGCAAGCATGATACATGGCATGACACGCATGACACGACATGATACTACAAGACAAGACAGACAAGACAAGTTTTCAAGCACGAAAAGGGTAATTTGAGTCAAGTCTAGTGCACGATGTTTTCAAGGGTTTTATCGACTTTTACAAAAATACAAGCATGATTATAAACTGCTTTACTTTCCTGTTATGAGATTAACTACTTCCTACTTATATATATATCATTGTTGCTGTACTATGACTATTGGTTAGCATTTGGTGCACGCTAAGTATTCCATACTCAGCCGTACTTCTTATGTCGGCAGGTGATAGTAGAGCGGCTGCTCCTTTTGATATCTGTGCTCCGAGCCCATGGGCAGAGGAGGAGTACATTGAGGAACCTGTGGAGGAACCTTCGGTAGAGGGCTACAATTAGGTGGTGGTAGATTCTGAGTAAGTGAGCTATGGGTGAGTTGAGAGATATATGTTTAGGTATTTTGGCGGGCCTGTCCGCACTTTCTTTTGTGTATTTTTTTGTATAAACTTGGATCACATATATATTCATAGAGATTTGGTTAAGTCTTCCACTGTACTTTGTAGTTTATGTTTCCTCCATTATTGTCCTCTATGGTGTATGCTCCAGGTCTGTTGCAGGTTATTTGGTTAAGCAAGTCATGCAAGTCATGATGAGTAGTCCAAGATTCACTCTAACTCCTAGGGTGGGTTTTGGGTCGCGACACAGTCGATCGATACCGATCGATTAGTTATGGACTGATCAATCGCTACTTTGGACCGAGCGATCAGTTCTCTGCAAATTTTGACAATAAGTCCATTTTCCACTCAATCCACTACTTGGACTTATCCCACTTCTATTCTAACCCTCTAAGAACATGCCTAGGACCTTTCTAAGGCTATGACATATTATTAAATATTTTATTTAATTATTTTAGAGCATTCCTATAAAATTCTCAAAGATTCCCAAATTCTCATTTCATGGGAAATAGAGATTACAAAGACTTCATTCCTTGACACGCATTCCAAGACATATACAAGAGTTCAGGGTTCTACATTATTTGCTAAATTTTGTAAAATAGCTTAAAATTAAAAAATTTATTCAATTAACAATATAAGGACTGATAGGGGTGGAGAATTTAAAAACAAAGAATTTGAATTGTTTTGTGATGAAAATTGTTTCAATCATTATTTCTCTACACCAATAATACCTCAACAAAACAGAGTTGTTGAATGTAAAAATAGATCTTTATGAGAAATGGGTAGAACAATGTTAAATGAATATAAGCTACCTAATTATTTTTGGGCTGAAGCTATTAACCCCTCATATTATGTAATTAATAGAGTTGTAATAAGAAATAAGCTAAATAAAACTCTCTATGAATTTTGGAAATGTAGATCACCTAATATTGGATACTTTAGGGTTTTTGGATGCAAATGCTTTACACTTAATAACAAACACCATCTAAAGAAATTTGAAGCTAAATCAAATGAAAGAATCTTCTTAGGATATTCAACAAATACTAAAGCATATAGAGTGTTCAATAAGAAAACACCAGTTGTATAAGAATCTATGCATGTTGTCTTTGACGAATCTAACCAATTTGATAAGATAAAAAATGATGAAGATGAGATAATTGATAGAGTAAATAACATATCTAAAGATATCTCAAACTTGGACATTAATATGGAAGAAAATAAAGAGCTAGATGTTAAACCCTTAGAAGTTGAAAATATTGATGAAAATGAGGATGAAAATGAAAATGAATATCAACTTCCTAAGGCTTGGAAAATTATAAAAGATCATCGTAAAGAACTCATACTTGGTAATATGGAACAAGGTGTAAGAGCAAGAAGAAATATATCTAATAACCTTGCTTTCCTTTCACAAATTGAACCTAAAAATGCAATTAAAGCAATAAGAGATAAATCATGGGTAATTGCTATACAAGAAGAGGTAAATCAATTTGAAAGAAATCAAATGTGGGATTTAGCGGTTAGATCAAATGATAAATCAACTATTGGTACTAAATGAGTGTTTAGAAACAAGAAAGATGAAAATAGAAATATAATTAAGAATAAAGCGAGACTAGTAGCTCAAGGTTACAACCAAGAGGGGAGAACTGATTATGAAAAAAATTTTGCTCCTGTTGCTAGATTAGAAGCTATTAAAATGTTGCTTGCTTTTACTAGTTATAAGAACTTTAAATTATTTCAAATGGTTGTTAAAAGCGTATTTCTTAATGGTTATATCTCTAAGGTTTGTATGGTTTGAAACAAGCTCCTAGAGCTTGGTATGAAAGACTTAGTAGTTTCTTAATAAAAAAATGATTTTATAAAACGAAATATAGACATAGCATTATTTGTAAATGCAAACATGTTGATATGCTTATAATACAAATATATGTTGATGATATTATATTTGGTTTTACTAATGAAATCTGGTGTCAAAAATTTTCCAAGATCATGCAAGATGAGTACGAAATGAGCATGATGAGAAAATTGACATTCTTTCTCGGACTTCAAATCAAGCAAACCAGGGAAGGAACTTTTATCAATCAAGCAAAGTATACAAGGGACCTATTCAAGAAATTTGGTATGAAAAATACCAAGACAATTGACACTCTAAGGAGTCCCTCAACAAAGCTTGACAAAGATAAAGCTGACATTAGTGTGGATGAAAAGAAATATAGAGGTATGATAGGTAGTCTATTATATCTAACTGCTAGTAGGTTAGACATTATGTTTAGTGTTTGCATATGTGCTAGATTTTAATCTAATCCTAATGAATTATATATGTCTACAGTAAAAAGAATTTTTAGATACTTAATTGACACAATTGATCTAGGACTTTTATACCCTAAGAACACTATACTTGAACTTGTTAGTTATTCTGATGTTGACTTTGCTGGATGCAAAATTGATCGGAAAAGCACAAGTAGTACCTGTCACTTCTTAGGATACTCCCTAGTTTCATGGTTTAGTAAGAAACAAAACTCTGTTGCTCTATCTATAGCTGAGGCTGAGTATGTAGCAGCTGGGAGTTGTTGTCGCGCCCCAAAATATCCCCTAGGAGTTTAGGGATACTTTAGGCGTGACTAACATACCTTTACAGTACTAAAACAATGATAATCAGAGCGTGGAAGCTAAACATAAATGCGAAAGCGTAAACTAACCTTTTTCATTTATTCTATAGTTCTCAAAATGGTATTCCAAGTTAACATATATACAAAACATGCCTAAGTCTAAGGTGGATAGGCCCACCTATCAAAATTCCACAACTACTCAAAAATCCCCTCGCACTCTCCCCTCAACAGTAGTCAAGGTATGGCCACACGTCGAGGTCTCGGTCCACCAGAGACTGTAGTGGAATAGACGGCTCTCTCTCCTCTATGTACTCTTCCTCGACCCAAGGCTCCGGGTCGAGGGCTCCCTCCGTACCTGCCGACATGAAAGTACGGCTGAGCATGGAATACTCAACGAGTACAAGCTACTAGCTAACCATAACGATAATAAACACCCAAAGAGAAATACAATACCAATCATCAATTCAAGGCAATAGTAAAATCATATAATTAAATGATATTAAACATGGAGCAATATTATCATCTTGATGTACGTGCATGAATGCAAAAACACCGATAAAACTCATGCTTGAAAACCCGTTTCCATATCTCGGTATGCCTTGTGGAACTCATGTATGCGTGCATACATGAATGTCTTGTCCTCATCTTGTAAGTTGTGAGCCAGAGGCTAGCACCCGAATCTCCCTGGGCTGCCAACCTCCTTGATATATATGGTTTTCTTGTGAGCCAGAGTCTAGTACCCGAATGTCCCTGGGCTACCAACCTCCTTGACAATATGTGATCTTTATTACTTGTTTAGTTTTCTTGTGAGCCAGAGGCTAGTACCCGAATGTCCCTGGGCTATCAACCTCCTTGACAATATGTGTTTTAGGGGTTTTTTTGTGAGCCAGAGGCTAGTACCTGAATGTCCCTGGGCTACCAACCTCTTTGACATGCAATATTTTCTTGTTGGTTATTATATGCTTATGCTCTTGAAATCTCGGTTCATGCTATCATGCCTGCTCGTGTACGTGTCAATCGCGACAATCATGGAATAAGGATAATAAGAGAGATATGACATCACCATTCAATTCACAATATATGCATATGAGAATTTGAGTAATCAACATGGTATTTAAATCCATTCATCATTCATGAGAATACATGCATAAGGCCCCTTTCCATTTCTTCATTTAAATCGTTATTTCATAGTTTAGGCATTTCGTCAAACACATCACAAACATTGTTCCTTAGTAGTTCATCTCCTTATTTTAATTGCATATTTTCCATCCAATCACACAAGGGTAAGTTTGTTATTTGTACAATGCTCATCCTCCATTTCCAACTCACAACCCACACATGTCATACATCACACATTCGGCATCCAATCGCCACATCCAATCTCCCATCCACACATCCATTCCATTTCCCTTATCTTGTTTATATTTGTTGAGTTAATACAATGCATAGGGAAGGAAGGCATAATATAAATAATCACCATTTACAATAAAAAAAAAACCTAGATTATTGCTAGGGAAAGTTAGTAGGGTGTACTAACCTTAGATCAAGGCTTGATCTTGGTAGGAACCTTGATTTGGGCTCCAACTTGAAAGGAGGAAACCTTCTCTTGAGGAAGACTTGGTTTGGGGAAGAAAACCCTCTTGCAATACCTTGGAGAATGCTGCCCTAGCTTGAGAACGAGATCCCCCACGAGCTTGAGCCTTGAACTTAAAGCAATCCAAGTTTGAGGATGATCTAGGGTTGTCAACCCCTTTGATTTCCTTTTCCAATGGAAACCCTAGGAGAAAACCCTCTTCTTCTCCCCCCTTTCTCTCTAAATGTTCCAAGTGCAGTGAATGAGGGTTCAAATGGTCGAGCAAGCCTTTATGGGTAAGGGTTTAACGCCCAAAAGATGAAAATGCCCTTATAAAAATTTCTACAAAACAAAGGGACCGAGCGATCGATGGTTATGACCGATCAATCGGTTGCCTACCGAGCAATCGGTGTTATGACCGATCGACCGGTCAAAAAACTACTCTCTGGAAAATTTCCCCATACAAAATTTTTGACCGTTCGATAGCTACCGATCGATCGGTTTTGGACCGATCGATTGTTGACTGGACCGAGCGATCGGTGGTCTGGACTGTTTTGACCATATCTTTTGACTCGCTCGTCCGATTTCGACGATTTAACTTGCGTTGGATTCGTCTTTCAAAAAGGAACATTTTTTATGTTTCAGAATTTTCGATTTCTCTATTATTTATTAATTAGACTATGAGAAAGATCAATTAGGCACGAAAGTGCTATTCATTAAATATAGAAAAGTCCGGGGTGCTACAGTTGTTGTGCTCGAACTCTATACATGAAACAACAATTAAAAGACTTCAAATTGTTATATTGTAACGCCCCAAAATACCCCCTAGGAGTTTAGGGATATTTTAGGTGTCACACTGCGAACCTATCAAACCATCCTGTAATGCACAAGATAAAATACAGTACTCATAACGATAATCAGAGCGCGGAAGCTATCATATATGCGGAAGCGTAAACAAATTTTCATTTCTTCTGATGATCCAAAATAGTATTCCAAGTTAACATAAATACAAGACATGTCTAAGTCTAAGGTGGACAGGCCCACCTATCAAAATATCAAAATACACCAAACCCTCTCATACTCTCCCCTCAACAGTAGTCGAGGTATGGCCATGCATCGAGGTCTCGGTCCGCCTGGGACTGTAATGGGATAGCCGACTCTCTCTCCTCTGTATACTCTTCCTCGACCCAAGGCTCCGGGTCGAGGGCTCCCTCAGCACCTGCCGACATGAAAGTACGGCTGAGCATGGAATACTCAGCGAGTACAAGCTACTAGCAGACCATAACAATAATAAAAACGCATAATAGTAATATCATACAAGCAGTAATAGAAACATCACAAAGAAACAGTATAGGGCATGACACAATACAAGCATCCTGACGTGCGTACATGAATGCGAAAATGCCGATAAAACTCATGCTTGAAAACCCTTGTCATGTCCCGGTATGCCTCGTAGAAATCATGGATGCGTGCATGCATGAATGCATGATCGTCATCTTGTAAACCTCCATCTTGTAAACTTGTGAGCCAGAGGCTAGCACCCGAATCTCCCTGGGCTGCCAACCTCCTTGATATGCAATGCACTTGTGAGCCAGAGGTTAGTACCCGAATGTCCCTGGGCTACCAACCTCCTTGTTATGCAATGCACTTGTGAGCCAGAGGCTAGCACCCGAATGTCCCTGGGCTACCAACCTCCTTGATATGCGATGCATGGTTTCCTTGTGAGCCAGAGGTTAGTACCCGAATCCTCCCTGGGCTACCAACCTCCTTGACAATGCAATATTTTCTTGTTTTTATTATATGCACATGCTATTGAAATCACGGTTCATGCTATCATGCGTGCTCGTGTACGTGTCCATAGTGACAATCATGATAATGGGAATAACCAAGATATGACATTTTAATTCAATTCATGATATGAACATAGGCAACATAAGTAGTTTGCATAACATTTGATCAATTTATCATTTATAAGAACGCATGCATAAAACCCATTTCTATATTCTTCATTGAGATCATTTAGTCATAGTTTAGGTATTTTGTCAAACACTTTCATACATTATTCCTTAGTAGTTTATCTTCTTCTTTTTAAATGCATGTTTTCCATTCAATCACACAATGGTAAGTTTGTTATTTGTTCAATGCCCATCCTCCATTTTCCAATCCACAACCCACACATCATACATCACACATTCGGCATCCAATCGCCGTATCCAACCTCCATCCAAGCATTCATTCCATTTCCCTTATCTTGTTTATATTTGTTGAGTTAATACAATGCATAGGGAAGGAAAAACATAATATATATAATCACCATTTACACTAGAAAACCTAGGTTATTGCTAGGGAAAGTTAGTAGGGTGTACTAACCTTGAATCAAGGCTTGATCCTTGATAGGGGCCTTGATTGAAGCTCCAACTTGAAAGATGAAGCCTTTGCTTGAAAGAAGCTTGAGTTGGGGAAGAAACCCCTTTCAAAAACGTGCTTGGGTTGCTGCCCTAGCTTGGAGAATGAGTCCCCACACGAGCTTGAGGCTTGAACTTGAAGCAACTCGAGTTGGGGTGAGCTAGGGTTCTTAAACCCCTTTGATTTCTTCTCCAATGGAAAACCCTAGTTGCAAATCCCCTTCTCCTTTCTCTCTATCTCTCAAAATCCCTTAAGTTCTGTGAGTGAAGCCCTAAAGGCTCGAGCAAGCCTTAAGGAGGAAGGGTTTAACCCCCAAAAGACGAAAAAGCCCTTAATGAAAATTCTGAAAAACACGAAGACCGAGCGATCGGTGGTTATGACCGATCGATCGGTTGCCTACCGAGCGATCGGTGTTTATGACCGATCGACCGGTCAAAAACTCACTCTCTGGAAAATTTCCCCATACAAACTTTCTGACCGCGCGATAGCTACCGATCGATCGGTTATGGACCGATCGATCGCTGACTGGACCGAGCGATCGGTCTTCTGTATGTCTGGACTGTTTTGACCATATCTTTTGACTCGCTCGTCGGATTTTGACGATTCAACTTGCGTTGGGTTCGTCTTTCGAAAACGAACATTCTGACGTTTCGGAATTTCCGATTTCTCCCTTATTTATTAATTTGACTACAAAAACGGCCAATTAGCTACGAAGGTGCCATTCATTAAAGACGAAAAAGTCCGGGGTGCTACATTCTCCCCCCCTTACAAAAATTTCGTCCTCGAAATTTGGACAATGCGTGCTTTACAATTTAAACAACTTAGCATAACAATTTGAAACAAAATTACAAGTCATACATAAGATCATTCAAACAACTCGGGGTGCTTTGCCTTGACTTCGGCCTCACGTTCCCATGTAGCCTCTTCTCGAGCGTGATGTTGCCATTGCACGAGAACTAGCGGAATAGTCTTGTTGCGAAGTACTTGGTCTCTTCGATCCAAAATATGAACCGGCTTCTCAACCAAAGTGAGATCCTCTCGAATCTCAACCGGATCAAGCTCGATGACGTGACAAGGATCCGGGATGTACTTCCGAAGCTGGGAGATATGAAACACGTTGTGGACCGCCGCCATGTGAGCGGGCAAAGCAACACGGTAAGCCACCTCGCCAACTCGAGTAATGATCTCGAACGGACCCACCATATCTCGGGCTAAGCTTGCCTCTCTTCCCGAATCGCATAACACCTTTGGTCGGTGAAATCCTTACAAACACAAAATCACCGACTCGGAATTCAAGATCCCTCCTTCGGTTGTCGGCGTAGCTCTTCTGTCTATCTTGTGCGGTCTTCAACCTCTCCCGGATAAGCTTGACCCTATCCGCGGTTTGTTCAATTAACTCGGGGCCCAAAATCTTTCTTTCTCCCACTTCATCCAATACAACGGGGATCTACAACTTCTTCCGTACAAAGCCTCGAAAGGCGCCATTTGTATGCTTTCTTGATAACTATTGTTGTAAGCGAATTCCACCAAAGGTAGGTGATCTTCCCAATTTCCCTTGAAGTCTAGCATACATGCTCGGAGCATATCTTCAATAACCTGATTCATCCCTCTCGGTTTGCCCGTCGGTCTGTGGGTGGAAAGCTGTGCTAAAGTCTAATCGGGAGCCCATTGCACCTTGAAAACTTTTCCAAAACCTGGATGTGAATCTTGGGTCTCTATCCGACACAATACTCACTGGCACCCCGTGCAATCGGACTATTTCTTTGATGTATAGTTCTGCTAACTGGTTGGAGTTGAATGTAGTCCGGTATGGTAAGAAATGAGCGGACTTCGTGAGTCTATCAATAACTACCCATATAGCATCAGTCTTCTTGACCGTCTTCGGCAATCCCACGATGAAGTCCATAGAGATATGTTCCCATTTCCACTCGGGAATAGGGAGAGACTGCAAAAGACCTGCCGGTCTCAAATGCTCCGCTTTCACCTGTTGGCACACCAAACACCGTGCCACATACTCCGCAACCTCCCTCTTCATGTTTCGCCACCAAAAGTGACTCTTGAGGTTCCGATACATCTTTCTCCCTCCGGGATGCACTGTATACTTAGACCGGTGAGCCTCGTCCATAATCTCTCTCCGAAGGTCTGCATTGGCTGGGACACAAAGTCTTCCTTTGAATGTAATAGCACCTCGGCTAGTGAGAGAGAAGTCCGTACTACCCTTGGCCACTTCCTTATCCCGGAAAGCCAACAAGTCAGTGTCTGTGGCTTGATACTCCTGGATCAAGTCTATAAGGTACGGCCGAACTGTAACATTTGCCAAAACCGGACCTGCGGACAGAATCGTTCACACTGATGTCTAGATTTGCCAAATCTTCTAACAGTCTCCATTCCCGCACCAACAGTGAGCCAACAACCCCGATGGTTTCCTACTCAAAGCGTCTGCCATCACATTTGCTTTTCCCGGGTGATATTGGATAGTGCACTCGTAGTCCTTTAAGAACTCAATCCAACGCCGTTGTCGTAAGTTTAACTCTTTTTGGGAAAAGAGATACTTGAGGCTCTTGTGGTCCGTGTACACATAGAACTCCACCCCGTACAGATAATGTCGCCAAATTTTAAGTGCAAACACGACCGCCGCAAGCTCCAAGTCGTGAGTGGGATAGTTCTTTTCAGCTCTTTCAACTGCCTTGATGCATAGGCAATGACTTTCTTGTGTTGCATTAGGACACACCCGAGTCCGACGTGCGAGGCATCACTATACACCTCATACCCAAAAGGTCCAGATGGCACCAGTAAGGACAGGGCTGTGGTGAGGCGTTTCTTCAACTCTTGGAAACTTACTTCACATCGGTCACTCCAACTAAACTTTGGCATTTTTTTTCCTTGTCAAGTAGGTGAGAGGTGCAGCCCAAACTGGAGAATCCCTCCACAAATCTCCGGTAGTAGCCTGCCAATCCGAGGAAACTACGTATCTCCGTGACGCTCTTGGGCCTCTCCTCAACTCATGACTGCCTCAACCGTGGCTGGATCTACAGAAATGCCTCGGCCGAAACCACGTGGCAAAGAAATGCCGACCTTCTCTAACCAGAACTCGCACTTACTCAATTTGGATATATAGCCTATGCCTCTCTCAACATCTCCAGAGCAAGCGCGTGAAGGGTCTCGCGGTGATCCTCCCGTGTCGGGGGAATACACCAAAATAGTCATCAATGAATACAATCACGCATCGAATCCAAGTAAGATCGGAACACCCAGATTCATCAATCCATAATCTCGCCGTGCATTGCGGACAGCCCAACGGCATGGACAAGACTCGGTAAGGCCCTACCGATCCTGAAGGCCGTCTTCGACATCTTCCGCCTGATCCGGTAATTGATGATACCGCCGATCTAAGATCAATTGTGGAGAAGAATCGCGCTCTTTCAGTTTGGTGAGACAATCATCGATCTGGCACGGATAACGATTTGATCGGTTACCTTGGTCACTGACTTGGGTAGTTCGATGCACTTCCATCGACCCATCTTTCTGTCTTTACAAAAGGACGCGGAGCTTCCCACGGTGCACACTTGGTGATGAAACCAAGTTTGTTGTAACTCCTCATTTGCTTCTTCAATTCTTCAGCTCTAGCGGGGCATCTAATATGGGCTCTTGAATTGGAGCGTGCCGAGTAAGCTTTATACGACGAACTCATCTCCGATCGGGTAACCCGCAGTTCTCCGGAAACACTCCAAGGAATCACTCACGACCGAATGCCGAGAGTTTTGTGCGTCTAGTGTTTGTACAAACACTCAAGCCTGCGACAGCACTGTCCCCTCCTTAACCCGGAGTGAAAAGGCCTTACCCCCTTTCCGGCTTGACATTCACAAACCATCTTCTCAAAACACGCACATGCCCGTGATGGTTTGACAACCAATCCATCCCTAAAAGATGAATCAAAATCCAAGTCTTGAAAATCTAGGACGATGAGATTCGCTTAACAGTTCATTCTCCCCCACTTTGAACCCCCCTATATCCCCGAATATCTTGTCTGTCTCAACTGACTTCCGATGGAGTTGCAATGGGCAACTCCCTGCTTAACGGAGTAAGCCTCACAAAAATCCCTTTGGCGAAACGATGCGACACAAAGAGTGTGTGGAGCCTGTGTCGAATCAACACTCGGCAAGACATTCGTTCACTAACAAAGCGCCTTGCGATTAAGTGCTACTATTAGTAATGTCAACAACCAACACATACATAGGTACCCCTTAGTATAAGAAACTCAAAAGCAAACCAAGAAATTTTACACAATTAAATTCTAGAATTCGTGCGTACCTTGCATCGACATCCATCGGATACCCGTGCGTCTCCTCGGATAAGGCAAAGACTCGACCTGTGTGGCTGGGCGAGGAGCCGGGAGACTGTAGCCCTCGAAGCCTTGAAAGACTAGGCATGAGATGGTCTGCTAACCGGGTGCCTGCTCCCTGAAGACTGTTTGGCAATGACCCAGGGGACAAAATCTCTGACCTGTGCCTTGGTCACCACAATGAAACACCTTCGAACCTCTCTCTCCGCATTCTCCCTCCGCTGGATGCCGCCCCTCCCACAAAGAGTGCAAACATCATGCAATCGGAGTAAGGAGCATATCCCTAGCCTGAGTACCTGCGGGGCAGGAGCATATAGTAGCCGGGCGAAGGCCTGTGGAGCAAGAGTAGGGGCCTGTGTGGCCGAATACATCCTCTGTGACTGAGCCGGCCCTGCTTACTGATACAAGCTAGTCCTTGCCCTTTTCTCCCCTGAACTAACTGCTGTCCCTGTCTCCATTCCTCTTCTCTAGACTCTTCGGACATTCGACCGCGGACCACCAATGCCTTTTCCACAACTTGCTGAATATTTCTCATGTCGAACACTCGGACACGATCCTGAGTAGGCCTTCAACCCCCCTCGAATTTCCGGGCCTTCATAGCCTGGTCGGCTACATGTGTGGGCAAATCGAGATAGCTCCGAAAATTGGCTTCATACAGCCGCTAAACGTACATATTACCTTGCTCCAGTAATGAATTCGCCTTCCATATTTTCTGTCATCCCGATTTGGGAAGTATTTCTTGTAGAAAACGTCCAAGAATTCTCCCCATGTCCATTCTTGGCCTTGCCGGGTCAACTCTCGGGTCCGAAGTGCAGACTTCCACATGATCGGCCTCGCCTTCAAGCATAAAGGCGGCCCATGCGACCCTTTCCACTTCAGTAGGTGCTAACACGAGAATATCTTCTCAAGTTGCCGGAATCCAACCCTCGGCAACAAGTGGATCAATGCTTCCACAAAAAGTTGAGGCCTCATCCTCCGAAAAGCTTCTATCCCGGCTTGGGCTCGGTTAGGAGGAGCCGGTATGAGTGCCGCATTATGGCGGAGTGGCCGGTTGCCTTGCCGCCAACATAGCCAAGGTCTCGGCTATGGATGCGAATGCTTGGGCAAAATCGGGTTGATCATCACCCGATGGAGCATCACCTCCATTACCCCTCGTGTTGTACCCGCGACCCCGGGTATTGCGTCTCATGATTTCTCCTGAGAACGACAATACAACATGAGTCTAACTTGGATACACAATTAGTACAACTTTCGCAATTCGCTCAATACATATTCATCAAGCATACTTAATAAGCACAACACAATTAATGCACATATGGTATATAACACAATAGCATAACATACAATCCGCGTTCCTAGCGTAGGACACTATGTTCGGTTGAAGTTCAACCCATTTTGACTAAGACTAACTTGTTAGTCTATACTTGGAATACAACTCTCTAAGGTGATTCTAATACCTTGTTCAATCATCTAAGTGACCCTAGGGACTCTAATGCCTAGAGCTCTGATACCACTCTGTAACGCCCCAAAATACCCCCTAGGAGTTTAGGGATATTTTAGGTGTCACACTGCGAACCTATCAAACCATCCTGTAATGCACAAGATAAAATACAGTACTCATAACGATAATCAGAGCGCGGAAGCTATCATATATGCGGAAGCGTAAACAAATTTTCATTTCTTCTGATGATCCAAAATAGTATTCCAAGTTAACATAAATACAAGACATGTCTAAGTCTAAGGTGGACAGGCCCACCTATCAAAATATCAAAATACACCAAACCCTCTCATACTCTCCCCTCAACAGTAGTCGAGGTATGGCCATGCATCGAGGTCTCGGTCCGCCTGGGACTGTAATGGGATAGCCGACTCTCTCTCCTCTGTATACTCTTCCTCGACCCAAGGCTCCGGGTCGAGGGCTCCCTCAGCACCTGCCGACATGAAAGTACGGCTGAGCATGGAATACTCAGCGAGTACAAGCTACTAGCAGACCATAACAATAATAAAAACGCATAATAGTAATATCATACAAGCAGTAATAGAAACATCACAAAGAAACAGTATAGGGCATGACACAATACAAGCATCCTGACGTGCGTACATGAATGCGAAAATGCCGATAAAAACTCATGCTTGAAAACCCTTGTCATGTCCAGGTATGCCTCGTAGAAATCATGGATGCGTGCATGCATGAATGCATGATCGTCATCTTGTAAACCTCCATCTTGTAAACTTGTGAGCCAGAGGCTAGCACCCGAATCTCCCTGGGCTGCCAACCTCCTTGATATGCAATGCACTTGTGAGCCAGAGGTTAGTACCCGAATGTCCCTGGGCTACCAACCTCCTTGTTATGCAATGCACTTGTGAGCCAGAGGCTAGCACCCGAATGTCCCTGGGCTACCAACCTCCTTGATATGCGATGCATGGTTTCCTTGTGAGCCAGAGGTTAGTACCCGAATCCTCCCTGGGCTACCAACCTCCTTGACAATGCAATATTTTCTTGTTTTTATTATATGCACATGCTATTGAAATCACGGTTCATGCTATCATGCGTGCTCGTGTACGTGTCCATAGTGACAATCATGATAATGGGAATAACCAAGATATGACATTTTAATTCAATTCATGATATGAACATAGGCAACATAAGTAGTTTGCATAACATTTGATCAATTTATCATTTATAAGAACGCATGCATAAAACCCATTTCTATATTCTTCATTGAGATCATTTAGTCATAGTTTAGGCATTTCGTCAAACACATCACATACATTGTTCCTTAGTAGTTCATCTCCTTATTTTAATTGCATATTTTCCATCCAATCACACAAGGGTAAGTTTGTTATTTGTACAATGCTCATCCTCCATTTCCAACTCACAACCCACACATGTCATACATCACACATTCGGCATCCAATCGCCACATCCAATCTCCCATCCACACATCCATTCCATTTCCCTTATCTTGTTTATATTTGTTGAGTTAATACAATGCATAGGGAAGGAAGGCATAATATAAATAATCACCATTTACAATAAAAAAAAAACCTAGATTATTGCTAGGGAAAGTTAGTAGGGTGTACTAACCTTAGATCAAGGCTTGATCTTGGTAGGAACCTTGATTTGGGCTCCAACTTGAAAGGAGGAAACCTTCTCTTGAGGAAGACATGGTTTGGGGAAGAAAACCCTCTTGCAATACCTTGGAAAATGCTGCCCTAGCTTGAGAACGAGATCCCCCACGAGCTTGAGCCTTGAACTTAAAGCAATCCAAGTTTGAGGATGATCTAGGGTTGTCAACCCCTTTGATTTCCTTCTCCAATGGAAACCCTAGGAGAAAACCCTCTTCTTCTCCTCCCTTTCTCTCTAAATGTTCCAAGTGTAGTGAATGAGGGTTCAAATGGTCGAGCAAGCCTTTATGGGTAAGGGTTTAACGCCCAAAAGATGAAAATGCCCTTATAAAAATTTCTGCAAAACAAAGGGACCGAGCGATCGATGGTTATGACCGATCAATCGGTTGCCTACCGAGCAATCGGTGTTATGACCGATCGACCGGTCAAAAAACTACTCTCTGGAAAATTTCCCCATACAAAATTTTTGACCGTTCGATAGCTACCGATCGATCGGTTTTGGACCGATCGATCGTTGACTGGACCGAGCGATCGGTGCTCTGCAGGTCTGGACTGTTTTGACCATATCTTTTGACTCGCTCGTCCGATTTCGACGATTTAACTTGCGTTGGATTCGTCTTTCAAAAAGGAACATTTTTGATGTTTCAGAATTTTTGATTTCTCTATTATTTATTAATTAGACTACGAGAAAGATCAATTAGGCACGAAAGTGCTATTCATTAAATATAGAAAAGTCCGGGGTGCTACAGTTGTTGTGCTCGAACTCTATACATGAAACAACAATTAAAAGACTTCAAATTGTTATATAATAAGATTCCAATCAAGTGTGATAATACTAGTACAATTTGTGTGACTAAAATCTTATTCAATATTCTAGAACAAAACATATTGAAATAAGATATCATTTTATTAGAGACCATGTTCAAAATGGGGATGTTGTGTTAGAATTTGTTGACACAAATAATCAACTTGCTGATATTTTCACAAAACCCCTACAATATGATAGATTCAGTACATTAAGAAGAGAACTAGGCATGACTAGGCAAAATGAAATTAAATGATTACATCAAAAATGCCTATATGCTCAAAATGATGAATTTGGATTGACTATGCTTATTAATAATATTTTGTTCAAAACTTGAATTGGATGTTTCTTGGATTTGTTGAATTATTTGAATAATGATTTGATGCTAGAAATAAAGTTTTGGATCTTAAAATAATATTTTAATCAAGAGAACTGTGCTTCACTTGTCGACAAGTATTGTTATGAGTATCTCACTCGTCGACGACTCAAGGCTTTTTTCAAAATCTAGAAACTTGCTAAGGCCACTCGACTACGAGTACTGTTTCAAGCCCTTCACTCGTCGACGACTGGGTTCGTAAGTATAAATAAAACCCCAAAATCTGATTTTTTTAAACTCTAAACTTTCTTTCGAATACGAATCTCCTTTCCCTCCAAAACCCTATTCCATTGCCCAAATCATCTCCAATCTCATTTCAATCCCTTCCGAACCCAAAAATCCATCTCAAATCTCCTTGCCTTAATTCCATTTGGTCAAGATGGCTCCTCTGATGAAGAACCCTGCGAAGGAACCGGAGAATAAGAAGAAGAAAAGCTCCAAAGGAAAGGAAGTCACAAGCTCCTTGGCTCCAACCCCTTCTTTCTTCAAAACTCCAAAATCCACGGAGAGATTCCAAACCATATTCATGAAACTTGTTCCTCTATATGGTAAGATTGTCAATTTTTCAATTTTCTCAAACAATTGTTTGAGTCGTATCTTTGGCCTTTTCAAAGCTCTTCATTGGATTTCATTTCTTGAATCCAAAGAACCCATGTACCCCGACCTAATACGTCAATTTTATACCCATTTCAAGTTTGATGAAAAATTCTCTACTTTTTCTCCCGTGTCCCATGGGAAGGACATTTTTTTCCATAGGAAACTACTTAAAAAAATCTTTCATCTTCCCAGTGGTGAATTTTAAATCTACACCACAAACCAATGGGTTGTCCACCCTGGGTTTGATAAGATAAGTGCTCTAAAACTTATCTACATAAACAAGGACATAACCAAATCATTTCAACTTGGTCTCAAAGACCTCACCCAAGAGGCTAGGTTAATTCATCATATCATCTCCTACAATCTCATTCCTAGGGGAGGTGGCAGAGATTTTGTAACATTTTTTGATGTCCTTTTGATGTGGTGCATCCTTACCACCAAACACATTGACCTATCATTTGTACTCTTTCACATCATGTTTGATGCCTCAAAGAGAAATTCAGGTTGCCTACCATTTGGCCAATCCCTTATCCGATTCTTCAAATTTTTCAAAGTCCCTTTATCAGTCTATCCTGATAGAGTAGATGTCTTAGACTTTGACTTCTACTCCTTAGCTACCATCAGGAGGATGGGGTATGTATGGATAGATTAGAATCAAGTCTGGGTCCCAAAACCCATTGCTCTAGCTTCTACTCCTTCTATTCTAGATCCCACTATATCAACTCCTTTTGCTTCTACTCCGACTCCAGCTCCTACTCTAGAATCTTCTCCTATCATTCCATCTACCTCTGCTCCAGGACCATCAAAGATTCCATCTTCTTCAGTAGTAGTAGAGCCAGAGCCAGAGCCAGAGTCAGAGATCCCCGAGAGAGAGGACTCCCCTCAGTTTGAGAGAGGTGAACTTCATGACTTCCCTAAGTCACCTCAGAGACCATTCATATCAGATGATACCATGAGACTCATGATGATCCAGATAGAGTCTCTAGGGATTAGTATGATGGCATTCCAGTTAGATATGAGAGATAGCATTTTGTTCTTTCAGGCTGAGTTCAGAGAGTGAATGAGTGCTATTGAAGCCAGAGTCTCTAGTTTTCAGGACATTTCCAGTGATCGTTTTGAGACTTTAGATACTTCTGTGGGGATTGTGAAAATAGATATGGACATTTTGATGAATAGAGAAGATGCTACCTCTACCCTTGTCCAGAAGAAGGTATAGAATGCCTCTGAAGAGTCTATCTCTATAGGAAAGAGACTAGCTATCATTGATGGAAAATCAGACTTGGTGAGTTAGCAGCTCAGGTCTCAAGGTCCTATGATTCATGAGTGCACTTCAAGAGTGATTCATGTAGAACCTCAGAACTTTTGCATAAAAAGGATTGGATGGTTCTTAATGATCACGAGTTATGGTGTTCCCACTTTAATGAATGATGTGTTTAAAATATTTTGAAGTCTTAAGAAAGTTTCCAAGGTCCAATTAGGTTATATGAGAAAGGTGGGAAAAAGTCCTAATTGATAAAAAATAAGAAAAACAACAAAAATGGGCAAAACACAAACCAACCGGTCGACCGCTCCTCATGACCGGTCGACCTATCGCCTACCGATCGACTGCTTCTTAGGACCATTCGACCGCTCGCCTACCGATCGACCGCTCGACAAACCGGTCAATCGGTGTCGCACTAAACTTGTATGGGGAGATTTTCTAGAGAGGGGTCTTTGGACCGGTCGACCGCTCCTCATGTCCGGTCGACCACTCCTCAGGTACCTTGCCCAATTTGGTTTGGTTTGCCAAAATTTTAAGGATAGGATGGTCATTTGACCACCCCTTTTTTTATATAAGCCCAAATTTGTGGGTTAAGGGTTCATAAACCCTCAAGCTTACATTTTGGGGATTTTGGGAGAAAGACGAAGGGAAGAAATAGGGTTTTGGATTTGGAGTAAGGGGAGCTCAAGCTTTAATCTCCTTCAAGCGAAAACCCTCCTCTATCGAGCTTGAAGGTTTCAAATCAAGGGAGAAATCTTCAACATTGGGAGAAATCTTCAAGGTTAGTACACCCTACTAACTACTTTAGTAATAACCTAGGGTTCTCTTTCAAAAATGATGATTTTTGGTATTGTATATCCATTGTTCTTGTGTAATGCTTCAAATTCTAAAATAAACAAGATAAATAGATAATTGTGAATGTATGGATGGATGGGGTCGAGACGATTGGATGCCTTATGGTGTGATAAATGTGGTGTGATGGAAAATGTTGGAAGGGCATTGTGCACATAATAAACATACATGTGATGTTAATGAAAGGTACAATCGTAAAAAGAGGAATAAAATGACTATGTAATGTTGCACGCCAAGTGTTCGATAAAATGCCTAAATGAGAATAAAATAGATTAAATGAAGAATGTGAAAGTAGGAATTATGCAGTTATCTCTAAAATGATAAATTAACTCAATGCTCTATGTGTTGTCTAAAATCTCGCATGATTATATTAAGAGTAGAAATGCTACATGTCATCCCTTGAGTTGTGCATCTCATCATGATTACTACAAATGCTATACCCACACACATGCATGCATTCACCGAGGTTTTCTAAAGTATATGTATATGAGAAACCAAACAAGAACAAGACCCTTGATTTATGATACGAATGATAAAGCTGGACATCGGGCCGGTCAAGGGTAGGGCATATCCCCCGGATATGACATACCTGTCTCACAAGTAAAAAAGCATGATAAAGCCAAACATCGGGCTGGTCAAGGGTAGGACATATCACAAGATATGTCATACCTAGCTCACAAGAAAACAAGTTGATAATGCCGGACAGAGGGTTGGTCAAGGATGTTGGTGTACCCTTTTCTATATATATATATTCGCTGAAGGGAATTTACATTCCCGGCTCAAAAGTCGCTACAAGGGCACTAACATCTGGCTCACAAGTAAACATGGCAAGGCAAGTCAAGACATGTCAAGAACATGACAAGACAAGCATGAAAAGTATGATTCTAAACAAGAACAAGACTAGACATCATGATTCCTACAAGACAAGACAAGACAAGAACAAGTTTTAAACATGACAAACAAGTTTTGAAAAACACGAAAGACTATTTTCAAGAACAAGATATGACTTTTAAAGTATGAGTTTATCAGAGTTTTCGTATTCATTCAAGCATGTTAAGATTATTACATCACTTTACCTTTGATGTTATGAATCCCATATGTTGATTTTTATCGCTTTAAATTGATGTGATGAATTATACCTCGTTGTTGCTGTTGTGTTGTGTTTTGTTATTATTATTGTTAGCTAGTAGCTTGTACTCGCTGAGTATTTCATACTCAGCCATACTTTCATGTCGGCAGGTCCGGAGGGTGCCTTTGACCCTATGCCTTGGGTTGAGGAAGAATACGTGGAAGAGAGGGAGCCGCCTATCCCTATGCAGTCTCAGGCGAATAGGGATCTAAATGTATGGCCATATCTAGATTACTGTTAGTAGAGAGAGTTGTGAAGTTTTCTCATTTTGTATTTTGATAGGTGGGCATGTCCACCTCTACTTCATTATTTTTTGTATATTCACTTGGAATACTAAGATGATTTATAGAAAAAGAAAAAGTTAATTCACGCTTCCGCATTATTATGAGCTTCCGCACTTTGATTCATATCTCTATTTTATCGTGTTTGGTCTTGTTCATTACAGGATGGTTTGGCAGGTTAAGTATAGTCATGACTAAAGTATCCCTTAACTCCTAGGGGGGATTTTGGGACGCGACAACTCAGGTTTCTATTGAGCTAGTGGACATAAAGAACAAGCTCTCTCACATTCCAATTTCCTTATATGTGAAGGTTCCAGAGAAAACTCAAGAGAGACCCCAAGAACAAGTCATTTGATCGCTCTCCCAGTGATCCATCAGGAAAGAAGAAGCATCCGGTGTCCAAGATCTCTTAGAAGAGGAAGAGAGAAGAAGGAAAATGAAGAAATTTTTTATCTTATGTTTTTTTTGTCTTTTTGATAATGCCAAGGGGAAGAAATGTGAATGAATGAAATTGTGAAACTTTTCTGACTTTTTATTTGAATTGGCAAACTTTTTGTATTTGGCATAACTTGACTTTGATTACTTGTAAATGTCAATACTTTTGATTGAACATGCATGAATTTTGTTTGGTATCTTGAATGGATGTTGAAAGTTTGTAACATATTTCTTGAATATCTTTAATTGATAATGAATGATCTAAAATATGCATCTAAATTGAAAATGAGACAATTTATATGAATGCGTATGTTTAGGGGGAGCAAACCTCAAAATTTTATTGAAAATATATATTGAGGGGAGCTTATTCCCATTTCATTACATTAGTATGTTCCGCGACCCAAAACCCACCCTAGGAGTTAGAGTGAATCTTGGACGACTCATCATGACTTGCATGACTTGCTTAACCAAATAACCTGCAACAGACCTAGAGCATACACCATAGAGGACAATAATGGGGGAAACATAAACTACAAAGTACAGCGGAAGACTTAACCAAATCTCTATGTATATATATGTGATCCAAGTTTATAAAAAAAAATACACAAAAGAAAGTGCGGACAGGCCCGCCAAAATACATGAACATATATCTCTCAACTCACCCACAACTCACTCACTCTGAATCCACCACCACCTAATAGTAGCCCTCTACCGAAGGTTCCTCCACAGGTTCCTCAACATACTCATCCTCCACCCATGGGCTCGGAGCACAGATATCAAAAGGAGCAGCCGCTCCGCTATCACCTGCTGACATAAGAAGTACGGCTGAGTATGGAATACTCAGCATGTACCAAATGCTAACCAACAGTTATAGTACAGCAACAATGATATATATATATAAGCAGGAAGCAGTTAATCTCATAACAGGAAAGTAAAGCAGTTTATAATCATGCTTTCATTTTCGTAAAAGCCAATAAGACCCTTGAAAACATCGGGCACTAGACTTAACTCAAATTGCCCTTTTCGCGCTTGAAAACTTGTCTTGTCTGTCTTATCTTATAGTATCATGTCATGTCATGCGTTTCATGCCATGTATCATGCTTGCTTGGAAAATAAACTACTTGTGAGGGAAGGGAGACCCTTCTTCCTAAATGCTCATACTTGCCATGCCATGTATCTTACTTGCTTGGAAAATAAACTACTTGTGAGGGAAGGGAGACCCTTCTTCCTAAATGCTCATGCTTGCCATGCCATGTACCATGCTTGCTTAGAAAATAAACTACTTATGAGGGAAGGGAGACCCTTCTTATGCATGTGAGTCTTGTTCTTGCCAAAAGCAAGGTAAAACATATCGTAAGATAAGTCCCACCTCTAATTATCGTTCTTGAAAAGCCTCGGTAAATAATGTCATGCATACCATGCTCATGGAATCGTGTACATACTTGCATTTGAATTTAAATATGAAAATTGGATAATTTACAATACATATAACATCAATAATTTGAGCAAGTCAATATTCATGCAATTTAGGGAAAGCAAGGAAACACACTATCATAGGCCCTAGGAATTTTCATAATTAATTAAGCATGCATCTCTTGATTTACAACTCATTTTATTCACCTTGGCATTTCATCAAACATGGGGTGTGTTCATTATGTATTAAACCTACATTATGCTTTTCTAGGTGGATTGATGTTCACATCACACATGTATGTTCATCATGGGAATAATGTCATCCCCATTTCATTCATCACAACCATACACATGGCATCCAATCGCCCATTCACATCCAACAACCATCCATTCATCCCATTAGGTTCATACATTAGGAAAACCATAAAGAAGAAGGAAAGAAACAAGATATGAACTAGGAGGATAGCAAAAGGTACCGACCTTGACAAATGAGGGAAGAAACCCCTTGCAAAAACATGCGTGAGTTGCAGCCCTAGCTTGGAGAACGTGCTCCACGAGTGCTTGAACCTTGATCTTGAAGGAAAACGAGCTTGAGGTGATTGTGGTTTCACAACCCCTTTGATTTCTCCCCAAATGCAAACCCTAGGTTAAGAAACCCCTTTTCTCTTCTCCTTATCTCTCAAATCTCCTAAGTGTTGAGAATGAGCCCTAAAGACTCGGGCGGGCCTTATATGTAAAGGGTATAACACCCAAATGCCGAAACTTAATGAAATTCTGCAAAAACGCGAAGACCGAGCGATCGGTGGTTATGACCGATCTATCGGTGGCCTACCGAGCGACAGGTGATATTGACCGAGCTCTCGGTCAAAAACGAGCTCTCTGGAAAATTTCCCCATACAAAAAAGTTAACCAGTCGATAGCCTCCGATCGATCGGTTGTGGACCGATCGATCGGTACAATGGACCGAGCGATCGGTGGTCTGCAGGTTTTTGACACTGAGTCCATTTTTCACCCATTCCTACTATTGGGACCCATTCTACTTCTATTCTAACATCTTCTAAACTTGACTAGGACTTCTTTAAACCTTATAGGCTTTATTAAATAATTTATCTAATTAATTATAGCATTCTTGACACAATTCCATCGAAGTTTCAAATTCTCATTTCATGAAATTGAGATTACAAGACACCATGCCTCGACACACATCCCAAGGCATATACAAAAAGTTTCGGGGCTCTAAAAACTGGTCCAAAATTTGTATGGGGAAAAATTCCAAAGAGAGTGTTTTCAACTGATCGCCTAGTCAAAAACACCGATCGCTCGGTCTTTCGTATTTTACAGAAATTTCATTAAGGACTTTATTGTCTTTTGGGCATTTCACCCTTGCCTATAAGGGCTTGCTCGAGCCAAGGGTGTTCATAAACACCCTTAGCAATATTTTGAGAATAAGTGAGAGAGAAGAAAAGGGCTTTTAACCTAGGGCATCATCTTGGAAGAAATCAAGGGTTTAGGAACCCAAGATCACCCCCAAGGCTTGGATTCTTCAAATCCAAGGCAAAGCACGTGAGGAGCACCTCCCCCAAGCTCAACAGCAACTCCACGCACGTTTTGGGAGGGTTTTCTTCCTTTTTCAAGGTCGGTACCCTATACTACTCTCTTAGTCATATTTTTCCCTTTTTCTTTCCTTCTTTCTTGTTTTCCCTAAATTATGAACATAATATGAGATGGATTGTATGAATGGAGATGGATGTTGGGCGATGGATGTCATATGGATGTTGTGATGAATGAAATGGGAAGGGTATTTCACAAATAATGAACACACAATGGATGATGGATGGATTGGATGAATCATAAATCAAGAAAAGCATGATTTAAGGCATATGGAAATTTCTAGGGTTTATGATAGTGTGATTATTCGCTTTCTCTAGCGGCATGAATAATTTTATGGGTTGAAATGAATGCTATTTCTTGTATTGTTGAATTCCAAATGTCACGTTTAATTCCAAGCTAAAGCATGTACACAACTTCACGAGCACGGCATGCATGACATGGTTTATCGGTGTTTTTCAAGAACAAGAGTTTTATTCTCCATTCACGAACACCATGACAAGGCCAAACGTAAGGGTTAGTAAATAGAGGTAGGGCATATCTTACGATATGTTTTACCTCGCTTTTGACAAGAACAAGAACACGACATGAACAAGAACAATCAAGCAAGATGTTAGTGGGCCTTGAATCATGCAAGTTTAATTTCATGTTTCGATAAGAGGGGGTTCTATACCATCCTCCCTTGCAAGCTGCATCTCATTTCCTTAAGAGGGGGTTTACACCACCCTCCCTTCAAGTTGTTCAAGGTCACTAACATCACAAGTGCATGAGCATGTTTACTTTCCAAGCAAGCAAGCAAGCATGAGTAATTGCATTCATGACATGACATGCATGACATGACAAGACAAGCAAGACATGGCATGACACAACAAGTAACACATGATGCGACCAGACCAACAAGACGGAACATGACAACACAAGTTTTCAACACGAAAAGAGTATTTCAAGTCAAGTTAAGTACACGATGATTTCAAGAGTTTTCTCGGCTTTGATGTGATACAAGTATGAAATATAAAATGTTTATCTTCCTGTTAAGATATGAACTGCTTCCTGCTGTATTTTGTTATTATTATGCTATGACTGTTGGATAGTATTTGGTACCTGCTGAGTATTACATGCTCAGCCGTACTTTTGATGTCGGCAGGTGTTAGTGGAGCGCTCGCTCCTTTTGACATATGTGCTCCTGGTCCATGGGAGGAAGAGGAATACGTTGAGGAGGTCCCTGCTAAGGATCCTCATGTTGAGGGCCAGTATTAGGTGGTAGATTCTAAGTGAGTGTGGGTGAGTATGAGAGATTTATACCCATGTATTTTGGCGGGCATGTCCACACCTTTTTTTCTTTGATTTCCCTTTTGTACAAAACTTGGATCACATGTATATATATAGAGGTTTTGGTTAGACTTCCGCTATGCCATGTTAGTGTATACTTCTGCTATCTATTGTATATGCTCTGAGTGTTTTGCAGAATGGTTAGTCAAGCATGTCATGTAGGTCATGATAAGTCATCCAAGATTCACTCTAACTCCTAGGGTGGGTCTTGGGTTGCGACAAATAACATAAGAGCTTCACTTTTATGAGCTAAAAATAACACCCAAATATATCTAGAGAAATCATCAACAATTACAAATGCATATAATTTATTACCTAAGCTAGCAATCTCATTTGGTTCAAATAAATCCATATGCAATAGTTCTAGAGGTCTATATGTTGAGATTTCTTGCTTCTTTTTAAATGATGATTTAATTTATTTACCTAGTTGACATGCATCACAAATTTTATCTTTGGAAAACTTTGTATTAGGCAATCCTTAACTAGTTCATATCTAAATAATTTAGACAGAAGATCAATACTAGCATGGCCTAATCTCTTATATCATAGCCAACTAGCTTCATTCATAGCCGAGAAACATATTAGGTTTTGAGATGTTATTTTATCAAAATCTATAGTATACACATTTTCATTTTCAATAAAGATTGAGTTGTTCTTACCAACGTTACCTATACCAATTATCTTTCCCTTTGCGTTGTCCCCGAAGGTTGCATGCCCTCCTTCCTTAGGAGTTAAGGAGATGAATAACTTTTTGTCTCTGGTCATGTGCCTTGAGAAACCACTATCCAAGAACCATTTTGTCTTTGAGGAACTTGTCTCGAGGCACACCTACAAGAAAAATTCAAGTAACTCCCTTTGATACCCAAACAATTTTGGGTTCAATATGATTAGTCTTGGGAGGGGAAGTTCTCTTTGGAACTCAAACCTTCTTAACCATCTTCTTTCCATTAAAAGAGTAAGAAACACTAAATGGTTTAGTTAAGGAATTAGTTGCTTTAACAAAGAAGTTTTGGTAATTCTTTTGCATTACTGAGGAATTGTAGCCTAGTTTGTCTTTGCCAAATACACATCTTTGTTGTCCTAATAATCTTTCTAGATTCTTTTAGTCATCAGAGAATATGAGAATTGTTCTAGTTAAGTCCTTGATTTTAGCTTTAAGCTCATCGCACTCACTAGTTGAGTCTTGAGGTAAGTGAAGATTTTCCTTAATTTTAGTTTTCAAAGATTCATTCTCTTTTTGAAAATCACTCTTTTCTTTTTGCAAATATTCATTTGTTTTAAAATATATGCATTTTCCTTTTTAAGACTTCTATTTTTGGAAGTCATTTTTCTAAACTCAATAAACAAATCATCAAAAGCTTCGCTAATTTCTTCATAAGAAAGATAGTCATTAAGAGAAGAGTTTACCTCATTGTCTTCAAGGCAAGGAGGTTTGAGCAAGGGCTCAGAGACATCATTATGGGGAGAGTCTCGGCCTTCAGGCACACCACTTATCCGGAAGTGGTGGACAAGGCCTTATTGATAGAGACCAACTCTGAGGCCATGTCTAAGAAGAGGGATTTGGCAAGAGGCCAATTCAGCAGTTTAGCACCTCCAGAGAGGCGGGCCCAGACTGGCCCTTATCAGTACACTTGGCTAGCACCACCTCAATATGCGTGGCCAGCTCCACCACAGAGGCTATCTTATGTGCCTCAGGCACCACGACCTCAAGCTCTTCCAGCCCCACGGCTCGTTGCTCCTCAGGCAACAAGCTATGCTCCACCTCCAGCCCCTCCGACCTACACATATGAGGTCTGCACGTCTTGCGGCCGAAGGCACCTAGCAGGAGATTACCAGAAGGCATCGAGTAGATGTTTCCATTGTGGTCGCCAGGGCCACATGATCAGGGATTGCCCGATGAGGCATTTACCAGGCCAGTCGCAAGGGTTTAGGCCCCCAGTTCGTCCAGCAGGATCATATCAGGCATCCTCCCAACCTGCACAGTCTGTACCTCCACCTTGCTAAGTGAACCAGGGGCGAGTATTTGCTTTGACAGAGGGAGATGCACTTACATCAGATGATGTAGTGCAATGTAAGCACCCCAAAGCTTTTCTACAGAGCCTAGTCAACTGGAACCGGAGTTATTCATTTTGACTCCTCTCAACAAGATAGTGGTAGCAGATAGCAATTTCAGAGGCAATACAGTTCAAGTTGGAAGCCACGAAATGGCAGTTGATCTCATTGTCCTTGGATTCTAGGATTTTGACGTCATCTTGGGGATGGATTGTTTAGTAGCTCACCATGGTCAGGTGGCATACTTTGAGAAGATGGTACTCTTTAAGCTGGGGGAAGGGAAGCCATTTCATTTTTAGGGGCTGAGAAGTAAAGGTATTGCCTGCTTTATAGCGTTGAGCCTAGCGAACCTCGAGGCAAAGGACTCTTCGATTATTCCGGTCGTGAGTGAATTCCTGGATGTATTTCTAGAGGAGTTTTCAGGGTTATCCTTAGATAAGGAGATTGAGTTTATGATCGAGCTTGCACCAAGCACAGCTCCCATCTACAGGGCTCCGTACAAGATGGCCCCGATTAAACTTAAGGAGTTGAAGACTCAATTGGAGGAGATGCAAGTGTTGGACATTTATGCCCTCAAAAGCCAATAAGAGACTTTTCTATGTTGATTAGACAAGCATCATTGTAGAGCCTCGGACCTTTTCACATTTAATGCATGACACTTTCATTGCCATTTTGCCTTTAAAGAGGTATAATTAATAAATAAGGAAGAAATTGGAAATTCCGAAACGTCAGAAATGTTCCTTTTCGAAGTACGAACCCAACGCAAGTTGAATCGTCAAAATCCGACGAGCGAGTCAAAAGATATGGCCAAAACAGTCTGGACCTGCAGGCAAGCAATCGCTCGGTCCATGGAGCGATCGATCGGTCCAAAACCGATCGCTCGGAGGCTATCGACTGGTCAAGATTTTTGTATGGGGAAATTTTCCAGAGAGTGAAATTTTAACCGATCGCTCGGTTATGAAACCGATCAATCGGTAGGCAACCGATCGATCGGTCATTAACACCGATCGCTCGGTACTCGCGTTTTTGCAGAAAATTTAGTAAGGGTGTTTTCATCTTTTGGGCGTTTCACTCATACCTTAAAGGCTTTGCCCGATCATTTGAGGGTTCATACACAACCCTTAGAGTCTTTTGAGAGATAGAAAGAAAGGAGAAGGGTTTCCAAAACCTAGGTTTTCATTTGGGAGAAATCAAAGGGGTTAAGACCCACGATCATCCTCAAGCTCATTTTTCTTCAAGATCAAGGTTCAAGCTCTAGAGGAGCACTTTCCCCAAGCTAGGGCAGCATCTACACGCACGTTTTTGGAGGAGTTTTCTTCCTCATTGATCAAGGTCGGTACTTCTTGCTACCCTCCTAGTTATAGTTCTTCTTTTCCTTTATTTTCTTTGTGTTCCTTTATACATCCATGTATTATGAGATAGGTTGTGAATGGTGAATGGTGAATGATGAATGGAGATGAATGTGGGCGATTGGATGCCGTGTGTATTGATGTGATGGATGAACGGGGAGGGCATTATACCCATAATAAACATACATATGTGATGTGAGTAAAACCCACCTAGAAAAGCATGTTGTAGGGTTAATAAATAATGAACACACTATGTTTGATGAGATGCCAAGGTGAATAAAATGAGTGATAAATTAAGGGAATACATGTTTAATTATTCATGAAATTGTTAGGGCATATGATAGTGTGTTTCTTACATTTCTCAAAATGTGCGATTTATTACTTGTTCAAATCGTGATATGCTATGCTTTGTAAATTACCCAAATTGTCATATTTAATTCCAAATGCAAGTATGCACACGATCTCACAAGCACGCATGCATGACATGGATTACCGACGTTTTTCAAGAATGGGATTTAGAGGTGGGGCATATCCTACGATATGTTTTACCTCGCTTTTGGCAAGGACAAGTCAATCATGCATTATCATAAGAAGGGTCTCCCTTCCCTCGCAAGTACATACATATCATAAGAAGGGCTTCCCTTCCCTCGCAAGTACATCTCACAAGGACATCTCACAAGTGAAAGGACATGACATGAGCATTTAGAAAGAAGGGTCTCCCTTCCCTCACAAGTAGTTTACTCTTCCAAGCATGATACAAGCATGGCATGACACGGCATGACAAGGATGAGCATTTTAGGAAGAAGGGTCTCCGTTCCCTCACAAGTAGATTACTTTTCCGAACAAGCAAGCATGATACATGACATGACATGACAAGCATGGGCATTTAGGAAGAAGGCTCTCCCTTCCCTCACAAGTAGTTTACTTTCCAAGCAAGCATGATATGGCATGACACGCATGATATGATAAGATAAGACAACATGACAAGTTTCAAGCACGGAAATGGTATTTCCAATCAAGTCAAGTGCACAAGGTTTTCAAGGGTTTTAAAGGCTTTCTACGAAATACAAGCATGATTATAAATTGCTTTTACTTCCTTGTATGATATGAATTGTTTCCTTCTAACTTATAAGAATTGTTCCTGCTTTATGTATGCTATCTGTATGCTATGACTGTTGGTTAGTGCTTAGTACCCGCTGAGTATTCCATGCTCAGCCGTACTTCTTATGTCGGCAGGTGATGGCGGAGCAGCTGCTCCATTTGATATCTGTGCTCCGAGCCCTTGGGTGGAGGAGGAGTACGTCGAGGAGCCTTTGGAGGAACCTCCCGTAGAGGGTTACCATTAGGTGGTTGTAGATTCTGAGTGAATAGCTGTGGGTGAGATGAGAGATATACTTTCATGTATTTTGGCGGGTCTGTCCGCACTTTCTTTTGGTTACTTTTTGTATAACTTGGATTTGCGTATGTATATTCATAGAGGTTTGGTTAGACTTCCGCTGTGTTTTATAGTTATGTTTCCGCTATATTGTCCTCTATGGTATATGCTCTGTGGGTTTTGCAGGTTGGTTGTCAAGCAAGTCATGATTAGTCGTCCAAAGTTCACTCTAACTCCTAGGGTGGGTTTTGGGGCGCGACAATCATATTCACAAAACCAACTATAAAGGGTATTTATATTAATTACTGTCTCATATGATGATGACATAAAGTTCCATAGGTAACATTGTAGGAAAATCATGCAAAGGTTGCAAGGAGAAATGATTTTCCAGTTCCTTGTAGACCTAATATTGTTCGAAGCCTCTAGAATACTGGTTGGGCGCCGTACTTCATCATGGCTTGCACATGTATAGTTCTATGAGATAGTGTGATGAATCTCATTCACAGAGAGTGGTGACTCTTGACTAACATGTGAGTATATGTGGCAAGTACATAATACTGAACGGGGTCACTAGTGGATACCCTATGGAATACACTGTCAGATTGTATTAGGGCTATCCATTTGACAAATTATCCTTAGACCTAAGACGTTAACATCTTCTCAAATATTTGTCTATATGGCTTTGATGTGCCAATCGACAATGCCCAATACACAAGACTAACTCCGGGTACATTGGGTCATGTACACAATGTTTGGAGAAGTGTGTAAACACTCAATAAGGAATCCATAACTCCTTAATTGGAGATAATGATATCAAGGTGATACTGTGAGCGCAGGATTTCACTCCCTAGATTTCTCACGGGGTTTTGAGAGTCGCCACCTATTCATTCAGAAGGGAAAATTCCCCCGAAGCTTTGGATAAGGTCTTAGTCCACGAGAGAGATCAGGGTAAGGGGTTCGGTTAAGTCCAGGAAAGGTGTTAGGCACCCTGAGGCTTCCGTTTTACAACGGTTCCGTACTCCCCGGGTTTAAGCCAAATAAAGTTAATCTTGTTTAGAATGCCGAAATGTTTAAGTGAACACTAATCCAAGAAAGGAAAAGCTAACTGGGGTCGGGCCCGTGTTGGGCTGCCTACATACTCACAAGGTGAGATCAGACCGAGCGTAGTTCTGGCACGTGAGCCTGTGTCGAGGCTAGGGGCATGTGTGTGTGTGCACCAAGGGTGGCTAACATGGACTAGTCCGGTAGACTAGGGTTCGTTTGACCGACGAGGGTAAGTGCAAGGTATGTAAGCCCGGTAGACTTAGGGGGGTAGTCCGATAGACTAGGAAGGAGTCCGGCCTGGGTTAGGGTTGCTAACCGGGATTAGGCCGAACTAACTGTAGTTAGGGTTGCTAACCACAGTAAAGGGTGTGTGAGCTGTAGCCCGGTAAGCTAAGACGGAGCCCGGTAGGCCAAGGTAAGTCCGGTAGACTTGGTTTTTAGGCCCAGTAGGCCGTAAACCGAAGTTAATTACGATTAGGGGTGCTAACCGCAGTTAAGGGGTTCTAACTGTGGTTAGGGTTGCTAACCAGCATTAGGGAGAGGGCCTAAGTCAGGATTAAGATCTAATTAAGTTTTTAGGAATTCCTTTTAATTTCCCAAAGTTTGTGGGGTTAAGGGGTGCTTAACTGCGGTTAAATATTAACCGGAGGTGGATTTAACCACAGTTAAGGGTCTGGTATAGTCCAAGGTGGGCCCAGGGGGCTAGGCAGGGCCTAAAGTGGCCTCCTACCAGGCCTGGGCCCCTGCAAAAGCCCAGAAATAAAACAAAGTTTAATGTCGGTAATGTAATTACCTACATTATGGACAGTGTTTTAAGACTGTGGTTTTGCCTCTGTTAACTAGGCTTAAGCTGTAACCCGAGGTGAACCAAAGGCATGGGAGTATAGGGGGGAATCCTGGGAAGAGTTCAGGCCAGGTGTGGGCCTCAGAGGATGCCTGGAGTGGGCCCCACAAGAGTGTAAAGCCACTGTAACAGACAGTGCAAGTTGGCGGTAGTCGTTTTACCGCCCAGCCCAGATCAGGCGAAAAACAGAATGTCGGTAGAAGTATGACCGACATTCTGGAAAAAGCTCAGAAACAAGGGGTCAGCAGAGGGATCACTGACAAATGGAAAACAGGCCATTTTCAGGAATGACGGTACTAAGAGTACCGCCATTCCTGGATTTCTATAAAATCCGGTCTGTGGCTACCGGAGTTGTACTCCAATGCTACTAGGGGTTCCCTCATGATCTGAGGGACCCCCAGATGGTCTGTGAAGGCTCTGAGAGCACCGAGAAGGATGGTATACCCATAGGGGTTCACTCCGCCTATGAAGAAGGTGGGTGAACACCCTGTTGGGTTCTGACCCACTGAAAATAAAGCAACAACAATGATAGTAGTCCCCTGGAGATGACCAAGGGCTCACAAGGTAAGTGGAACAATAAAGAAAAATGGGTAGGGGGGTCCCTACCCAATGCTCTATTTTTTCGAAAAGGGAATGAGGGCCATGGCAGTGGTGGTGGCACTCCGGTGAAGGTCTGTAGCTGCTGGGGGAGCTCGAAATGGGTCTAGGGGAAGCCTAGAACCACAACCAAAGTGGAAGAGGATGGGAATTACGGTCTACAGCAAGGTTTTTCCTCTGACAAAAGGATCGACCCTGAAACCGTAGGGGTGAGGTTGGTTTTATAGGGGAAGCAAAAGGGACCTAAGATGGATTTTAGAAGAAGAGAGAGAGGGGTATTGGACCCTTTGGAGGTCGACTAAGGGCTGAGGAGGGGGAGACCGAGGTGGAGGTAGAGTGTGCAGGGCGTATGCAGGCCTGAAACTCGGAACTTGCAGTTGTCGGTAGAAGTTCTACCGACAACACGAAGCCAAAGTAAAAATAAATTTCGGTAGAACTTTTACCGACATTCTGAGATTGGTTTTTTAATGGGCTAGGCCCTGCACACTTGGGTTATGGGGGTTGTGTTCTAAGGTTTTCGGGCTTTTGTGGACCTGGACAGAGGGGTTAGGCCCTAATGGCCATGGCTTATGCTAAGGTCACCTAGGGTTTGGTCCTAAGGGTAGGGTTTAACTAAGGTGGGTAACTATAGTTGAAAAGGTTCTAACTCAAGTGGGGTGAAAAAATTGGGTGCTTACAGCTGCCCCTCTTTGCTGGAGAATGCTGAGGTTGGCGATTCGAACGGCAAAGACTGTAATCATCCTATTTTTACACCGAGCTCGGATAATAGGGATATAGGATGATGGTATGTATGTATGTGCAAATGGTGAGTGCAATGTAGTGGCAAGGCCACTACTGGGGAAGAGCGAGTAGTTCGGACTACTCACTGGAGATTGATGGATGCAGGGATGGCATAACCCAGAGGATCGGCCGGAAATATTCGATCGAGTTTGATCGAAGAGACACACGGGGTGTCGAGAACACACAGGGTGTTGAAGGAGTGACATGCGGGTAGTATACACTATAAAGGTACACACGGGATGTCGAGGACACACGGGGGTGTTGAAAGGGAGGACATGCAGGTGGTATACGCTGTAAAGGTATACACGGGATGTCGAGGACACATGGGGCTATCGAAAGAGAGAACATGCAGGTGGTATACGCTGTAAAGGTATACACGGGATGTCGAAGACACATGGGGGTGTCGAAAAGGAGGGACGTGCAAGTGGTATACGCTTTAAAGGTATACACCGGATGTCGAAGACACACGGGGGTGTCGAAAAGGAGGGAGAGGGACATGCAAGTGGCATACGCTGTAAAGGTATACACGGGATGTCGAAGACACACGGGGGTGTCAAAAGAGAGGACATGCAGGTGGTATATGTTGTAAAGGTATACACGGGATGTCAAGGACACACGGGGGTGTCGAAAGAGAGGACATGCAGGTGGTATACGCTGTAAAGGTATACATGGGATGTCGAAGACACACGGGGGAGTCAAAAGAGAGGACATGTAGGTGGTATACACTGTAAAGGTATACACGGGATGTCAAGGATACACGGGGGTGTCGGAAGAGAGGACATGCAAGTGGTATACATTGTAAAGGTATACACGGGATGCCGAGGACACACGGGGGTGTCGAAAGAGAGGACATGCAAGTGGTATACGCTGTAAAAGTATACACGGGATGTTAAGGACACACGGGGATGTTGAAAAGGAGGCGGCATGTCCAAGAGGCACTAGCCAGATGATTGAAATGGTCGAGAGGCGCTGGATTTTGATCAAAGATGATGCTGAGGAGTTTGGTCACCAGAAGCGTGACGCTATGCAGGGATGTCATGCAGGGGATAAAGACGAGGATGCTTTCCCATTACTCTACTGATTGCGACTGGCAGGGATGCATGATGTTGGCTTCTTCTGCTTTGACTTGCTGGGGCTGCTTAGTGCAAGCTCTTACAAACTAATCAGGATACCAAAGAGTTTGTTCTTGAAAATATTTTGTAAGAAGTTTTTGGTCCTTTTTAAAAATTTTGCTTTCAACAAAAGAATGTTCAACTAGCTATCAGTTTTACCAGGAAAGTGCCTTAGTCAGGTCTTTGGGGATTCTACAATCTGCCTTTCACTCTTGGAGAGTAGAGTATAACCCAGAAGAGGTTTCGTCACCGCTGAGGATGCTCATAGGTAGACCTGTTTATCTTGTCACTGCTGGAGATTAGACTCTGACTAGGGAGAAGCTTGCTGGGGGAGCAAATACGATGCTTCTACTGGGGAGATCCGTTGGGGGATGTAATACCATTGTAGACTGTTGTTGGGGATCTGCTGAGGAATATGACATTGCCGTAGAGCACCGCTGGGGATCTGAACTCTGCTGCAGCCTAGTGTTGGGGAAGCCACTCTTCCATGCCACCTGCTGGGGATTACTGTAGGGGATTTATCTGGCTAGCCTTATTGCTGTCGGATGTTGTTGCCAAACTACTCTTCAGCCTTTCTCCATTTTTTACCCTTGGAATGACCAAGTCATGGGATTCGCATAATTTTTGCGCAATGAGGCCGTTGCTGGTTTTCCTCAGGCCTGCGAAGCTGATTGGTTTTTATCACTTTTTTACCCCTAGTCACAAGACTAGGTCTGGGGATCGCGTGATTTTTGTGCAATGAGGCCGTTACCGGTTTTCACTCATGCCCGCGACTTACTGGGGAGGTTTTATTTATGTAGAGAAAAATAGGTCTTCTCCCATCATAGCCCTGAATGGCGCTCCTCAAAGGTTTTGAGGATGATATTTTTGTTGGGGATTCAGATGTGATATTGCACTTGCACTCGTAATTCCTAAGGGATCGAGGAGGAATATAGTAGGACGAAATGTAGGCTGAGGGACCAAGTTTGGGACACCCTGGGATTTCTCCTATTTTGTAGTTGATATGCTCTCCCTTGGAGGTTTTGGTTTGATATAATTAATTTTCACTTTCTGGGGAGGATTTTTCTGTTTCCGAGGGGATTTGTTTGCTTAAGGCCTATGCCTTATGATTCCTGGTGATTCTTTTTTTTTTTAGAGAAAGCGAGAGAGGTTGTCTCTGCTGGGGATAGAGAGGTTATCTCTGGAGAGATTGTCTCTGTTGGGTAAAGAGTCCGGAGAGATTGTCACTGTGCGGAGTCTCTGATTGTTGAAATATTTCGACTTCTATTTTGGTCTTTCTTTTGATAGAAACTTTGTACCCATGAGAATCGATTTGCTTTGGAAGTTGGGAGAGTTTGTCTCTGCTTGGAGAGAGTTGATGACTCCTTTGGGGCAAGAGGGACTCTGTTTGGGGAGAGTCGGGGAGTGGATACCCCTAATGTGACCGCACCTGATTTGATAGGCTGCCTACGTACCTTTGTAGGATCAGGTCATGACGTAGTTCGGGCTAATGCCGCAGAGGCGAGGGAGGGTGTCCCTGAAAAGTCTAATGAAAGAAGGGCTGTCTGGCTCAAGGGGCTAACTAGCGAATTTCTTTTGATTTGTAAACGGGTTATAGGAAAGAGGGATGAAGAGTGTGCCAAGGATGGCCTCTTGTCATTTCCCGGAGAAACTACAAGTGCAAAGCGCCTATCAGATCTAGACCCCAAGCGTAGTATCTTTTGACTTTGTCCATGTTGACGGGCTCTGGGAGGTCTCCGTCATCCATACGTCCGAGTTGAAGGGCACCGCCGAAGAATTTGTCTTGGACGACGTATGGGCCTTCATAGTTGGCAGTGAACTTGCCCCTTGGGTCAGGGCGGTTTAGCAATATTTTTCGGAGAACCAGGTCACTGATCTCGATATTTCTTAGCTTGGCCTTCCTGTTGAATGCCCTAACCATGCACCTTTGATAGGCCTGAGAGTGGTTGATGGCTTTCAGTCGCTGCTCTTCGATTAGGTTTAACTTCTCGTACCGGGTCTACGCCCATTCCGCTTCTGAGAGCTCTACTTCCATTAACACCCAGAGTGATGGAATTTGTACTTCGACAGGGAGGACTGCTTCCATGCCATAGGCCGGAGCGAATGGTGTTGCTCCTGTTGAGGTTCGGATGGACGTTCTGTAGGCCATGAGTGCATAAGGGAGCATCTCATGCCAGGCAGAGTACTTGGTTGCCATCTTCTCTATGATTTTCTTCAGATTCTTGTTAGCAGCTTCAACTGCACCATTGGTCTGTGGCCTATACGGCGTAGAGTTGTGATGTTAGATCTTGAATTTCTGGCAGAGGTCAGTCATCCCCTTGTTACAGAAATTGAGAGCATTGTCTGTTACAATCTCATATGGGACCCCATATCTGTAAATGATATCCCTTTTCAAAAAACGTTGAACCACTGAAGCTGTGACGCTGGCATAAGAGGCTGCCTTGACCCATTTCGTGAAATAATCGATTGCTACCAGGATGAATCGATGTCCGTTTGATGCTTTCGGGGCTATGGGTCTGATGACGTCGATGCCCTAAGCCCAAGAATGGCCAAGGAGCGGTGAGATTGTGCAGCCTACTCGATGGTGCATTTACCCTGTCGGCATAGATTTGGCATTGGTGGCACTTCTGTACATGCTTGCAGCAATCTGATTCCATGGTGGACCAGTAATAGCCTAGCCTCAATATCTACTTAGATAACATCAACCCGTTCATGTGTGGGCTGCAGGTTCCTCTATGAACTTCTTCGACTACCTATGCTGCTTCACTTGTATCTAGGCATCTGAGCCAGATTAGGTTCGGTGACCTTTTGTACAAGATGCCTCCTGATAGGACGAACTAAATGGCCAGTCTTCTGATTGCCCGGCGATCTGTCTTGGTAGCATCGAGAGGGAAGGTCCCGTCATCGAGATACTGCTTGATGTCTGTATACCAAGGCTTGTGGTCTGATACTTCCTCGATCTGAAGGTAGTAGGCAGGCTGATCCTGTTGTTGAATTTCTATCGGCCAGAGCATGATGTCTGTAGGGATCTGTACCATGGAAGCGAGAGTGGCCAGTGTGTCAGCGAATCTGTTCTGGTTCCTGGATCGGTAGCTGAAGCTAATTCTTCTGAATTGACTAATTAGCAGATTGAGGTAGGCTAAGTACGGAACTAGCCTTGCTTCTCGGATGGCCCAAGACTCATTTGCCTAGCAGATTACCAAAGATGAGTCACCGTAGACGTCTACCTCTTTAATCCCGATGTCCAGGGCTCCTTTCAATCCGGCTATGCATGCCTCGTACTCTGCTTCATTGTTGAGACATCTGAACTTCAACTTGACTCAGATAGGGAGGTGTGCTCCTTTAGGTGAGATCAGGACTGCTCCTACCCCATGCGCATGACTGTTGGTAGCTCCATCAAAGTACAACTCACAGCCGGAGTATTCTTGTTTGTCCACTTCCGTATACAGGATGGCTTCATCTGGAAACTGGTCATGTATAGACACGTAGTCCTGGGTCGGACTGTGGGCCAAGTGATCTGCTATCGCCTGCCTCTTGATTGACTTTTGTGTCATGTACGTAATGTCAAATTCAGACAACATCATAAGCTATCGGGCAGTCCTTCCGGTGGTGGCTGGCTTTTCCAGTAGATATTTCAGTGGGTCCATCCAAAAGATCAGAATTACCGGGTAGGAAAGCAGATAGTGCCGAAGATGTTGAGTTGCTCAGACCAATGCCAGACATGTCTTCTCAAGAGGGTTGTACTGCTCTTCGTACTCGAGTAGACGCTTACTGATATAGTAGATGGCTTACTCTATTCTGCCAATCTCGTCATGTTGGGCTAGAATGCACCCCATGGAGGTTTCTTGCATAGATGTAAAGTAGCAGTGGACATCCCGGTGTAGGAGGCACAAGTACTGGATGGTTCAAAAGATACTGCTTTATTCTGTCAAAGGCTTCTTGGCATTCTGCTGTCCAGATTGTCGGTATGTTCTTTCGGAGAAGTTTGAAGATCGGTTCGCAGATCGGAGTTAGCTGAAATTTGATTGAATGATGAGCAATACCATCAAAGATTGAAAGCCCTGATCTAATGATATTATAATATGTAAAATATTATGATGGATGTTTTATTGTCATGTCATTCTATAACAACATTACCAAGACTTTAATGAGAATCTCTTAACCAATTCAAAGTGTTTAGAATGGAAAAGGAATCTCAAGTTTATGCTTACCATCTAAAGAATTGCCCAAGTTCTCACTATTAATGTTAAATCTTATTTGAGATGTTTACTGAATACAATAGGGCTGCTAGGCAGCTTACTATATAAAAGGAAAAGTGGACACCAAGTTGACTAGGGAAACCCAGTCACAAAGAATATGATAGAGATCATTGGATTCATAAATCCTAATTCTTGGTGCTGAGATAAATTTATGGGATTAGAGGATATGATCCTCACCAAACTCCCGGAGTTCTTTAATATGGTTATCTTGAACAAGTAGGAAATTAGATTGTCTAAAATCCCACATGTTGCATATGGTTAAGAACCTTTGAAGAGTTCAATGCTACTTGCAAAGATGTTCAAAAGAGTTGGATTTTCTAAACCCCGAGCATTTATACAAAGGAAAGAAATCCAAGATTTTTCATTGAAAATATATTCTGGTAGTATGGACAAGGGCTCTTGAGAGAAGAAAGGAAAGTATAAGGATTGTGCTTCATGGTGAAGCAATTGGTCATTGGATATAGGACAAACCTTTGGAAGGATTGCACAGCCTATATACTCATCAAGTCCAACTTAATTGTTGGAACCTCCAGCTCCTAATGCTTGGTATGATCTTGCATAAGTGCAATAGTTGCATGTTTGTTAAGGAGAAGGAGAAATCTGAGTAGATAAAACTTCTACTTGTAAATGTGACAAAAGTTGGATGATCGTAACCATATGAATCTTCCATTAAGAGGTAGCTAACTTTATTTCACCTTCTTTAAAAAGTTCAAGGAATTCAGCATTGAAATAAAGAAACAGCTAGTTAAGTCTTCCATGATTGAGAAGAGTACCTCTTAATAAAAATTTCATAATTACTCTCATTACATCTTGTCTCAGATAATTCCCACAACAAGCCATAGCATGATGGTGTTGTTAAATCGAATTATATTGGATATGATTTAATGGAAGATGAGCTTGGGATTCGTATTAGAGATACTTAGTCTCTATTCCTGCATAACAAAAGATATTTGTAAACAGGAATGTAAGTTTCCTAGAAGAGAAACTGAATCTAGAATTGTTCTAGAAGCGGAAGCCCAGTAGACCAATAACTATGAGAATTGATAGAGATCAACTCTCTACTCTCACTATACCTAAATAGTACACTAGAACCCACAGGTCCCAGAATCTGTAGTTTGACTAACTTTTATTCTGATGAAGTAATCAAACTGTTTGATTTTCATCTAAGAATGAAAGAAACCTTTGTGTGCAAATTGGTTAGTGGGAGCATAATTACTTTCCTGACTCTATGCAAAGATAATATTCTTTTCATTGTGAATGAAGTATGAATATTATTCTTCTCTTAGATTTGATCTAGCAATTTTTGCAATGAAGAACAAAGACTTTGACAACATGTTTTCTTAGTCCTAAATGGTTTAGAGACAAAAAGAAAATAATATTGTTATTCTCCCAATAACAATCATGTTTTTGTGCAAGTAAGATTCCAAGAAAAGAGTTTCTGCCTTTATGGAATGGAATATGTTTCTCTTAGATATGTGATATCATGAAACAGTATACTTGTACTAGACCGAATATTCATCATATGTTGATGTGATAAGATATTGGTCAGATTAGTCCGGAGCATTGCACAATGGTAAAGCACAAGCATGTTAACTTCTGAAAATGACTGTTGGACAACATCATTTTTGTTTAGTCTTTTAAGACTATGGTTATTGATAATAAATTTACAAGAGTTGTAAGTGTTATTGCATCACTACAATAGTTGTGGTAAAGCAGACATAACAGACCCATGTATATTAAGTTATGCTTCAGCTGGTGTTTGAGAAACATCACTGAGAAGATGGGCATTACATCTAATTGGCTTAGAGTGCAAGTGGGAGATTGTTGGACATATATGCCCTCAAAAGCCAATAAGAGACTTTTCTATGTTGATTAGACAAGCATCATATTCACACAACCAACTATAAAGGGTATTTATATTAATTACTATCTCATATGATGATGACATAAAGTTCCAGAGGTAACATTGTAGGAAAATCATGCAAAGGTTGCGAGGAAATATGATTTTCCAGTTCCTTCTAAACCTAATATTGTTCGAAGCCTCTAGAGTACTGGTTGGGCGCCGTACTTCATCATAGATTGCACATGTGTAGTTTTATGAGATAGTGTGATGAATCTCATTCACAGAGAGTGGTGACTCTTGACTAACATGTGAGTATATGTAGCAAGTACATAATACTGAACGGGGTCACTAGTGGATACCCTATGGAATACACTGTCAGATTGTATTAGGGTTATCCATTTGAAAAATTATCCTTAGACCTGAGAGGTTAACATCTTCTCAAATATTTGTCTATATGGCTTTGATGTGCCAATCGGCAATGTCCAATACACAGGACTAACTCCAGGTACGTTGGGTCATGTACACAATGTTTGGAGAAGTGTGTAAACACTCAATAAGGAATCCACAACTCCTTAATTGGAGATAATGATATCAAGGTGATACTTGTTGACTTGAACTGTTAAATCCAGTACTGGTGCTTTTCGGTAAAATGGTCTTTATCGAAGTTGATATTTTCAATGTGGAAAAGTATATATATATATTGTCAGCACCCTATTTTTACACCCCCTTAACCGTGGTTAATTAATTTAGCTATGGTCTAAACCCTAGTTAACCCTAAGCTTAACCCTAGGTAGTCCTAAACCCAAACCCTAGGTAGCCCTAGCCTAACCTTAGTAAGCCCTAGGTATACCCAAGGCCCAAGCCCATTTGACCAAACTTATACCTAGACAACTCAATCAAACCCAATTACCTAATTTTATTACCCAACCCAAATAGTCAAGCCCAAATACCCAATCACCCAATTGCCTAAGCCAAAGCCTATTTCCATAGCCCAAGCCCAAATGTCATAGTCAAAGTCCAATAATCATAACCCATGACCCATCTACTAATAACCCATGATCCATAAGACCTAATCCACATATCCATATCTACCTACCCTATATCCTACAACTCATACCCATATAACCCATAGTTCACTCAACCCACCAACTCTCTTACACCTCTCTTACATCAATCCATACCTATATAACTCATAGTTCACTCAACCCACCAACTCTCTTACACCTCTCTTACACCCTATATCCTACAACTCATACCCATATAACCCATAGTTCACTCAACCCACCAACTCTCTTACACTCCTTACAACACTCAATCTATCAACTCACCTTACAACACTCAAGTCTTTACTCACTAGCTCCTTTTATCCCCCATGTAAAAGACACAACCCAACCTCTTAGTTTTCCTATAAATACCAATCCCTTAATCCCTTAGATCCATCCCTCAAGACCCCTAGAAGGTTCCCACCCACTTGTGTTTCTCTTGAGTTTGAAGAAGGGAGAAGAAACTAAGGTTTAGAGTTTGGAAAGAATTCTAAGACTAAAAGCTTAGAGTTCTTCACTAACTCTCTTCCTTTGTGGATTCTAAAACCCTACCCCTTGGAGCATTGAAGGAGAATTCTTGGAGAAGTAGGCACTCCTTCTTTCATTTTCTCTTCTTTTTTATCTTTTTTTTTTATTTGGTTCTCTCTTCTTGATCTCTCATTTCTCAAGCATAGTTGGGCCTCTCTACACCAATCTAATGGTGTAGAGGGACCCCATATCAAAGGCAAGGAGATGCTCCTTTTTTCTTTTCCTTTCCATGTACATATTTTCTTCCTTTTTTATGTACCCACAAGTGTGGATATGGGTAGGCCCATAGAGAGTGGAAGCTAAAGCTATACCTCTCTTTTTCATTTTGTTTTCTTTTGAGATTCTAGTCCTCTTTCTAGAATTTTTTTGTGAAAGCTCATCCCCTCCCTAACATTCTTTAGAGCAACATTACATCATTAATAATGGTGTAAATGAACCACCTTAAAAGGGAGAGGATGAGTTTTCATTTTCTTTCATTTCTTCATTTTTCCTTCATGTTCTATGTTGAATGGGTAGGTGATGGTGTAAGGACTTAAAGAGGACATTCTTAAAAATGTTTCATACTAAAGACAATGGTATTTGATCTATTATCAACATCAATCCAACAAAATAGGTGTTGGTAATAGACCATTTACTATTCATAAGGCACATCCCTCTTTATGTCTTAAACTATAATCTTTTAGCCAAACTCTTGGACTAAATTTGACTTTAGTTAAGTTTGTCAAAACCTTACCTATATGAAAATTCAAAAACATGATAAAATCTCAAAATACCAAAAACATGATAAAATCTCAAAACACCAAAAACATTCAAATATAACCAAAATATAAAAAACATTCAAATATCCCCAAAAATCTCAAAAAAATATAAAAAATACAAAAAGACCAAAAAGAGACTTGTAGGACCTCCTTAGCTTTGCTTAGCTCATCTAACCATGGATAAATACCCTCTAACCGCGGTTAGACTTAACACTTGACCTCCCCGATCAACTAAACCATAGCCTTCTAGGCTAGACCCTTTGACCATCCTATGCACACACACACTCCCCCTAGCCTCGGCAAGGGCTCATGTGCCAAAACTACGCTCGGTCTGATCTCACCATGTGAGTACGTAGGCAACCCAACTCGGGTTCGACCTTAGCCATCTAGCTTTCTATTTTTCTTGGATTAGCACTCACTTAAAAACTTTGGACATTCTAATTAAACTTTGAGATTATAATTGGCTTAAGTTTAGGGAGTAGGTAACCGTTATAAAACGGGGGTCTTGGGGTGCCTAACACCTTCCTCAGGGCTTAATCGAACCACTTACCCTAACTCTGATTAGACCATTTGTCTTATCCAAACAAACAAATACCCGGGACCTATCCCTAAGAATGAATAGGTGGCGACTCAAGTCAAAACATATAATTGTGAAAGTGGGTAGGAAGATCCCATGCTCACATATATATATATGTCAGTTCTTTTCTAATGTTTCTTCAAAAGTGTTTTAGAGGTTTAGTTCAATGAAAAGTAATCATGAGAAATGGTTCTATTCATAAGCTAGGGATTAAGACAGTGGAATTGTTCCAATCCTGTAAGCTTACAAGTGATATTGGAATGTGGAAGGATTTATTCGTAAATATATTGTCAGATGGACTTACAAGCAATTCTCTAATTTCTGGAGGTTAATCACATTGTGTTAATGGACATTAATTGTGATTGGTGGAAGTCCAGGAACTTAGATAACATTCTATGATCCTAATGGAGTTTTAGGAAAGGTGTTTCCTAGTAACAAAGCTGTAAACACATAAATTTACCGCATTTCCTCCCCTCTCAACTCTAAGTGTCGAGATAAGATCCGAGAGTAGAGGAATAACGCTAAATTTATTTTAAAGAGTCGCCACCTACTTAGGGGAAGTAGGATCCCGAGATAATCCAAATGAGGGGGTCTATGGCCCAGAATAGTCTAGGTAAGAGATCCCTTTAGGTCCTGGGGAAGGGGTTAGGCACCCTAGGACCTCCATCCAATGATGGTAACTTACTCATTAGGTCCAAGCCAAACATTTAAAAATCACTTAACATTTCCTAAAATTTATTAATTTTGCTAATCGAATACAAATCAAAAGGGGGTGTAAAAAAAGTTTATTTTTGGTTGGGGTCGAACCCTGATTGGGCTGCCTACTTATCCGGTTAGTCGGAATCAGACCCTCATAGTAGTTCGGGATCCGTGACTGTATTTATACTCGTTTCGGAGTGTGGTTACTTCCAACTCGTGCTTGAGTTGGGGGAAATGGAATTGAGATTTATGAATCTCATTCCGGGAGAGGGTTGCGTAGCTAGGTGCTCGTGGTGGAGCTCTAGGGGGCATTCACTTATTAAGGTAGATTTCTTTTAGATTTTTTTGAATGTTTTTGTTATTTTGCATTTTTTGATTTTTTTTGTATTTTATATATATTTTTTAATTTTGGCAAGTTTTAACTAGTCAAGGCTATCCTAAGTGCCCAAGGTAGGCAAAAGGAAAATAAAGTCTAAATGATTTTAATTATCTTAAAGGCAAAGAGCAGGGCGGATCGAGCGGCCTTAAACCAAAAGAGGCTATGGTTTAAATACGGACCCTGCTCTAGGTCCCAAGGGAAGATGGACCAGTACCTTTAATTTATTTTAATCTTTTTATTATAGTTTTTTTTTATTTCCTTTTTTTTATTATTATTATTTTTTTTTTATAAGACTAAACTAACGGAGTAAGCCAAAAATCTACCTAATTGCCCAGTGTAGGCAAAAAAATAAAATAAGCTACGGCCTATTTCTATGAGTTGTACACATGTACAATATATACATACACAACAAAATAGATGGGCCCCAAGGGAAAGTTAATGGGCCAAGGCCCATTGACCTCTAATGGTCAATTGGCTTTGGTCCACTATCATTCTATATCAAAATGGTTCTAGGGGCTTATGGGCCTCAATTCACTAACATATGGCCTGCCCAAGGGATTCAAATCTCCCACTCAAATTGTGAACTATCTAAAACATTATACTACAATGAATAGATGGTAATAAATAGAAAAGAGGGAAGAGCTATACCTGCGAGGGTTGTTAGGGGAAGTTGATGGTGGTTGCTCAAGTAGGAGAATTACTCTATCTCTCAGTCACTCGACCCACAGAACAATGGGTACAAAAATAAGCGCAAAACAAAAGAAGAATGAAAAACAAAGGTGTGATCGGATGCAGATCCAAGGGTTGGACTCTCTGTACAAATGAAAATAGTAGAAAATGAGCAAAGAACGAACAAAGTTAAATCGAAAGATGAAATAAAATGTACTCTAAAAAGGGAACACATAAATCCAGATCTCCACTCTTAAATCCTGAATTCTAAACTTGAATCTAAAATTCCAGATCTAAAAGATAACAAAATTGGGTTGGGCTGAAAATACATGGAGATGAGTAGCAGAAATGGATAAACTACAGAGATCTAAACTAGATTTAGGAACTCAGATCTAACACAAAACCAGTAGCAAAGAGAGCTTGTGGGAAAGAGAGTGAGAGAGATTAACCAACCAAAAACTACCTGAGAAAAGCAAGACCGCAGGAGAGGATGACCGAAAGATAACTGAGAATAAAAATAAGAAACCGGCTGGAGAGAAGGTGGTGGCCGGACCTTGCTTGCCGGAAACCTGGTTTGATCGGAGAAGAGATTCTCTCTGTTCCTGCTGAAATGAAACCGAAGTTAGAGGGAAGTAGAGAGAAACGAAAAAAAGAAGAAATAAATGGAGACTGAAATAGGAAGATCTGAAGCTCCAGATCTAGATCTAGAAGAGATACTTAAATGGTGGTTACCTGAGGAGAAAAAGGATCAAACAGTTGGCAGAGCTGCTGCTGCGATGGGACCTAGATGGTTGGATGGAGAGCTGAGCCGAAACTGGTCAAAAAAAAAAAGGGAGTTCAAACGATGAATGAATCAAATATCTAGATCTGGAAATTCCAGATCTAGATCTAGAATATCCAGCTCTAAATTGAAAGATAAACGAAGCAGAAGGAGCTCAAAGAGGACTGAGTTACCGTTGGTGATGATGTTTCCGGCGAGAAGCTAGGCGTCGGATCAAGAAGAGAACTACGCTGGACGTCGACGATTCAGCTGGCCTGACCGAGAATGGTAGTAGCTGGAGGTGATGATTAGAAGAACTCACACTTCCTCTACGGTAAGCCAGACTTGGGCATGAATTATCTCGCCGTGGAAGCTAGATCTGGCCAGAGCTGCCGTTGCGTGGCCGGCTGTGGATCAGATCTGAAATGAATCTCAGATCTGAGAAGAGAAGAGACTTGAGGACTGGAGACGAAGGGTGATGCCTTGGGTGAGGATCTAAGCTCGCCGGGGAAGGTGATCGGAGAACAGGGTACTATGCTACTAGCGAGGGCAAGCTACTGTTGCGGTGGTGGAAGGTATCGCCGGTGGGAAAGAAAACGGGAGAAAGAGAAGGAGAGGGAGTGAGCTCTGCAACCCGTAACCAAAAGTGGTTGGGATATTCTGATGAAATCCTCCACTCTAGGCTTTTATAGAGATCTCTCATGGGCCTCGGGCTTTTGATTTAAGGTATGGACTTTTTGGGGTTTGAGATTTAGGTTGTGGGCTTTGCTATTGGGTCTAGGATCACATGGACTGGATTTTTGCCCCTGGGCTTTAAACATGAGGTTTCTCTTTTGAGGGCTCTGAACAATGAGTAAAGGGGATGATCTCTCTCTCTCTCTTTCTCGGATCTAGAACCTCGACACTCAATTAAAATAATAAGATAAATTAAAATTAAAATTAAAATTACAAATAAAATAAAGGGATTAAGGGGTGTAAAAATGGGGTGTTCACAGTTGCCCCTCTTTGTCGGAGAGTGCTAGCAATTGAACGACAAAGACTGAAAAACCCGTCATTTTTACACACCTAAAACCTGTGAAAACTTGTGAAAATCAAAGATAAGAAAAAGGGAAAGCCTAGTTAAACTTGCCAAAACAAAGATGGAGTGATGGATAATAGTTTATTGCCTCATCGCGGAGGACTGCTGGGGAAAATGGGCGCACATGGAACATGGATTGAAGGGAGTTCGCATACACTACTGCATGGAGACTGATATAGTGTTTGGAGCGAGAGTAGTGCTTACGGAAAGCTGAGATGCGCACGAAACGCGGGGAAAGCTCATGGAGAGTGAGAAATGCTCACAGAGAGAGGGGAATGCTCGATGTCAAACATGCTGCATTGATTGGTGACAACACATTTCGATGTCAACCAGGATTGAATGACAACACATTTCGATGCCAGACAAGAAGAGATGAATGACAACACATTTCGATGTCAAACAGAGAGATGGAATGGATGACAACACATTTCGATGTCAACCAACAAGCGATTGAATGACAACACATTTCGATGTCAAACAGAAGAGATGAAATGGATGACAACGCATTTCGATGTCAAACAGAAGAGATCGAATGGATGACAACACATTTCGATGTCAACCGAGAAGAGATTGAATGACAACACATTTCGATGTCAAACAAAGGAGATGAAATGGATGACAACACATTTCGATGTCAACCGAGAAGAGATTGAATGACAACACATTTCGATGTCAAACAGAAGAGATGAAATGGATGACAACACATTTCGATGTCAACCGGGATTGGATGAATGACAACACATTTCGATGTCAAACAGAAGAGATGAAATGGATGACAACACATTTCGATGTCAACCGAGAAGAGATTGAATGACAACACATTTCGATGTCAAACAAAGGAGATGAAATGGATGACAACACATTTCGATGTCAACCGAGAAGAGATTGAATGACAACACATTTCGATGTCAAACATAAGAGATGAAATGGATGACAACACATTTCGATGTCAAACAGAAGAGATGAAATGGATGACAACACATTTCGATGTCAACCGGGATTGGATGAATGACAACACATTCCGATGTCAAACAGAAGAGATGAAATGGATGACAACACATTTCGATGTCAACCAAGAAGAGATTGAATGACAACACATTTCGATGTCAAACAGAAGAGATGAAATGGATGACAACACATTTCGATGACAACCGAGAAGAGATTGAATGACAACACATTTCGATGTCAAACAAAAGAGATGAAATGGATGACAACGCATTTCGATGTCAAACAGAAGAGATCGAATGGATGACAACACATTTCGATGTCAACCGAGAAGAGATTGAATGACAACACATTTCGATGTCAAACAAAGGAGATGAAATGGATGACAACACATTTTGATGTCAACCGAGAAGAGATTGAATGACAACACATTTCGATGTCAAACAGAAGAGATGAAATGGATGACAACACATTTCGATGTCAACCAACAAGGGATGCACTTGATTGTGACAACACATTTCGATGTCCCAAACCAAACTGAATGACCACACATTTCGAAAAGATAATTTGCTAGAGATTTACTTGTTTCCTTGCTAATCCATGATCGCAAGAGACGTTGCTTGCCATGAGCGAGAGGAGACTGCCCTAGTCAGACCATAAGACCCAAATTTGAACAAAAATTCTGATACCATTTTTTTTTGTTTTTTTTTTTTTTTTAGAATTGTAAAATTTATTTTAATAAATGGCTTTTGAAATCATGTGAAATACTATACTTTGCCTTCGAGTTTGCAAGGGAATTGCCTTTTGGATGTAGCATTTGAAAATCATGAAAACATTTGGCGTTTTCGAACAGTACAGTATGACCAAAAGAAATCATGACTTTATTGATCAGGATAAGTAAAACTAAGTTTGGTCTCACCCTGAGCTATATTGGCACTACACAGAGTCTTGTGAACAAATGGATTGTTGAGACAAATCTGATTTGCTTGAGAAGCGAAGCACGAATGGTCTTCTACAGATTTCGCTATTGAACTGTTTTTCAACTTTTTCCCTTTTTTGCCCTTGGAATGACCAAGTCACGGGTTTGCATAACTTTTGCGCAATGAGGCCGTTTCCGGTTTTCACTCATGCCTGCGAAATTGATCAAATGATTTTCCCTCTTTTGCCCCTAGTCACAAGACTAGAGCTGGGGTTCGCGTGATTTTTGCGTATTGAGGCCGTTTCCGGTTTTCACTCATGCCCGCGATTTATTTGAAGTACGATTCTGCTCTTATTACAATGACTGACTGCCTGAAAACTGATGCACAAATGGTCTTTGCCAAAATTCGCTTTTTGAGGCTCTTTCAACTTTTTTTCCCTTTTTTTTTTTTACCCTTGGAATGACCAAGTCACAAGGTTCGCATTATTTTTGCGCGATGAGGCCATTTCCGGTTTTCACTCATGCCTGCGAAATTGAACAAATTATTTTCCCACTTTTGCCCCTAGTCACAAGACTAGAGCTGGGGTTCGCGTGATTTTTGCGCAATGAGGCCGTTTCCGGTTTTCACTCATGCCCGCGATTTATTTTATATGGAGGCTTTACTCCCTTCGTTGCCATGAATACCAGTGCTCTACCTCGGATACTATTCTGATGACTGCTTGTACTCTTAGTCTCTAAGGGATCTAGGAGGACTTGAGATGGGACGAAACGTTGGCTGAGGGGACTGAAAGTTTGGGACATCCTTTCTGCTTATCGGAATTCTGTCTTTTCTTGAACACCTCTTGATTGATTTTTTTTTCTTTTTCTTTCAATCAACCTCTCTATTCCCTTTTTTTTTCTCTTTTTTTTTTTTTTTTTTTTTTGTTGTTTTTTTTTAAAAAAATTGGAGCTGCTTTGTCCAAATGGTTTGAAAATTTTGACCGCACCTGATTTCCAGGTTGCCTACGTACCTTTTTCAGGATCAGGTCATGACGTAGTTCATAGCAGACTAAGTGCAAGGTGTCCCGATAAAAGGTGTTTGAAAGAGAGGTTATTAGGCTCGAAGGGTTAACTAATGAACTTTATTGATATATTGTAGGTGTTACATGATTTATAGGGAGAGCAGACACCAAATACGGCCTCCTATCATTTCCCAAAGAAGCTAAGAGTACAAGCAGTTATCAGATAGGATCCTAAGCATAATACTTTTTAACTTTATCTAAGTTGATTGGCTCAGGAAGATCCTCATCATCCATCCGTCCAAGTCGAAGGGCGCCTCCCGAGAACTTTTCCCTGACAATGTATGTGTAGCACCCCGGACTTTTTCATCCTTAATGAATAGCACCTTCGTAGCTAATTGGCCGTTTTTGTAGTCTAATTAATAAATAAGGGAGAAATCGGAAATTCTGAAACGTCAGAAATGTGCGTTTTCGAAAGACGAACCCAACGCAAGTTGAATCGTCGAAATCCGACGAGCGAGTCAAAAGATATGGTCAAAACAGTCCAGACATACAGAGAACCGATCGCTCGGTCCAGTCAGCGATCGATCGGTCCATAACCGATCGATCGGTAGCTATCGCGCGGTCAGAAATTTTGTATGGGGAAATTTTCCAGAGAGTGAGTTTTTGACCGGTCGATCGGTCATAAACACCGATCGCTCGGTAGGCAACCGATCGATCGGTCATAACCACCGATCGCTCGGTCTTCGCGTTTTTGCAGAAATTTCAGTAAGGGCGTTTTCGTCTTTTGGGTGTTAAACCCTTACCCATAAGGGTTTGCTCGACCCTTTAAGCCCTCATTCACAACCCTTAGACATTTTGAGAGATAGAGAGAGAAGAGGAGAAAGCTCTAACCTAGGGTTTGGTTTTGAGAAGGAAATCAAAGGGGGTTTAAGAACCATAGCTCACCCCAACTCAAGTTGCTTCAAAATCGAGGCTCAAGCTCGTGTGTGAACCATTCTCCAAGCTAGGGCAGCAACCCAAGCACGTTTTTGAAAGGGGTTTCTTCCTCAACTCAAGTCTCCTTCAAGCAAAGGTGTTCTTCTTTCAAGTTGGAGCTTCAATCAAGGTTTCTATCAAGGATCAAGCCTTGATTTAAGGTTAGTACACCCTACTAACTTACCCTAGCAATAAATCTAGGTTTTTCCTTATGAAATATGATTCTTGTTAGTGTGTTTTATTCCTTACAAAATGTGTCATCTATAATAAATATAAACAAGATAAAGAAAGAGTAGGGATGCTTGGATGGAGGTTGGATACGGCGATTGGATGCCGAATGTGTGATATATGATGTGTGGGATGTGGATTGGAAAATGGAGGATGGGCATTGTACAAATAACAAACTTACCCTTGTGTGATTGAATGGAAAATATGCATTAAAAAGAAGGAGATAAACTACTAAGGAATAACGTATGAAAGTGTTTGACAAAATGCCTAAACTATGAATAAATGATCTCAATGAAGGACATGGAAATGGGTTTTATGCATGTGTCCTTATAAATGATAAATTGATCAAATGTTATGCAAACTACTTATGTTACTTATGTTCATATCATGAATTGAATTATAATGTCATATTTGGTTATTTCCATTATCATGATTGTCACTATGGACACGTACACGAGCACGCATGATAACATGAACCGTGATTTCAAGAGCATGTGCATATAATAAACAACAAGAAAGCATTGCATAACAAGGAGGTTGGTAGCCCAGGGACATTCGGGTGCTAGCCTCTGGCTCACAAGTGCATTTCATAACAAGGAGGTTGGTAGCCCAGGGACATTCGGGTGCTAGCCTCTGGCTCACAAGTGCATTGCATAACAAGGAGGTTGGTAGCCCAGGAAGGATTCGGGTACTAACCTCTGGCTCACAAGTGCATTGCATATCAAGGAGGTTGGCAGCCCAGGGAGATTCGGGTGCTAGCCTCTAGCTCACAAGTTTACAAGATGGAGGTTTACAAGATGATGATCATGCATTCATGCATGCACGCATACATGATTTCTACGAGATATACCGGCACATGACAAGGGTTTTCAAGCATGAGTTTTATCGGCATTTTCGCATTCATGTACGCACGTCAGGATGCTTGTATTGTGTCATGCCCTATACTGTTTCTTTGTGATGTTTCTATTACTGCTTGTATGATATTACTATTATGTGTTTTTATTATTGTTATGGTCTGCTAGTAGCTTGTACTCGCTGAGTATTCCATGCTCAGCCGTACTTTCATGTCGGCAGGTACTGAGGGAGCCCTCGACCCGGAGCCTTGGGTCGAGGAAGAGTATATAGAGGAGAGAGAGCCGACTATTCCATCACAGTCTCAGGCGGACCGAGACCTCGATGCGTGGCCATACCTCGACTACTGTTGAGGGGAGAGTATGAGAGGGTCTTATGTATTTTGATACTTTGATAGGTGGGCCTGTCCACCTTAGACTTAGATGTGTTTTGTATTTATGTCAACTTGGAATACTACATTTTGGATCATTATAAAGAAAAAGAAAAATTTGTTTACGCTTCCGCATATATGATAGCTTCCGCGCTCTGATTATCGTTATGAGTACTGTATTTTATCTTGTGCATTACAGGATGGTTTGATAGGTTCGCAGTGTGACACCTAAAATATCCCTAAACTCCTAGGGGGTATTTTGGGGCGTTACAGAGTGGTATCAGAGCTCTAGGCATTAGAGTCCCTAGGGTCACTTAGATGATTGAACAAGGTATTAGAATCACCTTAGAGAGTTGTATTCCAAGTATAGACTAACAAGTTAGTCTTAGTCAAAATGGGTTGAACTTCAACCGAACATAGAGTCCTACGCTAGGAACACGGATTGTATGTTATGCTATTGTGTTATATACCATATGTACATTATTTGTGTTGTACTTATTAAATGTGCTTGATGAATATGTATTAAGTGAATTGCGAAATTGTACTAATTGCGTATCCAAGTTAGACTCATGTTGTATTGTCGTTCTCAGGAGAAATCATGAGACGCAATACCCGGGGTCGCGGGTACAACACGAGGGGTAATGGAGGTGATGCTCCATCGGGTGATGATCAACCCGACCTTGCCCAAGCATTCGCATCCATAGCCGAGACTTTGGCTATGTTGGCGGCAAGGCAACCGGCCACTCCGCCTAATGCGGCACTCATACCGGCTCCTCCTAACCGAGCCCAAGCCGGGATAGAAGCTTTTCGGAGGATGAGGCCTCCAACTTTTTGTGGAAGCATTGATCCACTTGTTGCCGAGGGTTGGATCCGGCAACTTGAGAAGATATTCTCGGTGTTAGCACCTACTGAAGTGGAAAGGGTCACATGGGCCGCCTTTATGCTTGAAGGCGAGGCCGATCATTGGTGGAAGTCTGCACTTCGGACCCGAGAGTTGACCCGGCAAGGTCAAGATTGGACTTGGGAGGAATTCTTGGAGGTTTTCAACAAGAAGTATTTTCCGGTCGGGATGAAAGAAAAGATGGAAGTCGAATTCATTACCTTGGAGCAAGGTAATATGTCTGTAGCGGCTTATGAAGCCAAATTTTCGGAGCTATCTCGATTTGCTCCACACATGATAGCGACCGAGGCTATGAAGGCCTGGAAATTCGAGAGGGGGTTGAAGGCCTATCTCAAGGACCGAGTCTCGATGTTTAGACATGAGACATATTCTGAAGTTGTTGATAAAGCACTATTGGCCGAGTCGAACTCCGAGGAGTTCTTCAAAAGGAGAGGAATGGAAAAAGGACAGTCGAGTAGTTCAGGGGAGAAAAGAGCAAGGACGAGCTTGTATCAGTCTGCAGGCCCGGCTCAGTCACAGAGGATGTATTCAGCACCACAGGCTCCCCGCTCTTTCGCTCCACCGGCTTTTCGCCCGGCTACCTCATATGCTCCTCACCCCGCAGTTACTCAGGCTACGGGGTATGCTCCGTCCTCCTATTTGCATGATGTTTGCACTCTTTGTGGGAGGAGGCATCCAGCGGGAGAATGCCGGAGAGTTTCAGGAAGTTGCTTCCATTGTGGTGACCAAGGCCACATGGTCAGAGATTGTCCCCGGCGTCAATTGCCAACTCAGTCTTCAGGGAGCAGGCCCCCGGTTAGGCAGATATCTCAGCCTAGCTCTTCTCAGGCTTCGAGGGCCTCACAGTCTACCCGGCCTCCTCGCCCAGCCACACAGGGCCGAGTCTTTGCCTTATCCGAGAGAGACGCACGTGCATCCGACGATGTCGTGCAAGGTACGCAACAATTCTAGAGTCTAAGTTGTGTAAAATTTCTATGATTTATTATGTGATTAATTATACTAAGGATTACCTATATATGATGCTTGTTGTTGTTTGAAATCTACTAATAGTAACTACTTAATCGCACAGGCGCTTTGTTAGTGAACGAGTGTCTCGCCCGAGTGTTGATCGATACAGGATCCACTCACTCCTTTGTGTCGCCTAGTTTCGCAAAGGGATTTTTGACTGAGGCTACTCCGTTAAAGCAGGAGTTGACCATTGCAACTCCACTCGGCAAGTCAGTTGATGCGGACAAGATATTCGGGGATAGTGTGGTTCAAGTGGGGGAGAATGAACTGTTAGCCGATCTCATCGTCCTAGATTTTCAAGACTTGGATTTTGATGTCATCTTAGGGATGGATTGGTTGTCAAACCATCACGGGCATGTTGCGTGTTTTGAGAAGATGGTGAATTTCAAGCCGGAAGGGGGTAAGCCTTTTCACTTCCGAGGATTAAGAGAGAGGGACATTGCTCGCCTCGCAGCCTTGAGTGTAACAAACCTAGAAGCACAAAACTCCTCGGCCATTCCGGTCGTGAGTGATTTCTTGGATGTGTTTCCGCAGGAACTTCCCGGGTTACCTCCGAATCGGGAGATTGAGTTCGCTATAGAGCTTACTCCGGGCACCGCTCCAATTTCAAGAGCCCCATATAGAATGGCCCCGATAGAGCTTGAAGAATTGAAGAAGCAAATTGAGGAATTACAACAACTTGGTTTCATCCAACCAAGTGTGTCACCGTGGGGAGCTCCGGTCCTTTTTGTAAAGAAGAAAGACGGGTCGATGAGAATGTGTATAGACTACCGTCAGTTGAACAAGGTAACTATCAAGAATCGTTATCCCTTGCCAAGGATCGATGACTTGTTCGACCAACTGAAGGGAGCGAGATTCTTCTCCAAAATTGATCTTCGGTCGGGGTATCATCAATTAAGGATCAAGGCGGAAGATGTTCCGAAGACGGCTTTTAGGACTCGGTATGGGCATTACGAGTTCCTTGTCATGCCTTTTGGGCTGACGAATGCACCGGCGGCATTCATGGATTTGATGAACCGGGTGTTCCGATCTTACTTGGATCGATGCGTGATTGTATTCATTGATGACATTTTGGTGTATTCCCAGACACGGGAAGATCACGCACGAGACCTCCGCCTCGCTCTGGAGATGTTGAGAGAGCATAGGCTATATACCAAATTGAGTAAGTGCGAGTTTTGGTTAGAGAAGGTCGCATTTCTTGGACACGTGGTGTCGGCCGAGGGCATTTCTGTAGATCCAGCCAAGGTTGAGGCAGTCATGAGTTGGGAGAGGCCCAAGAGCGTCACGGAGATACGTAGTTTCCTCGGATTGGCAGGCTACTACCGGAGATTTGTGGAGGGATTCTCCAGTTTGGCTGCACCTCTCACCTACTTGACAAGGAAAAATGCAAAGTTCAGTTGGAGTGACCGATGTGAAGTAAGTTTCCAAGAGTTGAAGAAACGCCTCACCACAGCCCCTGTCCTTACTGTGCCATCTGGACCTTTTGGGTATGAGGTGTATAGTGATGCCTCGCACGTCGGACTCGGGTGTGTCCTAATGCAACACAAGAAAGTCATTGCCTATGCATCAAGGCAGTTGAAAGAGCATGAAAAGAACTACCCCACTCACGACTTGGAGCTTGCGGCGGTCGTGTTTGCACTTAAAATTGGCGACATTATCTGTACGGGGTGGAGTTCTATGTGTACACGGACCACAAGAGCCTCAAGTATCTCTTTTCCCAAAAAGAGTTAAACTTACGACAACGGCGTTGGATTGAGTTCTTAAAGGACTACGAGTGCACTATCCAATATCACCCGGGAAAAGCAAATGTGGTGGCAGACGCTCTAAGTAGGAAACCATCGGGGTTGTTGGCTCACATGTTGGTGCGGGAATGGAGACTGTTAGACGATTTGGCAAATCTAGACATCAGTGTGAACGATTCTGTCCGCAGTCCGGTTTTGGCAAATGTTACAGTTCGGCCGTACCTTATAGACTTGATCCAGGAGTATCAAGCCACAGACACTGACTTGTTGGCTTTCCGGGATAAGGAAGTGGCCAAGGGTAGTACGGACTTCTCTCTCACTAGCCGAGGTGCTATTACATTCAAGGGAAGACTTTGTGTCCCAGCCAATGTAGACCTTCGGAGAGAGATTATGGACGAGGCTCACCGGTCTAAGTATACAGTGCATCCCGGAGGGACAAAGATGTATCGGAACCTCAAGAGTCACTTTTGGTGGCGAAACATGAAGAGGGAGGTTGCGGAGTATGTGGCACGGTGTTTGGTGTGCCAACAGGTGAAAGCGGAGCATTTGAGGGTCTTTTGCAGTCTCTCCCTATTCCCGAGTGGAAATGGGAACATATCTCTATGGACTTCATCGTGGGATTGCCGAAGACGGTCAAGAAGACCGATGCTATATGGGTAGTTATTGATAGACTCACGAAGTCCGCTCATTTCTTACCATACCGGACTACATTCAACTCCAACCAGTTAGCGGAGCTATACATCAAAGAAATAGTCCGATTGCATGGGGTGCCAGTGAGTATTGTGTCGGATAGAGACCCAAGATTCACATCCAGGTTTTGGAAAAGTTTTCAAGGTGCAATGGGCTCCCGGTTAGACTTTAGCACAGCTTTCCACCCACAGACCGACGGGCAAACCGAGAGGGTGAATCAGGTTATTGAGGATATGCTCCGAGCATGTATGCTAGACTTCAAGGGAAGTTGGGAAGATCACCTACCTTTGGTGGAATTCGCTTACAACAATAGTTATCAAGAAAGCATACAAATGGCGCCTTTCGAGGCTTTGTACGGAAGGAGTTGTAGATCCCCGTTGTATTGGGATGAAGTGGGAGAAAGAAAGATTTTGGGCCCCGAGTTAAATGAACAAACCGCGGATAGGGTCAAGCTTATCCGGGGAGAGGTTAAAGACCGCACAAGATAGACAGAAAAGCTATGCCGACAACCGAAGGAGGGATCTTGAATTCCGAGTCGGTGATTTTGTGTTGTAAGGATTTCACCGACCAAGGTGTTATGCGATTCGGGAAGAGAGGCAAGCTTAGCCCGAGATATGTGGGTCCGTTCGAGATCATTACTCGAGTTGGCGAGGTGGCTTACCGTGTTGCTTTGCCCGCTCACATGGCGGCGGTCCATAATGTATTCCATGTCTCTATGCTCCGGAAGTACATCTCGGATCTTCTCATGTCATCGAGCTTGATCCGATAGAGATCGAGAGGACCTCACTTTAGTGGAGAAGCCGGTTCATGTTTTGGATAGGAGAGATCAAGTGCTTCGCAACAAGACTATTCCGCTAGTCCTCGTGCAATGGCAACATCATGCCCGAGAAGAAGCCACGTGGGAGCGTGAAGCCGAAGTCAAAGCAAAGTATCCCGAGTTGTTTGAATAGACTTGTGCATATGGCTTGTAATTTTGTTTTGATTTTGTGCATGTATGTATCGTCCAAATTTCGGGGACGAAATTTTTGTAAGGGGGGGAGAATGTAGCACCCCGGACTTTTTCATCCTTAATGAATAGCACCTTCGTAGCTAATTGGCCATTTTGTAGTCTAATTAATAAATAAGGGAGAAATCGGAAATTCTGAAACGTCAGAAATGTGCGTTTTCGAAGACGAACCCAACGCAAGTTGAATCGTCGAAATACGACGAGCGAGTCAAAAGATATGGTCAAAACAGTCCAGACATACAGAGAACCGATCGCTCGGGTCCAGTCAGCGATCGATCGGTCCATAACCGATCTGATCGGATAGCTATCGCGCGGTCAGAAATTTTGTATGGGGAAATTTTCCAGAGAGTGAGTTTTTGACCGGTTGATCGGTCATAAACCACCGATCGCTCGGTAGGCAACCGATCGATCGGTCATAACCACACGATCGCTCGGTCTTCGCGTTTTTACAGAAATTTCAGTAAGGGCGTTTTCGTCTTTTGGGTGTTAAACCCTTACCCATAAGGGTTTGCTCGACCCTTTGAGCCCTCATTCACAACCCCTTAGACATTTGAGAGATAGAGAGAGAAGAGGAGAAAGCTCTAACCTAGGGTTTGGTTTTGAGAAGGAAATAAGGGGGTTTTAAGACCCCTAGCTCCCCCCAACTCAAGTTGCTTCAATCGAGCTCAGCTCGTGTGTGACCATTCTCCAGCTAGG